>CM042009.1:161030882-161695882 GCA_023525715.1 Cichorium intybus | reverse complement strand
AATTCCCTATAATTACACTTTGTGATCATTTTAAAACATTTCTGGTGTACCTTGGTTCATGAGAAACTCCTTAAATTTTGAATTTTTTAATGATATTTTTTCTATTATTTTTAACAATTTGTCGTGTACACCGGAACATGAAAAATTCTTAATTTTTGAAGTTTTGTAAAATTCAAAAATTACCTATAATTACACTTTGTGATCATTTTAAAACATTTCTGGTGTACCTAGGTTCACGAGAAACTCCTTAAATTTTGAATTTTTAATGATATTTTTTTTGTTATTTTTAGCAATTTGTCGTGTACCCCGGTACATGAAAAATTCTTAATTTTTGAATTTTTGTAAAATTCAAAAATTCCCTATAATTACACTTTGTAATCATTTTAAACTATTCTGGTGTACTTGGGTTCACGAGAAACTCCATAAATTTTGAATTTTAATGATATTTTTGTGTTATTTTTAACAATTTGTCGTGTACCCTGGTACATGAAAAAATTCTTAATTTTTGAATATTTGTAAATTTCAAAAATTACCAATAATTACACTTTGTGATCATTTTTAAAAACATTTCTGGTGTACCTTGGTTAATGAGAAACTCCTTAAATTTTTGAATTTTTTAATGATATTTTTTTCTGTTATTTTTAACAATTTGTCGTGTACACCGGTACATGAAAAAATTCTTAATTTTTGAATTTTTGTAAAATTCAAAAATTACCTATAATTACACTTTGTGATCATTTTAAACATTTCTGGTGTACCTGGGTTCATGAAAAACTCCTTAAATTTTGAATTTTTTAATGATATTTTTCTGTTATTTTTAACAATTTGTCGTGTACCCCGGTACATTAAAAATTCTTAATTTTTGAATTTTTGGTAAAATTCAAAAATTACCTATAATTACACTTTGTGATCATTTTAAAACATTTCTGGTGTACCTGGGTTCACGAGAAAACTCCTTAAATTTTGAATTTTTTTAATGACATTTTTCTATTATTTTTAACAATTTGTCGTGTACCCCGGTACATGAAAAATTCTTAATTTTTGAATTTTTGTAAAATTCAAAAATTACCTATAATTACACTTTGTGATCATTTTAAAACATTTCTGGTGTACCTTGGTTTCATGAGAAACTCCTTAAATTTTGAATTTTTTAATGATATTTTTTCTGTTATTTTTAACAATTTGTCGTGTACCCCGGTACATGAAAAATTCTTAATTTTTGAATATTTGTAAAATTCAAAAATTACCTATAATTACACTTTGTGATCATTTTAAACATTTCTGGTGTACCTGGGTTTCATGAAAAACTCCTAAATTTTGAATTTTTTAATGATATTTTTATGTCATTTTTAACAATTTGTCGTGTACCCCGGTACATCAAAAATTCTTAATTTTTGAATTTTTGTAAAATTCAAAATTACATATAATTACACTTTGTGATCATTTTAAAACATTTCTGGTGTACCTTGGTTCATGAGAAACTCCTTAAATTTGAATTTTTTTAATGATATTGTTTCTGTTATTTTTAACAATTTGTCGTGTACCCCGGTTCATGAAAAATTCTAAATTTTTGAATTTTTCTAAAATTCAAAAATTCCCTATAATTACACTTTGTGATCATTTTAAAACATTTCTGGTGTACCTTGGTTCATGAGAAAACTCCTTAAATTTTGAATTTTTTAATGATATTTTTTCTATTATTTTTAACAATTTGTCGTGTACACCGGAACATGAAAAATTCTTAATTTTGAAGTTTTGTAAAATTCAAAAATTACCTATAATTACACTTTGTGATCATTTTTAAAAACATTTCTGGTGTACCTAGGTTCACGAGAAACTCCTTAAATTTTGAATTTTTTAATGATATTTTTTTGTTATTTTTAGCAATTTGTCGTGTACCCCGGTACATGAAAAATTCTTAATTTTTGAATTTTTGTAAAATTCAAAAATTCCCTATAATTACACTTTGTAATCATTTTAAACTATTCTGGTGTACTTGGGTTCACGAGGAAAACTCCATAAATTTTGAATTTTAATGATATTTTTGTGTTATTTTTAACAATTTGTCGTGTACCCTGGTACATGAAAAATTCTTAATTTTTGAATATTTGTAAATTTCAAAAAATTACCAATAATTACACTTTGTGATCATTTTAAAACATTTCTGGTGTACCTTGGTTAATGAGAAACTCCTTAAATTTTGAATTTTTTAATGATATTTTTTCTGTTATTTTAACAATTTGTCGTGTACACCGGTACATGAAAAATTCTTAATTTTTGAATTTTTGTAAAATTCAAAAATTACCTATAATTACACTTTGTGATCATTTTAAACATTTCTGGTGTACCTGGGTTCATGAAAAAACTCCTTAAATTTTGAATTTTTTAATGATATTTTTTCTGTTATTTTTAACAATTTGTCCGTCTACCCCGGTACATTAAAAATTCTTAATTTTTGAATTTTTGTAAAATTCAAAAATTACCTATAATTACACTTTGTGATCATTTTAAAACATTTCTGGTGTACCTGGGTTCACGAGAAAACTCCTTAAATTTTGAATTTTTTAATGACATTTTTTCTATTATTTTTAACAATTTGTCGAGTACCCCGGTACATGAAAAATTCTTAATTTTTGAATTTTTGTAAAATTCAAAAATTACCTATAATTACACTTTGTGATCATTTTAAAACATTTCTGGTGTACCTTGGTTCATGAGAAACTCCTTAAATTTTGAATTTTTTAATTATATTTTTTCTGTTATTTTTAACAATTTGTCGTGTACCCCGGTACATGAAAAATTCTTAATTTTTCAATTTTTGTAAAATTCAAAAATTACCTATAATTACACTTTGTGATCATTTTAAAACATTTCTGGTGTACCTGGGTTTATGAGAAACTCCTTAATATTTGAAATTTTTAATGATATTTTTTATGTTATTTTTAACAATTTGTCGTGTACCCCGGTACATGAAAAATTCTTAATTTTTCAATTTTTGTAAAATTCAAAAATTACCTATAATTACACTTTGTGATCATTTTAAACATTTCTGGTGTACCTGGTTTCATAAGAAACTCCTTAAATTTTGAATTTTTTAATGATATTTTTCTGTTATTTTTAACAATTTGTCGTGTACCCCGGTACATGAAAAATTCCGAATTTTTGAATTTTTGTAAAATTCAAAAATTACCTATAATTACACTTTGTGATCATTTTAAACATTTATGGTGTACCTGGGTTCATGAAAAACTCCTTAAATTTTGAATTTTTTAATGATATTTTTCTGTTATTTTAAACAATTTGTCGTGTACCCCGGTACATTAAAAATTCTTAATTTTTGAATTTTTGTAAAATTCAAAAATTACCTATAATTACACTTTGTGATCATTTTAAAACATTTCTGGTGTACCTGGGTTCACGAGAAACTCCTTAAATTTTGAATTTTTTAATGACATTTTTCTATTATTTTTAACAATTTGTCGTGTACCCCGGTACATGAAAAATTCTTAATTTTTGAATTTTTGTAAAATTCAAAAATTACCTATAATTACACTTTGTGATCATTTTAAAACATTTCTGGTGTACCTTGGTTCATGAGAAACTCCTTAAATTTTGAATTTTTTAATGATATTTTTTCTGTTATTTTTAACAATTTGTCGTGTACCCCGGTACATGAAAAATTCTTAATTTTTGAATATTTGTAAAATTCAAAAATTACCTATAATTACACTTTGTGATCATTTTAAACATTTCTGGTGTACCTGGGTTCATGAGAAACTCCTTAAATTTTGAATTTTTTAATGATATTTTTATGTCATTTTTAACAATTTGTCGTGTACCCCGGTACATCAAAAATTCTTAATTTTTGAATTTTTGTAAAATTCAAAAATTACATATAATTACACTTTGTGATCATTTTAAAACATTTCTGGTGTACCTTGGTTCATGAGAAACTCCTTAAATTTTGAATTTTTTAATGATATTGTTTCTGTTATTTTTAACAATTTGTCGTGTACCCCGGTTCATGAAAAATTCTAAATTTTTGAATTTTTCTAAAATTCAAAAATTCCCTATAATTACACTTTGTGATCATTTTAAAACATTTCTGGTGTACCTTGGTTCATGAGAAACTCCTTAAATTTTGAATTTTTTAATGATATTTTTTTCTATTATTTTTAACAATTTGTCGTGTACACCGGAACATGAAAAATTCTTAATTTTTGAAGTTTTGTAAAATTCAAAAATTACCTATAATTACACTTTGTGATCATTTTAAAACATTTCTGGTGTACCTAGGTTCACGAGAAACTCCTTAAATTTTGAATTTTTTAATGATATTTTTTTTGTTATTTTTAGCAATTTGTCGTGTACCCCGGTACATGAAAAATTCTTAATTTTTGAATTTTTGTAAAATTCAAAAATTCCCTATAATTACACTTTGTAATCATTTTAAACTATTCTGGTGTACTTGGGTTCACGAGAAACTCCATAAATTTTGAATTTTAATGATATTTTTGTGTTATTTTTAACAATTTGTCGTGTACCCTGGTACATGAAAAATTCTTAATTTTTGAATATTTGTAAATTTCAAAAATTACCAATAATTACACTTTGTGATCATTTTAAAACATTTCTGGTGTACCTTGGTTAATGAGAAACTCCTTAAATTTTGAATTTTTTAATGATATTTTTTCTGTTATTTTTAACAATTTGTCGTGTACACCGGTACATGAAAAATTCTTAATTTTTGAATTTTTGTAAAATTCAAAAATTACCTATAATTACACTTTGTGATCATTTTAAACATTTCTGGTGTACCTGGGTTCATGAAAAACTCCTTAAATTTTGAATTTTTTAATGATATTTTTCTGTTATTTTTAACAATTTGTCGTCTACCCCGGTACATTAAAAATTCTTAATTTTTGAATTTTTGTAAAATTCAAAAATTACCTATAATTACACTTTGTGATCATTTTAAAACATTTCTGGTGTACCTGGGTTCACGAGAAACTCCTTAAATTTTGAATTTTTTAATGACATTTTTTCTATTATTTTTAACAATTTGTCGAGTACCCCGGTACATGAAAAATTCTTAATTTTTGAATTTTTGTAAAATTCAAAAATTACCTATAATTACACTTTGTGATCATTTTAAAACATTTCTGGTGTACCTTGGTTCATGAGAAACTCCTTAAATTTTGAATTTTTTAATTATATTTTTTCTGTTATTTTTAACAATTTGTCGTGTACCCCGGTACATGAAAAATTCTTAATTTTTCAATTTTTGTAAAATTCAAAAATTACCTATAATTACACTTTGTGATCATTTTAAAACATTTCTGGTGTACCTGGGTTTATGAGAAACTCCTTAATATTTGAAATTTTTAATGATATTTTTTATGTTATTTTTAACAATTTGTCGTGTACCCCGGTACATGAAAAATTCTTAATTTTTCAATTTTTGTAAAATTCAAAAATTACCTATAATTACACTTTGTGATCATTTTAAACATTTCTGGTGTACCTGGTTTCATAAGAAACTCCTTAAATTTTGAATTTTTTAATGATATTTTTCTGTTATTTTTAACAATTTGTCGTGTACCCCGGTACATGAAAAATTCTGAATTTTTGAATTTTTGTAAAATTCAAAAATTACCTATAATTACACTTTGTGATCATTTTAAACATTTCTGGTGTACCTGGGTTCATGAAAAACTCCTTAAATTTTGAATTTTTTAATGATATTTTTCTGTTATTTTAAACAATTTGTCGTGTACCCCGGTACATTAAAAATTCTTAATTTTTGAATTTTTGTAAAATTCAAAAATTACCTATAATTACACTTTGTGATCATTTTAAAACATTTCTGGTGTACCTGGGTTCACGAGAAACTCCTTAAATTTTGAATTTTTTAATGACATTTTTCTATTATTTTTAACAATTTGTCGTGTACCCCGGTACATGAAAAATTCTTAATTTTTGAATTTTTGTAAAATTCAAAAATTACCTATAATTACACTTTGTGATCATTTTAAAACATTTCTGGTGTACCTTGGTTCATGAGAAACTCCTTAAATTTTGAATTTTTTAATGATATTTTTTCTGTTATTTTTAACAATTTGTCGTGTACCCCGGTACATGAAAAATTCTTAATTTTTGAATATTTGTAAAATTCAAAAATTACCTATAATTACACTTTGTGATCATTTTAAACATTTCTGGTGTACCTGGGTTCATGAGAAACTCCTTAAATTTTGAATTTTTTAATGATATTTTTATGTCATTTTTAACAATTTGTCGTGTACCCCGGTACATCAAAAATTCTTAATTTTTGAATTTTTGTAAAATTCAAAAATTACATATAATTACACTTTGTGATCATTTTAAAACATTTCTGGTGTACCTTGGTTCATGAGAAACTCCTTAAATTTTGAATTTTTTAATGATATTGTTTCTGTTATTTTTAACAATTTGTCGTGTACCCCGGTTCATGAAAAATTCTAAATTTTTGAATTTTTCTAAAATTCAAAAATTCCCTATAATTACACTTTGTGATCATTTTAAAACATTTCTGGTGTACCTTGGTTCATGAGAAACTCCTTAAATTTTGAATTTTTTAATGATATTTTTTCTATTATTTTTAACAATTTGTCGTGTACACCGGAACATGAAAAATTCTTAATTTTTGAAGTTTTGTAAAATTCAAAAATTACCTATAATTACACTTTGTGATCATTTTAAAACATTTCTGGTGTACCTAGGTTCACGAGAAACTCCTTAAATTTTGAATTTTTTAATGATATTTTTTTTGTTATTTTTAGCAATTTGTCGTGTACCCCGGTACATGAAAAATTCTTAATTTTTGAATTTTTGTAAAATTCAAAAATTCCCTATAATTACACTTTGTAATCATTTTAAACTATTCTGGTGTACTTGGGTTCACGAGAAACTCCATAAATTTTGAATTTTAATGATATTTTTGTGTTATTTTTAACAATTTGTCGTGTACCCTGGTACATGAAAAATTCTTAATTTTTGAATATTTGTAAATTTCAAAAATTACCAATAATTACACTTTGTGATCATTTTAAAACATTTCTGGTGTACCTTGGTTAATGAGAAACTCCTTAAATTTTGAATTTTTTAATGATATTTTTTCTGTTATTTTTAACAATTTGTCGTGTACACCGGTACATGAAAAATTCTTAATTTTTGAATTTTTGTAAAATTCAAAAATTACCTATAATTACACTTTGTGATCATTTTAAACATTTCTGGTGTACCTGGGTTCATGAAAAACTCCTTAAATTTTGAATTTTTTAATGATATTTTTCTGTTATTTTTAACAATTTGTCGTCTACCCCGGTACATTAAAAATTCTTAATTTTTGAATTTTTGTAAAATTCAAAAATTACCTATAATTACACTTTGTGATCATTTTAAAACATTTCTGGTGTACCTGGGTTCACGAGAAACTCCTTCAATTTTGAATTTTTTAATGACATTTTTTCTATTATTTTTAACAATTTGTCGTGTACCCCGGTACATGAAAAATTCTTAATTTTTGAATTTTTGTAAAATTCAAAAATTACCTATAATTACACTTTGTGATCATTTTAAAACATTTCTGGTGTACCTTGGTTCATGAGAAACTCCTTAAATTTTGAATTTTTTAATTATATTTTTTCTGTTATTTTTAACAATTTGTCGTGTACCCCGGTACATGAAAAATTCTTAATTTTTGAATTTTTGTAAAATTCAAAAATTACCTATAATTACACTTTGTGATCATTTTAAAACATTTCTGGTGTACCTGGGTTCATGAGAAACTCCTTAAAATTTGAAATTTTTAATGATATTTTTTATGTTATTTTTAACAATTTGTCGTGTACCCCGGTACATGAAAAATTCTTAATTTTTCAATTTTTGTAAAATTCAAAAATTACCTATAATTACACTTTGTGATCATTTTAAACATTTCTGGTGTACCTGGTTTCATGAGAAACTCCTTAAATTTTGAATTTTTTTAATGATATTTTTCTGTTATTTTTAACAATTTGACGTGTACCCCGGTACATGAAAAATTCTGAATTTTTGAATTTTTGTAAAATTCAAAAATTACCTATAATTACACTTTGTGATCATTTTAAACATTTCTGGTGTACCTGGGTTCATGAAAAACTCCTTAAATTTTGAATTTTTTAATGATATTTTTCTGTTATTTTTAACAATTTGTCGTGTACCCCGGTACATTAAAAATTCTGAATTTTTGAATTTTTGTAAAATTCAAAAATTACCTATAATTACACTTTGTGATCATTTTAAAACATTTCTGGTGTACCTTGGTTCATGAGAAACTCCTTAAAATTTGAATTTTTTAATGATATTTTTTCTGTTATTTTTAACAATTTGTCGTGTACACCGGTACATGAAAAATTCTTAATTTTTGAATTTTTGTAAAATTCAAAAATTACC
The DNA here is from genome assembly GCA_023525715.1 of Cichorium intybus. Classification (NCBI taxonomy): domain Eukaryota; kingdom Viridiplantae; phylum Streptophyta; class Magnoliopsida; order Asterales; family Asteraceae; genus Cichorium; species Cichorium intybus. Next base: position 161,687,407 of record CM042009.1, on the reverse strand, counting down.
TATAATTACACTTTGTGATCATTTTAAACATTTCTGGTGTACCTGGGTTCATGAAAAACTCCTTAAATTTTGAATTTTTTAATGATATTTTTCTGTTATTTTTAACAATTTGTCGTCTACCCCGGTACATTAAAAATTCTTAATTTTTGAATTTTTGTAAAATTCAAAAATTACCTATAATTACACTTTGTGATCATTTTAAAACATTTCTGGTGTACCTGGGTTCACGAGAAACTCCTTAAATTTTGAATTTTTTAATGACATTTTTTCTATTATTTTTAACAATTTGTCGAGTACCCCGGTACATGAAAAATTCTTAATTTTTGAATTTTTGTAAAATTCAAAAATTACCTATAATTACACTTTGTGATCATTTTAAAACATTTCTGGTGTACCTTGGTTCATGAGAAACTCCTTAAATTTTGAATTTTTTAATTATATTTTTTCTGTTATTTTTAACAATTTGTCGTGTACCCCGGTACATGAAAAATTCTTAATTTTTCAATTTTTGTAAAATTCAAAAATTACCTATAATTACACTTTGTGATCATTTTAAAACATTTCTGGTGTACCTGGGTTTATGAGAAACTCCTTAATATTTGAAATTTTTAATGATATTTTTTATGTTATTTTTAACAATTTGTCGTGTACCCCGGTACATGAAAAATTCTTAATTTTTCAATTTTTGTAAAATTCAAAAATTACCTATAATTACACTTTGTGATCATTTTAAACATTTATGGTGTACCTGGTTTCATAAGAAACTCCTTAAATTTTGAATTTTTTAATGATATTTTTCTGTTATTTTTAACAATTTGTCGTGTACCCCGGTACATGAAAAATTCTGAATTTTTGAATTTTTGTAAAATTCAAAAATTACCTATAATTACACTTTGTGATCATTTTAAACATTTCTGGTGTACCTGGGTTCATGAAAAACTCCTTAAATTTTGAATTTTTTAATGATATTTTTCTGTTATTTTAAACAATTTGTCGTGTACCCCGGTACATTAAAAATTCTTAATTTTTGAATTTTTGTAAAATTCAAAAATTACCTATAATTACACTTTGTGATCATTTTAAAACATTTCTGGTGTACCTGGGTTCACGAGAAACTCCTTAAATTTTGAATTTTTTAATGACATTTTTCTATTATTTTTAACAATTTGTCGTGTACCCCGGTACATGAAAAATTCTTAATTTTTGAATTTTTGTAAAATTCAAAAATTACCTATAATTACACTTTGTGATCATTTTAAAACATTTCTGGTGTACCTTGGTTCATGAGAAACTCCTTAAATTTTGAATTTTTTAATGATATTTTTTCTGTTATTTTTAACAATTTGTCGTGTACCCCGGTACATGAAAAATTCTTAATTTTTGAATATTTGTAAAATTCAAAAATTACCTATAATTACACTTTGTGATCATTTTAAACATTTCTGGTGTACTTGGGTTCATGAGAAACTCCTTAAATTTTGAATTTTTTAATGATATTTTTATGTCATTTTTAACAATTTGTCGTGTACCCCGGTACATCAAAAATTCTTAATTTTTGAATTTTTGTAAAATTCAAAAATTACATATAATTACACTTTGTGATCATTTTAAAACATTTCTGGTGTACCTTGGTTCATGAGAAACTCCTTAAATTTTGAATTTTTTAATGATATTGTTTCTGTTATTTTTAACAATTTGTCGTGTACCCCGGTTCATGAAAAATTCTAAATTTTTGAATTTTTCTAAAATTCAAAAATTCCCTATAATTACACTTTGTGATCATTTTAAAACATTTCTGGTGTACCTTGGTTCATGAGAAACTCCTTAAATTTTGAATTTTTTAATGATATTTTTTCTATTATTTTTAACAATTTGTCGTGTACACCGGAACATGAAAAATTCTTAATTTTTGAAGTTTTGTAAAATTCAAAAATTACCTATAATTACACTTTGTGATCATTTTAAAACATTTCTGGTGTACCTAGGTTCACGAGAAACTCCTTAAATTTTGAATTTTTTAATGATATTTTTTTTGTTATTTTTAGCAATTTGTCGTGTACCCCGGGTACATGAAAAATTCTTAATTTTTGAATTTTTGTAAAATTCAAAAATTCCCTATAATTACACTTTGTAATCATTTTAAACTATTCTGGTGTACTTGGGTTCACGAGAAACTCCATAAATTTTGAATTTTAATGATATTTTTGTGTTATTTTTAACAATTTGTCGTGTACCCTGGTACATGAAAAATTCTTAATTTTTGAATATTTGTAAATTTCAAAAATTACCAATAATTACACTTTGTGATCATTTTAAAACATTTCTGGTGTACCTTGGTTAATGAGAAACTCCTTAAATTTTGAATTTTTTAATGATATTTTTTCTGTTATTTTTAACAATTTGTCGTGTACACCGGTACATGAAAAATTCTTAATTTTTGAATTTTTGTAAAATTCAAAAATTACCTATAATTACACTTTGTGATCATTTTAAACATTTCTGGTGTACCTGGGTTCATGAAAAACTCCTTAAATTTTGAATTTTTTAATGATATTTTTCTGTTATTTTTAACAATTTGTCGTCTACCCCGGTACATTAAAAATTCTTAATTTTTGAATTTTTGTAAAATTCAAAAATTACCTATAATTACACTTTGTGATCATTTTAAAACATTTTTGGTGTACCTGGGTTCACGAGAAACTCCTTCAATTTTGAATTTTTTAATGACATTTTTTCTATTATTTTTAACAATTTGTCGTGTACCCCGGGTACATGAAAAATTCTTAATTTTTGAATTTTTGTAAAATTCAAAAATTACCTATAATTACACTTTGTGATCATTTTAAAACATTTCTGGTGTACCTTGGTTCATGAGAAACTCCTTAAATTTTGAATTTTTTAATTATATTTTTTCTGTTATTTTTAACAATTTGTCGTGTACCCCGGTACATGAAAAATTCTTAATTTTTGAATTTTTGTAAAATTCAAAAATTACCTATAATTACACTTTGTGATCATTTTAAAACATTTCTGGTGTACCTGGGTTCATGAGAAACTCCTTAAAATTTGAAATTTTTAATGATATTTTTTATGTTATTTTTAACAATTTGTCTTGTACCCCGGTACATGAAAAATTCTTAATTTTTCAATTTTTGTAAAATTCAAAAATTACCTATAATTACACTTTGTGATCATTTTAAACATTTCTGGTGTACCTGGTTTCATGAGAAACTCCTTAAATTTTGAATTTTTTTAATGATATTTTTCTGTTATTTTTAACAATTTGACGTGTACCCCGGTACATGAAAAATTCTGAATTTTTGAATTTTTGTAAAATTCAAAAATTACCTATAATTACACTTTGTGATCATTTTAAACATTTCTGGTGTACCTGGGTTCATGAAAAACTCCTTAAATTTTGAATTTTTTAATGATATTTTTCTGTTATTTTTAACAATTTGTCGTGTACCCCGGTACATTAAAAATTCTTAATTTTTGAATTTTTGTAAAATTCAAAAATTACCTATAATTACACTTTGTGATCATTTTAAAACATTTCTGGTGTACCTGGGTTCACGAGAAACTCCTTAAATTTTGAATTTTTTAATGACATTTTTTCTATTATTTTTAACAATTTGTCGTGTACCCCGGTACATGAAAAATTCTTAATTTTTGAATTTTTGTAAAATTCAAAAATTACATATAATTACACTTTGTGATCATTTTAAAACATTTCTGGTGTACCTTGGTTCATGAGAAACTCCTTAAATTTAGAATTTTTTAATGATATTTTTTCTGTTATTTTTAACATTTTGTCGTGTACCCCGGTACATGAAAAATTCTTAATTTTTGAATATTTGTAAAATTCAAAAATTACCTATAATTACACTTTGTGATCATTTTAAAACATTTCTGGTGTACCTTGGTTCATGAGAAACTCCTTAAATTTTGAATTTTTTAATTATATTTTTTCTGTTATTTTTAACAATTTGTCGTGTACCCCGGTACATGAAAAATTCTTAATTTTTCAATTTTTGTAAAATTCAAAAATTACCTATAATTACACTTTGTGATCATTTTAAAACATTTCTGGTGTACCTGGGTTCATGAGAAACTCCTTAATATTTGAAATTTTTAATGATATTTTTTATGTTATTTTTAACAATTTGTCGTGTACCCCGGTACATGAAAAATTCTTAATTTTACAATTTTTGTAAAATTCAAAAATTACCTATAATTACACTTTGTGATCATTTTAAACATTTCTGGTGTACCTGGTTTCATGAGAAACTCCTTAAATTTTGAATTTTTTAATGATATTTTTCTGTTATTTTTAACAATTTGTCGTGTACCCCGGTACATGAAAAATTCTGAATTTTTGAATTTTTGTAAAATTCAAAAATTACCTATAATTACACTTTGTGATCATTTTAAACATTTCTGGTGTACCTGGGTTCATGAAAAACTCCTTAAATTTTGAATTTTTTAATGATATTTTTCTGTTATTTTAAACAATTTGTCGTGTACCCCGGTACATTAAAAATTCTTAATTTTTGAATTTTTGTAAAATTCAAAAATTACCTATAATTACACTTTGTGATCATTTTAAAACATTTCTGGTGTACCTGGGTTCACGAGAAACTCCTTAAATTTTGAATTTTTTAATGACATTTTTCTATTATTTTTAACAATTTGTCGTGTACCCCGGTACATGAAAAATTCTTAATTTTTGAATTTTTGTAAAATTCAAAAATTACCTATAATTACACTTTGTGATCATTTTAAAACATTTCTGGTGTACCTTGGTTCATGAGAAACTTCTTAAATTTTGAATTTTTTAATGATATTTTTTCTGTTATTTTTAACAATTTGTCGTGTACCCCGGTACATGAAAAATTCTTAATTTTTGAATATTTGTAAAATTCAAAAATTACCTATAATTACACTTTGTGATCATTTTAAACATTTCTGGTGTACCTGGGTTCATGAGAAACTCCTTAAATTTTGAATTTTTTAATGATATTTTTATGTCATTTTTAACAATTTGTCGTGTACCCCGGTACATCAAAAATTCTTAATTTTTCAATTTTTGTAAAATTCAAAAATTACATATAATTACACTTTGTGATCATTTTAAAACATTTCTGGTGTACCTTGGTTCATGAGAAACTCCTTAAATTTTGAATTTTTTAATGATATTGTTTCTGTTATTTTTAACAATTTGTCGTGTACCCCGGTTCATGAAAAATTCTAAATTTTTGAATTTTTGTAAAATTCAAAAATTCCCTATAATTACACTTTGTGATCATTTTAAAACATTTATGGTGTACCTTGGTTCATGAGAAACTCCTTAAATTTTGAATTTTTTAATGATATTTTTTCTGTTATTTTTAACAATTTGTCGTGTACACCGGAACATGAAAAATTCTTAATTTTTGAAGTTTTGTAAAATTCAAAAATTACCTATAATTACACTTTGTGATCATTTTAAAACATTTCTGGTGTACCTAGGTTCACGAGAAACTCCTTAAATTTTGAATTTTTTAATGATATTTTTTTTGTTATTTTTAACAATTTGTCGTGTACCCCGGTACATGAAAAATTCTTAATTTTTGAATTTTTGTAAAATTCAAAAATTCCCTATAATTACACTTTGTAATCATTTTAAACATTTCTCGTGTACTTGGGTTCATGAGAAACTCCTTAAATTTTGAATTTTAATGATATTTTTGTGTTATTTTTAACAATTTGTCGTGTACCCTGGTACATGAAAAATTCTTAATTTTTGAATATTTGTAAATTTCAAAAATTACCAATAATTACACTTTGTGATCATTTTAAAACATTTCTGGTGTACCTTGGTTAATGAGAAACTCCTTAAATTTTGAATTTTTTAATGATATTTTTTCTGTTATTTTTAACAATTTGTCGTGTACACCGGTACATGAAAAATTCTTAATTTTTGAATTTTTGTAAAATTCAAAAATTACCTATAATTACACTTTGTGATCATTTTAAACATTTCTGGTGTACCTGGGTTCATGAAAAACTCCTTAAATTTTGAATTTTTTAATGATATTTTTCTGTTATTTTTAACAATTTGTCGTCTACCCCGGTACATTAAAAATTCTTAATTTTTTAGTTTTTGTAAAATTCAAAAATTACCTATAATTACACTTTGTGATCATTTTAAAACATTTCTGGTGTACCTGGGTTCACGAGAAACTCCTTCAATTTTGAATTTTTTAATGACATTTTTTCTATTATTTTTAACAATTTGTCGTGTACCCCGGTACATGAAAAATTCTTAATTTTTGAATTTTTGTAAAATTCAAAAATTACCTATAATTACACTTTGTGATCATTTTAAAACATTTCTGGTGTACCTTGGTTCATGAGAAACTCCTTAAATTTTGAATTTTTTAATTATAATTTTTCTGTTATTTTTAACAATTTGTCGTGTACCCCGGTACATGAAAAATTCTTAATTTTTGAATTTTTGTAAAATTCAAAAATTACCTATAATTACACTTTGTGATCATTTTAAAACATTTCTGGTGTACCTGGGTTCATGAGAAACTCCTTAAAATTTGAAATTTTTAATGATATTTTTAACAATTTGTCGTGTACCCCGGTACATGAAAAATTCTTAATTTTTCAATTTTTGTAAAATTCAAAAATTACCTATAATTACACTTTGTGATCATTTTAAACATTTCTGGTGTACCTGGTTTCATGAGAAACTCCTTAAATTTTGAATTTTTTAATGATATTTTTCTGTTATTTTTAACAATTTGACGTGTACCCCGGTACATGAAAAATTCTGAATTTTTGAATTTTTGTAAAATTCAAAAATTACCTATAATTACACTTTGTGATCATTTTAAACATTTCTGGTGTACCTGGGTTCATGAAAAACTCCTTAAATTTTGAATTTTTTAATGATATTTTTCTGTTATTTTTAACAATTTGTCGTGTACCCCGGTACATTAAAAATTCTTAATTTTTGAATTTTTGTAAAATTCAAAAATTACCTATAATTACACTTTGTGATCATTTTAAAACATTTCTGGTGTACCTGGGTTCACGAGAAACTCCTTAAATTTTGAATTTTTTAATGACATTTTTTCTATTATTTTTAACAATTTGTCGTGTACCCCGGTACATGAAAAATTCTTAATTTTTGAATTTTTGTAAAATTCAAAAATTACATATAATTACACTTTGTGATCATTTTAAAACATTTCTGGTGTACCTTGGTTCATGAGAAACTCCTTAAATTTAGAATTTTTTAATGATATTTTTTCTGTTATTTTTAACAATTTGTCGTGTACCCCGGTACATGAAAAATTCTTAATTTTTGAATATTTGTAAAATTCAAAAATTACCTATAATTACACTTTGTGATCATTTTAAACATTTCTGGTGTACCTGGGTTCATGAGAAACTCCTTAAATTTTGAATTTTTTAATGATATTTTTATGTCATTTTTAACAATTTGTCGTGTACCCTAGTACATGAAAAATTCTTAATTTTTGAATTTTTGTAAAATTCAAAAATTACATATAATTACACTTTGTGATCATTTTAAAACATTTCTGGTGTACCTTGGTTCATGAGAAACTCCTTAAATTTTGAATTTTTTAATGATATTTTTTCTGTTATTTTTAACAATTTGTCGTGTACCCCGGTTCATGAAAAATTCTAAATTTTTGAATTTTTGTAAAATTCAAAAATTCCCTATAATTACACTTTGTGATCATTTTAAAACATTTATGGTGTACCTTGGTTCATGAGAAACTCCTTAAATTTTAATTTTTTAATGATATTTTTTCTGTTATTTTTAACAATTTGTCGTGTACACCGGAACATGAAAAATTCTTAATTTTTGAAGTTTTGTAAAATTCAAAAATTACCTATAATTACACTTTGTGATCATTTTAAAACATTTCTGGTGTACCTTGGTTCATGAGAAACTTCTTAAATTTTGAATTTTTTAATGATATTTTTCTGTTATTTTTAACAATTTGTCGTGTATCCCGGTACATGAAAAATTCTTAATTTTTGAATATTTGTAAAATTCAAAAATTACCTATAATTACACTTTGTGATCATTTTAAACATTTCTGGTGTACCTGGGTTCATGAGAAACTCCTTAAATTTTGAATTTTTTAATGATATTTTTATGTCATTTTTAACAATTTGTCGTGTACCCCGGTACATCAAAAATTCTTAATTTTTCAATTTTTGTAAAATTCAAAAATTACATATAATTACACTTTGTGATCATTTTAAAACATTTCTGGTGTACCTTGGTTCATGAGAAACTCCTTAAATTTTGAATTTTTTAATGATATTGTTTCTGTTATTTTTAACAATTTGTCGTGTACCCCGGTTCATGAAAAATTCTAAATTTTTGAATTTTTGTAAAATTCAAAAATTCCCTATAATTACACTTTGTGATCATTTTAAAACATTTATGGTGTACCTTGGTTCATGAGAAACTCCTTAAATTTTGAATTTTTTAATGATATTTTTTCTGTTATTTTTAACAATTTGTCGTGTACACCGGAACATGAAAAATTCTTAATTTTTGAAGTTTTGTAAAATTCAAAAATTACCTATAATTACACTTTGTGATCAATTTAAAACATTTCTGGTGTACCTAGGTTCACGAGAAACTCCTTAAATTTTGAATTTTTTAATGATATTTTTTTTGTTATTTTTAACAATTTGTCGTGTACCCCGGTACATGAAAAATTCTTAATTTTTGAATTTTTGTAAAATTCAAAAATTCCCTATAATTACACTTTGTAATCATTTTAAACATTTCTCGTGTACTTGGGTTCATGAGAAACTCCTTAAATTTTGAATTTTAATGATATTTTTGTGTTATTTTTAACAATTTGTCGTGTACCCTGGTACATGAAAAATTCTTAATTTTTGAATATTTGTAAATTTCAAAAATTACCAATAATTACACTTTGTGATCATTTTAAAACATTTCTGGTGTACCTTGGTTAATGAGAAACTCCTTAAATTTTGAATTTTTTAATGATATTTTTTCTGTTATTTTTAACAATTTGTCGTGTACACCGGTACATGAAAAATTCTTAATTTTTGAATTTTTGTAAAATTCAAAAATTACCTATAATTACACTTTGTGATCATTTTAAACATTTCTGGTGTACCTGGGTTCATGAAAAACTCCTTAAATTTTGAATTTTTTAATGATATTTTTCTGTTATTTTTAACAATTTGTCGTCTACCCCGGTACATTAAAAATTCTTAATTTTTTAGTTTTTGTAAAATTCAAAAATTACCTATAATTACACTTTGTGATCATTTTAAAACATTTCTGGTGTACCTGGGTTCACGAGAAACTCCTTCAATTTTGAATTTTTTAATGACATTTTTTCTATTATTTTTAACAATTTGTCGTGTACCCCGGTACATGAAAAATTCTTAATTTTTGAATTTTTGTAAAATTCAAAAATTACCTATAATTACACTTTGTGATCATTTTAAAACATTTCTGGTGTACCTTGGTTCATGAGAAACTCCTTAAATTTTGAATTTTTTAATTATAATTTTTCTGTTATTTTTAACAATTTGTCGTGTACCCCGGTACATGAAAAATTCTTAATTTTTGAATTTTTGTAAAATTCAAAAATTACCTATAATTACACTTTGTGATCATTTTAAAACATTTCTGGTGTACCTGGGTTCATGAGAAACTCCTTAAAATTTGAAATTTTTAATGATATTTTTAACAATTTGTCGTGTACCCCGGTACATGAAAAATTCTTAATTTTTCAATTTTTGTAAAATTCAAAAATTACCTATAATTACACTTTGTGATCATTTTAAACATTTCTGGTGTACCTGGTTTCATGAGAAACTCCTTAAATTTTGAATTTTTTAATGATATTTTTCTGTTATTTTTAACAATTTGACGTGTACCCCGGTACATGAAAAATTCTGAATTTTTGAATTTTTGTAAAATTCAAAAATTACCTATAATTACACTTTGTGATCATTTTAAACATTTCTGGTGTACCTGGGTTCATGAAAAACTCCTTAAATTTTGAATTTTTTAATGATATTTTTCTGTTATTTTTAACAATTTGTCGTGTACCCCGGTACATTAAAAATTCTTAATTTTTGAATTTTTGTAAAATTCAAAAATTACCTATAATTACACTTTGTGATCATTTTAAAACATTTCTGGTGTACCTGGGTTCACGAGAAACTCCTTAAATTTTGAATTTTTTAATGACATTTTTTCTATTATTTTTAACAATTTGTCGTGTACCCCGGTACATGAAAAATTCTTAATTTTTGAATTTTTGTAAAATTCAAAAATTACATATAATTACACTTTGTGATCATTTTAAAACATTTCTGGTGTACCTTGGTTCATGAGAAACTCCTTAAATTTAGAATTTTTTAATGATATTTTTTCTGTTATTTTTAACAATTTGTCGTGTACCCCGGTACATGAAAAATTCTTAATTTTTGAATATTTGTAAAATTCAAAAATTACCTATAATTACACTTTGTGATCATTTTAAACATTTCTGGTGTACCTGGGTTCATGAGAAACTCCTTAAATTTTGAATTTTTTAATGATATTTTTATGTCATTTTTAACAATTTGTCGTGTACCCTAGTACATGAAAAATTCTTAATTTTTGAATTTTTGTAAAATTCAAAAATTACATATAATTACACTTTGTGATCATTTTAAAACATTTCTGGTGTACCTTGGTTCATGAGAAACTCCTTAAATTTTGAATTTTTTAATGATATTTTTTCTGTTATTTTTAACAATTTGTCGTGTACACCGGAACATGAAAAATTCTTAATTTTTGAATTTTTGTAAAATTCAAAAATTACCTATAATTACACTTTGTGATCATTTTAAAACATTTCTGGTGTACCTGGGTTCACGAGAAACTCCTTAAATTTTGAATTTTTTAATGACATTTTTTCTATTATTTTTAACAATTTGTCGTGTACCCCGGTACATGAAAAATTCTTAATTTTTGAATTTTTGTAAAATTCAAAAATTACCTATAATTACACTTTGTGATCATTTTAAAACATTTCTGGTGTACCTTGGTTCATGAGAAACTCCTTAAATTTTGAATTTTTTAATTATATTTTTTCTGTTATTTTTAACAATTTGTCGTGTACCCCGGTACATGAAAAATTCTTAATTTTTGAATTTTTGTAAAATTCAAAAATTACCTATAATTACACTTTGTGATCATTTTAAAACATTTCTGGTGTACCTGGGTTCATGAGAAACTCCTTAAAATTTGAAATTTTTAATGATATTTTTTATGTTATTTTTAACAATTTGTCGTGTACCCCGGTACATGAAAAATTCTTAATTTTTCAATTTTTGTAAAATTCAAAAATTACCTATAATTACACTTTGTGATCATTTTAAACATTTCTGGTGTACCTGGTTTCATAAGAAACTCCTTAAATTTTGAATTTTTTAATGATATTTTTCTGTTATTTTTAACAATTTGTCGTGTACCCCGGTATATGAAAAATTCTGAATTTTTGAATTTTTGTAAAATTCAAAAATTACCTATAATTACACTTTGTGATCATTTTAAACATTTCTGGTGTACCTGGGTTCATGAAAAACTCCTTAAATTTTGAATTTTTTAATGATATTTTTCTGTTATTTTTAACAATTTGTCGTGTATCCCGGTACATTAAAAATTCTTAATTTTTGAATATTTGTAAAATTCAAAAATTACCTATAATTACACTTTGTGATCATTTTAAACATTTCTGGTGTACCTGGGTTCATGAGAAACTCCTTAAATTTTGAATTTTTAATGATATTTTTATGTCATTTTTAACAATTTGTCGTGTACCCCGGTACATGAAAAATTCTTAATTTTTGAATTTTTGTAAAATTCAAAAATTACATATAATTACACTTTGTGATCATTTTAAAACATTTCTGGTGTACCTTGGTTCATGAGAAACTCCTTAAATTTTGAATTTTTTAATGATATTTTTTCTGTTATTTTTAACAATTTGTCGTGTACACCGGTACATGAAAAATTCTTAATTTTTGAATTTTTGTAAAATTCAAAAATTACCTATAATTACACTTTGTGATCATTTTAAAACATTTCTGGTGTACCTGGGTTCACGAGAAACTCCTTAAATTTTGAATTTTTTAATGATATTTTTTTTGTTATTTTTAACAATTTGTCGTGTACACCGGTACATGAAAAATTCTTAATTTTTGAATTTTTGTAAAATTCAAAAATTCCCTATAATTACACTTTGTGGTCATTTTAAACATTTCTGGTGTACGTGGGTTCATGAGAAACTCCTTAAATTTTGAATTTTAATGATATTTTTGTGTTATTTTTAACAATTTGTCGTGTACCCTGGTACATGAAAAATTCTTAATTTTTGAATATTTGTAAATTTCAAAAATTACCAATAATTACACTTTGTGATCATTTTAAAACATTTCTGGTGTACCTTGGTTAATGAGAAACTCCTTAAATTTTGAATTTTTTAATAATATTTTTTCTGTTATTTTTAACAATTTGTCGTGTACACCGGTACATTAAAAATTCTTAATTTTTGAATTTTTGTAAAATTCAAAAATTACCTATAATTACACTTTGTGATCATTTTAAAACATTTCTGGTGTACCTGGGTTCACGAGAAACTCCTTAAATTTTGAATTTTTTAATGACATTTTTTCTATTATTTTTAACAATTTGTCGTGTACCCCGGTACATGAAAAATTCTTAATTTTTGAATTTTTGTAAAATTCAAAAATTACCTATAATTACACTTTGTGATCATTTTAAAACATTTCTGGTGTACCTTGGTTCATGAGAAACTCCTTAAATTTTGAATTTTTTAATTATATTTTTTCTGTTATTTTTAACAATTTGTCGTGTACCCCGGTACATGAAAAATTCTTAATTTTTGAATTTTTGTAAAATTCAAAAATTACCTATAATTACACTTTGTGATCATTTTAAAACATTTCTGGTGTACCTGGGTTCATGAGAAACTCCTTAAAATTTGAAATTTTTAATGATATTTTTTATGTTATTTTTAACAATTTGTCGTGTACCCCGGTACATGAAAAATTCTTAATTTTTCAATTTTTGTAAAATTCAAAAATTACCTATAATTACACTTTGTGATCATTTTAAACATTTCTGGTGTACCTGGTTTCATGAGAAACTCCTTAAATTTTGAATTTTTTAATGATATTTTTCTGTTATTTTTAACAATTTGTCGTGTACCCCGGTATATGAAAAATTCTGAATTTTTGAATTTTTGTAAAATTCAAAAATTACCTATAATTACACTTTGTGATCATTTTAAACATTTCTGGTGTACCTGGGTTCATGAAAAACTCCTTAAATTTTGAATTTTTTAATGATATTTTTCTGTTATTTTTAACAATTTGTCGTGTATCCCGGTACATTAAAAATTCTTAATTTTTGAATATTTGTAAAATTCAAAAATTACCTATAATTACACTTTGTGATCATTTTAAACATTTCTGGTGTACCTGGGTTCATGAGAAACTCCTTAAATTTTGAATTTTTAATGATATTTTTATGTCATTTTTAACAATTTGTCGTGTACCCCGGTACATGAAAAATTCTTAATTTTTGAATTTTTGTAAAATTCAAAAATTACATATAATTACACTTTGTGATCATTTTAAAACATTTCTGGTGTACCTTGGTTCATGAGAAACTCCTTAAATTTTGAATTTTTTAATGATATTTTTTCTGTTATTTTTAACAATTTGTCGTGTACACCGGTACATGAAAAATTCTTAATTTTTGAATTTTTGTAAAATTCAAAAATTACCTATAATTACACATTGTGATCATTTTAAAACATTTCTGGTGTACCTGGGTTCACGAGAAACTCCTTAAATTTTGAATTTTTTAATGATATTTTTTTTGTTATTTTTAACAATTTGTCGTGTACACCGGTACATGAAAAATTCTTAATTTTTGAATTTTTGTAAAATTCAAAAATTCCCTATAATTACACTTTGTGATCATTTTAAACATTTCTGGTGTACGTGGGTTCATGAGAAACTCCTTAAATTTTGAATTTTAATGATATTTTTGTGTTATTTTTAACAATTTGTCGTGTACCCTGGTACATGAAAAATTCTTAATTTTTGAATATTTGTAAATTTCAAAAATTACCAATAATTACACTTTGTGATCATTTTAAAACATTTCTGGTGTACCTTGGTTAATGAGAAACTCCTTAAATTTTGAATTTTTTAATGATATTTTTTCTGTTATTTTTAACAATTTGTCGTGTACACCGGTACATGAAAAATTCTTAATTTTTGAATTTGTGTAAAATTCAAAAATTACCTATAATTACACTTTGTGATCATTTTAAACATTTCTGGTGTACCTTGGTTAATGAGAAACTCCTTAAATTTTGAATTTTTTAATGATATTTTTTCTGTTATTTTTAACAATTTGTCGTGTACACCGGTACATTAAAAATTCTTAATTTTTGAATTTTTGTAAAATTCAAAAATTACCTATAATTACACTTTGTGATCATTTTAAAACATTTCTGGTGTACCTGGGTTCACGAGAAACTCCTTAAATTTTGAATTTTTTAATGACATTTTTTCTATTATTTTTAACAATTTGTCGTGTACCCCGGTACATGAAAAATTCTTAATTTTTGAATTTTTGTAAAATTCAAAAATTACCTATAATTACACTTTGTGATCATTTTAAAACATTTCTGGTGTACCTGGGTTCACGAGAAACTCCTTAAATTTTGAATTTTTTAATGACATTTTTTCTGTTATTTTTAACAATTTGTCGTGTACCCCGGTACATGAAAAATTCTTAATTTTTGAATTTTTGTAAAATTCAAAAATTACCTATAATTACACTTTGTGATCATTTTAAAACATTTCTGGTGTACCTTGGTTCATGAGAAACTCCTTAAATTTTGAATTTTTTAATTATATTTTTTCTGTTATTTTTAACAATTTGTCGTGTACCCCGGTACATGAAAAATTCTTAATTTTTGAATTTTTGTAAAATTCAAAAATTACCTATAATTACACTTTGTGATCATTTTAAACATTTCTGGTGTACCTGGTTTCATGAGAAACTCCTTAAATTTTGAATTTTTTAATGATATTTTTCTGTTATTTTTAACAATTTGTCGTGTACCCCGGTATATGAAAAATTCTGAATTTTTGAATTTTTGTAAAATTCAAAAATTACCTATAATTACACTTTGTGATCATTTTAAACATTTCTGGTGTACCTGGGTTCATGAAAAACTCCTTAAATTTTGAATTTTTTAATGATATTTTTCTGTTATTTTTAACAATTTGTCGTGTATCCCGGTACATTAAAAATTCTTAATTTTTGAATATTTGTAAAATTCAAAAATTACCTATAATTACACTTTGTGATCATTTTAAACATTTCTGGTGTACCTGGGTTCATGAGAAACTCCTTAAATTTTGAATTTTTAATGATATTTTTATGTCATTTTTAACAATTTGTCGTGTACCCCGGTACATGAAAAATTCTTAATTTTTGAATTTTTGTAAAATTCAAAAATTACATATAATTACACTTTGTGATCATTTTAAAACATTTCTGGTGTACCTTGGTTCATGAGAAACTCCTTAAATTTTGAATTTTTTAATGATATTTTTTCTGTTATTTTTAACAATTTGTCGTGTACACCGGTACATGAAAAATTCTTAATTTTTGAATTTTTGTAAAATTCAAAAATTACCTATAATTACACATTGTGATCATTTTAAAACATTTCTGGTGTACCTGGGTTCACGAGAAACTCCTTAAATTTTGAATTTTTTAATGATATTTTTTTTGTTATTTTTAACAATTTGTCGTGTACACCGGTACATGAAAAATTCTTAATTTTTGAATTTTTGTAAAATTCAAAAATTCCCTATAATTACACTTTGTGATCATTTTAAACATTTCTGGTGTACGTGGGTTCATGAGAAACTCCTTAAATTTTGAATTTTAATGATATTTTTGTGTTATTTTTAACAATTTGTCGTGTACCCTGGTACATGAAAAATTCTTAATTTTTGAATATTTGTAAATTTCAAAAATTACCAATAATTACACTTTGTGATCATTTTAAAACATTTCTGGTGTACCTTGGTTAATGAGAAACTCCTTAAATTTTGAATTTTTTAATGATATTTTTTCTGTTATTTTTAACAATTTGTCGTGTACACCGGTACATGAAAAATTCTTAATTTTTGAATTTGTGTAAAATTCAAAAATTACCTATAATTACACTTTGTGATCATTTTAAACATTTCTGGTGTACCTTGGTTAATGAGAAACTCCTTAAATTTTGAATTTTTTAATGATATTTTTTCTGTTATTTTTAACAATTTGTCGTGTACACCGGTACATTAAAAATTCTTAATTTTTGAATTTTTGTAAAATTCAAAAATTACCTATAATTACACTTTGTGATCATTTTAAAACATTTCTGGTGTACCTGGGTTCACGAGAAACTCCTTAAATTTTGAATTTTTTAATGACATTTTTTCTATTATTTTTAACAATTTGTCGTGTACCCCGGTACATGAAAAATTCTTAATTTTTGAATTTTTGTAAAATTCAAAAATTACCTATAATTACACTTTGTGATCATTTTAAAACATTTCTGGTGTACCTTGGTTCATGAGAAACTCCTTAAATTTTGAATTTTTTAATTATATTTTTTCTGTTATTTTTAACAATTTGTCGTGTACCCCGGTACATGAAAAATTCTTAATTTTTGAATTTTTGTAAAATTCAAAAATTACCTATAATTACACTTTGTGATCATTTTAAAACATTTCTGGTGTACCTGGGTTCATGAGAAACTCCTTAAAATTTGAAATTTTTAATGATATTTTTTATGTTATTTTTAACAATTTGTCGTGTACCCCGGTACATGAAAAATTCTTAATTTTTCAATTTTTGTAAAATTCAAAAATTACCTATAATTACACTTTGTGATCATTTTAAACATTTCTGGTGTACCTGGTTTCATGAGAAACTCCTTAAATTTTGAATTTTTTAATGATATTTTTCTGTTATTTTTAACAATTTGTCGTGTACCCCGGTATATGAAAAATTCTGAATTTTTGAATTTTTGTAAAATTCAAAAATTACCTATAATTACACTTTGTGATCATTTTAAACATTTCTGGTGTACCTGGGTTCATGAAAAACTCCTTAAATTTTGAATTTTTTAATGATATTTTTCTGTTATTTTTAACAATTTGTCGTGTATCCCGGTACATTAAAAATTCTTAATTTTTGAATATTTGTAAAATTCAAAAATTACCTATAATTACACTTTGTGATCATTTTAAACATTTCTGGTGTACCTGGGTTCATGAGAAACTCCTTAAATTTTGAATTTTTAATGATATTTTTATGTCATTTTTAACAATTTGTCGTGTACCCCGGTACATGAAAAATTCTTAATTTTTGAATTTTTGTAAAATTCAAAAATTACATATAATTACACTTTGTGATCATTTTAAAACATTTCTGGTGTACCTTGGTTCATGAGAAACTCCTTAAATTTTGAATTTTTTAATGATATTTTTTCTGTTATTTTTAACAATTTGTCGTGTACACCGGTACATGAAAAATTCTTAATTTTTGAATTTTTGTAAAATTCAAAAATTACCTATAATTACACATTGTGATCATTTTAAAACATTTCTGGTGTACCTGGGTTCACGAGAAACTCCTTAAATTTTGAATTTTTTAATGATATTTTTTTTGTTATTTTTAACAATTTGTCGTGTACACCGGTACATGAAAAATTCTTAATTTTTGAATTTTTGTAAAATTCAAAAATTCCCTATAATTACACTTTGTGATCATTTTAAACATTTCTGGTGTACGTGGGTTCATGAGAAACTCCTTAAATTTTGAATTTTAATGATATTTTTGTGTTATTTTTAACAATTTGTCGTGTACCCTGGTACATGAAAAATTCTTAATTTTTGAATATTTGTAAATTTCAAAAATTACCAATAATTACACTTTGTGATCATTTTAAAACATTTCTGGTGTACCTTGGTTAATGAGAAACTCCTTAAATTTTGAATTTTTTAATGATATTTTTTCTGTTATTTTTAACAATTTGTCGTGTACACCGGTACATGAAAAATTCTTAATTTTTGAATTTGTGTAAAATTCAAAAATTACCTATAATTACACTTTGTGATCAATTTAAAACATTTCTGGTGTACCTAGGTTCACGAGAAACTCCTTAAATTTTGAATTTTTTAATGATATTTTTTTTGTTATTTTTAACAATTTGTCGTGTACCCCGGTACATGAAAAATTCTTAATTTTTGAATTTTTGTAAAATTCAAAAATTCCCTATAATTACACTTTGTAATCATTTTAAACATTTCTCGTGTACTTGGGTTCATGAGAAACTCCTTAAATTTTGAATTTTAATGATATTTTTGTGTTATTTTTAACAATTTGTCGTGTACCCTGGTACATGAAAAATTCTTAATTTTTGAATATTTGTAAATTTCAAAAATTACCAATAATTACACTTTGTGATCATTTTAAAACATTTCTGGTGTACCTTGGTTAATGAGAAACTCCTTAAATTTTGAATTTTTTAATGATATTTTTTCTGTTATTTTTAACAATTTGTCGTGTACACCGGTACATGAAAAATTCTTAATTTTTGAATTTTTGTAAAATTCAAAAATTACCTATAATTACACTTTGTGATCATTTTAAACATTTCTGGTGTACCTGGGTTCATGAAAAACTCCTTAAATTTTGAATTTTTTAATGATATTTTTCTGTTATTTTTAACAATTTGTCGTCTACCCCGGTACATTAAAAATTCTTAATTTTTTAGTTTTTGTAAAATTCAAAAATTACCTATAATTACACTTTGTGATCATTTTAAAACATTTCTGGTGTACCTGGGTTCACGAGAAACTCCTTCAATTTTGAATTTTTTAATGACATTTTTTCTATTATTTTTAACAATTTGTCGTGTACCCCGGTACATGAAAAATTCTTAATTTTTGAATTTTTGTAAAATTCAAAAATTACCTATAATTACACTTTGTGATCATTTTAAAACATTTCTGGTGTACCTTGGTTCATGAGAAACTCCTTAAATTTTGAATTTTTTAATTATAATTTTTCTGTTATTTTTAACAATTTGTCGTGTACCCCGGTACATGAAAAATTCTTAATTTTTGAATTTTTGTAAAATTCAAAAATTACCTATAATTACACTTTGTGATCATTTTAAAACATTTCTGGTGTACCTGGGTTCATGAGAAACTCCTTAAAATTTGAAATTTTTAATGATATTTTTAACAATTTGTCGTGTACCCCGGTACATGAAAAATTCTTAATTTTTCAATTTTTGTAAAATTCAAAAATTACCTATAATTACACTTTGTGATCATTTTAAACATTTCTGGTGTACCTGGTTTCATGAGAAACTCCTTAAATTTTGAATTTTTTAATGATATTTTTCTGTTATTTTTAACAATTTGACGTGTACCCCGGTACATGAAAAATTCTGAATTTTTGAATTTTTGTAAAATTCAAAAATTACCTATAATTACACTTTGTGATCATTTTAAACATTTCTGGTGTACCTGGGTTCATGAAAAACTCCTTAAATTTTGAATTTTTTAATGATATTTTTCTGTTATTTTTAACAATTTGTCGTGTACCCCGGTACATTAAAAATTCTTAATTTTTGAATTTTTGTAAAATTCAAAAATTACCTATAATTACACTTTGTGATCATTTTAAAACATTTCTGGTGTACCTGGGTTCACGAGAAACTCCTTAAATTTTGAATTTTTTAATGACATTTTTTCTATTATTTTTAACAATTTGTCGTGTACCCCGGTACATGAAAAATTCTTAATTTTTGAATTTTTGTAAAATTCAAAAATTACATATAATTACACTTTGTGATCATTTTAAAACATTTCTGGTGTACCTTGGTTCATGAGAAACTCCTTAAATTTAGAATTTTTTAATGATATTTTTTCTGTTATTTTTAACAATTTGTCGTGTACCCCGGTACATGAAAAATTCTTAATTTTTGAATATTTGTAAAATTCAAAAATTACCTATAATTACACTTTGTGATCATTTTAAACATTTCTGGTGTACCTGGGTTCATGAGAAACTCCTTAAATTTTGAATTTTTTAATGATATTTTTATGTCATTTTTAACAATTTGTCGTGTACCCTAGTACATGAAAAATTCTTAATTTTTGAATTTTTGTAAAATTCAAAAATTACATATAATTACACTTTGTGATCATTTTAAAACATTTCTGGTGTACCTTGGTTCATGAGAAACTCCTTAAATTTTGAATTTTTTAATGATATTTTTTCTGTTATTTTTAACAATTTGTCGTGTACACCGGAACATGAAAAATTCTTAATTTTTGAATTTTTGTAAAATTCAAAAATTACCTATAATTACACTTTGTGATCATTTTAAAACATTTCTGGTGTACCTGGGTTCACGAGAAACTCCTTAAATTTTGAATTTTTTAATGATATTTTTTTTGTTATTTTTAACAATTTGTCGTGTACCCCGGTACATGAAAAATTCTTAATTTTTGAATTTTTGTAAAATTCAAAAATTCCCTATAATTACACTTTGTGATCATTTTAAACATTTCTGGTGTACTTGGGTTCATGAGAAACTCCTTAAATTTTGAATTTTAATGATATTTTTGTGTTATTTTTAACAATTTGTCGTGTACCCTGGTACATGAAAAATTCTTAATTTTTGAATATTTGTAAATTTCAAAAATTACCAATAATTACACTTTGTGATCATTTTAAAACATTTATGGTGTACCTTGGTTAATGAGAAACTCCTTAAATTTTGAATTTTTTAATGATATTTTTTGTGTTATTTTTAACAATTTGTCGTGTACATCGGTACATGAAAAATTCTTAATTTTTGAATTTTTGTAAAATTCAAAAATTACCTATAATTACACTTTGTGATCATTTTAAACATTTCTGGTGTACCTGGGTTCATGAAAAACTCCTTAAATTTTGAATTTTTTAATGATATTTTTCTGTTATTTTTAACAATTTGTCGTCTATCCCGGTACATTAAAAATTCTTAATTTTTGAATTTTTGTAAAATTCAAAAATTACCTATAATTACACTTTGTGATCATTTTAAAACATTTCTGGTGTACCTGGGTTCACGAGAAACTCCTTAAATTTTGAATTTTTTAATGACATTTTTTCTATTATTTTTAACAATTTGTCGTGTACCCCGGTACATGAAAAATTCTTAATTTTTGAATTTTTGTAAAATTCAAAAATTACCTATAATTACACTTTGTGATCATTTTAAAACATTTCTGGTGTACCTTGGTTCATGAGAAACTCCTTAAATTTTGAATTTTTTAATTATATTTTTTCTGTTATTTTTAACAATTTGTCGTGTACCCCGGTACATGAAAAATTCTTAATTTTTGAATTTTTGTAAAATTCAAAAATTACCTATAATTACACTTTGTGATCATTTTAAAACATTTCTGGTGTACCTGGGTTCATGAGAAACTCCTTAAAATTTGAAATTTTTAATGATATTTTTTATGTTATTTTTAACAATTTGTCGTGTACCCCGGTACATGAAAAATTCTTAATTTTTCAATTTTTGTAAAATTCAAAAATTACCTATAATTACACTTTGTGATCATTTTAAACATTTCTGGTGTACCTGGTTTCATAAGAAACTCCTTAAATTTTGAATTTTTTAATGATATTTTTCTGTTATTTTTAACAATTTGTCGTGTACCCCGGTATATGAAAAATTCTGAATTTTTGAATTTTTGTAAAATTCAAAAATTACCTATAATTACACTTTGTGATCATTTTAAACATTTCTGGTGTACCTGGGTTCATGAAAAACTCCTTAAATTTTGAATTTTTTAATGATATTTTTCTGTTATTTTTAACAATTTGTCGTGTATCCCGGTACATTAAAAATTCTTAATTTTTGAATATTTGTAAAATTCAAAAATTACCTATAATTACACTTTGTGATCATTTTAAACATTTCTGGTGTACCTGGGTTCATGAGAAACTCCTTAAATTTTGAATTTTTAATGATATTTTTATGTCATTTTTAACAATTTGTCGTGTACCCTGGTACATGAAAAATTCTTAATTTTTGAATTTTTGTAAAATTCAAAAATTACATATAATTACACTTTGTGATCATTTTAAAACATTTCTGGTGTACCTTGGTTCATGAGAAACTCCTTAAATTTTGAATTTTTTAATGATATTTTTTCTGTTATTTTTAACAATTTGTCGTGTACACCGGTACATGAAAAATTCTTAATTTTTGAATTTTTGTAAAATTCAAAAATTACCTATAATTACACTTTGTGATCATTTTAAAACATTTCTGGTGTACCTGGGTTCACGAGAAACTCCTTAAATTTTGAATTTTTTAATGATATTTTTTTTGTTATTTTTAACAATTTGTCGTGTACACCGGTACATGAAAAATTCTTAATTTTTGAATTTTTGTAAAATTCAAAAATTCCCTATAATTACACTTTGTGATCATTTTAAACATTTCTGGTGTACGTGGGTTCATGAGAAACTCCTTAAATTTTGAATTTTAATGATATTTTTGTGTTATTTTTAACAATTTGTCGTGTACCCTGGTACATGAAAAATTCTTAATTTTTGAATATTTGTAAATTTCAAAAATTACCAATAATTACACTTTGTGATCATTTTAAAACATTTCTGGTGTACCTTGGTTAATGAGAAACTCCTTAAATTTTGAATTTTTTAATAATATTTTTTCTGTTATTTTTAACAATTTGTCGTGTACACCGGTACATTAAAAATTCTTAATTTTTGAATTTTTGTAAAATTCAAAAATTACCTATAATTACACTTTGTGATCATTTTAAAACATTTCTGGTGTACCTGGGTTCACGAGAAACTCCTTAAATTTTGAATTTTTTAATGACATTTTTTCTATTATTTTTAACAATTTGTCGTGTACCCCGGTACATGAAAAATTCTTAATTTTTGAATTTTTGTAAAATTCAAAAATTACCTATAATTACACTTTGTGATCATTTTAAAACATTTCTGGTGTACCTTGGTTCATGAGAAACTCCTTAAATTTTGAATTTTTTAATTATATTTTTTCTGTTATTTTTAACAATTTGTCGTGTACCCCGGTACATGAAAAATTCTTAATTTTTGAATTTTTGTAAAATTCAAAAATTACCTATAATTACACTTTGTGATCATTTTAAAACATTTCTGGTGTACCTGGGTTCATGAGAAACTCCTTAAAATTTGAAATTTTTAATGATATTTTTTATGTTATTTTTAACAATTTGTCGTGTACCCCGGTACATGAAAAATTCTTAATTTTTCAATTTTTGTAAAATTCAAAAATTACCTATAATTACACTTTGTGATCATTTTAAACATTTCTGGTGTACCTGGTTTCATGAGAAACTCCTTAAATTTTGAATTTTTTAATGATATTTTTCTGTTATTTTTAACAATTTGTCGTGTACCCCGGTATATGAAAAATTCTGAATTTTTGAATTTTTGTAAAATTCAAAAATTACCTATAATTACACTTTGTGATCATTTTAAACATTTCTGGTGTACCTGGGTTCATGAAAAACTCCTTAAATTTTGAATTTTTTAATGATATTTTTCTGTTATTTTTAACAATTTGTCGTGTATCCCGGTACATTAAAAATTCTTAATTTTTGAATATTTGTAAAATTCAAAAATTACCTATAATTACACTTTGTGATCATTTTAAACATTTCTGGTGTACCTGGGTTCATGAGAAACTCCTTAAATTTTGAATTTTTAATGATATTTTTATGTCATTTTTAACAATTTGTCGTGTACCCCGGTACATGAAAAATTCTTAATTTTTGAATTTTTGTAAAATTCAAAAATTACATATAATTACACTTTGTGATCATTTTAAAACATTTCTGGTGTACCTTGGTTCATGAGAAACTCCTTAAATTTTGAATTTTTTAATGATATTTTTTCTGTTATTTTTAACAATTTGTCGTGTACACCGGTACATGAAAAATTCTTAATTTTTGAATTTTTGTAAAATTCAAAAATTACCTATAATTACACATTGTGATCATTTTAAAACATTTCTGGTGTACCTGGGTTCACGAGAAACTCCTTAAATTTTGAATTTTTTAATGATATTTTTTTTGTTATTTTTAACAATTTGTCGTGTACACCGGTACATGAAAAATTCTTAATTTTTGAATTTTTGTAAAATTCAAAAATTCCCTATAATTACACTTTGTGATCATTTTAAACATTTCTGGTGTACGTGGGTTCATGAGAAACTCCTTAAATTTTGAATTTTAATGATATTTTTGTGTTATTTTTAACAATTTGTCGTGTACCCTGGTACATGAAAAATTCTTAATTTTTGAATATTTGTAAATTTCAAAAATTACCAATAATTACACTTTGTGATCATTTTAAAACATTTCTGGTGTACCTTGGTTAATGAGAAACTCCTTAAATTTTGAATTTTTTAATGATATTTTTTCTGTTATTTTTAACAATTTGTCGTGTACACCGGTACATGAAAAATTCTTAATTTTTGAATTTGTGTAAAATTCAAAAATTACCTATAATTACACTTTGTGATCATTTTAAACATTTCTGGTGTACCTTGGTTAATGAGAAACTCCTTAAATTTTGAATTTTTTAATGATATTTTTTCTGTTATTTTTAACAATTTGTCGTGTACACCGGTACATTAAAAATTCTTAATTTTTGAATTTTTGTAAAATTCAAAAATTACCTATAATTACACTTTGTGATCATTTTAAAACATTTCTGGTGTACCTGGGTTCACGAGAAACTCCTTAAATTTTGAATTTTTTAATGACATTTTTTCTATTATTTTTAACAATTTGTCGTGTACCCCGGTACATGAAAAATTCTTAATTTTTGAATTTTTGTAAAATTCAAAAATTACCTATAATTACACTTTGTGATCATTTTAAAACATTTCTGGTGTACCTTGGTTCACGAGAAACTCCTTAAATTTTGAATTTTTTAATGACATTTTTTCTATTATTTTTAACAATTTGTCGTGTACCCCGGTACATGAAAAATTCTTAATTTTTGAATTTTTGTAAAATTCAAAAATTACCTATAATTACACTTTGTGATCATTTTAAAACATTTCTGGTGTACCTTGGTTCATGAGAAACTCCTTAAATTTTGAATTTTTTAATTATATTTTTTCTGTTATTTTTAACAATTTGTCGTGTACCCCGGTACATGAAAAATTCTTAATTTTTGAATTTTTGTAAAATTCAAAAATTACCTATAATTACACTTTGTGATCATTTTAAAACATTTCTGGTGTACCTGGGTTCATGAGAAACTCCTTAAAATTTGAAATTTTTAATGATATTTTTTATGTTATTTTTAACAATTTGTCGTGTACCCCGGTACATGAAAAATTCTTAATTTTTCAATTTTTGTAAAATTCAAAAATTACCTATAATTACACTTTGTGATCATTTTAAACATTTCTGGTGTACCTGGTTTCATGAGAAACTCCTTAAATTTTGAATTTTTTAATGATATTTTTCTGTTATTTTTAACAATTTGTCGTGTACCCCGGTATATGAAAAATTCTGAATTTTTGAATTTTTGTAAAATTCAAAAATTACCTATAATTACACTTTGTGATCATTTTAAACATTTCTGGTGTACCTGGGTTCATGAAAAACTCCTTAAATTTTGAATTTTTTAATGATATTTTTCTGTTATTTTTAACAA
Organism: Cichorium intybus; assembly: GCA_023525715.1. Lineage (NCBI taxonomy): Eukaryota > Viridiplantae > Streptophyta > Magnoliopsida > Asterales > Asteraceae > Cichorium > Cichorium intybus. The sequence continues at coordinate 161,661,456 of CM042009.1, read as the reverse complement.
TTTGTCGTGTATCCCGGTACATTAAAAATTCTTAATTTTTGAATATTTGTAAAATTCAAAAATTACCTATAATTACACTTTGTGATCATTTTAAACATTTCTGGTGTACCTGGGTTCATGAGAAACTCCTTAAATTTTGAATTTTTAATGATATTTTTATGTCATTTTTAACAATTTGTCGTGTACCCCGGTACATGAAAAATTCTTAATTTTTGAATTTTTGTAAAATTCAAAAATTACATATAATTACACTTTGTGATCATTTTAAAACATTTCTGGTGTACCTTGGTTCATGAGAAACTCCTTAAATTTTGAATTTTTTAATGATATTTTTTCTGTTATTTTTAACAATTTGTCGTGTACACCGGTACATGAAAAATTCTTAATTTTTGAATTTTTGTAAAATTCAAAAATTACCTATAATTACACATTGTGATCATTTTAAAACATTTCTGGTGTACCTGGGTTCACGAGAAACTCCTTAAATTTTGAATTTTTTAATGATATTTTTTTTGTTATTTTTAACAATTTGTCGTGTACACCGGTACATGAAAAATTCTTAATTTTTGAATTTTTGTAAAATTCAAAAATTCCCTATAATTACACTTTGTGATCATTTTAAACATTTCTGGTGTACGTGGGTTCATGAGAAACTCCTTAAATTTTGAATTTTAATGATATTTTTGTGTTATTTTTAACAATTTGTCGTGTACCCTGGTACATGAAAAATTCTTAATTTTTGAATATTTGTAAATTTCAAAAATTACCAATAATTACACTTTGTGATCATTTTAAAACATTTCTGGTGTACCTTGGTTAATGAGAAACTCCTTAAATTTTGAATTTTTTAATGATATTTTTTCTGTTATTTTTAACAATTTGTCGTGTACACCGGTACATGAAAAATTCTTAATTTTTGAATTTGTGTAAAATTCAAAAATTACCTATAATTACACTTTGTGATCATTTTAAACATTTCTGGTGTACCTTGGTTAATGAGAAACTCCTTAAATTTTGAATTTTTTAATGATATTTTTTCTGTTATTTTTAACAATTTGTCGTGTACACCGGTACATTAAAAATTCTTAATTTTTGAATTTTTGTAAAATTCAAAAATTACCTATAATTACACTTTGTGATCATTTTAAAACATTTCTGGTGTACCTGGGTTCACGAGAAACTCCTTAAATTTTGAATTTTTTAATGACATTTTTTCTATTATTTTTAACAATTTGTCGTGTACCCCGGTACATGAAAAATTCTTAATTTTTGAATTTTTGTAAAATTCAAAAATTACCTATAATTACACTTTGTGATCATTTTAAAACATTTCTGGTGTACCTTGGTTCATGAGAAACTCCTTAAATTTTGAATTTTTTAATTATATTTTTTCTGTTATTTTTAACAATTTGTCGTGTACCCCGGTACATGAAAAATTCTTAATTTTTGAATTTTTGTAAAATTCAAAAATTACCTATAATTACACTTTGTGATCATTTTAAAACATTTCTGGTGTACCTGGGTTCATGAGAAACTCCTTAAAATTTGAAATTTTTAATGATATTTTTTATGTTATTTTTAACAATTTGTCGTGTACCCCGGTACATGAAAAATTCTTAATTTTTCAATTTTTGTAAAATTCAAAAATTACCTATAATTACACTTTGTGATCATTTTAAACATTTCTGGTGTACCTGGTTTCATGAGAAACTCCTTAAATTTTGAATTTTTTAATGATATTTTTCTGTTATTTTTAACAATTTGTCGTGTACCCCGGTATATGAAAAATTCTGAATTTTTGAATTTTTGTAAAATTCAAAAATTACCTATAATTACACTTTGTGATCATTTTAAACATTTCTGGTGTACCTGGGTTCATGAAAAACTCCTTAAATTTTGAATTTTTTAATGATATTTTTCTGTTATTTTTAACAATTTGTCGTGTATCCCGGTACATTAAAAATTCTTAATTTTTGAATATTTGTAAAATTCAAAAATTACCTATAATTACACTTTGTGATCATTTTAAACATTTCTGGTGTACCTGGGTTCATGAGAAACTCCTTAAATTTTGAATTTTTAATGATATTTTTATGTCATTTTTAACAATTTGTCGTGTACCCCCGTACATGAAAAATTCTTAATTTTTGAATTTTTGTAAAATTCAAAAATTACATATAATTACACTTTGTGATCATTTTAAAACATTTCTGGTGTACCTTGGTTCATGAGAAACTCCTTAAATTTTGAATTTTTTAATGATATTTTTTCTGTTATTTTTAACAATTTGTCGTGTACACCGGTACATGAAAAATTCTTAATTTTTGAATTTTTGTAAAATTCAAAAATTACCTATAATTACACTTTGTGATCATTTTAAAACATTTCTGGTGTACCTGGGTTCACGAGAAACTCCTTAAATTTTGAATTTTTTAATGATATTTTTTTTGTTATTTTTAACAATTTGTCGTGTACACCGGTACATGAAAAATTCTTAATTTTTGAATTTTTGTAAAATTCAAAAATTCCCTATAATTACACTTTGTGATCATTTTAAACATTTCTGGTGTACGTGGGTTCATGAGAAACTCCTTAAATTTTGAATTTTAATGATATTTTTGTGTTATTTTTAACAATTTGTCGTGTACCCTGGTACATGAAAAATTCTTAATTTTTGAATATTTGTAAATTTCAAAAATTACCAATAATTACACTTTGTGATCATTTTAAAACATTTCTGGTGTACCTTGGTTAATGAGAAACTCCTTAAATTTTGAATTTTTTAATGATATTTTTTCTGTTATTTTTAACAATTTGTCGTGTACACCGGTACATGAAAAATTCTTAATTTTTGAATTTGTGTAAAATTCAAAAATTACCTATAATTACACTTTGTGATCATTTTAAACATTTCTGGTGTACCTTGGTTAATGAGAAACTCCTTAAATTTTGAATTTTTTAATGATATTTTTTCTGTTATTTTTAACAATTTGTCGTGTACACCGGTACATTAAAAATTCTTAATTTTTGAATTTTTGTAAAATTCAAAAATTACCTATAATTACACTTTGTGATCATTTTAAAACATTTCTGGTGTACCTGGGTTCACGAGAAACTCCTTAAATTTTGAATTTTTTAATGACATTTTTTCTATTATTTTTAACAATTTGTCGTGTACCCCGGTACATGAAAAATTCTTAATTTTTGAATTTTTGTAAAATTCAAAAATTACCTATAATTACACTTTGGGATCATTTTAAAACATTTCTGGTGTACCTGGGTTCATGAGAAACTCCTTAATATTTGAAATTTTTAATGATATTTTTTATGTTATTTTTAACAATTTGTCGTGTACCCCGGTACATGAAAAATTCTTAATTTTTCAATTTTTGTAAAATTCAAAAATTACCTATAATTACACTTTGTGATCATTTTAAACATTTCTGGTGTACCTGGGTTCATGAAAAACTCCTTAAATTTTGAATTTTTTAATGATATTTTTCTGTTATTTTTAACAATTTGTCGTGTACCCCGGTACATGAAAAATTCTGAATTTTTGAATTTTTGTAAAATTCAAAAATTACCTATAATTACACTTTGTGATCATTTTAAACATTTCTGGTGTACCTGGGTTCATGAAAAACTCCTTAAATTTTGAATTTTTTAATGATATTTTTCTGTTATTTTAAACAATTTGTCGTGTACCCCGGTACATTAAAAATTCTTAATTTTTGAATTTTTGTAAAATTCGAAAATTACCTATAATTACACTTTGTGATCATTTTAAAACATTTCTGGTGTACCTGGGTTCACGAGAAACTCCTTAAATTTTGAATTTTTTAATGATATTTTTTCTGTTATTTTTAACAATTTGTCGTGTACCCCGGTACATGAAAAATTCTTAATTTTTGAATTTTTGTAAAATTCAAAAATTCCCTATAATTACACTTTGTGATCATTTTAAATATTTCTGGTGTACTTGGGTTCATGAGAAACTCCTTAAATTTTGAATTTTAATGATATTTTTGTGTTATTTTTAACAATTTGTCGTGTACCCTGGTACATGAAAAATTCTTAATTTTTGAATATTTGTAAATTTCAAAAAATACCAATAATTACACTTTGTGATCATTTTAAAACATTTATGGTGTACCTTGGTTAATGAGAAACTCCTTAAATTTTGAATTTTTTAATGATATTTTTTCTGTTATTTTTAACAATTTGTCGTGTACATCGGTACATGAAAAATTCTTAATTTTTGAATTTTTGTAAAATTCAAAAATTACCTATAATTACACTTTGTGATCATTTTAAACATTTCTGGTATACCTGAGTTCATGAAAAACTCCTTAAATTTTGAATTTTTTAATGATATTTTTCTGTTATTTTTAACAATTTGTCGTCTATCCCGGTACATTAAAAATTCTTAATTTTTGAATTTTTGTAAAATTCAAAAATTACCTATAATTACACTTTGTGATCATTTTAAAACATTTCTGGTGTACCTGGGTTCACGAGAAACTCCTTAAATTTTGAATTTTTTGATGACATTTTTTCTATTATTTTTAACAATTTGTCGTGTACCCCGGTACATGAAAAATTCTTAATTTTTGAATTTTTGTAAAATTCAAAAATTACCTATAATTACACTTTGTGATCATTTTAAAACATTTCTGGTGTACCTGGGTTCATGAGAAACTCCTTAAAATTTGAAATTTTTAATGATATTTTTTCTGTTATTTTTAACAATTTGTCGTGTACACCGGTACATTAAAAATTCTTAATTTTTGAATTTTTGTAAAATTCAAAAATTACCTATAATTACACTTTGTGATCATTTTAAACATTTCTGGTGTACCTGGGTTCACGAGAAACTCCTTAAATTTTGAATTTTTTAATGACATTTTTTCTATTATTTTTAACAATTTGTCGTGTACCCCGGTACATGAAAAATTCTTAATTTTTGAATTTTTGTAAAATTCAAAAATTACCTATAATTACACTTTGTGATCATTTTAAAACATTTCTGGTGTACCTTGGTTCATGAGAAACTCCTTAAATTTTGAATTTTTTAATTATATTTTTTCTGTTATTTTTAACAATTTGTCGTGTACCCCGGTACATTAAAAATTCTTAATTTTTGAATTTTTGTAAAATTCAAAAATTACCTATAATTACACTTTGTGATCATTTTAAACATTTCTGGTGTACCTGGGTTCATGAGAAACTCCTTAAATTTTGAATTTTTTAATGATATTTTTATGTCATTTTTAACAATTTGTCGTGTACCCCGGTACATGAAAAATTCTTAATTTTTGAATTTTTGTAAAATTCAAAAATTACATATAATTACACTTTGTGATCATTTTAAAACATTTCTGGTGTACCTTGGTTCATGAGAAACTCCTTAAATTTAGAATTTTTTAATGATATTTTTTCTGTTATTTTTAACAATTTGTCGTGTACCCCGGTACATGAAAAATTCTTAATTTTTGAATTTTTGTAAAATTCAAAAATTCCCTATAATTACACTTTGTGATCATTTTAAAACATTTCTTGTGTACCTTGGTTCATGAGAAACTCCTTAAATTTTGAATTTTTTAATGATATTTTTTCTGTTATTTTTAACAATTTGTCGTGTACACCGGTACATGAAAAATTCTTAATTTTTGAATTTTTGTAAAATTCAAAAATTACCTATAATTACACTTTGTGATCATTTTAAAACATTTCTGGTGTACCTAGGTTCACGAGAAACTCCTTAAATTTTGAATTTTTTAATGATATTTTTTTTGTTATTTTTAACAATTTGTCGTGTACACCGGTACATGAAAAATTCTTAATTTTTGAATTTTTGTAAAATTCAAAAATTACCTATAATTACACTTTGTGATCATTTTAAACATTTCTGGTGTACCTGGGTTCATGAAAAACTCCTTAAATTTTGAATTTTTTAATGATATTTTTCTGTTATTTTTAACAATTTGTCGTGTACCCCGGTACATGAAAAATTCTGAATTTTTGAATTTTTGTAAAATTCCAAAATTACCTATAATTACACTTTGTGATCATTTTAAACATTTCTGGTGTACCTGGGTTCATGAGAAACTCCTTAAATTTTGAATTTTTAATGATATTTTTCTGTTATTTTTAACAATTTGTCGTGTACCCCGGTACATTAAAAATTCTTAATTTTTGAATTTTTGTAAAATTCGAAAATTACCTATAATTACACTTTGTGATCATTTTAAAACATTTCTGGTGTACCTGGGTTCACGAGAAACTCCTTAAATTTTGAATTTTTTAATGATATTTTTTCTGTTATTTTTAACAATTTGTCGTGTACCCCGGTACATGAAAAATTCTTAATTTTTGAATATTTGTAAATTTCAAAAATTATCTATAATTACACTTTGTGATCATTTTAAACATTTCTGGTGTACCTGGGTTCATGAGAAACTCCTTAAATTTTGAATTTTTTAATGATATTTTTATGTCATTTTTAACAATTTGTCGTGTACCCCGGTACATGAAAAATTCTTAATTTTTGAATCTTTGTAAAATTCAAAAATTACATATAATTACACTTTGTGATCATTTTAAAACATTTCTGGTGTACCTTGGTTCATGAGAAACTCCTTAAATTTTGAATTTTTAATGATATTTTTTCTGTTATTTTTAACAATTTGTCGTGTACCCCGGTACATGAAAAATTCTTAATTTTTGAATTTTTGTAAAATTCAAAAATTCCCTATAATTACACTTTGTGATCATTTTAAAACATTTCTGGTGTACCTTGGTTCATGAGAAACTCCTTAAATTTTGAATTTTTTAATGATATTTTTTCTGTTATTTTTAACAATTTGTCGTGTACACCGGAACATGAAAAATTCTTAATTTTTGAATTTTTGTAAAATTCAAAAATTACCTATAATTACACTTTGTGATCATTTTAAAACATTTCTGGTGTACCTGGGTTCACGAGAAACTCCTTAAATTTTGAATTTTTTAATGATATTTTTTTTGTTATTTTTAACAATTTGTCGTGTACCCCGGTACATGAAAATTTCTTAATTTTTGAATTTTTGTAAAATTCAAAAATTCCCTATAATTACACTTTGTGATCATTTTAAACATTTCTGGTGTACTTGGGTTCATGAGAAACTCCTTAAATTTTGAATTTTAATGATATTTTTGTGTTATTTTTAACAATTTGTCGTGTACCCCGGTACATGAAAAATTCTTAATTTTTGAATATTTGTAAATTTCAAAAAATTACCAATAATTAAACTTTGTGATCATTTTAAAACATTTCTGGTGTACCTTGGTTAATGAGAAACTCCTTAAATTTTGAATTTTTTAATGATATTTTTTCTGTTATTTTAAACAATTTGTCGTGTACACCGGTACATGAAAAATTCTTAATTTTTGAATTTTTGTAAAATTCAAAAATTACCTATAATTACACTTTGTGATCATTTTAAACATTTCTGGTGTACCTGGGTTCATGAAAAACTCCTTAAATTTTGAATTTTTTAATGATATTTTTCTGTTATTTTTAACAATTTGTCGTCTACCCCGGTACATTAAAAATTCTTAATTTTTGAATTTTTGTAAAATTCAAAAATTACCTATAATTGCACTTTGTGATCATTTTAAAACATTTCTGGTGTACCTGGGTTCACGAGAAACTCCTTAAATTTTGAATTTTTTAATGACATTTTTTCTATTATTTTTAACAGTTTGTCGTGTACCCCGGTACATGAAAAATTCTTAATTTTTGAATTTTTGTAAAATTCAAAAATTACCTATAATTACACTTTGTGATCATTTTAAAACATTTCTGGTGTACCTTGGTTCATGAGAAACTCCTTAAATTTTGAATTTTTTAATTATATTTTTTCTGTTATTTTTAACAATTTGTCGTGTACCCCGGTACATGAAAAATTCTTAATTTTTGAATTTTTGTAAAATTCAAAAATTACCTATAATTACACTTTGTGATCATTTTAAAACATTTCTGGTGTACCTGGGTTCATGAGAAACTCCTTAATATTTTAAATTTTTAATGATATTTTTTATGTTATTTTTAACAATTTGTCGTGTACCCCGGTACATGAAAAATTCTGAATTTTTGAATTTTTGTAAAATTCAAAAATTACCTATAATTACACTTTGTGATCATTTTAAACATTTCTGGTGTACCTGGGTTCATGAAAAACTCCTTAAATTTTGAATTTTTTAATGATATTTTTCTGTTATTTTAAACAATTTGTCGTGTACCCCGGTACATTAAAAATTCTTAATTTTTGAATTTTTGTAAAATTCAAAAATTACCTATAATTACACTTTGTGATCATTTTAAAACATTTCTGGTGTACCTGGGTTCACGAGAAACTCCTTAAATTTTGAATTTTTAATGACTTTTTTCTATTATTTTTAACAATTTGTCGTGTACCCCGGTACATGAAAAATTCTTAATTTTTGAATTTTTGTAAAATTCAAAAATTACCAATAATTACACTTTGTGATCATTTTAAAACATTTCTGGTGTACCTTGGTTCATGAGAAACTCCTTAAATTTTGAATTATTTAATTATATTTTTTCTGTTATTTTTAACAATTTGTCGTGTACCCCGGTACATGAAAAATTCTTAATTTTTGAATTTTTGTAAAATTCAAAAATTACCTATAATTACACTTTGTGATCATTTTAAAACATTTCTGGTGTACCTGGGTTCATGAGAAACTCCTTAATATTTTAAATTTTTAATGATATTTTTTATGTTATTTTTAACAATTTGTCGTGTACCCCGGTACATGAAAAATTCTGAATTTTTGAATTTTTGTAAAATTCAAAAATTACCTATAATTACACTTTGTGATCATTTTAAACATTTCTGGTGTACCTGGGTTCATGAAAAACTCCTTAAATTTTGAATTTTTTAATGATATTTTTCTGTTATTTTAAACAATTTGTCGTGTACCCCGGTACATTAAAAATTCTTAATTTTTGAATTTTTGTAAAATTCAAAAATTAGCTATAATTACACTTTGTGATCATTTTAAAACATTTCTGGTGTACCTGGGTTCACGAGAAACTCCTTAAATTTTGAATTTTTTAATGACATTTTTTCTATTATTTTTAACAATTTGTCGTGTACCCCGGTACATGAAAAATTCTTAATTTTTGAATTTTTGTAAAATTCAAAAATTACCTATAATTACACTTTGTGATCATTTTAAAACATTTCTGGTGTACCTTGGTTCATGAGAAACTCCTTAAATTTTGAATTTTTTAATGATATTTTTTCTGTTATTTTTAACAATTTGTCGTGTACCCCGGTACATGAAAAATTCTTAATTTTTGAATATTTGTAAAATTCAAAAATTACCTATAATTACACTTTGTGATCATTTTAAACATTTCTGGTGTACCTGGGTTCATGAGAAACTCCTTAAATTTTGAATTTTTTAATGATATTTTTATGTCATTTTTAACAATTTGTCGTGTACCCCGGTACATGAAAAATTCTTAATTTTTGAATTTTTGTAAAATTCAAAAATTACATATAATTACACTTTGTGATCATTTTAAAACATTTCTGGTGTACCTTGGTTCATGAGAAACTCCTTAAATTTTGAATTTTTAATGATATTTTTTCTGTTATTTTTAACAATTTGTCGTGTACCCCAGTACATGAAAAATTCTTAATTTTTGAATTTTTGTAAAATTCAAAAATTCCCTATAATTACACTTTGTGATCATTTTAAAACATTTCTGGTGTACCTTCGTTCATGAGAAACTCCTTAAATTTTGAATTTTTTAATGATATTTTTTCTGTTATTTTTAACAATTTGTCGTGTACACCGGAACATGAAAAATTCTTAATTTTTGAATTTTTGTAAAATTCAAAAATTACCTATAATTACACTTTGTGATCATTTTAAAACATTTCTGGTGTACCTGGGTTCACGAGAAACTCCTTAAATTTTGAATTTTTTAATGATATTTTTTTTGTTATTTTTAACAATTTGTCGTGTATCCCGGTACATGAAAAATTCTTAATTTTTGAATTTTTGTAAAATTCAAAAATTTCCTATAATTACACTTTGTGATCATTTTAAACATTTCTGGTGTACTTGGGTTCATGAGAAACTCCTTAAATTTTGAATTTTAATGATATTTTTGTGTTATTTTTAACAATTTGTCGTGTACCCTGGTACATGAAAAATTCTTAATTTTTGAATATTTGTAAATTTCAAAAATTACCAATAATTACACTTTGTGATCATTTTAAAACATTTCTGGTGTACCTTGGTTAATGAGAAACTCCTTAAATTTTGAATTTTTTAATGATATTTTTTCTGTTATTTTTAACAATTTGTCGTGTACACCGGTACATGAAAAATTCTTAATTTTTGAATTTTTGTAAAATTCAAAAATTACCTATAATTACACTTTGTGATCATTTTAAACATTTCTGGTGTACCTGGGTTCATGAAAAACTCCTTAAATTTTGAATTTTTTAATGATATTTTTCTGTTATTTTTAACAATTTGTCGTCTACCCCGGTACATTAAAAATTCTTAATTTTTGAATTTTTGTAAAATTCAAAAATTACCTATAATTACACTTTGTGATCATTTTAAAACATTTCTGGTGTACCTGGGTTCACGAGAAACTCCTTAAATTTTGAATTTTTTAATGACATTTTTTCTATTATTTTTAACAATTTGTCGTGTACCCCGGTACATGAAAAGTTCTTAATTTTTGAATTTTTGTAAAATTCAAAAATTACCTATAATTACACTTTGTGATCATTTTAAAACATTTCTGGTGTACCTTGGTTCATGAGAAACTCCTAAAATTTTGAATTTTTTAATTATATTTTTTCTGTTATTTTTAACAATTTGTCGTGTACCCCGGTACATGAAAAATTCTTAATTTTTGAATTTTTGTAAAATTCAAAAATTACCTATAATTAAACTTTGTGATCATTTTAAAACATTTCTGGTGTACCTGGGTTCATGAGAAACTCCTTAAAATTTGAAATTTTTAATGATATTTTTTATGTTATTTTTAACAATTTGTCGTGTACCCCGGTACATGAAAAATTCTTAATTTTTCAATTTTTGTAAAATTCAAAAATTACCTATAATTACACTTTGTGATCATTTAAAACATTTCTGGTGTACCTGGTTTCATGAGAAACTTCTTAAATTCTGAATTTTTTAATTATATTTTTTCTGTTATTTTTAACAATTTGTCGTGTACCCCGGTACATGAAAAATTCTTAATTTTTGAATTTTTGTAAAATTCAAAAATTACCTATAATTACACTTTGTGATCATTTTAAAACATTTCTGGTGTACCTTGGTTCATGAGAAACTCCTTAAATTTTGAATTTTTTAATTATATTTTTTCTGTTATTTTTAACAATTTGTCGTGTACCCCGGTACATGAAAAATTCTTAATTTTTGAATTTTTGTAAAATTCAAAAATTACCTATAATTACACTTTGTGATCATTTTAAAACATTTCTGGTGTACCTGGGTTCATGAGAAACTCCTTAAAATTTGAAATTTTTAATGATATTTTTTATGTTATTTTTAACAATTTGTCGTGTATCCCGGTACATGAAAAATTCTTAATTTTTCAATTTTTGTAAAATTCAAAAATTACCTATAATTACACTTTGTGATCATTTTAAACATTTCTGGTGTACCTGGTTTCATGAGAAACTCCTTAAATTTTGAATTTTTAATGATATTTTTCTGTTATTTTTAACAATTTGTCGTGTACCCCGGTACACGAAAAATTCTGAATTTTTGAATTTTTGTAAAATTCAAAAATTACCCATAATTACACTATGTGATCATTTTAAAACATTTCTGGTGTACCTGGGTTCACGAGAAACTCCTTAAATTTTGAATTTTTTAATGACATTTTTTCTATTATTTTTAACAATTTGTCGTGTACCCCGGTACATGAAAAATTCTTAATTTTTGAATTTTTGTAAAATTCAAAAATTACATATAATTACACTTTGTGATCATTTTAAAACATTTCTGGTGTACCTTGGTTCATGAGAAACTCCTTAAATTTAGAATTTTTTAATGATATTTTTTCTGTTATTTTTAACAATTTGTCGTGTACCCCGGTACATGAAAAACTCTTAATATTTGAATATTTGTAAAATTCAAAAATTACCTATAATTACACTTTGTGATCATTTTAAACATTTCTGGTGTACCTGGGTTCATGAGAAACTCCTTAAATTTTGAATTTTTTAATGATATTTTTATGTCATTTTTAACAATTTGTCGTGTACCCCGGTACATGAAAAATTCTTAATTTTTGAATTTTTGTAAAATTCAAAAATTACATATAATTACACTTTGTGATCATTTTAAAACATTTCTGGTGTACCTTGGTTCATGAGAAACTCCTTAAATTTAGAATTTTTTAATGATATTTTTTCTGTTATTTTTAACAATTTGTCGTGTACCCCGGTACATGAAAAACTCTTAATATTTGAATATTTGTAAAATTCAAAAATTACCTATAATTACACTTTGTGATCATTTTAAACATTTCTGGTGTACCTGGGTTCATGAGAAACTCCTTAAATTTTGAATTTTTTAATGATATTTTTATGTCATTTTTAACAATTTGTCGTGTACCCCGGTACATGAAAAATTCTTAATTTTTGAATTTTTGTAAAATTCAAAAATTACCTATAATTACACTTTGTGATCATTTTAAAACATTTCTGGTGTACCTGGGTTCACGAGAAACTCCTTAAATTTTGAATTTTTTAATGACATTTTTTCTATTATTTTTAACAATTTGTCGTGTACCCCGGTACATGAAAAGTTCTTAATTTTTGAATTTTTGTAAAATTCAAAAATTACCTATAATTACACTTTGTGATCATTTTAAAACATTTCTCGTGTACCTTGGTTCATGAGAAACTCCTAAAATTTTGAATTTTTTAATTATATTTTTTCTGTTATTTTTAACAATTTGTCGTGTACCCCGGTACATGAAAAATTCTTAATTTTTGAATTTTTGTAAAATTCAAAAATTACCTATAATTAAACTTTGTGATCATTTTAAAACATTTCTGGTGTACCTGGGTTCATGAGAAACTCCTTAAAATTTGAAATTTTTAATGATATTTTTTATGTTATTTTTAACAATTTGTCGTGTACCCCGGTACATGAAAAATTCTTAATTTTTCAATTTTTGTAAAATTCAAAAATTACCTATAATTACACTTTGTGATCATTTAAAACATTTCTGGTGTACCTGGTTTCATGAGAAACTTCTTAAATTCTGAATTTTTTAATTATATTTTTTCTGTTATTTTTAACAATTTGTCGTGTACCCCGGTACATGAAAAATTCTTAATTTTTGAATTTTTGTAAAATTCAAAAATTACCTATAATTACACTTTGTGATCATTTTAAAACATTTCTGGTGTACCTTGGTTCATGAGAAACTCCTTAAATTTTGAATTTTTTAATTATATTTTTTCTGTTATTTTTAACAATTTGTCGTGTACCCCGGTACATGAAAAATTCTTAATTTTTGAATTTTTGTAAAATTCAAAAATTACCTATAATTACACTTTGTGATCATTTTAAAACATTTCTGGTGTACCTGGGTTCATGAGAAACTCCTTAAAATTTGAAATTTTTAATGATATTTTTTATGTTATTTTTAACAATTTGTCGTGTATCCCGGTACATGAAAAATTCTTAATTTTTCAATTTTTGTAAAATTCAAAAATTACCTATAATTACACTTTGTGATCATTTTAAACATTTCTGGTGTACCTGGTTTCATGAGAAACTCCTTAAATTTTGAATTTTTAATGATATTTTTCTGTTATTTTTAACAATTTGTCGTGTACCCCGGTACACGAAAAATTCTGAATTTTTGAATTTTTGTAAAATTCAAAAATTACCCATAATTACACTATGTGATCATTTTAAAACATTTCTGGTGTACCTGGGTTCACGAGAAACTCCTTAAATTTTGAATTTTTTAATGACATTTTTTCTATTATTTTTAACAATTTGTCGTGTACCCCGGTACATGAAAAATTCTTAATTTTTGAATTTTTGTAAAATTCAAAAATTACATATAATTACACTTTGTGATCATTTTAAAACATTTCTGGTGTACCTTGGTTCATGAGAAACTCCTTAAATTTAGAATTTTTTAATGATATTTTTTCTGTTATTTTTAACAATTTGTCGTGTACCCCGGTACATGAAAAACTCTTAATATTTGAATATTTGTAAAATTCAAAAATTACCTATAATTACACTTTGTGATCATTTTAAACATTTCTGGTGTACCTGGGTTCATGAGAAACTCCTTAAATTTAGAATTTTTTAATGATATTTTTATGTCATTTTTAACAATTTGTCGTGTACCCCGGTACATGAAAAATTCTTAATTTTTGAATTTTTGTAAAATTCAAAAATTACATATAATTACACTTTGTGATCATTTTAAAACATTTCTGGTGTACCTTGGTTCATGAGAAACTCCTTAAATTTAGAATTTTTTAATGATATTTTTTCTGTTATTTTTAACAATTTGTCGTGTACCCCGGTACATGAAAAACTCTTAATATTTGAATATTTGTAAAATTCAAAAATTACCTATAATTACACTTTGTGATCATTTTAAACATTTCTGGTGTACCTGGGTTCATGAGAAACTCCTTAAATTTTGAATTTTTTAATGATATTTTTATGTCATTTTTAACAATTTGTCGTGTACCCCGGTACATGAAAAATTCTTAATTTTTGAATTTTTGTAAAATTCAAAAATTACATATAATTACACTTTGTGATCATTTTAAAACATTTCTGGTGTACCTTGGTTCATGAGAAACTCCTTAAATTTAGAATTTTTTAATGACATTTTTTCTGTTATTTTTAACAATTTGTCGTGTACCCCGGTACATGAAAAATTCTTAATTATTGAATTTTTGTAAAATTCAAAAATTCCCTATAATTACACGTTGTGATCATTTTAAAACATTTCTGGTGTACCTTGGTTCATGAGAAACTCCTTAAATTTTGAATTTTTTAATGATATTGTTTTTGTTATTTTTAACAATTTGTCGTGTACACCGGAACATGAAAAATTCTTAATTTTTGAATTTTTGTAAAATTCAAAAATTACTTATAATTACACTTTGTGATCATTTTAAAACATTTCTGGTGTACCTGGGTTCACGAGAAACTCCTTAAATTTTGAATTTTTTAATGATATTTTTTTTGTTATTTTTAACAATTTGTCGTGTACCCCGGTACATGAAAAATTCTTAATTTTTGAATTTTTTTAAAATTCAAAAATTCCCTATAATTACACTTTGTGATCATTTAAACATTTCTGGTGTACTTGGGTTCATGAGAAACTCCTTAAATTTTGAATTTTAATGATATTTTTGTGTTATTTTTAACAATTTGTCGTGTACCCTGGTACATAAAAATTCTTAATTTTTGAATATTTGTAAATTTCAAAAATTACCAATAATTACACTTTGTGATCATTTTAAAACATTTATGGTGTACCTTGGTTAATGAGAAACTCCTTAAATTTTGAATTTTTTAATGATATTTTTTCTGTTATTTTTAACACTTTGTCGTGTACATCGGTACATGAAAAATTCTTAATTTTTGAATTTTTGGAAAATTCAAAAATTACCTATAATTACACTTTGTGATCATTTTAAACATTTCTGGTGTACCTGGGTTCATGAAAAACTCCTTAAATTTTGAATTTTTTAATGATATTTTTCTGTTATTTTTAACAATTTGTCGTCTACCCCGGTACATTAAAAATTCTTAATTTTTGAATTTTTGTAAAATTCAAAAATTACCTATAATTACACTTTGTGATCATTTTAAAACATTTCTGGTGTACCTGGGTTCACGAGAAACTCCTTAAATTTTGAATTTTATAATGACATTTTTTCTATTATTTTTAACAATTTGTCGTGTACCCCGGTACATGAAAAATTCTTAATTTTTGAATTTTTGTAAAATTCAAAAATTACCTATAATTACACTTTGTGATCATTTTAAAACATTTCTGGTGTACCTTGGTTCATGAGAAACTCCTTAAATTTTGAATTTTTTAATTATATTTTTTCTGTTATTTTTAACAATTTGTCGTGTACCCCGGTACATGAAAAATTCTTAATTTTTGAATTTTTGTAAAATTCAAAAATTACCTATAATTACACTTTGTGATCATTTTAAAACATTTCTGGTGTACCTGGGTTCATGAGAAACTCCTTAAAATTTGAAATTTTTAATGATATTTTTTATGTTATTTTTAACAATTTGTCGTGTACCCCGGTACATGAAAAATTCTTAATTTTTCAATTTTTGTAAAATTCAAAAATTACCTATAATTACACTTTGTGATCATTTTAAACATTTCTGGTGTACCTGGTTTCATGAGAAACTCCTTAAATTTGGAATTTTTTAATGATATTTTTCTGTTATTTTTAACAATTTGTCGTGTACCCCGGTACATGAAAAATTCTGAATTTTTGAATTTTTGTAAAATTCAAAAATTACCTATAATTACACTTTGTGATCATTTTAAACATTTCTGGTGTACCTGGGTTCATGAAAAACTCCTTAAATTTTGAATTTTTTAATGATATTTTTCTGTTATTTTTAACAATTTGTCGTCTACCCCGGTACATTAAAAATTCTTAATTTTTGAATTTTTGTAAAATTCAAAAATTACCTATAATTACACTTTGTGATCATTTTAAAACATTTCTGGTGTACCTGGGTTCACGAGAAACTCCTTAAATTTTGAATTTTATAATGACATTTTTTCTATTATTTTTAACAATTTGTCGTGTACCCCGGTACATGAAAAATTCTTAATTTTTGAATTTTTGTAAAATTCAAAAATTACCTATAATTACACTTTGTGATCATTTTAAAACATTTCTGGTGTACCTTGGTTCATGAGAAACTCCTAAAATTTTGAATTTTTTAATTATATTTTTTCTGTTATTTTTAACAATTTGTCGTGTACCCCGGTACATGAAAAATTCTTAATTTTTGAATTTTTGTAAAATTCAAAAATTACCTATAATTACACTTTGTGATCATTTTAAAACATTTCTGGTGTACCTGGGTTCATGAGAAACTCCTTAAAATTTGAAATTTTTAATGATATTTTTTATGTTATTTTTAACAATTTGTCGTGTACCCCGGTACATGAAAAATTCTTAATTTTTCAATTTTTGTAAAATTCAAAAATTACCTATAATTACACTTTGTGATCATTTAAAACATTTCTGGTGTACCTGGTTTCATGAGAAACTTCTTAAATTCTGAATTTTTTAATTATATTTTTTCTGTTATTTTTAACAATTTGTCGTGTACCCCGGTACATGAAAAATTCTTAATTTTTGAATTTTTGTAAAATTCAAAAATTACCTATAATTACACTTTGTGATCATTTTAAAACATTTCTGGTGTACCTTGGTTCATGAGAAACTCCTTAAATTTTGAATTTTTTAATTATATTTTTTCTGTTATTTTTAACAATTTGTCGTGTACCCCGGTACATGAAAAATTCTTAATTTTTGAATTTTTGTAAAATTCAAAAATTACCTATAATTACACTTTGTGATCATTTTAAAACATTTCTGGTGTACCTGGGTTCATGAGAAACTCCTTAAAATTTGAAATTTTTAATGATATTTTTTATGTTATTTTTAACAATTTGTCGTGTATCCCGGTACATGAAAAATTCTTAATTTTTCAATTTTTGTAAAATTCAAAAATTACCTATAATTACACTTTGTGATCATTTTAAACATTTCTGGTGTACCTGGTTTCATGAGAAACTCCTTAAATTTTGAATTTTTAATGATATTTTTCTGTTATTTTTAACAATTTGTCGTGTACCCCGGTACACGAAAAATTCTGAATTTTTGAATTTTTGTAAAATTCAAAAATTACCCATAATTACACTATGTGATCATTTTAAAACATTTCTGGTGTACCTGGGTTCACGAGAAACTCCTTAAATTTTGAATTTTTTAATGACATTTTTTCTATTATTTTTAACAATTTGTCGTGTACCCCGGTACATGAAAAATTCTTAATTTTTGAATTTTTGTAAAATTCAAAAATTACATATAATTACACTTTGTGATCATTTTAAAACATTTCTGGTGTACCTTGGTTCATGAGAAACTCCTTAAATTTAGAATTTTTTAATGATATTTTTTCTGTTATTTTTAACAATTTGTCGTGTACCCCGGTACATGAAAAACTCTTAATATTTGAATATTTGTAAAATTCAAAAATTACCTATAATTACACTTTGTGATCATTTTAAACATTTCTGGTGTACCTGGGTTCATGAGAAACTCCTTAAATTTAGAATTTTTTAATGATATTTTTATGTCATTTTTAACAATTTGTCGTGTACCCCGGTACATGAAAAATTCTTAATTTTTGAATTTTTGTAAAATTCAAAAATTACATATAATTACACTTTGTGATCATTTTAAAACATTTCTGGTGTACCTTGGTTCATGAGAAACTCCTTAAATTTAGAATTTTTTAATGATATTTTTTCTGTTATTTTTAACAATTTGTCGTGTACCCCGGTACATGAAAAACTCTTAATATTTGAATATTTGTAAAATTCAAAAATTACCTATAATTACACTTTGTGATCATTTTAAACATTTCTGGTGTACCTGGGTTCATGAGAAACTCCTTAAATTTTGAATTTTTTAATGATATTTTTATGTCATTTTTAACAATTTGTCGTGTACCCCGGTACATGAAAAATTCTTAATTTTTGAATTTTTGTAAAATTCAAAAATTACATATAATTACACTTTGTGATCATTTTAAAACATTTCTGGTGTACCTTGGTTCATGAGAAACTCCTTAAATTTAGAATTTTTTAATGACATTTTTTCTGTTATTTTTAACAATTTGTCGTGTACCCCGGTACATGAAAAATTCTTAATTATTGAATTTTTGTAAAATTCAAAAATTCCCTATAATTACACGTTGTGATCATTTTAAAACATTTCTGGTGTACCTTGGTTCATGAGAAACTCCTTAAATTTTGAATTTTTTAATGATATTGTTTTTGTTATTTTTAACAATTTGTCGTGTACACCGGAACATGAAAAATTCTTAATTTTTGAATTTTTGTAAAATTCAAAAATTACTTATAATTACACTTTGTGATCATTTTAAAACATTTCTGGTGTACCTGGGTTCACGAGAAACTCCTTAAATTTTGAATTTTTTAATGATATTTTTTTTGTTATTTTTAACAATTTGTCGTGTACCCCGGTACATGAAAAATTCTTAATTTTTGAATTTTTTTAAAATTCAAAAATTCCCTATAATTACACTTTGTGATCATTTAAACATTTCTGGTGTACTTGGGTTCATGAGAAACTCCTTAAATTTTGAATTTTAATGATATTTTTGTGTTATTTTTAACAATTTGTCGTGTACCCTGGTACATAAAAATTCTTAATTTTTGAATATTTGTAAATTTCAAAAATTACCAATAATTACACTTTGTGATCATTTTAAAACATTTATGGTGTACCTTGGTTAATGAGAAACTCCTTAAATTTTGAATTTTTTAATGATATTTTTTCTGTTATTTTTAACAATTTGTCGTGTACATCGGTACATGAAAAATTCTTAATTTTTGAATTTTTGGAAAATTCAAAAATTACCTATAATTACACTTTGTGATCATTTTAAACATTTCTGGTGTACCTGGGTTCATGAAAAACTCCTTAAATTTTGAATTTTTTAATGATATTTTTCTGTTATTTTTAACAATTTGTCGTCTACCCCGGTACATTAAAAATTCTTAATTTTTGAATTTTTGTAAAATTCAAAAATTACCTATAATTACACTTTGTGATCATTTTAAAACATTTCTGGTGTACCTGGGTTCACGAGAAACTCCTTAAATTTTGAATTTTATAATGACATTTTTTCTATTATTTTTAACAATTTGTCGTGTACCCCGGTACATGAAAAATTCTTAATTTTTGAATTTTTGTAAAATTCAAAAATTACCTATAATTACACTTTGTGATCATTTTAAAACATTTCTGGTGTACCTTGGTTCATGAGAAACTCCTTAAATTTTGAATTTTTTAATTATATTTTTTCTGTTATTTTTAACAATTTGTCGTGTACCCCGGTACATGAAAAATTCTTAATTTTTGAATTTTTGTAAAATTCAAAAATTACCTATAATTACACTTTGTGATCATTTTAAAACATTTCTGGTGTACCTGGGTTCATGAGAAACTCCTTAAAATTTGAAATTTTTAATGATATTTTTTATGTTATTTTTAACAATTTGTCGTGTACCCCGGTACATGAAAAATTCTTAATTTTTCAATTTTTGTAAAATTCAAAAATTACCTATAATTACACTTTGTGATCATTTAAAACATTTCTGGTGTACCTGGTTTCATGAGAAACTTCTTAAATTCTGAATTTTTTAATTATATTTTTTCTGTTATTTTTAACAATTTGTCGTGTACCCCGGTACATGAAAAATTCTTAATTTTTGAATTTTTGTAAAATTCAAAAATTACCTATAATTACACTTTGTGATCATTTTAAAACATTTCTGGTGTACCTTGGTTCATGAGAAACTCCTTAAATTTTGAATTTTTTAATTATATTTTTTCTGTTATTTTTAACAATTTGTCGTGTACCCCGGTACATGAAAAATTCTTAATTTTTGAATTTTTGTAAAATTCAAAAATTACCTATAATTACACTTTGTGATCATTTTAAAACATTTCTGGTGTACCTGGGTTCATGAGAAACTCCTTAAAATTTGAAATTTTTAATGATATTTTTTATGTTATTTTTAACAATTTGTCGTGTATCCCGGTACATGAAAAATTCTTAATTTTTCAATTTTTGTAAAATTCAAAAATTACCTATAATTACACTTTGTGATCATTTTAAACATTTCTGGTGTACCTGGTTTCATGAGAAACTCCTTAAATTTTGAATTTTTAATGATATTTTTCTGTTATTTTTAACAATTTGTCGTGTACCCCGGTACACGAAAAATTCTGAATTTTTGAATTTTTGTAAAATTCAAAAATTACCCATAATTACACTATGTGATCATTTTAAAACATTTCTGGTGTACCTGGGTTCACGAGAAACTCCTTAAATTTTGAATTTTTTAATGACATTTTTTCTATTATTTTTAACAATTTGTCGTGTACCCCGGTACATGAAAAATTCTTAATTTTTGAATTTTTGTAAAATTCAAAAATTACATATAATTACACTTTGTGATCATTTTAAAACATTTCTGGTGTACCTTGGTTCATGAGAAACTCCTTAAATTTAGAATTTTTTAATGATATTTTTTCTGTTATTTTTAACAATTTGTCGTGTACCCCGGTACATGAAAAACTCTTAATATTTGAATATTTGTAAAATTCAAAAATTACCTATAATTACACTTTGTGATCATTTTAAACATTTCTGGTGTACCTGGGTTCATGAGAAACTCCTTAAATTTAGAATTTTTTAATGATATTTTTATGTCATTTTTAACAATTTGTCGTGTACCCCGGTACATGAAAAATTCTTAATTTTTGAATTTTTGTAAAATTCAAAAATTACATATAATTACACTTTGTGATCATTTTAAAACATTTCTGGTGTACCTTGGTTCATGAGAAACTCCTTAAATTTAGAATTTTTTAATGATATTTTTTCTGTTATTTTTAACAATTTGTCGTGTACCCCGGTACATGAAAAACTCTTAATATTTGAATATTTGTAAAATTCAAAAATTACCTATAATTACACTTTGTGATCATTTTAAACATTTCTGGTGTACCTGGGTTCATGAGAAACTCCTTAAATTTTGAATTTTTTAATGATATTTTTATGTCATTTTTAACAATTTGTCGTGTACCCCGGTACATGAAAAATTCTTAATTTTTGAATTTTTGTAAAATTCAAAAATTACATATAATTACACTTTGTGATCATTTTAAAACATTTCTGGTGTACCTTGGTTCATGAGAAACTCCTTAAATTTAGAATTTTTTAATGACATTTTTTCTGTTATTTTTAACAATTTGTCGTGTACCCCGGTACATGAAAAATTCTTAATTATTGAATTTTTGTAAAATTCAAAAATTCCCTATAATTACACGTTGTGATCATTTTAAAACATTTCTGGTGTACCTTGGTTCATGAGAAACTCCTTAAATTTTGAATTTTTTAATGATATTGTTTTTGTTATTTTTAACAATTTGTCGTGTACACCGGAACATGAAAAATTCTTAATTTTTGAATTTTTGTAAAATTCAAAAATTACTTATAATTACACTTTGTGATCATTTTAAAACATTTCTGGTGTACCTGGGTTCACGAGAAACTCCTTAAATTTTGAATTTTTTAATGATATTTTTTTTGTTATTTTTAACAATTTGTCGTGTACCCCGGTACATGAAAAATTCTTAATTTTTGAATTTTTTTAAAATTCAAAAATTCCCTATAATTACACTTTGTGATCATTTAAACATTTCTGGTGTACTTGGGTTCATGAGAAACTCCTTAAATTTTGAATTTTAATGATATTTTTGTGTTATTTTTAACAATTTGTCGTGTACCCTGGTACATAAAAATTCTTAATTTTTGAATATTTGTAAATTTCAAAAATTACCAATAATTACACTTTGTGATCATTTTAAAACATTTATGGTGTACCTTGGTTAATGAGAAACTCCTTAAATTTTGAATTTTTTAATGATATTTTTTCTGTTATTTTTAACAATTTGTCGTGTACATCGGTACATGAAAAATTCTTAATTTTTGAATTTTTGGAAAATTCAAAAATTACCTATAATTACACTTTGTGATCATTTTAAACATTTCTGGTGTACCTGGGTTCATGAAAAACTCCTTAAATTTTGAATTTTTTAATGATATTTTTCTGTTATTTTTAACAATTTGTCGTCTACCCCGGTACATTAAAAATTCTTAATTTTTGAATTTTTGTAAAATTCAAAAATTACCTATAATTACACTTTGTGATCATTTTAAAACATTTCTGGTGTACCTGGGTTCACGAGAAACTCCTTAAATTTTGAATTTTATAATGACATTTTTTCTATTATTTTTAACAATTTGTCGTGTACCCCGGTACATGAAAAATTCTTAATTTTTGAATTTTTGTAAAATTCAAAAATTACCTATAATTACACTTTGTGATCATTTTAAAACATTTCTGGTGTACCTTGGTTCATGAGAAACTCCTTAAATTTTGAATTTTTTAATTATATTTTTTCTGTTATTTTTAACAATTTGTCGTGTACCCCGGTACATGAAAAATTCTTAATTTTTGAATTTTTGTAAAATTCAAAAATTACCTATAATTACACTTTGTGATCATTTTAAAACATTTCTGGTGTACCTGGGTTCATGAGAAACTCCTTAAAATTTGAAATTTTTAATGATATTTTTTATGTTATTTTTAACAATTTGTCGTGTACCCCGGTACATGAAAAATTCTTAATTTTTCAATTTTTGTAAAATTCAAAAATTACCTATAATTACACTTTGTGATCATTTTAAACATTTCTGGTGTACCTGGTTTCATGAGAAACTCCTTAAATTTGGAATTTTTTAATGATATTTTTCTGTTATTTTTAACAATTTGTCGTGTACCCCGGTACATGAAAAATTCTGAATTTTTGAATTTTTGTAAAATTCAAAAATTACCTATAATTACACTTTGTGATCATTTTAAACATTTCTGGTGTACCTGGGTTCATGAAAAACTCCTTAAATTTTGAATTTTTTAATGATATTTTTCTGTTATTTTTAACAATTTGTCGTGTACCCCGGTACATTAAAAATTCTTAATTTTTGAATATTTGTAAAATTCAAAAATTACCTATAATTACACTTTGAAATCATTTTAATCATTTCTGTTGTACCTGGGTTCATGAGAAACTCCTTAAATTTTGAATTTTTTAATGATATTTTTATGTCATTTTTAACAATTTGTCGTGTACCCCGGTACATGAAAAATTCTTAATTTTTGAATTTTTGAAAAATTCAAAAATTACATATAATTACACTTTGTGATCATTTTAAAACATTTCTGGTGTACCTTGGTTCATGAGAAACTCCTTAAATTTAGAATTTTTTAATGATATTTTTTCTGTTATTTTTAACAATTTGTCGTGTACACCGGTACATGAAAAATTCTTAATTTTTGAATTTTTGTAAAATTCAAAAATTACCTATAATTACACTTTGTGATCATTTTAAACATTTCTGATGTACCTGGGTTCATGAGAAACTCCTTAAATTTTGAATTTTTTAATGATATTTTTATGTCATTTTTAACAATTTGTCGTGTACCCCGGTACATGAAAATTTCTTAATTTAAGGAGTTTCTCATGAACCCAGGTACACCAGAAATGTTTAAAATGATCACAAAGTGTAATTATAGGTAATTTTTGAATTTTACAAAAATTCAAAAATTAAGAATTTTTCATGTACCGGTGTACACGACAAATTGTTAAAAATAACAGAAAAAATATCATTAAAAAATTCAAAATTTAAGGAGTTTCTCATTAACCAAGGTACACCAGAAATGTTTTAAAATGATCACAAAGTGTAATTATTGGTAATTTTTGAAATTTACAAATATTCAAAAATTAAGAATTTTTCATATACCAGGGTACACGACAAATTGTTAAAAATAACACAAAAATATCATTAAAATTCAAAATTTAAGGAGTTTCTCATGAACCCAAGTACACCAGAAATGTTTAAAATGATCACAAAGTGTAATTATAGGGAATTTTTGAATTTTACAAAAATTCAAAAATTAAGAATTTTTCATGTACCGGGGTACACGACAAATTGTTAAAAATAACAAAAAAAATATCATTAAAAAATTCAAAATTTAAGGAGTTTCTCGTGAACCCAGGTACACCAGAAATGTTTTAAAATGATCACAAAGTGTAATTATAGGTAATTTTTGAATTTTACAAAAATTCAAAAATTAAGAATTTTTCATGTACCGGTGTACACGAAAAAATTGTTTAAAATAACAGAAAAAATATCATTAAAAAATTCAAAATTTAAGGAGTTTCTCATGAACCAAGGTACACCAGAAATGTTTTAAAATGATCACAAAGTGTAATTATAGGGAATTTTTGAATTTTACAAAAATTCAAAAATTAAGAATTTTTCATGTACCGGGGTACACGACAAATTGTTAAAAATAACAGAAAAAATATCATTAAAAAATTCTAAATTTAAGGAGTTTCTCATGAACCAAGGTACACCAGAAATGTTTTAAAATGATCACAAAGTGTAATTATATGTAATTTTTGAACTTTACAAAAATTCAAAAATTAAGAATTTTTCATGTACCGGGGTACACGACAAATTGTTAAAAATGACATAAAAATATCATTAAAAAATTCAAAATTTAAGGAGTTTCTCATGAACCCAGGTACACCAGAAATGTTTAAAATGATCACAAAGTGTAATTATAGGTAATTTTTGAATTTTACAAATATTCAAAAATTAAGAATTTTTAATGTACCGGGGTACACGACAAATTGTTAAAAATAACAGAAAAATATCATTAAAAAATTCAAAATTTAAGGAGTTTTTCATGAACCCAGGTACACCAGAAATGTTTAAAATGATCACAAAGTGTAATTATAGGTAATTTTTGAATTTTACAAAAATTAAAAAATTCAGAATTTTTCATGTACCGGGGTACACGACAAATTGTTCAAAATAACAGAAAAATATCATTAAAAAATTCAAAATTTAAGGAGTTTCTCATGAAACCAGGTACACCAGAAATGTTTAAAATGATCACAAAGTGTAATTATAGGTAATTTTTGAATTTTACAAAAATTGAAAAATTAAGAATTTTTCATGTACCGGGGTACACGACAAATTGTTAAAAATAACATAAAAAATATCATTAAAAATTTCAAATTTTAAGGAGTTTCTCATGAACCCAGGTACACCAGAAATGTTTTAAAATGATCACAAAGTGTAATTATAGGTAATTTTTGAATTTTACAAAAATTCAAAAATTAAGAATTTTTCATGTACCGGGGTACACGACAAATTGTTAAAAATAACAGAAAAATATAATTAAAAAATTCAAAATTTAAGGAGTTTCTCATGAACCAAGGTACACTAGAAATGTTTTAAAATGATCACAAAGTGTAATTATAGGTAATTTTTGAATTTTACAAAAATTCAAAAATTAAGAATTTTTCATGTACCGGGGTACACGACAAATTGTTAAAAATAATAGAAAAAATGTCATTAAAAAATTCAAAATTTAAGGAGTTTCTCGTGAACCCAGGTACACCAGAAATGTTTTAAAATGATCACAAAGTGTAATTATAGGTAATTTTTGAATTTTACAAAAATTCAAAAATTAAGAATTTTTAATGTACCGGGGTAGACGACAAATTGTTAAAAATAACAGAAAAATATCATTAAAAAATTCAAAATTTAAGGAGTTTTTCATGAACCCAGGTACACCAGAAATGTTTAAAATGATCACAAAGTGTAATTATAGGTAATTTTTGAATATTACAAAAATTCAAAAATTAAGAATTTTTCATGTACCGATGTACACGACAAATTGTTAAAAATAACAGAAAAAATATCATTAAAAAATTCAAAATTTAAGGAGTTTCTCAGTAACCAAGGTACACCATAAATGTTTTAAAATGATCACAAAGTGTAATTATTGGTAATTTTTGAAATTTACAAATATTCAAAAATTAAGAATTTTTCATGTACCAGGGTACACGACAAATTGTTAAAAATAACACAAAAATATCATTAAAATTCAAAATTTAAGGAGTTTCTCATGAACCCAAGTACACCAGAAATGTTTAAAATGATCACAAAGTGTAATTATAGGGAATTTTTGAATTTTACAAAAATTCAAAAATTAAGAATTTTTCATGTACCGGGGTACACGACAAATTGTTAAAATAACAAAAAAATATCATTAAAAAATTCAAAATTTAAGGAGTTTCTCGTGAACCCAGGTACACCAGAAATGTTTTAAAATGATCACAAAGTGTAATTATAGGTAATTTTTGAATTTTACAAAAATTCAAAAATTAAGAATTTTTCATGTACCGGGGTACACGACAAATTGTTAAAAATAACAGAAAAAATATCATTAAAAAATTCAAAATTTAAGGAGTTTCTCATGAACCAAGGTACACCAGAAATGTTTTAAAATGATCAGAAAGTGTAATTATATGTAATTTTTGAATTTTACAAAAATTCAAAAATTAAGAATTTTTCATGTACCGGGGTACACGACAAATTGTTAAAAATGACATAAAAATATCATTAAAAAATTCAAAATTTAAGGAGTTTCTCATGAACCCAGGTACACCAGAAATGTTTAAAATGATCACAAAGTGTAATTATAGGTAATTTTTGAATTTTACAAATATTCAAAAATTAAGAATTTTTCATGTACCGGGGTACACGACAAATTGTTAAAAATAACAGAAAAAATATCATTAAAAAATTCTAAATTTAAGGAGTTTCTCATGAACCAAGGTACACCAGAAATGTTTTAAAATGATCACAAAGTGTAATTATATGTAATTTTTGAATTTTACAAAAATTCAAAAATTAAGAATTTTTCATGTACCGGGGTACACGACAAATTGTTAAAAATAATAGAAAAAATGTCATTATAAAATTCAAAATTTAAGGAGTTTCTCGTGAACCCAGGTACACCAGAAATGTTTTAAAATGATCACAAAGTGTAATTATAGGGAATTTTTGAATTTTACAAAAATTCAAAAATTAAGAATTTTTCATGTACCGGGGTACACGACAAATTGTTAAAAATAACAGAAAAAATATCATTAAAAAATTCTAAATTTAAGGAGTTTCTCATGAACCAAGGTACACCAGAAATGTTTTAAAATGATCACAAAGTGTAATTATATGTAATTTTTGAATTTTACAAAAATTCAAAAATTAAGAATTTTTCATGTACCGGGGTACACGACAAATTGTTAAAAATAATAGAAAAAATGTCATTATAAAATTCAAAATTTAAGGAGTTTCTCATGAACCAAGGTACACCAGAAATGTTTTAAAATGATCACAAAGTGTAATTATAGGGAATTTTTGAATTTTACAAAAATTCAAAAATTAAGAATTTTTCATGTACCGGGGTACACGACAAATTGTTAAAAATAACAGAAAAAATATCATTAAAAAATTCTAAATTTAAGGAGTTTCTCATGAACCAAGGTACACCAGAAATGTTTTAAAATGATCACAAAGTGTAATTATATGTAATTTTTGAACTTTACAAAAATTCAAAAATTAAGAATTTTTCATGTACCGGGGTACACGACAAATTGTTAAAAATGACATAAAAATATCATTAAAAAATTCAAAATTTAAGGAGTTTCTCATGAACCCAGGTACACCAGAAATGTTTAAAATGATCACAAAGTGTAATTATAGGTAATTTTTGAATTTTACAAATATTCAAAAATTAAGAATTTTTAATGTACCGGGGTACACGACAAATTGTTAAAAATAACAGAAAAATATCATTAAAAAATTCAAAATTTAAGGAGTTTTTCATGAACCCAGGTACACCAGAAATGTTTAAAATGATCACAAAGTGTAATTATAGGTAATTTTTGAATTTTACAAAAATTAAAAAATTCAGAATTTTTCATGTACCGGGGTACACGACAAATTGTTCAAAATAACAGAAAAATATCATTAAAAAATTCAAAATTTAAGGAGTTTCTCATGAAACCAGGTACACCAGAAATGTTTAAAATGATCACAAAGTGTAATTATAGGTAATTTTTGAATTTTACAAAAATTGAAAAATTAAGAATTTTTCATGTACCGGGGTACACGACAAATTGTTAAAAATAACATAAAAAATATCATTAAAAATTTCAAATTTTAAGGAGTTTCTCATGAACCCAGGTACACCAGAAATGTTTTAAAATGATCACAAAGTGTAATTATAGGTAATTTTTGAATTTTACAAAAATTCAAAAATTAAGAATTTTTCATGTACCGGGGTACACGACAAATTGTTAAAAATAACAGAAAAATATAATTAAAAAATTCAAAATTTAAGGAGTTTCTCATGAACCAAGGTACACTAGAAATGTTTTAAAATGATCACAAAGTGTAATTATAGGTAATTTTTGAATTTTACAAAAATTCAAAAATTAAGAATTTTTCATGTACCGGGGTACACGACAAATTGTTAAAAATAATAGAAAAAATGTCATTAAAAAATTCAAAATTTAAGGAGTTTCTCGTGAACCCAGGTACACCAGAAATGTTTTAAAATGA
Organism: Cichorium intybus; assembly: GCA_023525715.1. Classification (NCBI taxonomy): domain Eukaryota; kingdom Viridiplantae; phylum Streptophyta; class Magnoliopsida; order Asterales; family Asteraceae; genus Cichorium; species Cichorium intybus. Next base: position 161,631,969 of record CM042009.1, on the reverse strand, counting down.
TCACAAAGTGTAATTATAGGTAATTTTTGAATTTTACAAAAATTCAAAAATTAAGAATTTTTAATGTACCGGGGTAGACGACAAATTGTTAAAAATAACAGAAAAATATCATTAAAAAATTCAAAATTTAAGGAGTTTTTCATGAACCCAGGTACACCAGAAATGTTTAAAATGATCACAAAGTATAATTATAGGTAATTTTTGAATATTACAAAAATTCAAAAATTAAGAATTTTTCATGTACCGATGTACACGACAAATTGTTAAAAATAACAGAAAAAATATCATTAAAAAATTCAAAATTTAAGGAGTTTCTCAGTAACCAAGGTACACCATAAATGTTTTAAAATGATCACAAAGTGTAATTATTGGTAATTTTTGAAATTTACAAATATTCAAAAATTAAGAATTTTTCATGTACCAGGGTACACGACAAATTGTTAAAAATAACACAAAAATATCATTAAAATTCAAAATTTAAGGAGTTTCTCATGAACCCAAGTACACCAGAAATGTTTAAAATGATCACAAAGTGTAATTATAGGGAATTTTTGAATTTTACAAAAATTCAAAAATTAAGAATTTTTCATGTACCGGGGTACACGACAAATTGTTAAAATAACAAAAAAATATCATTAAAAAATTCAAAATTTAAGGAGTTTCTCGTGAACCCAGGTACACCAGAAATGTTTTAAAATGATCACAAAGTGTAATTATAGGTAATTTTTGAATTTTACAAAAATTCAAAAATTAAGAATTTTTCATGTACCGGGGTACACGACAAATTGTTAAAAATAACAGAAAAAATATCATTAAAAAATTCAAAATTTAAGGAGTTTCTCATGAACCAAGGTACACCAGAAATGTTTTAAAATGATCAGAAAGTGTAATTATATGTAATTTTTGAATTTTACAAAAATTCAAAAATTAAGAATTTTTCATGTACCGGGGTACACGACAAATTGTTAAAAATGACATAAAAATATCATTAAAAAATTCAAAATTTAAGGAGTTTCTCATGAACCCAGGTACACCAGAAATGTTTAAAATGATCACAAAGTGTAATTATAGGTAATTTTTGAATTTTACAAATATTCAAAAATTAAGAATTTTTCATGTACCGGGGTACACGACAAATTGTTAAAAATAACAGAAAAAATATCATTAAAAAATTCTAAATTTAAGGAGTTTCTCATGAACCAAGGTACACCAGAAATGTTTTAAAATGATCACAAAGTGTAATTATATGTAATTTTTGAATTTTACAAAAATTCAAAAATTAAGAATTTTTCATGTACCGGGGTACACGACAAATTGTTAAAAATAATAGAAAAAATGTCATTATAAAATTCAAAATTTAAGGAGTTTCTCGTGAACCCAGGTACACCAGAAATGTTTTAAAATGATCACAAAGTGTAATTATAGGTAATTTTTGAATTTTACAAAAATTCAAAAATTAAGAATTTTTAATGTATCGGGGTACACGACAAATTGTTAAAAATAACAGAAAAATATCATTAAAAAATTCAAAATTTAAGGAGTTTTTCATAAACCCAGGTACACCAGAAATGTTTAAAATGATCACAAAGTGTAATTATAGGTAATTTTTGAATTTTACAAAAATTCAAAAATTCAGAATTTTTCATGTACCGGGGTACACGACAAATTGTTAAAAATAACAGAAAAATATCATTAAAAAATTCAAAATTTAAGGAGTTTCTCATGAAACCAGGTACACCAGAAATGTTTAAAATGATCACAAAGTGTAATTATAGGTAATTTTTTAATTTTACAAAAATTGAAAAATTAAGAATTTTTCATGTACCGGGGTACACGACAAATTGTTAAAAATAACATAAAAAATATCATTAAAAATTTCAAATATTAAGGAGTTTCTCATGAACCCAGGTACACCAGAAATGTTTTAAAATGATCACAAAGTGTAATTATAGGTAATTTTTGAATTTTACAAAAATTCAAAAATTAAGAATTTTTCATGTACCGGGGTACACGACAAATTGTTAAAAATAACATAAAAAATATCATTAAAAATTTCAAATTTTAAGGAGTTTCTCATGAACCCAGGTACACCAGAAATGTTTTAAAATGATCACAAAGTGTAATTATAGGTAATTTTTGAATTTTACAAAAATTCAAAAATTAAGAATTTTTCATGTACCGGGGTACACGACAAATTGTTAAAAATAACAGAAAAATATAATTAAAAAATTCAAAATTTAAGGAGTTTCTCATGAACCAAGGTACACTAGAAATGTTTTAAAATGATCACAAAGTGTAATTATAGGTAATTTTTGAATTTTACAAAAATTCAAAAATTAAGAATTTTTCATGTACCGGGGTACACGACAAATTGTTAAAAATAATAGAAAAAATGTCATTAAAAAATTCAAAATTTAAGGAGTTTCTCGTGAACCCAGGTACACCAGAAATGTTTTAAAATGATCACAAAGTGTAATTATAGGTAATTTTTGAATTTTACAAAAATTCAAAAATTAAGAATTTTTAATGTACCGGGGTAGACGACAAATTGTTAAAAATAACAGAAAAATATCATTAAAAAATTCAAAATTTAAGGAGTTTTTCATGAACCCAGGTACACCAGAAATGTTTAAAATGATCACAAAGTGTAATTATAGGTAATTTTTGAATATTACAAAAATTCAAAAATTAAGAATTTTTCATGTACCGATGTACACGACAAATTGTTAAAAATAACAGAAAAAATATCATTAAAAAATTCAAAATTTAAGGAGTTTCTCAGTAACCAAGGTACACCATAAATGTTTTAAAATGATCACAAAGTGTAATTATTGGTAATTTTTGAAATTTACAAATATTCAAAAATTAAGAATTTTTCATGTACCAGGGTACACGACAAATTGTTAAAAATAACACAAAAATATCATTAAAATTCAAAATTTAAGGAGTTTCTCATGAACCCAAGTACACCAGAAATGTTTAAAATGATCACAAAGTGTAATTATAGGGAATTTTTGAATTTTACAAAAATTCAAAAATTAAGAATTTTTCATGTACCGGGGTACACGACAAATTGTTAAAAATAATAGAAAAAATGTCATTAAAAAATTCAAAATTTAAGGAGTTTCTCGTGAACCCAGGTACACCAGAAATGTTTTAAAATGATCACAAAGTGTAATTATAGGTAATTTTTGAATTTTACAAAAATTCAAAAATTAAGAATTTTTAATGTACCGGGGTAGACGACAAATTGTTAAAAATAACAGAAAAATATCATTAAAAAATTCAAAATTTAAGGAGTTTTTCATGAACCCAGGTACACCAGAAATGTTTTAAAATGATCACAAAGTGTAATTATATGTAATTTTTGAATTTTACAAAAATTCAAAAATTAAGAATTTTTCATGTACCGGGGTACACGACAAATTGTTAAAAATAATAGAAAAAATGTCATTATAAAATTCAAAATTTAAGGAGTTTCTCGTGAACCCAGGTACACCAGAAATGTTTTAAAATGATCACAAAGTGTAATTATAGGTAATTTTTGAATTTTACAAAAATTCAAAAATTAAGAATTTTTAATGTACCGGGGTAGACGACAAATTGTTAAAAATAACAGAAAAATATCATTAAAAAATTCAAAATTTAAGGAGTTTTTCATGAACCCAGGTACACCAGAAATGTTTTAAAATGATCACAAAGTGTAATTATATGTAATTTTTGAATTTTACAAAAATTCAAAAATTAAGAATTTTTCATGTACCGGGGTACACGACAAATTGTTAAAAATAATAGAAAAAATGTCATTAAAAAATTCAAAATTTAAGGAGTTTCTCGTGAACCCAGGTACACCAGAAATGTTTTAAAATGATCACAAAGTGTAATTATAGGTAATTTTTGAATTTTACAAAAATTCAAAAATTAAGAATTTTTCATGTACCGGGGTACACGACAAATTGTTAAAAATAACAGAAAAATATAATTAAAAAATTCAAAATTTAAGGAGTTTCTCATGAACCAAGGTACACTAGAAATGTTTTAAAATGATCACAAAGTGTAATTATAGGTAATTTTTGAATTTTACAAAAATTCAAAAATTAAGAATTTTTCATGTACCGGGGTACACGACAAATTGTTAAAAATAATAGAAAAAATGTCATTAAAAAATTCAAAATTTAAGGAGTTTCTCGTGAACCCAGGTACACCAGAAATGTTTTAAAATGATCACAAAGTGTAATTATAGGTAATTTTTGAATTTTACAAAAATTCAAAAATTAAGAATTTTTAATGTACCGGGGTAGACGACAAATTGTTAAAAATAACAGAAAAATATCATTAAAAAATTCAAAATTTAAGGAGTTTTTCATGAACCCAGGTACACCAGAAATGTTTTAAAATGATCACAAAGTGTAATTATATGTAATTTTTGAATTTTACAAAAATTCAAAAATTAAGAATTTTTCATGTACCGGGGTACACGACAAATTGTTAAAAATAATAGAAAAAATGTCATTATAAAATTCAAAATTTAAGGAGTTTCTCGTGAACCCAGGTACACCAGAAATGTTTTAAAATGATCACAAAGTGTAATTATAGGTAATTTTTGAATTTTACAAAAATTCAAAAATTAAGAATTTTTAATGTATCGGGGTACACGACAAATTGTTAAAAATAACAGAAAAATATCATTAAAAAATTCAAAATTTAAGGAGTTTTTCATAAACCCAGGTACACCAGAAATGTTTAAAATGATCACAAAGTGTAATTATAGGTAATTTTTGAATTTTACAAAAATTCAAAAATTCAGAATTTTTCATGTACCGGGGTACACGACAAATTGTTAAAAATAACAGAAAAATATCATTAAAAAATTCAAAATTTAAGGAGTTTCTCATGAAACCAGGTACACCAGAAATGTTTAAAATGATCACAAAGTGTAATTATAGGTAATTTTTTAATTTTACAAAAATTGAAAAATTAAGAATTTTTCATGTACCGGGGTACACGACAAATTGTTAAAAATAACATAAAAAATATCATTAAAAATTTCAAATATTAAGGAGTTTCTCATGAACCCAGGTACACCAGAAATGTTTTAAAATGATCACAAAGTGTAATTATAGGTAATTTTTGAATTTTACAAAAATTCAAAAATTAAGAATTTTTCATGTACCGGGGTACACGACAAATTGTTAAAAATAACATAAAAAATATCATTAAAAATTTCAAATTTTAAGGAGTTTCTCATGAACCCAGGTACACCAGAAATGTTTTAAAATGATCACAAAGTGTAATTATAGGTAATTTTTGAATTTTACAAAAATTCAAAAATTAAGAATTTTTCATGTACCGGGGTACACGACAAATTGTTAAAAATAACAGAAAAATATAATTAAAAAATTCAAAATTTAAGGAGTTTCTCATGAACCAAGGTACACTAGAAATGTTTTAAAATGATCACAAAGTGTAATTATAGGTAATTTTTGAATTTTACAAAAATTCAAAAATTAAGAATTTTTCATGTACCGGGGTACACGACAAATTGTTAAAAATAATAGAAAAAATGTCATTAAAAAATTCAAAATTTAAGGAGTTTCTCGTGAACCCAGGTACACCAGAAATGTTTTAAAATGATCACAAAGTGTAATTATAGGTAATTTTTGAATTTTACAAAAATTCAAAAATTAAGAATTTTTAATGTACCGGGGTAGACGACAAATTGTTAAAAATAACAGAAAAATATCATTAAAAAATTCAAAATTTAAGGAGTTTTTCATGAACCCAGGTACACCAGAAATGTTTAAAATGATCACAAAGTGTAATTATAGGTAATTTTTGAATATTACAAAAATTCAAAAATTAAGAATTTTTCATGTACCGATGTACACGACAAATTGTTAAAAATAACAGAAAAAATATCATTAAAAAATTCAAAATTTAAGGAGTTTCTCAGTAACCAAGGTACACCATAAATGTTTTAAAATGATCACAAAGTGTAATTATTGGTAATTTTTGAAATTTACAAATATTCAAAAATTAAGAATTTTTCATGTACCAGGGTACACGACAAATTGTTAAAAATAACACAAAAATATCATTAAAATTCAAAATTTAAGGAGTTTCTCATGAACCCAAGTACACCAGAAATGTTTAAAATGATCACAAAGTGTAATTATAGGGAATTTTTGAATTTTACAAAAATTCAAAAATTAAGAATTTTTCATGTACCGGGGTACACGACAAATTGTTAAAAATAACAAAAAAATATCATTAAAAAATTCAAAATTTAAGGAGTTTCTCGTGAACCCAGGTACACCAGAAATGTTTTAAAATGATCACAAAGTGTAATTATAGGTAATTTTTGAATTTTACAAAAATTCAAAAATTAAGAATTTTTCATGTACCGGGGTACACGACAAATTGTTAAAAATAACAGAAAAAATATCATTAAAAAATTCAAAATTTAAGGAGTTTCTCATGAACCAAGGTACACCAGAAATGTTTTAAAATGATCAGAAAGTGTAATTATATGTAATTTTTGAATTTTAAAAAAATTCAAAAATTAAGAATTTTTCATGTACCGGGGTACACGACAAATTGTTAAAAATGACATAAAAATATCATTAAAAAATTCAAAATTTAAGGAGTTTCTCATGAACCCAGGTACACCAGAAATGTTTAAAATGATCACAAAGTGTAATTATAGGTAATTTTTGAATTTTACAAATATTCAAAAATTAAGAATTTTTCATGTACCGGGGTACACGACAAATTGTTAAAAATAACAGAAAAAATATCATTAAAAAATTCTAAATTTAAGGAGTTTCTCATGAACCAAGGTACACCAGAAATGTTTTAAAATGATCACAAAGTGTAATTATATGTAATTTTTGAATTTTACAAAAATTCAAAAATTAAGAATTTTTCATGTACCGGGGTACACGACAAATTGTTAAAAATAATAGAAAAAATGTCATTATAAAATTCAAAATTTAAGGAGTTTCTCGTGAACCCAGGTACACCAGAAATGTTTTAAAATGATCACAAAGTGTAATTATAGGTAATTTTTGAATTTTACAAAAATTCAAAAATTAAGAATTTTTAATGTATCGGGGTACACGACAAATTGTTAAAAATAACAGAAAAATATCATTAAAAAATTCAAAATTTAAGGAGTTTTTCATAAACCCAGGTACACCAGAAATGTTTAAAATGATCACAAAGTGTAATTATAGGTAATTTTTTGAATTTTACAAAAATTCAAAAATTCAGAATTTTTCATGTACCGGGGTACACGACAAATTGTTAAAAATAACAGAAAAATATCATTAAAAAATTCAAAATTTAAGGAGTTTCTCATGAAACCAGGTACACCAGAAATGTTTAAAATGATCACAAAGTGTAATTATAGGTAATTTTTTAATTTTACAAAAATTGAAAAATTAAGAATTTTTCATGTACCGGGGTACACGACAAATTGTTAAAAATAACATAAAAAATATCATTAAAAATTTCAAATATTAAGGAGTTTCTCATGAACCCAGGTACACCAGAAATGTTTTAAAATGATCACAAAGTGTAATTATAGGTAATTTTTGAATTTTACAAAAATTCAAAAATTAAGAATTTTTCATGTACCGGGGTACACGACAAATTGTTAAAAATAACAGAAAAAATATAATTAAAAAATTCAAAATTTAAGGAGTTTCTCATGAACCAAGGTACACCAGAAGTGTTTTAAAATGATCACAAAGTGTAATTATAGGTAATTTTTGAATTTTACAAAAATTCAAAAATTAAGAATTTTTCATGTACCGGGGTACACGACAAATTGTTAAAAATAATAGAAAAAATGTCATTAAAAAATTCAAAATTTAAGGAGTTTCTCGTGAACCCAGGTACACCAGAAATGTTTTAAAATGATCACAAAGTGTAATTATAGGTAATTTTTGAATTTTACAAAAATTCAAAAATTATGAATTTTTAATGTACCGGGGTAGACAACAAATTGTTAAAAATAACAGAAAAATATCATTAAAAAATTCAAAATTTAAGGAGTTTTTCATGAACCCAGGTACACCAGAAATGTTTAAAATGATCACAAAGTGTAATTATAGGTAATTTTTGAATTTTACAAAAATTCAAAAATTAAGAATTTTTCATGTACCGGTGTACACGACAAATTGTTAAAAATAACAGAAAAAATATCATTAAAAAATTCAAAATTTAAGGAGTTTCTCATTAACCAAGGTACACTAGAAATGTTTTAAAATGATCACAAAGTGTAATTATTGGTAATTTTTTGAAATTTACAAATATTCAAAAATTAAGAATTTTTCATGTACCGGGGTACACGACAAATTGTTAAAAATAACACAAAAAAATCATTAAAATTCAAAATTTAAGGAGTTTCTCATGAACCCAAGTACACCAGAAATGTTTAAAATGATCACAAAGTGTAATTATAGGGAATTTTTGAATTTTACAAAAATTCAAAAATTAAGAATTTTTCATGTACCGGGGTACACGACAAATTGTTAAAAATAACAAAAAACTATCATTAAAAAATTCAAAATTTAAGGAGTTTCTCGTGAACCCAGGTACACCAGAAATGTTTTAAAATGATCACAAAGTGTAATTATAGGTAATTTTTGAATTTTACAAAAATTCAAAAATTAAGAATTTTTCATGTTCCGGTGTACACGACAAATTGTTAAAAATAACAGAAAAAATATCATTAAAAAATTCAAAATTTAAGGAGTTTCTCATGAACCAAGGTACACCAGAAATGTTTTAAAATGATCACAAAGTGTAATTATAGGGAATTTTTGAATTTTACAAAAATTCAAAAATTAAGAATTTTTCATGTACCGGGGTACACGACAAATTGTTAAAAATAACAGAAAAAATATCATTAAAAAATTCAAAATTTAAGGAGTTTCTCATGAACCAAGGTACACCAGAAATGTTTTAAAATGATCACAAAGTGTAATTATATGTAATTTTTGAATTTTACAAAAATTCAAAAATTCAGAATTTTTCATGTACCGGGGTACACGACAAATTGTTAAAAATAACAGAAAAAATATCATTAAAAAATTCAAAATTTAAGGAGTTTCTCATGAACCAAGGTACACTAGAAATGTTTTAAAATGATCACAAAGTGTAATTATATGTAACTTTTGAATTTTACAAAAATTCAAAAATTCAGAATTTTTCATGTACCGGGGTACACGACAAATTGTTAAAAATAACAGAAAAATATCATTAAAAAATTCAAAATTTAAGGAGTTTCTCATGAAACCAGGTACACCAGAAATGTTTAAAATGATCACAAAGTGTAATTATAGGTAATTTTTGAATTTTACAAAAATTGAAAAATTAAGAATTTTTCATGTACCGGGGTACACGACAAATTGTTAAAAATAACATAAAAATATCATTAAAAATTTCAAATATTATGGAGTTTCTCATGAACCCAGGTACACCAGAAATGTTTTAAAATGATCACAAAGTGTAATTATAGGTAATTTTTGAATTTTATAAAAATTCAAAAATTAAGAATTTTTCATGTACCGGGGTACACGACAAATTGTTAAAAATAACAGAAAAAATATAATTAAAAAATTCAAAATTTAAGGAGTTTCTCGTGAACCCAGGTACACCAGAAATGTTTTAAAATGATCACAAAGTGTAATTATAAGTAATTTTTGAATTTTACAAAAATTCAAAAATTAAGAATTTTTCATGTACCGGGGTACACGACAAATTGTTAAAAATAATAGAAAAAATGTCATTAAAAAATTCAAAATTTAAGGAGTTTCTCGTGAACCCAGGTACACCAGAAATGTTTTAAAATGATCACAAAGTGTAATTATAGGTAATTTTTGAATTTTACAAAAATTCAAAAATTAAGAATTTTTAATGTACCGGGGTAGACGACAAATTGTTAAAAATAACAGAAAAATATCATTAAAAAATTCAAAATTTAAGGAGTTTTTCATGAACCCAGGTACACCAGAAATGTTTAAAATGATCACAAAGTTTAATTATAGGTAATTTTTGAATTTTACAAAAATTCAAAAATTAAGAATTTTTCATGTACCGGTGTACACGACAAATTGTTAAAAATAACAGAAAAAATATCATTAAAAAATTCAAAATTTAAGGAGTTTCTCATTAACCAAGGTACACCAGAAATGTTTTAAAATGATCACAAAGTGTAGTTATTGGTAATTTTTTGAAATTTACAAATATTCAAAAATTAAGAATTTTTCATGTACCGGGGTACACGACAAATTGTTAAAAATAACACAAAAATATCATTAAAATTCAAAATTTAAGGAGTTTCTCATGAACCCAAGTACACCAGAAATGTTTAAAATGATCACAAAGTGTAATTATAGGGAATTTTTGAATTTTACAAATATTCAAAAATTAAGAATTTTTCATGTACCGGGGTACACGACAAATTGTTAAAAATAACAAAAAAAATATCATTAAAAAATTCAAAATTTAAGGAGTTTCTCGTGAACCCAGGTACACCAGAAATGTTTTAAAATGATCACAAAGTGTAATTATAGGTACTTTTTGAATTTTACAAAAATTCAAAAATTAAGAATTTTTCATGTTCCGGTGTACACGACAAATTGTTAAAAATAACAGAAAAAATATCATTAAAAAATTCAAAATTTAAGGAGTTTCTCATTAACCAAGGTACACCAGAAATGTTTTAAAATGATCACAAAGTGTAATTATTGGTAATTTTTTGAAATTTACAAATATTCAAAAATTAAGAATTTTTCATGTACCGGGGTACACGACAAATTGTTAAAAATAACACAAAAATATCATTAAAATTCAAAATTTAAGGAGTTTCTCATGAACCCAAGTACACCAGAAATGTTTAAAATGATCACAAAGTGTAATTATAGGGAATTTTTGAATTTTACAAAAATTCAAAAATTAAGAATTTTTCATGTACCGGGGTACACGACAAATTGTTAAAAATAACAAAAAAAATATCATTAAAAAATTCAAAATTTAAGAAGTTTCTCGTGAACCCAGGTACACCAGAAATGTTTTAAAATGATCACAAAGTGTAATTATAGGTAATTTTTGAATTTTACAAAAATTCAAAAATTAAGAATTTTTAATGTACCGTGGTAGACGACAAATTGTTAAAAATAACAGAAAAAATATCATTAAAAAATTCAAAATTTAAGGAGTTTCTCATGAACCAAGGTACACCAGAAATGTTTTAAAATGATCACAAAGTGTAATTATAGGGAATTTTTGAATTTTACAAAAATTCAAAAATTAAGAATTTTTCATGTACCGGGGTACACGACAAATTGTTAAAAATAACAGAAAAAATATCATTAAAAAATTCAAAATTTAAGGAGTTTCTCATGAACCAAGGTACACCAGAAATGTTTTAAAATGATCACAAAGTGTAATTATATGTAATTTTTGAATTTTACAAAAATTCAAAAATTCAGAATTTTTCATGTACCGGGGGTACACGACAAATTGTTAAAAATAACAGAAAAATATCATTAAAAAATTCAAAATTTAAGGAGTTTCTCATGAAACCAGGTACACCAGAAATGTTTAAAATGATCACAAAGTGTAATTATAGGTAATTTTTGAATTTTACAAAAATTGAAAAATTAAGAATTTTTCATGTACCGGGGTACACGACAAATTGTTAAAAATAACATAAAAATATCATTAAAAATTTCAAATATTAAGGAGTTTCTCATGAACCCAGGTACACCAGAAATGTTTTAAAATGATCACAAAGTGTAATTATAGGTAATTTTTGAATTTTATAAAAATTCAAAAATTAAGAATTTTTCATGTACCGGGGTACACGACAAATTGTTAAAAATAACAGAAAAAATATAATTAAAAAATTCAAAATTTAAGGAGTTTCTCGTGAACCCAGGTACACCAGAAATGTTTTAAAATGATCACAAAGTGTAATTATAAGTAATTTTTGAATTTTACAAAAATTCAAAAATTAAGAATTTTTCATGTACCGGGGTACACGACAAATTGTTAAAAATAATAGAAAAAATGTCATTAAAAAATTCAAAATTTAAGGAGTTTCTCGTGAACCCAGGTACACCAGAAATGTTTTAAAATGATCACAAAGTGTAATTATAGGTAATTTTTGAATTTTACAAAAATTCAAAAATTAAGAATTTTTAATGTACCGGGGTAGACGACAAATTGTTAAAAATAACAGAAAAATATCATTAAAAAATTCAAAATTTAAGGAGTTTTTCATGAACCCAGGTACACCAGAAATGTTTAAAATGATCACAAAGTTTAATTATAGGTAATTTTTGAATTTTACAAAAATTCAAAAATTAAGAATTTTTCATGTACCGGTGTACACGACAAATTGTTAAAAATAACAGAAAAAATATCATTAAAAAATTCAAAATTTAAGGAGTTTCTCATTAACCAAGGTACACCAGAAATGTTTTAAAATGATCACAAAGTGTAGTTATTGGTAATTTTTTGAAATTTACAAATATTCAAAAATTAAGAATTTTTCATGTACCGGGGTACACGACAAATTGTTAAAAATAACACAAAAATATCATTAAAATTCAAAATTTAAGGAGTTTCTCATGAACCCAAGTACACCAGAAATGTTTAAAATGATCACAAAGTGTAATTATAGGGAATTTTTGAATTTTACAAATATTCAAAAATTAAGAATTTTTCATGTACCGGGGTACACGACAAATTGTTAAAAATAACAAAAAAAATATCATTAAAAAATTCAAAATTTAAGGAGTTTCTCGTGAACCCAGGTACACCAGAAATGTTTTAAAATGATCACAAAGTGTAATTATAGGTACTTTTTGAATTTTACAAAAATTCAAAAATTAAGAATTTTTCATGTTCCGGTGTACACGACAAATTGTTAAAAATAACAGAAAACATATCATTAAAAAATTCAAAATTTAAGGAGTTTCTCATTAACCAAGGTACACCAGAAATGTTTTAAAATGATCACAAAGTGTAATTATTGGTAATTTTTTGAAATTTACAAATATTCAAAAATTAAGAATTTTTCATGTACCCGGGGTACACGACAAATTGTTAAAAATAACACAAAAATATCATTAAAATTCAAAATTTAAGGAGTTTCTCATGAACCCAAGTACACCAGAAATGTTTAAAATGATCACAAAGTGTAATTATAGGGAATTTTTGAATTTTACAAAAATTCAAAAATTAAGAATTTTTCATGTACCGGGGTACACGACAAATTGTTAAAAATAACAAAAAAAATATCATTAAAAAATTCAAAATTTAAGAAGTTTCTCGTGAACCCAGGTACACCAGAAATGTTTTAAAATGATCACAAAGTGTAATTATAGGTAATTTTTGAATTTTACAAAAATTCAAAAATTAAGAATTTTTAATGTACCGTGGTAGACGACAAATTGTTAAAAATAACAGAAAAAATATCATTAAAAAATTCAAAATTTAAGGAGTTTCTCATGAACCAAGGTACACCAGAAATGTTTTAAAATGATCACAAAGTGTAATTATAGGGAATTTTTGAATTTTACAAAAATTCAAAAATTAAGAATTTTTCATGTACCGGGGTACACGACAAATTGTTAAAAATAACAGAAAAAATATCATTAAAAAATTCAAAATTTAAGGAGTTTCTCATGAACCAAGGTACACCAGAAATGTTTTAAAATGATCACAAAGTGTAATTATATGTAATTTTTGAATTTTACAAAAATTCAAAAATTCAGAATTTTTCATGTACCGGGGTACACGACAAATTGTTAAAAATAACAGAAAAATATCATTAAAAAATTCAAAATTTAAGGAGTTTCTCATGAAACCAGGTACACCAGAAATGTTTAAAATGATCACAAAGTGTAATTATAGGTAATTTTTGAATTTTACAAAAATTGAAAAATTAAGAATTTTTCATGTACCGGGGTACACGACAAATTGTTAAAAATAACATAAAAATATCATTAAAAATTTCAAATATTAAGGAGTTTCTCATGAACCCAGGTACACCAGAAATGTTTTAAAATGATCACAAAGTGTAATTATAGGTAATTTTTGAATTTTATAAAAATTCAAAAATTAAGAATTTTTCATGTACCGGGGTACACGACAAATTGTTAAAAATAACAGAAAAAATATAATTAAAAAATTCAAAATTTAAGGAGTTTCTCTTGAACCCAGGTACACCAGAAATGTTTTAAAATGATCACAAAGTGTAATTATAAGTAATTTTTGAATTTTACAAAAATTCAAAAATTAAGAATTTTTCATGTACCGGGGTACACGACAAATTGTTAAAAATAATAGAAAAAATGTCATTAAAAAATTCAAAATTTAAGGAGTTTCTCGTGAACCCAGGTACACCAGAAATGTTTTAAAATGATCACAAAGTGTAATTATAGGTAATTTTTGAATTTTACAAAAATTCAAAAATTAAGAATTTTTAATGTACCGGGGTAGACGACAAATTGTTAAAAATAACAGAAAAATATCATTAAAAAATTCAAAATTTAAGGAGTTTTTCATGAACCCAGGTACACCAGAAATGTTTAAAATGATCACAAAGTGTAATTATAGGTAATTTTTGAATTTTACAAAAATTCAAAAATTAAGAATTTTTCATGTACCGGTGTACACGACAAATTGTTAAAAATAACAGAAAAAATATCATTAAAAAATTCAAAATTTAAGGAGTTTCTCATGAACCAAGGTACACCAGAAAGTTTTAAAATGATCACAAAGTGTAATTATAGGGAATTTTTGAATTTTACAAAAAATCAAAAATTAAGAATTTTTCATGTACCGGGGTACACGACAAATTGTTAAAAATAACAGAAAAAATATCATTAAAAAATTCAAAATTTTAGGAGTTTCTCATGAACCAAGGTACACCAGAAATGTTTTAAAATGATCACAAAGTGTAATTATAGGGAATTTTTGAATTTTACAAAAATTCAAAAATTAAGAATTTTTCATGTACCGGGGTACACGACAAATTGTTAAAAATAACAAAAAAAATATCATTAAAAAATTCAAAATTTAAGGAGTTTCTCGTGAACCCAGGTACACCAGAAATGTTTTAAAATGATCACAAAGTGTAATTATAGGTAATTTTTGAATTTTACAAAAATTCAAAAATTAAGAATTTTTCATGTTCCGGTGTACACGACAAATTGTTAAAAATAACAGAAAAAATATCATTAAAAAATTCAAAATTTAAGGAGTTTCTCATGAACCAAGGTACACCAGAAATGTTTTAAAATGATCACAAAGTGTAATTATAGGGAATTTTTGAATTTTACAAAAATTCAAAAATTAAGAATTTTTCATGTACCGGGGTACACGACAAATTGTTAAAAATAACAGAAAAAATATCATTAAAAAATTCAAAATTTTAGGAGTTTCTCATGAACCAAGGTACACCAGAAATGTTTTAAAATGATCACAAAGTGTAATTATATGTAATTTTTGAATTTTACAAAAATTGAAAAATTAAGAATTTTTCATGTACCGGGGTACACGACAAATTGTTAAAAATGACATAAAAATATCATTAAAAAATTCAAAATTTAAGGAGTTTCTCATGAACCCAGGTACACCAGAAATGTTTAAAATGATCACAATGTGTAATTATAGGTAATTTTTGAATTTTACAAATATTCAAAAATTAAGAATTTTTCATGTACCGGGGTACACGACAAATTGTTAAAAATAACAGAAAAAATATCATTAAAAAATTCAAAATTTAAGGAGTTTCTCATGAACCAAGGTACACCAGAAATGTTTTAAAATGATCACAAAGTGTAATTATAGGTAATTTTTGAATTTTACAAAAATTCAAAAATTAAGAATTTTTCATGTACCGGGGTACACGACAAATTGTTAAAAATAATAGAAAAAATGTCATTAAAAAATTCAAAATTTAAGGAGTTTCTCGTGAACCCAGGTACACCAGAAATGTTTTAAAATGATCACAAAGTGTAATTATAGGTAATTTTTGAATTTTACAAAAATTCAAAAATTAAGAATTTTTAATGTACCGGGGTACACGACAAATTGTTAAAAATAACAGAAAAATATCATTAAAAAATTCAAAATTTAAGGAGTTTTTCATGAACCCAGGTACACCAGAAATGTTTAAAATGATCACAAAGTGTAATTATAGGTAATTTTTGAATTTTACAAAAATTCAAAAATTAAGAATTTTTCATGTACCGGTGTACACGACAAATTGTTAAAAATAACAGAACAAATATCATTAAAAAATTCAAAATTTACGGAGTTTCTCATGAACCAAGGTACACCAGAAATGTTTTAAAATGATCACAAAGTGTAATTATTGGTAATTTTTTAAATTTACAAAAATTCAAAAATTAAGAATTTTTCATGTACCGGGGTACACGACAAATTGTTAAAAATAACAGAAAAAATATCATTAAAAAATTCAAAATTTAAGGAGTTTCTCATGAACCAAGGTACACCAGAAATGTTTTAAAATGATCACAAAGTGTAATTATATGTAATTTTTGAATTTTACAAAAATTCAAAAATTCAGAATTTTTCATGTACCGGGGTACACGACAAATTGTTAAAAATAACAGAAAAATATCATTAAAAAATTCAAAATTTAAGGAGTTTCTCATGAAACCAGGTACACCAGAAATGTTTAAAATGATCACAAAGTGTAATTATAGGTAATTTTTGAATTTTACAAAAATTGAAAAATTAAGAATTTTTCATGTACCGGGGTACACGACAAATTGTTAAAAATAACATAAAAATATCATTAAAAATTTCAAATATTAAGGAGTTTCTCATGAACCCAGGTACACCAGAAATGTTTTAAAATGATCACAAAGTGTAATTATAGGTAATTTTTGAATTTTATAAAAATTCAAAAATTAAGAATTTTTCATGTACCGGGGTACACGACAAATTGTTAAAAATAACAGAAAAAATATAATTAAAAAATTCAAAATTTAAGGAGTTTCTCGTGAACCCAGGTACACCAGAAATGTTTTAAAATGATCACAAAGTGTAATTATAAGTAATTTTTGAATTTTACAAAAATTCAAAAATTAAGAATTTTTCATGTACCGGGGTACACGACAAATTGTTAAAAATAATAGAAAAAATGTCATTAAAAAATTCAAAATTTAAGGAGTTTCTCGTGAACCCAGGTACACCAGAAATGTTTTAAAATGATCACAAAGTGTAATTATAGGTAATTTTTGAATTTTACAAAAATTCAAAAATTAAGAATTTTTAATGTACCGGGGTAGACGACAAATTGTTAAAAATAACAGAAAAATATCATTAAAAAATTCAAAATTTAAGGAGTTTTTCATGAACCCAGGTACACCAGAAATGTTTAAAATGATCACAAAGTGTAATTATAGGTAATTTTTGAATTTTACAAAAATTCAAAAATTAAGAATTTTTCATGTACCGGTGTACACGACAAATTGTTAAAAATAACAGAAAAAATATCATTAAAAAATTCAAAATTTAAGGAGTTTCTCATTAACCAAGGTACACCAGAAATGTTTTAAAATGATCACAAAGTGTAGTTATTGGTAATTTTTTGAAATTTACAAATATTCAAAAATTAAGAATTTTTCATGTACCGGGGTACACGACAAATTGTTAAAAATAACACAAAAATATCATTAAAATTCAAAATTTAAGGAGTTTCTCATGAACCCAAGTACACCAGAAATGTTTAAAATGATCACAAAGTGTAATTATAGGGAATTTTTGAATTTTACAAAAATTCAAAAATTAAGAATTTTTCATGTACCGGGGTACACGACAAATTGTTAAAAATAACAAAAAAATATCATTAAAAAATTCAAAATTTAAGGAGTTTCTCGTGAACCCAGGTACACCAGAAATGTTTTAAAATGATCCCAAAGTGTAATTATAGGTAATTTTTGAATTTTACAAAAATTCAAAAATTAAGAATTTTTCTTGTTCCGGTGTACACGACAAATTGTTAAAAATAACAGAAAAAATATCATTAAAAAATTCAAAATTTAAGGAGTTTCTCATGAACCAAGGTACACCAGAAATGTTTTAAAATGATCACAAAGTGTAATTATAGGGAATTTTTGAATTTTACAAAAATTCAAAAATTAAGAATTTTTCATGTACCGGGGTACACGACAAATTGTTAAAAATAACAGAAAAAATATCATTAAAAAATTCAAAATTTTAGGAGTTTCTCATGAACCAAGGTACACCAGAAATGTTTTAAAATGATCACAAAGTGTAATTATATGTAATTTTTGAATTTTACAAAAATTGAAAAATTAAGAATTTTTCATGTACCGGGGTACACGACAAATTGTTAAAAATGACATAAAAATATCATTAAAAAATTCAAAATTTAAGGAGTTTCTCATGAACCCAGGTACACCAGAAATGTTTAAAATGATCACAATGTGTAATTATAGGTAATTTTTGAATTTTACAAATATTCAAAAATTAAGAATTTTTCATGTACCGGGGTACACGACAAATTGTTAAAAATAACAGAAAAAATATCATTAAAAAATTCAAAATTTAAGGAGTTTCTCATGAACCAAGGTACACCAGAAATGTTTTAAAATGATCACAAAGTGTAATTATAGGTAATTTTTGAATTTTACAAAAATTCAAAAATTAAGAATTTTTCATGTATCGGGGTACACGACAAATTGTTAAAAATAATAGAAAAAATGTCATTAAAAAATTCAAAATTTAAGGAGTTTCTCGTGAACCCAGGTACACCAGAAATGTTTTAAAATGATCACAAAGTGTAATTATAGGTAATTTTTGAATTTTACAAAAATTCAAAAATTAAGAATTTTTAATGTACCGGGGTACACGACAAATTGTTAAAAATAACAGAAAAATATCATTAAAAAATTCAAAATTTAAGGAGTTTTTCATGAACCCAGGTACACCAGAAATGTTTAAAATGATCACAAAGTGTAATTATAGGTAGTTTTTGAATTTTACAAAAATTCAAAAATTAAGAATTTTTCATGTACCGGTGTACACGACAAATTGTTAAAAATAACAGAACAAATATCATTAAAAAATTCAAAATTTACGGAGTTTCTCATGAACCAAGGTACACCAGAAATGTTTTAAAATGATCACAAAGTGTAATTATTGGTAATTTTTTAAATTTACAAAAATTCAAAAATTAAGAATTTTTCATGTACCGGGGTACACGACAAATTGTTAAAAATAACACAAAAATATCATTAAAAATTCAAAATTTAAGGAGTTTCTCATGAACCCAAGTACACCAGAAATGTTTAAAATGATCACAAAGTGTAATTATAGGTAATTTTTGAATTTTACAAAAATTGAAAAATTAAGAATTTTCATGTACCGGGGTACACGACAAATTGTTAAAAATAACAAAAAAATATCATTAAAAAATTCAAAATTTAAGGAGTTTCTCGTGAACCCAGGTACACCAGAAATGTTTTAAAATGATCACAAAGTGTAATTATAGGTAATTTTTGAATTTTACAAAAATTCAAAAATTAAGAATTTTTTCATGTACCGGTGTACACGACAAATTGTTAAAAATTACAGAAAAAAATATCATTAAAAAATTCAAAATTTAAGGAGTTTCTCATGAACCAAGGTACACCAGAAATGTTTTAAAATGATCACAAAGTGTAATTATAGGGAATTTTTGAATTTTACAAAATTCAAAATTAAGAATTTTTCATGTACCGGGGGTACACGACAAATTGTTAAAAATAACAGAAAAAAATATCATTAAAAAATTCAAAATTAAGGAGTTTCTCATGAACCAAGGTACACCAGAAATGTTTTAAAATGATCACAAAGTGTAATTATAGGTAATTTTTGAATTTTACAAAAATTCAAAAATTAAGATTTTTTCATGTACCGGGGTACACGACAAATTGTTAAAAATAACAGAAAAATATCATTAAAAAATTCAAAATTTAAGGAGTTTTTCATGAACCCAGGTACACCAGAAATGTTTATAATGATCACAAAGTGTAATTCTAGGGAATTTTTGAATTTTACAAAAATTCAAAAATTAAGAATTTTTCATGTACCGGGGTACACGACAAATTGTTAAAAATAATAGAAAAAATGTCATTAAAAAATTCAAAATTTAAGGAGTTTCTCGTGAACCCAGGTACACCAGAAAATGTTTTAAAATGATCACAAAGTGTAATTATAGGTAATTTTTGAATTTTACAAAAATTCAAAAATTAAGAATTTTTAATGTACCGGGGGTACACGACAAATTGTTAAAAATAACAGAAAAATATCATTAAAAAATTCAAAATTTAAGGAGTTTCTCATGAACCAAGGTACACCAGAAATGTTTTAAAATGATCACAAAGTGTAATTATAGGTAATTTTTGAATTTTACAAAAATTCAAAAATTAAGATTTTTTCATGTACCGGGGGTACACGACAAATTGTTAAAAATAACAGAAAAATATCATTAAAAAATTCAAAATTTAAGGAGTTTCTGAACCAAGGTACACCAGAAATGTTTTAAAATGATCACAAAGTGTAATTATAGGTAATTTTTGAATTTTACAAAAATTCAAAAATTAAGAATTTTTCATGTATCGGGGTACACGACAAATTGTTAAAAATAATAGAAAAAATGTCATTAAAAAATTCAAAATTTAAGGAGTTTCTCGTGAACCCAGGTACACCAGAAATGTTTTAAAATGATCACAAAGTGTAATTATAGGTAATTTTTGAATTTTACAAAAATTCAAAAATTAAGAATTTTTAATGTACCGGGGTACACGACAAATTGTTAAAAATAACAGAAAAATATCATTAAAAAATTCAAAATTTAAGGAGTTTTTCATGAACCCAGGTACACCAGAAATGTTTAAAATGATCACAAAGTGTAATTATAGGTAGTTTTTGAATTTTACAAAAATTCAAAAATTAAGAATTTTTCATGTACCGGTGTACACGACAAATTGTTAAAAATAACAGAACAAATATCATTAAAAAATTCAAATTTACGGAGTTTCTCATGAACCAAGGTACACCAGAAATGTTTTAAAATGATCACAAAGTGTAATTATTGGTAATTTTTTAAATTTACAAAAATTCAAAAATTAAGAATTTTTCATGTACCGGGGTACACGACAAATTGTTAAAAATAACACAAAAATATCATTAAAAATTCAAAATTTAAGGAGTTTCTCATGAACCCAAGTACACCAGAAATGTTTAAAATGATCACAAAGTGTAATTATAGGTAATTTTTGAATTTTACAAAAATTGAAAAATTAAGAATTTTTCATGTACCGGGGTACACGACAAATTGTTAAAAATAACAAAAAAATATCATTAAAAATTCAAAATTTAAGGAGTTTCTCGTGAACCCAGGTACACCAGAAATGTTTTAAAATGATCACAAAGTGTAATTATAGGTAATTTTGAATTTTACAAAAATTCAAAAATTAAGAATTTTTCATGTACCGGTGTACACGACAAATTGTTAAAAATTACAGAAAAAAATATCATTAAAAAATTCAAAATTTAAGGAGTTTCTCATGAACCAAGGTACACCAGAAATGTTTTAAAATGATCACAAAGTGTAATTATAGGGAATTTTTGAATTTTACAAAATTCAAAAATTAAGAATTTTTCATGTACCGGGGTACACGACAAATTGTTAAAAATAACAGAAAAAATATCATTAAAAAATTCAAAATTTAAGGAGTTTCTCATGAACCAAGGTACACCAGAAATGTTTTAAAATGATCACAAAGTGTAATTATAGGTAATTTTTGAATTTTACAAAAATTCAAAAATTAAGATTTTTTCATGTACCGGGGTACACGACAAATTGTTAAAAATAACAGAAAAATATCATTAAAAAATTCAAAATTTAAGGAGTTTTTCATGAACCCAGGTACACCAGAAATGTTTATAATGATCACAAAGTGTAATTATAGGGAATTTTTGAATTTTACAAAAATTCAAAAATTAAGAATTTTTCATGTACCCGGGGTACACGACAAATTGTTAAAATAACAAAAAAATATCATTAAAAAATTCAAAATTTAAGGAGTTTCTCGTGAACCCAGGTACACCAGAAATGTTTTAAAATGATCACAAAGTGTAATTATAGGTAATTTTTGAATTTTACAAAAATTCAAAAATTAAGAATTTTTCATGTTCCGGTGTACACGACAAATTGTTAAAAATAACAAAAAAAATATCATTAAAAAATTCAAAATTTAAGGAGTTTCTCGTGAACCCAGGTACACCAGAAATGTTTTAAAATGATCACAAAGTGTAATTATAGGTAACTTTGAATTTTACAAAAACTCAAAAATTAAGATTTTTTCATGTTCCGGTGTACACGACAAATTGTTAAAAATAACAGAAAAAATATCATTAAAAAATTCAAAATTTAAGGAGTTTCTCATGAACCAAGGTACACCAGAAATGTTTTAAAATGATCACAAAGTGTAATTATATGTAATTTTTGAATTTTACAAAAATTGAAAAATTAAGAATTTTTCATGTACCGGGGTACACGACAAATTGTTAAAAATGACATAAAAATATCATTAAAAAATTCAAAATTTAAGGAGTTTCTCATGAACCCAGGTACACCAGAAATGTTTAAAATGATCACAATGTATAATTATAGGTAATTTTTGAATTTTACAAATATTCAAAAATTAAGAATTTTTCATGTACCGGGGTACACGACAAATTGTTAAAAATAACAGAAAAAATATCATTAAAAAATTCAAAATTTAAGGAGTTTCTCATGAACCAAGGTACACCAGAAATGTTTTAAAATGATCACAAAGTGTAATTATAGGTAATTTTTGAATTTTACAAAAATTCAAAAATTAAGAATTTTTTCATGTACCGGGGTACACGACAAATTGTTAAAAATAACAGAAAAATATCATTAAAAAATTCAAAATTTAAGGAGTTTTTCATGAACCCAGGTACACCAGAAATGTTTAAAATGATCACAAAGTGTAATTATAGGTAATTTTTGAATTTTACAAAAATTCAAAAATTAAGAATTTTTCATGTACCGGTGTACACGACAAATTGTTAAAAATAACAGAACAAATATCATTAAAAAATTCAAAATTTAAGGAGTTTTTCATGAACCCAGGTACACCAGAAATGTTTAAAATGATCACAAAGTGTAATTATAGGTAATTTTTGAATTTTACAAAAATTCAAAAACTAAGAATTTTTAATGTACCGGGGTACACGACAAATTGTTAAAAATAACAGAAAAATATCATTAAAAAATTCAAAATTTAAGGAGTTTTTCATGAACCCAGGTACACCAGAAATGTTTAAAATGATCACAAAGTGTAATTATAGGTAATTTTTGAATTTTACAAAAATTCAAAAATTAAGAATTTTTCATGTACCGGTGTACACGACAAATTGTTAAAAATAACAGAACAAATATCATTAAAAAATTCAAAATTTACGGAGTTTCTCATGAACCAAGGTACACCAGAAATGTTTTAAAATGATCACAAAGTGTAATTATAGGTAATTTTTGAATTTTACAAAAATTCAAAAATTAAGATTTTTTCATGTACTGGGGTACACGACAAATTGTTAAAAATAACAGAAAAATATCATTAAAAAATTCAAAATTTAAGGAGTTTTTCATGAACCCAGGTACACCAGAAATGTTTAGAATGATCACAAAGTGTAATTATAGGGAATTTTTGAATTTTACAAAAATTCAAAAATTAAGAATTTTTCATGTACCGGGGTACACGACAAATTGTTAAAAATAACAAAAAAAATATCATTAAAAAATTCAAAATTTAAGGAGTTTCTCGTGAACCCAGGTACACCAGAAATGTTTTAAAATGATCACAAAGTGTAATTATAGGTAACTTTTGAATTTTACAAAAACTCAAAAATTAAGATTTTTTCATGTTCCGGTGTACACGACAAATTGTTAAAAATAACAGAAAAAATATCATTAAAAAATTCAAAATTTAAGGAGTTTCTCATGAACCAAGGTACACCAGAAATGTTTTAAAATGATCACAAAGTGTAATTATAGGGAAATTTTGAATTTTACAAAAATTCAAAAATTAAGAATTTTTCATGTACCGGGGTACACGACAAATTGTTAAAAATAACAGAAAAAATATCATTAAAAAATTCAAAATTTAAGGAGTTTCTCATGAACCAAGGTACACCAGAAATGTTTTAAAATGATCACAAAGTGTAATTATATGTAATTTTTGAATTTTACAAAAATTGAAAAATTAAGAATTTTTCATGTACCGGGGGTATACGACAAATTGTTAAAAATGACATAAAAATATCATTAAAAAATTCAAAATTTAAGGAGTTTCTCATGAACCCAGGTACACCAGAAATGTTTAAAATGATCACAATGTGTAATTATAGGTAATTTTTGAATTTTACAAATATTCAAAAATTAAGAATTTTTCATGTACCGGGGTACACGACAAATTGTTAAAAATAACAGAAAAAATATCATTAAAAAATTCAAAATTTAAGGAGTTTCTCATGAACCAAGGTACACCAGAAATGTTTTAAAATGATCACAAAGTGTAATTATAGGTAATTTTTGAATTTTACAAAAATTCAAAAATTAAGAATTTTTCATGTACCGGGGTACACGACAAATTGTTAAAAATAATAGAAAAAATGTCATTAAAAAATTCAAAATTTAAGGAGTTTCTCGTGAACCCAGGTACACCAGAAATGTTTTTAAAATGATCACAAAGTGTAATTATAGGTAATTTTTGAATTTTACAAAAATTCAAAAATTAAGAATTTTTAATGTACCGGGGTACACGACAAATTGTTAAAAATAACAGAAAAATATCATTAAAAAATTCAAAATTTAAGGAGTTTTTCATGAACCCAGGTACACCAGAAATGTTTAAAATGATCACAAAGTGTAATTATAGGTAATTTTTGAATTTTACAAAAATTCAAAAATTAAGAATTTTTCATGTACCGGTGTACACGACAAATTGTTAAAAATAACAGAACAAATATCATTAAAAAATTCAAAATTTACGGAGTTTCTCATGAACCAAGGTACACCAGAAATGTTTTAAAATGATCACAAAGTGTAATTATAGGTAATTTTTGAATTTTACAAAAATTCAAAAATTAAGATTTTTTCATGTACTGGGGTACACGACAAATTGTTAAAAATAACAGAAAAATATCATTAAAAAATTCAAAATTTAAGGAGTTTTTCATGAACCCAGGTACACCAGAAATGTTTAGAATGATCACAAAGTGTAATTATAGGGAATTTTTGAATTTTACAAAAATTCAAAAATTAAGAATTTTTCATGTACCGGGGTACACGACAAATTGTTAAAAATAACAAAAAAAATATCATTAAAAAATTCAAAATTTAAGGAGTTTCTCGTGAACCCAGGTACACCAGAAATGTTTTAAAATGATCACAAAGTGTAATTATAGGTAACTTTTGAATTTTACAAAAATTCAAAAATTAAGATTTTTTCATGTTCCGGTGTACACGACAAATTGTTAAAAATAACAGAAAAAATATCATTAAAAAATTCAAAATTTAAGGAGTTTCTCATGAACCAAGGTACACCAGAAATGTTTTAAAATGATCACAAAGTGTAATTATAGGGAAATTTTGAATTTTACAAAAATTCAAAAATTAAGAATTTTTCATGTACCGGGGTACACGACAAATTGTTAAAAATAACAGAAAAAATATCATTAAAAAATTCAAAATTTAAGGAGTTTCTCATGAACCAAGGTACACCAGAAATGTTTTAAAATGATCAGAAAGTGTAATTATATGTAATTTTTGAATTTTACAAAAATTGAAAAATTAAGAATTTTTCATGTACCGGGGTACACGACAAATTGTTAAAAATGACATAAAAATATCATTAAAAAATTCAAAATTTAAGGAGTTTCTCATGAACCCAGGTACACCAGAAATGTTTAAAATGATCATAATGTGTAATTATAGGTAATTTTTGAATTTTACAAAAATTCAAAAATTAAGAATTTTTAATGTACCGGGGTACACGACAAATTGTTAAAAATAACAGAAAAATATCATTAAAAAATTCAAAATTTAAGGAGTTTTTCATGAACCCAGGTACACCAGAAATGTTTAAAATGATCACAAAGTGTAATTATAGGTAATTTTTGAATTTTACAAAAATTCAAAAATTAAGAATTTTTCATGTACCGGTGTACACGACAAATTGTTAAAAATAACAGAACAAATATCATTAAAAAATTCAAAATTTACGGAGTTTCTCATGAACCAAGGTACACCAGAAATGTTTTAAAATGATCACAAAGTGTAATTATAGGTAATTTTTGAATTTTACAAAAATTCAAAAATTAAGATTTTTTCATGTTCCGGTGTACACGACAAATTGTTAAAAATAACAGAAAAAATATCATTAAAAAATTCAAAATTTAAGGAGTTTTTCATGAACCCAGGTACACCAGAAATGTTTAAAATGATCACAAAGTGTAATTATAGGTAATTTTTGAATTTTACAAAAATTCAAAAATTAAGAATTTTTCATGTACCGGTGTACACGACAAATTGTTAAAAATAACAGAACAAATATCATTAAAAAATTCAAAATTTACGTAGTTTCTCATGAACCAAGGTACACCAGAAATGTTTTAAAATGATCACAAAGTGTAATTATAGGTAATTTTTGAATTTTACAAAAATTCAAAAATTAAGATTTTTTCATGTACTGGGGTACACGACAAATTGTTAAAAATAACAGAAAAATATCATTAAAAAATTCAAAATTTAAGGAGTTTTTCATGAACCCAGGTACACCAGAAATGTTTAGAATGATCACAAAGTGTAATTATAGGGAATTTTTGAATTTTACAAAAATTCAAAAATTAAGAATTTTTTATGTACCGGGGTACACGACAAATTGTTAAAAATAACAAAAAAAATATCATTAAAAAATTCAAAATTTAAGGAGTTTCTCGTGAACCCAGGTACACCAGAAATGTTTTAAAATGATCACAAAGTGTAATTATAGGTAACTTTTGAATTTTACAAAAATTCAAAAATTAAGATTTTTTCATGTTCCGGTGTACACGACAAATTGTTAAAAATAACAGAAAAAATATCATTAAAAAATTCAAAATTTAAGGAGTTTCTCATGAACCAAGGTACACCAGAAATGTTTTAAAATGATCACAAAGTGTAATTATAGGGAAATTTTGAATTTTACAAAAATTCAAAAATTAAGAATTTTTCATGTACCGGGGTACACGACAAATTGTTAAAAATAACAGAAAAAATATCATTAAAAAATTCAAAATTTAAGGAGTTTCTCATGAACCAAGGTACACCAGAAATGTTTTAAAATGATCAGAAAGTGTAATTATATGTAATTTTTGAATTTTACAAAAATTGAAAAATTAAGAATTTTTCATGTACCGGGGTACACGACAAATTGTTAAAAATGACATAAAAATATCATTAAAAAATTCAAAATTTAAGGAGTTTCTCATGAACCCAGGTACACCAGAAATGTTTAAAATGATCATAATGTGTAATTATAGGTAATTTTTGAATTTTACAAAAATTCAAAAATTAAGAATTTTTAATGTACCGGGGTACACGACAAATTGTTAAAAATAACAGAAAAATATCATTAAAAAATTCAAAATTTAAGGAGTTTTTCATGAACCCAGGTACACCAGAAATGTTTAAAATGATCACAAAGTGTAATTATAGGTAATTTTTGAATTTTACAAAAATTCAAAAATTAAGAATTTTTCATGTACCGGTGTACACGACAAATTGTTAAAAATAACAAAACAAATATCATTAAAAAATTCAAAATTTACGGAGTTTCTCATGAACCAAGGTACACCAGAAATGTTTTAAAATGATCACAAAGTGTAATTATAGGTAATTTTTGAATTTTACAAAAATTCAAAAATTAAGATTTTTTCATGTTCCGGTGTACACGACAAATTGTTAAAAATAACAGAAAAAATATCATTAAAAAATTCAAAATTTAAGGAGTTTTTCATGAACCCAGGTACACCAGAAATGTTTAAAATGATCACAAAGTGTAATTATAGGTAATTTTTGAATTTTACAAAAATTCAAAAATTAAGAATTTTTCATGTACCGGTGTACACGACAAATTGTTAAAAATAACAGAACAAATATCATTAAAAAATTCAAAATTTACGTAGTTTCTCATGAACCAAGGTACACCAGAAATGTTTTAAAATGATCACAAAGTGTAATTATAGGTAATTTTTGAATTTTACAAAAATTCAAAAATTAAGATTTTTTCATGTACCGGGGTACACGACAAATTGTTAAAAATAACAGAAAAATATCATTAAAAAATTCAAAATTTAAGGAGTTTTTCATGAACCCAGGTACACCAGAAATGTTTAGAATGATCACAAAGTGTAATTATAGGGAATTTTTGAATTTTACAAAAATTCAAAAATTAAGAATTTTTCATGTACCGGGGTACACGACAAATTGTTAAAAATAACAAAAAAAATATCATTAAAAATTTCAAAATTTAAGGAGTTTCTCGTGAACCCAGGTACACCAGAAATGTTTTAAAATGATCACAAAGTGTAATTATAGGTAATTTTTGAATTTTACAAAAATTCAAAAATTAAGAATTTTTCATGTTCCGGTGTACACGACAAATTGTTAAAAATAACAGAAAAAATATCATTAAAAAATTCAAAATTTAAGGAGTTTCTCATGAACCAAGGTACACCAGAAATGTTTTAAAATGATCACAAAGTGTAATTATAGGGAATTTTTGAATTTTACAAAAATTAAAAAATTAAGAATTTTTCATGTACCGGGGTACACGACAAATTGTTAAAAATAACAGAAAAAATATCATTAAAAAATTCAAAATTTAAGGAGTTTCTCATGAACCAAGGTACACCAGAAATGTTTTAAAATGATCACAAAGTGTAATTATATGTAATTTTTGAATTTTACAAAAATTGAAAAATTAAGAATTTTTCATGTACCGGGGTACACGACAAATTGTTAAAAATGACATAAAAATATCATTAAAAAATTCAAAATTTAAGGAGTTTCTCATGAACCCAGGTACACCAGAAATGTTTAAAATGATCACAATGTGTAATTATAGGTAATTTTTGAATTTTACAAATATTCAAAAATTAAGAATTTTTCATGTACCGGGGTACACGACAAATTGTTAAAAATAACAGAAAAAATATCATTAAAAAATTCAAAATTTAAGGAGTTTCTCATGAACCAAGGTACACCAGAAATGTTTTAAAATGATCACAAAGTGTAATTATAGGTAATTTTTGAATTTTACAAAAATTCAAAAATTAAGAATTTTTCATGTACCGGGGTACACGACAAATTGTTAAAAATAATAGAAAAAATGTCATTAAAAAATTCAAAATTTAACGAGTTTCTTGTGAACCCAGGTACACCAGAAATGTTTTAAAATGATCACAAAGTGTAATTATAGGTAATTTTTGAATTTTACAAAAATTCAAAAATTAAGAATTTTTAATGTACCGGGGTACACGACAAATTGTTAAAAATAACAGAAAAATATCATTAAAAAATTCAAAATTTACGGAGTTTTTCATGAACCCAGGTACACCAGAAATGTTTAAAATGATCACAAAGTGTAATTATAGGGAATTTTTGAATTTTACAAAAATTCAAAAATTAAGAATTTTTCATGTACCGGGGTACACGACAAATTGTTAAAAATAACAAAAAAAATATCATTAAAAATTTCAAAATTTAAGGAGTTTCTCGTGAACCCAGGTACACCAGAAATGTTTTAAAATGATCACAAAGTGTAATTATAGGTAATTTTTGAATTTTACAAAAATTCAAAAATTAAGAATTTTTCATGTTCCGGTGTACACGACAAATTGTTAAAAATAACAGAAAAAATATCATTAAAAAATTCAAAATTTAAGGAGTTTCTCATGAACCAAGGTACACCAGAAATGTTTTAAAATGATCACAAAGTGTAATTATAGGGAATTTTTGAATTTTACAAAAATTCAAAAATTAAGAATTTTTCATGTACCGGGGTACACGACAAATTGTTAAAAATAACAGAAAAAATATCATTAAAAAATTCAAAATTTAAGGAGTTTCTCATGAACCAAGGTACACCAGAAATGTTTTAAAATGATCACAAAGTGTAATTATATGTAATTTTTGAATTTTACAAAAATTGAAAAATTAAGAATTTTTCATGTACCGGGGTACACGACAAATTGTTAAAAATGACATAAAAATATCATTAAAAAATTCAAAATTTAAGGAGTTTCTCATGAACCCAGGTACACCAGAAATGTTTAAAATGATCACAATGTGTAATTATAGGTAATTTTTGAATTTTACAAATATTCAAAAATTAAGAATTTTTCATGTACCGGGGTACACGACAAATTGTTAAAAATAACAGAAAAAATATCATTAAAAAATTCAAAATTTAAGGAGTTTCTCATGAACCAAGGTACACCAGAAATGTTTTAAAATGATCACAAAGTGTAATTATAGGTAATTTTTGAATTTTACAAAAATTCAAAAATTAAGAATTTTTCATGTACCGGGGTACACGACAAATTGTTAAAAATAATAGAAAAAATGTCATTAAAAAATTCAAAATTTAACGAGTTTCTTGTGAACCCAGGTACACCAGAAATGTTTTAAAATGATCACAAAGTGTAATTATAGGTAATTTTTGAATTTTACAAAAATTCAAAAATTAAGAATTTTTAATGTACCGGGGTACACGACAAATTGTTAAAAATAACAGAAAAATATCATTAAAAAATTCAAAATTTACGGAGTTTTTCATGAACCCAGGTACACCAGAAATGTTTAAAATGATCACAAAGTGTAATTATAGGTAATTTTTGAATTTTACAAAAATTCAAAAATTAAGAATTTTTCATGTACCGGTGTACACGACAAATTGTTAAAAATAACAGAACAAATATCATTAAAAAATTCAAAATTTACGGAGTTTCTCATGAACCAAGGTACACCAGAAATGTTTTAAAATGATCACAAAGTGTAATTATAGGTAATTTTTGAATTTTACAAAAATTCAAAAATTAAGATTTTTTCATGTACCGGGGTACACGACAAATTGTTAAAAATAACAGAAAAATATCATTAAAAAATTCAAAATTTAAGGAGTTTTTCATGAACCCATGTACACCAGAAATGTTTAAAATGATCACAAAGTGTAATTATAGGTAATTTTTGAATTTTACAAAAATTCAAAAATTAAGAATTTTTAATGTACCGGGGTACACGACAAATTGTTAAAAATAAAAGAAAAATATCATTAAAAAATTCAAAATTTAAGGAGTTTTTCATGAACCCAGGTACACCAGAAATGTTTAAAATGATCACAAAGTGTAATTATAGGTAATTTTTGAATTTTACAAAAATTCAAAAATTAAGAATTTTTCATGTACCGGTGTACACGACAAATTGTTAAAAATAACAGAACAAATATCATTAAAAAATTCAAAATTTACGGAGTTTCTCATGAACCAAGGTACACCAGAAATGTTTTAAAATGATCACAAAGTGTAATTATTGGTAATTTTTTAAATTTACAAAAATTCAAAAATTAAGAATTTTTCATGTACCGGGGTACACGACAAATTGTTAAAAATAACACAAAAATATCATTAAAAATTCAAAATTTAAGGAGTTTCTCATGAACCCAAGTACACCAGAAATGTTTAAAATGATCACAAAGTGTAATTATAGGTAATTTTTGAATTTTACAAAAATTGAAAAATTAAGAATTTTTCATGTACCGGGGTACACGACAAATTGTAAAAAATAACAAAAAAAATATCTTTAAAAAATTCAAAATTTAAGGAGTTTCTCGTGAACCCAGGTACACCATAAATGTTTTAAAATGATCACAAAGTGTAATTATAGGTAATTTTTGAATTTTACAAAAATTCAAAAATTAAGAATTTTTCATGTACCGGGGTACACGACAAATTGTTAAAAAGAACATAAAAATATCATTAAAAAATTCAAAATTTAAGGAGTTTCTCATGAACCAAGGTACACCAGAAATGTTTTAAAATGATCACAAAGTGTAATTATAAGGAATTTTTGAATTTTACAAAAATTCAAAAATTAAAAATTTTCATGTACCGGGGTACACGACAAATTGTTAAAAATAACACAAAAATATCATTAAAAAATTCAAAATTTAAGGAGTTTCTCATGAACCCAGGTACACCAGAAATGTTTAAAATGATTACAAAGTGTAATTATAGGTAATTTTTGAATTTTAAAAAAATTGAAAAATTAAGAATTTTTCATGTACCGGGGTACACGACAAATTGTTAAAAATAACAGAAAAAATATCATTAAAAAATTCAAAATTTAAGGAGTTTCTCATGAACCAAGGTACACCAGAAATGTTTTAAAATGATCACAAAGTGTAATTATAGGTAATTTTTGAATTTTACAAAAATTTAAAAATTAAGAATTTTTCATGTACCGGGGTACACGACAAATTGTTAAAAATAACAGAAAAAATATCATTAAAAAATTCAAAATTTAAGGAGTTTCTCATGAACCCAGGTACACCAGAAATGTTTTAAAATGATCACAAAGTGTAATTATAGGTAATTTTTGAATTTTACAAAAATTCAAAAATTAAGAATTTTTCATGTACCAGGGTACACGACAAATTGTTAAAAATAACATAAAAAATATCATTAAAAAAATTCAAAATTTAAGGAGTTTCTCATGAACCCAGGTACACCAGAAATGTTTTAAAATGATCACAAAGTGTAATTATAGGGAATTTTTGAATTTAACAAAAATTCAAAAATTAAGAATTTTTCATGTACCGGGGTACACGACAAATTGTTAAAAATAACACAAAAATATCATTAAAAAATTCAAAATTTAAGGAGTTTCTCATGAACCCAGGTACACCAGAAATGTTTAAAATGATTACAAAGTGTAATTATAGGTAATTTTTGAATTTTACAAAAATTGAAAAATTAAGAATTTTTCATGTACCGGGGTACACGACAAATTGTTAAAAATAACAGAAAAAATATCATTAAAAAATTCAAAATTTAAGGAGTTTCTCATGAACCAAGGTACACCAGAAATGTTTTAAAATGATCACAAAGTGTAATTATAGGTAATTTTTGAATTTTACAAAAATTTAAAAATTAAGAATTTTTCATGTACCGGGGTACACGACAAATTGTTAAAAATAACAGAAAAAATATCATTAAAAAATTCAAAATTTAAGGAGTTTCTCATGAACCCAGGTACATCAGAAATGTTTTAAAATGATCACAAAGTGTAATTATAGGTAATTTTTGAATTTTAAAAAAATTCAAAAATTAAGAATTTTTCATGTACCAGGGTACACGACAAATTGTTAAAAATAACATAAAAAATATCATTAAAAAAATTCAAAATTTAAGGAGTTTCTCATGAACCCAGGTACACCAGAAATGTTTTAAAATGATCACAAAGTGTAATTATAGGGAATTTTTGAATTTAACAAAAATTCAAAAATTAAGAATTTTTCATGTACCGGGGTACACGACAAATTGTTAAAAATAACACAAAAATATCATTAAAAAATTCAAAATTTAAGGAGTTTCTCATGAACCCAGGTACACCAGAAATGTTTAAAATGATTACAAAGTGTAATTATAGGTAATTTTTGAATTTTACAAAAATTGAAAAATTAAGAATTTTTCATGTACCGGGGTACACGACAAATTGTTAAAAATAACAGATAAAATATCATTAAAAAATTCAAAATTTAAGGAGTTTCTCATGAACCAAGGTACACCAGAAATGTTTTAAAATGATCACAAAGTGTAATTATATGTAATTTTTGAATTTTACAAAAATTTAAAAATTAAGAATTTTTCATGTACCGGGGTACACTACAAATTGTTAAAAATAACAGAAAAAATATCATTAAAAAATTCAAAATTTAAGGAGTTTCTCATGAACCCAGGTACACCAGAAATGTTTTAAAATGATCACAAAGTGTAATTATAGGTAATTTTTGAATTTTACAAAAATTCAAAAATTAAGAATTTTTCATGTATCAGGGTACACGACAAATTGTTAAAAATAACATAAAAAATATCATTAAAAAAATTCAAAATTTAAGGAGTTTCTCATGAACCCAGGTACACCAGAAATGTTTTAAAATGATCACAAAGTGTAATTATATGTAATTTTGAATTTTACAAAAATTCAAAAATTAAGAATTTTTCATGTTCCGGGGTACACGACAAATTGTTAAAAATAACACAAAAATATCATTAAAAATTCAAAATTTAAGAAGTTTCTCATGAACCCAAGTACACCAGAAATGTTTAAAATGATCACAAAGTGTAATTATAGGTAATTTTTGAATTTTACAAAAATTGAAAAATTAAGAATTTTTCATGTACCGGGGTACACGACAAATTGTTAAAAATAACAAAAAAATATCATTAAAAAATTCAAAATTTAAGGAGTTTCTCGTGAACCCAGGTACACCAGAAATGTTTTAAAATGATCACAAAGTGTAATTGTAGGTAATCTTTGAATTTTACAAAAATTCAAAAATTAAGAATTTTTCATGTACCGGGGTACACGACAAATTGTTAAAAAGAATAGAAAAAATATCATTAAAAAATTCAAAATTTAAGGAGTTTCTCATGAACCAAGGTACACCAGAAATGTTTTAAAATGATCACAAAGTGTAATTATAGGGAATTTTTGAATTTTACAAAAATTCAAAAATTAAGAATTTTTCATGTACCGGGGGTACACGACAAATTGTTAAAAATAACACAAAAATATCATTAAAAATTCAAAATTTAAGGAGTTTCTCATGAACCCAAGTACAACAGAAATGTTTAAAATGATCACAAAGTGTAATTATAGGTAATTTTTGAATTTTACAAAAATTGAATAATTAAGAATTTTTCATGTACCGGGGTACACGACAAATTGTAAAAAATAACAAAAAAAATATCATTAAAAAATTCAAAATTTAAGGAGTTTCTCGTGAACCCAGGTACACCAGAAATGTTTTAAAATGATCACAAAGTGTAATTATAGGTAATTTTTGAATTTTACAAAAATTCAAAAATTAAGAATTTTTCATGTACCGGGGTACACGACAAATTGTTAAAAAGAACATAAAAAATATCATTAAAAAATTCAAAATTTAAGGAGTTTCTCATGAACCAAGGTACACCAGAAATGTTTTAAAATGATCACAAAGTGTAATTATAGGTAATTTTTGAATTTTACAAAAATTCAAAAATTAAAAATTTTCATGTACCGGGGTACACGACAAATTGTTAAAAATAACACAAAAATATCATTAAAAATTCAAAATTTAAGGAGTTTCTCATGAACCCAGGTACACCAGAAATGTTTAAAATGATTACAAAGTGTAATTATAGGTAATTTTTGAATTTTACAAAAATTGAAAAATTAAGAATTTTTCATGTAGCGGGGTACACGACAAATTGTTAAAAATAACAGAAAAAATATCATTAAAAAATTCAAAATTTAAGGAGTTTCTCATGAACCAAGGTACACCAGAAATGTTTTAAAATGATCACAAAGTGTAATTATAGGTAATTTTTGAATTTTACAAAAATTTAAAAATTAAGAATTTTTCATGTACCGGGGTACACGACAAATTGTTAAAAATAACAGAAAAAATATCATTAAAAAATTCAAAATTTAAGGAGTTTCTCATGAACCCAGGTACACCAGAAATGTTTTAAAATGATCACAAAGTGTAATTATAGGTAATTTTTGAATTTTACAAAAATTCAAAAATTAAGAATTTTTCATGTATCATGGTACACGACAAATTGTTAAAAATAACATAAAAAATATCATTAAAAAAATTCAAAATTTAAGGAGTTTCTCATGAACCCAGGTACACTATAAATGCTTTAAAATGATCACAAAGTGTAATTATATGTAATTTTGAATTTTACAAAAATTCAAAAATTAAGAATTTTTCATGTTCCGGGGTAGACGACAAATTGTTAAAAATAACACAAAAATATCATTAAAAATTCAAAATTTAAGGAGTTTCTCATGAACCCAAGTACAACAGAAATGTTTAAAATGATCACAAAGTGTAATTATAGGTAATTTTTGAATTTTACAAAAATTGAAAAATTAAGAATTTTTCATGTACCGGGGTACACGACAAATTGTAAAAAATAACAAAAAAAATATCATTATAAAAATTCAAAATTTAAGGAGTTTCTCGTGAACCCAGGTACACCAGAAATGTTTTAAAATGATCACAAAGTGTAATTATAGGTAATTTTTGAATTTTACAAAAATTCAAAAATTAAGATTTTTTCATGTACCGGGGTACACGACAAATTGTTAAAAAGAACATAAAAATATCATTAAAAAATTCAAAATTTAAGGAGTTTCTCATGAACCAAGGTACACCAGAAATGTTTTAAAATGATCACAAAGTGTAATTATAGGTAACTTTTGAATTTTACAAAAATTCAAAAATTAAAAATTTTCATGTACCGGGGTACACGACAAATTGTTAAAAATAACACAAAAATATCATTAAAAAATTCAAAATTTAAGGAGTTTCTCATGAACCCAGGTACACCAGAAATGTTTAAAATGATTACAAAGTGTAATTATAGGTAATTTTTGAATTTTACAAAAATTGAAAAATTAAGAATTTTTCATGTACCGGGGTACACGACAAATTGTTAAAAATAACAGAAAAAATATCATTAAAAAATTCAAAATTTAAGGAGTTTCTCATGAACCAAGGTACACCAGAAATGTTTTAAAATGATCACAAAGTGTAATTATAGGTAATTTTTGAATTTTACAAAAATTTAAAAATTAAGAATTTTTCATGTACCGGGGTACACGACAAATTGTTAAAAATAACAGAAAAAATATCATTAAAAAATTCAAAATTTAAGGAGTTTCTCATGAACCCAGGTACACCAGAAATGTTTTAAAATGATCACAAAGTGTAATTATAGGTAATTTTTGAATTTTACAAAAATTCAAAAATTAAGAATTTTTCATGTACTAGGGTACACGACAAATTGTTAAAAATAACATAAAAAATATCATTAAAAAAATTCAAAATTTAAGGAGTTTCTCATGAACCCAGGTACACCAGAAATGTTTTAAAATGATCACAAAGTGTAATTATAGGGAATTTTTGAATTTAACAAAAATTCAAAAATTAAGAATTTTTCATGTACCGGGGTACACGACAAATTGTTAAAAATAACACAAAATATCATTAAAAAATTCAAAATTTAAGGAGTTTCTCATGAACCCAGGTACACCAGAAATGTTTAAAATGATTACAAAGTGTAATTATAGGTAATTTTTGAATTTTACAAAAATTGAAAAATTAAGAATTTTTCATGTACCGGGGTACACGACAAATTGTTAAAAATAACAGAAAAAATATCATTAAAAAATTCAAAATTTAAGGAGTTTCTCATGAACCAAGGTACACCAGAAATGTTTTAAAATGATCACAAAGTGTAATTATAGGTAATTTTTGAATTTTACAAAAATTTAAAAATTAAGAATTTTTCATGTACCGGGGTACACGACAAATTGTTAAAAATAACAGAAAAAATATCATTAAAAATTCAAAATTTAAGGAGTTTCTCATGAACCCAGGTACACCAGAAATGTTTTAAAATGATCACAAAGTGTAATTATAGGTAATTTTTGAATTTTACAAAAATTCAAAAATTAAGAATTTTTCATGTATCAGGGTACACGACAAATTGTTAAAAATAACATAAAAAATATCATTAAAAAAATTCAAAATTTAAGGAGTTTCTCATGAACCATGGTACACCAGAAATGTTTTAAAATGATCACAAAGTGTAATTATAGGTAATTTTTGAATTTTACAAAAATTTAAAAATAAAGAATTTTTCATGTACCGGGGTACACGACAAATTGTTAAAAATAACAGAACAAATATCATTAAAAATTCAAAATTTAAGGAGTTTCTCATGAACCCAGGTACACCAGAAATGTTTTAAAATGATCACAAAGTGTAATTATAGGTAATTTTTGAATTTTACAAAAATTCAAAAATTAAGAATTTTTCATGTATCAGGGTACACGACAAATTGTTAAAAATAACATAAAAAATATCATTAAAAAAATTCAAAATTTAAGGAGTTTCTCATGAACCCAGGTACACCAGAAATGTTTTAAAATGATCACAAAGTGTAATTATATGTAATTTTGAATTTTACAAAAATTCAAAAATTAAGAATTTTTCATGTTCCGGGGTACACGACAAATTGTTAAAAATAACACAAAAATATCATTAAAAATTCAAAATTTAAGAAGTTTCTCATGAACCCAAGTACACCAGAAATGTTTAAAATGATCACAAAGTGTAATTATAGGTAATTTTTGAATTTTACAAAAATTGAAAAATTAAGAATTTTTCATGTACCGGGGTACACGACAAAAGGTTAAAAATAACAAAAAAAATATCATTAAAAAATTCAAAATTTAAGGAGTTTCTCGTGAACCCAGGTACACCAGAAATGTTTTAAAATGATCACAAAGTGTAATTGTAGGTAATCTTTGAATTTTACAAAAATTCAAAAATTAAGAATTTTTCATGTACCGGGGTACACGACAAATTGTTAAAAAGAACAGAAAAAATATCATTAAAAAATTCAAAATTTAAGGAGTTTCTCATGAACCAAGGTACACCAGAAATGTTTTAAAATGATCACAAAGTGTAATTATAGGGAATTTTTGAATTTTACAAAAATTCAAAAATTAAGAATTTTTCATGTACCGGGGTACACGACAAATTGTTAAAAATAACACAAAAATATCATTAAAAATTCAAAATTTAAGGAGTTTCTCATGAACCCAAGTACAACAGAAATGTTTAAAATGATCACAAAGTGTAATTATAGGTAATTTTTGAATATTACAAAAATTGAAAAATTAAGAAATTTTCATGTATCGGGGTACACGACAAATTGTAAAAAATAACAAAAAAAATATCATTAAAAAATTCAAAATTTAAGGAGTTTCTCGTGAACCCAGGTACACCAGAAATGTTTTAAAATGATCACAAAGTGTAATTATAGGTATATTTTGAATTTTACAAAAATTCAAAAATTAAGAATTTTTCATGTACCGGGGTACACGACAAATTGTTAAAAAGAACATAAAAAATATCATTAAAAAATTCAAAATTTAAGGAGTTTCTCATGAACCAAGGTACCCCAGAAATGTTTTAAAATGATCACAAAGTGTAATTATAGGGAATTTTTGAATTTTACAAAAATTCAAAAATTAAAAATTTTCATGTACCGGGGTACACGACCAATTGTTAAAAATAACACAAAAATATCATTAAAAAATTCAAAATTTAAGGAGTTTCTCATGAACCCAGGTACACCAGAAATGTTTAAAATGATTACATAGTGTAATTATAGGTAATTTTTGAATTTTACAAAAATTGAAAAATTAAGAATTTTTCATGTACCGGGGTACACGACAAATTGTTAAAAATAACAGAAAAAATATCATTAAAAAATTCAAAATTTAAGGAGTTTCTCATGAACCAAGGTACACCAGAAATGTTTTAAAATGATCACAAAGTGTAATTATAGGTAATTTTTGAATTTTACAAAAATTTAAAAATTAAGAATTTTTCATGTACCGGGGTACACGACAAATTGTTAAAAATAACAGAAAAAATATCATTAAAAAATTCAAAATTTAAGGAGTTTCTCATGAACCCAAGTACACCAGAAATGTTTTAAAATGATCACAAAGTGTAATTATAGGTAATTTTTGAATTTTACAAAAATTCAAAAATTAAGAATTTTTCATGTATCAGGGTACACGACAAATTGTTAAAAATAACATAAAAAATATCATTAAAAAAATTCAAAATTTAAGGAGTTTCTCATGAACCCAGGTACACCATAAATGTTTTAAAATGATCACAAAGTGTAATTATATGTAATTTTGAATTTTACAAAAATTCAAAAATAAAGAATTTTTCATGTTCCGGGGTACACGACAAATTGTTAAAAATAACACAAAAATATCATTAAAAATTCAAAATTTAAGAAGTTTCTCATGAACCCAAGTACACCAGAAATGTTTAAAATGATCACAAAGTGTAATTATAGGTAATTTTTGAATTTTACAAAAATTGAAAAATTAAGAATTTTTCATGTACCGGGGTACACGACAAATTGTTAAAAATAACAAAAAAAATATCATTAAAAAATTCAAAATTTAAGGAGTTTCTCGTGAACCCAGGTACACCAGAAATGTTTTAAAATGATCACAAAGTGTAATTATAGGTAATCTTTGAATTTTACAAAAATTCAAAAATTAAGAATTTTTCATGTACCGGGGTACACGACAAATTGTTAAAAAGAACAGAAAAAATATCATTAAAAAATTCAAAATTTAAGGAGTTTCTCATGAACCAAGGTACACCAGAAATGTTTTAAAATGATCACAAAGTGTAATTATAGGGAATTTTTGAATTATACAAAAATTCAAAAATTAAGAATTTTTCATGTACCGGGGTACACGACAAATTGTTAAAAATAACACAAAAATATCATTAACAATTCAAAATTTAAGGAGTTTCTCATGAACCCAAGTACAACAGAAATGTTTAAAATGATCACAAAGTGTAATTATAGGTAATTTTTGAATTTTACAAAAATTGAAAAATTAAGAATTTTTCATGTACCGGGGTACACGACAAATTGTAAAAAATAACAAAAAAATATCATTATAAAAATTCAAAATTTAAGGAGTTTCTCGTGAACCCAGGTACACCAGAAATGTTTTAAAATGATCACAAAGTGTAATTATAGGTAATTTTTGAATTTTACAAAAATTCAAAAATTAAGATTTTTTCATGTACCGGGGTACACGACAAATTGTTAAAAAGAACATAAAAAATATCATTAAAAAATTCAAAATTTAAGGAGTTTCTCATGAACCAAGGTACACCAGAAATGTTTTAAAATGATCACAAAGTGTAATTATAGGGAATTTTTGAATTTTACAAAAATTCAAAAATTAAAAATTTTCATGTACCGGGGTACACGACAAATTGTTAAAAATAACACAAAAATATCATTAAAAATTCAAAATTCAAGGAGTTTCTGATGAACCCAGGTACACCAGAAATGTTTAAAATGATTACAAAGTGTAATTATAGGTAATTTTTGAATTTTACAAAAATTGAAAAATTAAGAATTTTTCATGTACCGGGGTACACGACAAATTGTTAAAAATAACAGAAAAAATATCATTAAAAAATTCAAAATTTAAGGAGTTTCTCATGAACCAAGGTACACCAGAAATGTTTTAAAATGACCACAAAGTGTAATTATAGGTAATTTTTGAATTTTACAAAAATTTAAAAATTAAGAATTTTTCATGTACCGGGGTACACGACAAATTGTTAAAAATAACAGAAAAAATATCATTAAAAATTCAAAATTTAAGGAGTTTCTCATGAACCCAGGTACACCAGAAATGTTTTAAAATGATCACAAAGTGTAATTATAGGTAATTTTTGAATTTTACAAAAATTCAAAAATTAAGAATTTTTCATGTACCAGGGTACACGACAAATTGTTAAAAATAACATAAAAAATATCATTAAAAAAATTCAAAATTTAAGGAGTTTCTCATGAACCCAGGTACACCAGAAATGTTTTAAAATGATCACAAAGTGTAATTATATGTAATTTTGAATTTTACAAAAATTCAAAAATTAAGAATTTTTCATGTTCCGGGGTACACGACAAATTGTTAAAAATAACACAAAAATATCATTAAAAATTCAAAATTTAAGGAGTTTCTCATGAACCCAAGTACACCAGAAATGTTTAAAATGATCACAAAGTGTCATTATAGGTAATTTTTGAATTTTACAAAAATTGAAAAATTAAGAATTTTTCATGTACCGGGGTACACGACAAATTGTTAAAAATAACAAAAAAAATATCATTAAAAAATTCAAAATTTAAGGAGTTTCTCGTGAACCCAGGTACACCAGAAATGTTTTAAAATGATCACAAAGTGTAATTATAGGTAATCTTTGAATTTTACAAAAATTCAAAAATTAAGAATTTTTCATGTACCGGGGTACACGACAAATTGTTAAAAAGAACAGAAAAAATATCATTAAAAATTTCAAAATTTAAGGAGTTTCTCATGAACCAAGGTACACCAGAAATGTTTTAAAATGATCACAAAGTGTAATTATAGGTAATTTTTGAATTTTACAAAAATTCAAAAATTAAGAATTTTTCATGTACCGGGGTACACGACAAATTGTTAAAAATAACACAAAAATATCATTAAAAAATTCAAAATTTAAGGAGTTTCTCATGAACCAAGGTACACCAGAAATGTTTTAAAATGATCACAAAGTGTAATTATATGTAATTTTTGAATTTTACAAAAATTCAAAAATTAAGAATTTTTCATGTACCGGGGGTACACGACAAATTGTTAAAAATGACATAAAAATATCATTAAAAAAATCAAAATTTAAGGAGTTTCTCATGAACCCAAGTACACCAGAAATGTTTAAAATGATCACAAAGTGTAATTATAGGTAATTTTTGAATTTTACAAATATTCAAAAATTAAGAATTTTTCATGTACCGGGGTACACGACAAATTGTTAAAAATAACAGAAAAAATATCATTAAAAAATTCCAAATTTAAGGAGTTTCTCATGAACCCAGGTACACCAGAAATGTTTTAAAATGATCACAAAGTGTAATTATAGGTAATTTTTGAATTTTACAAAAATTCAAAAATTAAGAATTTTTCATGTACCAGGGTACACGACAAATTGTTAAAAATAACATAAAAAATATCATTAAAAAAATTCAAAATTTAAGGAGTTTCTCATGAACCCAGGTACACCAGTAATGTTTTAAAATGATTACAAAGTGTAATTATATGTAATTTTGAATTTTACAAAAATTCAAAAATTAAGAATTTTTCATGTTCCGGGGTACACGACAAATTGTTAAAAATAACTGAAAAATATCATTAAAAAATTCAAAATTTAAGGAGTTTTTCATAAACCCAGGTACACCAGAAATGTTTAAAATGATCACAAAGTGTAATTATAGGTAATTTATGAATTTTACAACAATTAAAAAAAAAATTCATGTACCGGGGTACACGACAAATTGTTAATAATGACAAAAAGAATATCGTTAGAAAATTCAAAATTTAAGTAGCTTCTCATGAACCCAGGTACACTAGAAATGTTTAAAATGATCACCAAGTGTAATTATAGGTAGTTTATGAATTTTACAAAAATTCAAAAATTTTGATTTTTTCATGTACCCGGGTACATAACAAATTGTCAAAAATGACAGAAAATTATCATTAACAAATTCAAAATTTAAGCATTTTCTCATGAACCTAGGTACACCATAAATGTTTAAAATGATCACAAAGTGTAATTATAGGTAATTTGTGAATTTTACAAAAATTCAAAAATTATGATTTTTTTCATGTAAGAGGATACACGACAAATTGTTAAAATATTATTAAATATTTCAAAATTTAAGCAGTTTCTCATGAACCCTGGTATACCAGAAATGTTTAAAATGATCACAAAGTGTAATTATAGGTAATTTAAGAATTTTACAAAAATTCAAAAATTATGAATTTTTCTTGTACTCGGGTACACGAAAAATTGTTAAAAATGATAGAAAAATATCATTAACAAATTCAAAATTTAAACTGTTTTTCATGAACCCAGGTACACCAGAAATGTTTAAAATGATCATAAAGTGTAATTATAGGTAATTTATGAATTTTATAAAAATTCAAAAATTTTGATTTTTTCATGTACCCGGTACACGACAAATTGTTAAAAATAACAAAAAAAATATCGTTAGAAAATTCAAAATTTAAGCAGTTTCTCATAAACCCAAATACACCATAAATGTTTAAAATGATTGCAAAGTGTAATTATAGGTAATTTATGAAAATTCAAAATTTAAGCAGTTTCTCATGAACCGAAGTACACCAGAAATGTTTAAAATGATCACAAAGTGTAATTATAAATAATTTATGAATTTTAAAAAAAATTCAAAAATTATGATTTTTTTGTACCTGGGTACACGATAAATTGTCAAAAATTATAGAAAAATATCATTAACTAATTCAAAATTTAAGCAGTTTCTCATGAACTCAGGTACACCAGAAATGTTTAAAATGATCACAAAGTGTAATTATAGGTAATTTGTGAATTTTACAAAAATTCAAAAATTATGATTTTTTTCATGTACTAGGATACACGACAAATTGTTAAAATCTCATTAAAAATTTCAAAATTTAAACAGTTTCTCTAGAACCCAGGTACACCAGAAATGTTTAAAATGATCACAAAGTGTAATTATTGGTAATTTATGAATTTTACAAAAATTCAAAAATTATGATTTTTTATGTACTAGGGTCCACGACAAATTTTTTGTAAAATTCATAAATTACCTATAATTACACTTTTTGATCATTTTAAACATTTCTGTTGTACTTGGGTTCATGAGAAACTTCTTAAATTTTGAAATTGTTAATGATATTTTATCTGTCATTTTTAACAATTTGTCGTGTACCCGAGAAGATGAAAAATTCATAATTTTTGAATTTTTGTAAAATTCATAAATTACCTATAATTACACTTGGTGATCATATTAAACATTTCTGGTTTACCTGGGTTCGTGAGAAACTGCTT
Source organism: Cichorium intybus (assembly GCA_023525715.1). Classification (NCBI taxonomy): domain Eukaryota; kingdom Viridiplantae; phylum Streptophyta; class Magnoliopsida; order Asterales; family Asteraceae; genus Cichorium; species Cichorium intybus. The sequence goes on along the minus strand of CM042009.1, from coordinate 161,586,997 downwards.
AAATTTTGCAATTTTTAATGAGATTTTAACAATTTGTCGTGTACCTTAGTATATGAAAAAATCATAAATTTTGAATTTTTATAAAATTCATAAATTACCTGTAATTACACTTTGTGATCATTTTAAACATTTCTGGTGTATATGGGTTCATGATAAACTGCTTAAATTTTGAATTTGTTAATGATATTTTTTCTGTCATTCTTAACAATTTGTCGTGTACCCGATTACATGAAAAATTCATAATTTTTGAATTTTGTAAAATTCATAAATTACTTATAATTACATTTTGTGATCATTTCAAATATTTATGGTGTACCTGGGTTTCATGAGAAACTGCTTAAATTTTGAAAATTTTAATGATATTTTAACAATTTGTCGTGTACCCTAGTACATCAAAAAATAATAATTTTTGAATTTTTGTAAAATTCATAAATTACCTATAATAACAGTTTGTGATCATTTTAAACATTTCTGGTGTACCTCGGTTCATGAGAAATTGCTTAATTTTGAATTTTTTAATGATATTTTTTCTTTTATTTTTAACAATTTGTCGTGTACCAGGGTACATTAAAAAATCATAATTTTTGAATTTTTTTAAAAATTCATAAATTACCTATAATTACACTTTGTGATCATTTTAAACATTTATGGTGTACATGGGTTCATGAGAAACTGTTTAAATTTTGAATTTGTTAATGATATTTTTTTTGTTGTTTTTAACAATTAGTCGTGTACCCGCGTACATGAAAAAATTATAATTTTTGAATTTTTGTAAAATTCATAAATTACCTATAATTACACTTTGTGATCATTTTAAACATTTCTGGTGTATATGGGTTCATGATAAACCGCTTAAATTTTGAATTTGTTAATGATATTTTTTCTGTCATTCTTAACAATTTGTCGTGTACCCGATTACATGAAAAATTCATAATTTTTGAATTTTGTAAAATTCATAAATTACTTATAATTACATTTTGTGATCATTTCAAATATTTATGGTGTACCTGGGTTCATGAGAAATTGCTTAAATTTTGAAAATTTTAATGATATTTTAACAATTTGTCGTGTACCCTAGTACTTCAAAAAAAAAATTAATTTTTGAATTTTTGTAAAATTCATAAATTACCTATAATAACACTTTGTGATCATTTTAAACATTTCTGGTGTACCTCGGTTCATGAGAAATTGCTTAATTTTGAATTTTTTAATGATATTTTTTCTTTTATTTTTAACAATTTGTCGTGTACCAGGGTACATTAAAAAATCATAATTTTTGAATTTTTTAAAAATTCATAAATTACCTATAATTACACTTTGTGATCATTTTAAACATTTCTGGTGTACATGGGTTCATGAGAAACTGTTTAAATTTTGAATTTGTTAATGATATTTTTTTTGTTGTTTTTAACAATTAGTCGTGTACCCGCGTACATGAAAAAATCATAATTTTTGAATTTTTGTAAAATTGATAAATTACCTATAATTACACTTTGCGATCATTTTAAACAATTCTGGTGTACGTGGGTTTATGAGAAACTGCTTAAATTTTGAAATTTTAATGATATTTTAACAATTTGTCGTGTACCCTAGTACATGAAAAAAATCATAATTTTTGAATTTTTGTAAAATTCATAAATTACCTATAATTACACTTTGTGACCATTTTAAACATTTCTGGTGTACCTCGGTTCATGAGAAACTGCTTAATTTTGAATTTTTTAATGATATTTTTTCTCTTATTTTTAACAATTTGTCGTGTACCCGGATACATGAAAAATTCATAATTTTTTAATTATGTAAAATTCATAAATTAACTATAATTACACTTTGTGATCATTTTAAACATTTCTGGTGTAACTGGGTTCATGAGAAACTGTTTAAATTTTGAAATTGTTAATGATATTTTTCTGTCATTTTTAACAATTTGTCGTGTACCCGGGTACATGAAAAAATAATAATTTTTGAATTTTTGTAAAATTCATAAACTACCTATAATTACACTTTGTGATCATTTTAAACATTTCTGGTTTGCCTCGGTTCATGAGAAACTGCTTCACTTTTGAATTTGTTAATGATATTTTTTTGTTATTTTTAACAATTTGTCGTGTACCCGGGTACATGAAAAAAATCATAATTTTTGAATTTTTGTAAAATTCATAAATTACTTATAATTACACTTTGTGATCATTTTAAATATTTATGGTGTACCTGGGTTCATGAGAAACTGCTTAAATTTTAAATTTGTTAATGATATTTTTTCTGTCATTTTTAACAATTTGTCGTGTGCCCGAGTAATGAAAAATTCATAATTCTTGAATTTTTGTAAAATTCATAAATTAACTATAATTACACTTTGTGATCATTTTAAACATTTCTGGTGTACCTGGGTTCATGAGAAACTGCTTAAATTTTGAATTTGTTAATGATATTTTTCTATCATTTTTAACAATTTGTGGTGTACCCGAGTACATGAAAAATTCATAATTTTTGAATTTTTGTAAAATTCATAAATTACCTATAATTACACTTTGTGCTCATTTTAAACATTTCTGGTGTACCTGGGTTCATGAGAAACTTCTTAAATTTTAAATTTGTTAATGATATTTTTTTGTTATTTTTAACAATTTATCATGTACCCAGGTACATGAAAAAATCATAATTTTTGAATTTTTGTAAAATTCATAAATTACCTATAATTACACTTTGTGATCATTTTAAACATTTCTGGTGTACCTATGTTCATGAGAAACTGCTTAAAATTTGAATTTGTTAATGATATTTTATCTGTCATTTTTAACTATTTGTCGTGTACCCGAGTACATGAAAATTCATAATTTTTGAATTTTTGTAAAATTCATAAATTACCTATAATTACACTTTGTGACCATTTTAAACATTTCTGGTGTACTTGGGTTCATGAGAAACTGCTTAAATTTTGAAAATTTTAATGAGATTTAAACAATTTGTCGTGTACCCTCGTATATGAAAAAAATCATGATTTTTGAATTTTTGTAAAATTCATAAATTACCTATAATTACACTTGGCAATCATTTTAAACATTTCTGGAGTACCTGGGTTCATGAGAAACTGCTTAAATTTTGAATTTTCTAACGATATTTTTTTATCATTTTTAACAATTTGTCGTGTACCCGCGTACATGAAAAAAATCATAATTTTTGAATTTTTGTAAAATTCATAAACTATCTATAATTACACTTTGTGATCATTTTATACATTTCTGGTGTACCTAGGTTCATGAGATACTGCTTAAATTTTGAATTTGTTAATGATATTTTTCTGTCATTTTTAACAATTTGTCATGTACCCGATTACATTAAAAATTCATAATTTTTGAATTTTGTAAAATTCATAAATTATATATAATTACACTTTGTGATCATTTCAAATATTTATGGTGTACCTGGGTCCATGAGAAACTGCTTAAATTTTGAAATTTTTAATGATATTTTAACAATTTGTCGTGTACTCTAGTACATCAAAAAATCATAATTTTTGAATTTTTGTAAAATTCATAAATTACCTATAATTACACTTTGTGATCATTTTAAACATTTTTGGTGTACCTCAGTTCATGAGAAACTGCTTAATTTTGAATTTTTTAATGATATTTTTTCTCTTATTTTTAACAATTTGCCGTGTACCCGGATACATTAAAAAATCATAATTTTTGAATTTTTTTAAAATTCATAATTTACTTATAATTACACTTTGTGATCATTTTAAACATTTCTGGTGTACCTGGGTTCATGAGAAACTGCTTAAATTTTGAATTTGTTAATGATATTTTTTCCGTAATTTTTAACAATTTGTCGTGTACCCGAGTACATGAAAAATTCTTAATTTTTGAATTTTTGTAAAATTCAAAAATTACCTATAATTACACTTTGTGATCATTTTAAACATTTCTGGTGTACCTGGGTTCATGGGAAACTGCTTAAATTTTGAATTTGTTAATGATATTGTTTTGTTATTTTTAACAATTTATCATGTACCCAGGTACATGAAAAAAATCATAATTTTAGAATTTTTGTAAAATTCATAAATCACCTATAATTACACTTTGTGATCATTTTAAACATTTCTGGTGCACCTGGGTTCATGAGAAACTGCTTAAAATTTGAATTTGTTAATGATATTTTTTCTGTTATTTTTAACAATTTGTCGTGTACCCGGTTACATGAAAAATTCATAATTTTTGAATTTTTGTAAAATTCATAAATTACTGATGATTACACTTTGCGATCATATTAAACATTTCTGGTGTACCTAGGTTTATGAGAAACTGCTTAAATTTTGAATTTTTAATGATATTTTAACAATTTGTCGTGTACCCTAGTACATGAAAAAATTCATAATTTTTGAATTTTTGTAAAATTCATAAATTACCTATAATTACATTTTGTGATCATTTTAAACATTTCTGGTGTACCTCGGTTCATGAGAAACTGCTTAATTTTGAATTTTTTAATGATATTTTTTCTCTTATTGTTATAATTTGTCGTGTACCCGGGTACATGAAAAATTCATAATTTTTTAATTATGTAAAATTCATAAATTACCTATAATTACACTTTGTGATCATTTTAAACATTTCTGGTGTACCTGGGTTCATGAGAAACTGTTTAAATTTTGAATTTGTTAATGATATTTTTCTATCATTTTTAACAATTTGTCGTGTACCCGGATACATGAAAAAATCATAATTTTTGAATTTTTATAAAATTCATAAATTACCTATAATTACACTTTGTGATCATTTTAAACATTTATGGTATACCTGGGTTCATGAGAAACTGCTTAAATTTTGAAATTTTTAATGAGATTTTAACAATTTGTCGTGTACCCTGGTAGATGAAAAAAATCATAATTTTTGAATTTTTGTAAAATTCATAAATTACCTATAATTACACTTTGTGATCATATTAAACATTTCTGGAGTACCCGGGTTCATGAGAAACTACTTAAATTTTGAATTTTCTAACGATATTTTTTTTATCATTTTTAACAATTTGTCGTGTACCCGGGTACATGAAAAAATCATAATTTTTGAATTTTTGTAAAATTCATAAATTATCTATAATTACACTTTGTGATCATTTTAGACATTTATGGTGTACATGGGTTCATGAGAAACTACTTAAATTTAGAATTTGTTAATGATATTTTTTTGTTGTTTTTAACAATTTGTCGTGTACCCAAGTACATGAAAAAATCATAATTTTTGAATTTTTGTAAAATTCATAAACTATCTATAATTACACTTTGTGATCATTTTAAACATTTCTGGTGTACCTGGGTTCATGAGATACTGCTTAAATTTTGAATTTGTTAATGATATTTTTTGTGTCATTTTTAACAATTTTTCGTGTACCCGATTACATGAAAAATTCATAATTTTTGAATTTTGTAAAATTCATAAATTACATATAATTACACTTTGTGATCATTTCAAATATTTATGGTGTACCTGGGTCCATGAGAAACTGCTTAAATTTTGAAAAATTTAATGATATTTTAACAATTTGTCGTGTACCCTATTATATCAAAAAATCATAATTTTTGAATTTTTGTAAAATTCATAAATTACCTATAATTACACTTTGTGATCATCTTAAACACTGGTGTACCTCAGTTCATGAGAAACTCCTTAATTTTGAATTTTTTAATGATATTTTTTCTCTTATTTTTAACAATTTGTCGTGTACCCGGGTACATTAAAAAATCTTAATTTTTGAATTTTTTAAAAATTCATAAATTACCTATAATTACACTTTGTGATCATTTTAAACATTTCTGGTGTACATGGGTTCATGAGAAACTGTTTAAATTTTGAATTTGTTAATGATATTTTTTTTTGTTTTTAACAATTAGTCGTGTACCCGCGTACATGAAAAAATCATAATTTTTGAATTTTTGTAAAATTCATAAACTACCTATAATTACACTTTGTGATCATTTTAAACATTTCTGGTGTACATGGGTTCATGTGAAACTGCTTAAATTTTGAATTTGTTAATGATATTTTTCTGTCATTTTTAACAATTTGTCGTGTACCCGGTTACATGAAAAATTCATAATTTTTGAATTTTTGTAAAATTGATAAATTACCTATAATTACACTTTGCGATCATTTTAAACAATTCTGGTGTACCTGGGTTTATGAGAAACTGCTTAAATTTTGAAATTTTAATGATATTTTAACAATTTGTCGTGTACCCTAGTACATGAAAAAAATCACAATTTTTGAATTTTTGTAAAATTCATAAATTACCTATAATTACACTTTGTGATCATTTTAAACATTTCTGGTGTACCTCGGTTCATGAGAAACTGCTTAATTTTGAATTTTTTAATGATATTTTTTCTCTTATTTTTAACAATTTGTCGTGTACCCGGATACATGAAAAATTCATAATTTTTTAATTATGTAAAATTCATAAATTACCTATAATTACACTTTGTGATCATTTTAAACATTTCTGGTGTAACTGGGTTCATGAGAAACTGTTTAAATTTTGAAATTGTTAATGATATTTTTCTGTCATTTTTAACAATTTGTCGTGTACCCGGGTACATGAATTTATAATAATAATTTTTGAATTTTTGTAAAATTCATAAACTACCTATAATTACACTTTGTGATCATTTTAAACATTTCTGGTTTGCCTGGGTTCATGAGAAACTGCTTCAATTTTGAATTTGTTAATGATATTTTTTTGTTATTTTTAACAATTTGTCGTGTACCAGGGTACATGAAAAAAATCATAATTTTTGAATTTTTGTAAAATTCATAAATTACTTATAATTACACTTTGTGATCATTTTAAATATTTATGGTGTACTTGGGTTCATGAGAAACTGCTTAAATTTTAAATTTGTTAATGATATTTTTTCTGTCATTTTTAACAATTTGTCGTGTGCCCGAGTAATGAAAAATTCATAATTCTTGAATTTTTGTAAAATTCATAAATTAACTATAATTACACTTTGTGATCATTTTAAACATTTCTGGTGTACCTCGGTTCATGAGAAACTGCTTAAATTTTGAATTTGTTAATGATATTTTTCTATCATTTTTAACAATTTGTCGTGTACCCGAGTACATGAAAAATTCATAATTTTTGAATTTTTGTAAAATTCATAAATTACCTATAATTACACTTTGTGCTCATTTTAAACATTTCTGGTGTACCTGGGTTCATGAGAAACTTCTTAAATTTTAAATTTGTTAATGATATTTTTTTGTTATTTTTAACAATTTATCATGTACCCAGGTACATGAAAAAATCATAATTTTTGAATTTTTGTAAAATTCATAAATTACCTATAATTACACTTTGTGATCATTTTAAACATTTCTGGTGTACCTAGGTTCATGAAAACTGCTTAAATTTTGAATTTGTTAATGATATTTTATCTGTCATTTTTAACTATTTGTCGTGTACCCGAGTATATGAAAAATTCATAATTTTTGAATTTTTGTAAAATTCATAAATTACCTATAATTACACTTTGTGATCATTTTAAACATTTCTGGTGTACCTGGGTTCATGAGAAACTGCTTAAATTTTTGAAAATTTTAATGAGATTTAAACAATTTGTCGTGTACCCTCGTATATGAAAAAAATCATAATTTTTGAATTTTTGTAAAATTCATAAATTACCTATAATTACACTTGGCGATCATTTTAAACATTTCTGGAGTACCTGGGTTCATGAGAAACTGCTTAAATTTTGAATTTTCTAACGATATTTTTTTATCATTTTTAACAATTTGTCGTGTACCCGCGTACATGAAAAAATCATAATTTTTGAATTTTTGTAAAATTCATAAACTATCTATAATTACACTTTGTGATCATTTTAAACATTTCTGGTGTACCTAGGTTCATGAGATACTGCTGTTGAAATGCAAGAGTTGGATCGTGATTCAAAAATGCGGAATAATGTAAATAAACTAGATCAAAAACAGACGATATGAAGAACTGATGTTGAATGATTAACAATGCAACTCAAGAACAATTCAATGAGAACTATTCTGTATGAGCGCCGTAAAGAGATTACAAAAGTTAACCCTAACAGGGTCACGAATAAGCTATATAAACAAAAACTAAGTATGGAATGACAGACCCATTCCATAACCAATAGCTAAAAAATAGGCTACAAATCAGGCAACAGATCCGATTAGCATATTTGACTCAATCTTAATTAATGACTCAACAATCTCCCCCTTTGAGTTAAAAATGCGATTTCACATCATTCTTCAAGTTTTACTTCGCTTGTTTGTCTGTCAAACACCTTCGGAATGATTGCCAGGATCCTTTTTCGGAATTCAATGTACCACCTCAACATGTCATTGACGCAGGTTTTATCTTCAGTGGTGTTGGAAGGCAGTTTGTTGATGATGTGAAGAATATGTTCCAACACTGGAGTCCTGTAAAGATGTTTGTCCAAAAGAAAGAATATTCTTTTAACATTCTCGAGACCTTCCTTTGAATTATATGCCACGCTCCAGTTTGAGTTGGCAATTTTTCCGATTTTACGCTTGCTCAGATTCTTGGGAGGAGGACGTCTCACAGTTAAAGGAGCTTTATCCAGAACACCAGCAATTTCAACATCCAACTTTGCAACTTCAAGAATATAGAATCCAATCATTCTTTTGACATGATTAAAAATAGGATAATACTTTTGTTCTCTCGACAAGATGTTGAACAAAGATATCCAGTCGAATGGATTCATGAAAGGTAGATCAGCAAGAGAGAATTCCATCTTCTCTTTATCATCCCCTCTGAAAGCTAAAAACCTTGTGTTTAAGAAGGGAAGAGTGACCTCAGGAAGACGGGGAGTAAGCTGTACAATCTTCTTCAAACTCCATGTCAAATGTTGAGGACGAGCATTCTTCAGATAGAAATTGAATAACGAATCATTCACTTCCGAACTGGAAAGGCGAGTGTCTTTAAGTTCCTCAAATCCTCGGAACAGGAGAGCTTTTGCAGTCATCGGAAAATCAAACTGCGAGTTTACATCATTGCTTGTGTTGTACGAGGCTATTGGTTGAAGCCAGTTCTCCACAGGCTCAGTAATTGCTTCCATTTTCATTCTTTTGTAGTGCCATGGAGGAAACAAAGACATTTGAGTTTGAAGAAGTAACTCAGCCTCTCTTTTGGCAGCTTCCTCAGCATCAAGCTTCCGAGTTAGGTTGAGAATTTCATCAACTTCCGTTTCCCTGACCGATTTGGTGGCGTTCTGATTCGATTCATCTTCTTCCACAATTTTCTTGCCTTTGTCTTTAGATGGACCAGTGACTCCTTCAGCATTTTTGTTTGATTCAATCGGAGTGTCTTTCTTTGGAGACTCCTGGTTGAATATACTTTCTTCATGTATGTCATCTCCCCCTTGTTTCGGAGAGGCAACACCTTCCGAAACACCCTTCAATGCGGCAAGAAGATTGAAGACAGGATGAAGCTTGAGGGTCAGATGTCGGCGCACCTGAGGGTTGAGAATCGGATCAGAGTCTTCAACAATCCTATGAAGAAAGGAGTCAATTTCCGATACACCACTTCGAATAGCTTTGTTCTGTGACAAGGCCGATGTGAGAATGGCAGACTGGTGACGGAGATCGGTCTTTAGGAGCTGGATTTTTGTTTCTTTGGCCGCTAATTTATCCATCAAATAATTTTCCGATGCCAAATCTGCCCTCAGTTGATCAACCTTTGTATCCATAGAAGATACCCATTCGGAATATTGCTGCTTCAATTCCGAACGTAAGGTTGAAAGGGCCTCTTTTTCAGTCTTCAAAGAGGTACTGAAGCTGGAAATGACCTGTTGCATATTTTGATTGTTCCGATCATGAGCATCTCGGAAATCTTGAGTAAATTTGAGAACATCTTTTTCAAGTCTGCCAATAGAAGTGGTTGAATCTCGCAGTTGGACTTCCGATTTCTCAATAAGAAAAGTGATTTTACCCATGAGATTGACATTTTCGGTGACCAAGGTTTCCACCGAATCTTTGTGATCTTTCAACTGGGATTGCCAATCGGAGGCAGAGGGATTCGCCTGGGATTGGAGAAGTAAATCGAGTTTGGCAGAGATTTCCGATAGCTGATCAGACGACATCGGAACAGAGGAACTTGGAGTCTTTAGTTTCACATTGGATGGAGATTCAAGAAAATCGGAAAGATCATCCTGATCATCATTAACCAGGATATCTTCACCTTCATCAATGTCGGTAGGAGGGTTGTTAAGAGGGGAATGAGGAATAGAAGTTTGTTTTGGTGATAAAGATGGAGACTTTTGAGTGTTTGTAGGTCGGAGTGGTGAATGTTCAGGTGTAGATTGTGGACTTGAATGAGGAGTTGTTTTTGGCGTGGGGTCATGAGGCGGTGATTGGGCAGGAGGAGAAGGCTTGGGAGGTGGAATAACGTCGAGGTTGTCAGCGATTGGAACATCTCGCGGAGGGGTCGGAATTGGATGAGAATCGGAGAGTTCGTTTTCCGAATCATAGGACTGAACAAACTTTCGGAGTCTTCTTGGTCGTTTGTGTTGTTTCTCCGTGTCAGATACAGCAGTTTTGCCCTTTCGTTTGACATTTTTCTTCGGATTTTCAAGTCTGTCAAAGGCGACTTGATGAGTTTGATCAACAGCACGAAGTCCGGATGGAGGTATTTGTCGATATGCAGCAATGCAGTGCACACCATTCGGAACGCGGTCCAACATTGTGATCGGAATGGATCCGATGAAATCAAAATCCTCCGATTTTGTGGTTGCAAACTGTGTGGTTGAGAGAGTCGGAATGACCGCCAAGACAGAATCGGTCATGATATGGAGATGATGTTGCTCAATGGCCCTTTTTACCACAATGGTCCAAAATCGAGCACAAGAGATTTCAGAGTGTCGATTTTTGTAGTTCACGCTCTCTACAAATTGGCTCCAAAGAATGGACCCGTAATCCAGGTTGATATCATGATAGAGGCCATAGAATAAAGAGTAGAAGAGCTTACTTGCACTGTCTGTGCCTGTCGTGCGTTCAGAGAAGCTTTTGAACAATACAGTGAAAAGAAAATTCCACAGAGGCGGTAGGCTCTTCTTTGTGAACTTCGATAGTTGTGTGATATCACCTTTGTAGCCTAGTTGATAGAACAACCGGGGAAGAGTAGAAGGCGAAAGGGATTCAGGGTCAATAAGGTCAGTTTGATCAGCAAACCCTAGCAATTTCCCAAATCGAGACTTGGAAATGCGTGTCTTGATTGAACCAACCTCAAACGTAACAACATCGTCAGCCTTGTTGTAGAATGCAGAGGAGTATGCAGATGAGAGATACACGATTGGAACCTCCTCTGAAGCAGTTAGGGCTTTGCTAATCCTCGAGAATTTGAGACATTCAATCATCGGCTGAAGAGCTTCATTATACTTCGATGAGTGAAGATCAATAATCATGTTTTGATTTTGTTTGATCTTCAACATTAGAGAAGAGGAAGTATTTTCATTTGCTGAGGATGAGCCAGCCATTTGAGAGTTCTTGAATGTATGGGAGAGAAAGAGGGTTTTGAAGATGAAGAGTTCTATGCGTGAGAGATGAAGAGCGGAGAAACGTGAAGAATGAGCCAAATACCTTTTAAATATCCTTTGAGGAGATTTGGAAAAGGAAATCCCGCTTCAGCCGATTACGTTTCCCAAGAATCACGCCGTATCATTATGAGTAACCCCCAAAAGTCGCATTGCAGGCGCGTGAATAGCGACAAAGTAGCTCCTGCACAGATGACGTTGAAACCGTTTTTTTTTTTTTTTTTTTTTTGAAGAACTTTTTTTTTTTTTTTTTTTTTTTTTTTTTTTTGAAGAACTGATAAAAAAATTGCCAGTTCATCGAAAGAATCCTTAGGAAAAGAAAATCAACCAGAGTTAGAAAAAAATCAAATAATGATTTTCGTGCAAGAGTGTCTCAAAGAAAAAGAAGAAAATCAAGGATTATTTGGTTGTCTGTGATGTCAAAATGACATAAAACTGATTGATCCCGGGCAAAGATCTCTTCCTTCGAAATCAAGAGAGAGTCAGAAGTGTTCATGTGGTATCCCGTTGAATGACGATCAATTGATTGATAAGAATCATTGAAAGGTTTCTTTTAAGATATGAAGTTAATGGGTTGGGTTGAACTGTCTTTCGGATTCCGAAAACGTGAGAAATGCTCGGAATCGGAAGACAGTACTTGTCTGACCGGAGTAGACAAGAAAACAAGTAAGGATTAGAAGAATTTTGTGTGACTTGGTAACTGTTTTAAAAAAAAACTGGATCTTTTTGGATAGAAATTACTTGGGTATAGTAGATTTCATAAAGAACACGCAAAAGTGAAAAAGTGGGATTCCCTTTAAAGTTTTCGTCAATTCCTTGATGGTATCGGATTTTTGGGTTTCATTCGGAATGATGGTAAAAACAATTCCGAAATCATGAACACAGAATTTGTGTAACCATCAGTTTTCAGTGGTAATGCTGAAGACCTTCATAAGGGTTACAGTTACATGGAAGTGTAGTGAATATGGAGAAATAATAGAAAGGGCAAGAGAGGTTGATGAGTCTCACAGCGCCCCATGGTAAAAATGAGTTGCGATCTTTGACTAGAATTTCCGAAATCATATATTGAAATTGGTTGAGATTTCAATAATCATGGATATTCGTTTTTGGTACTTAGAAAATAGGATAAGAAGAAACCCATCAATTCAAAATAGTTACAAAACAAATATTCTCGCTAAAGAATGCTGACAAGGACTTGGCCATCATGAGAAAACATTTAATGCTTGGCGAAAAGGAAGGAAAACGTCCAATCAGTTGCTAATCGGCCGTCGCTGCTTTTATGACACATAATAATGACAGCAGGCTGCATCATTACTAAAAAAATAATTAAATATCCACAATTGGAAGCTTAACCGGTGTCATATCTGCCTATAAAAAGGAACCATTGTTAGTAGAAAACACGCACATTCCAAAAAGAGAAATTACCATCAAAAGAGATATTTCATGGCGCTTCGTCCCTACAGACGTCATGACAAAGTTGAGGTCAAGATGCAAGAAGGCGACTACTCGGGTGGCATCTATGGCGGGGTTGTCACGAGAGTTTGGAATCACCAATATGAGGTGAGGATGACCACTCTCAACAATGGCGAGGTTGGTGGACCACTGACCGTTCAAACAAGCCATCCCTTTCTGCAGCCTGTCCCACCAAGAATTTTGGTGGAGTTTAAACAGTTTGACCTCGTTGAGGTCTGGCACAGGAGGGGGTGGTGGCCGGCGGTGATCATGCGGACCACTCCCCACAACCAGTGCCATGTGGGACTGGCTGATGGAAGTCGCCTTTTTGTTGACGAGAGTGAGCTGCGCCTCTACCAAGCTTTCCATCCCGGTGATCCCCCCATGTGGCATTATTACAAGCTATAGGTTGAAGTTGTTTTTATTTTGCCTTTTGATGTAACAACCTTTGTTCCTATAGCTTAAATAAAAGTTAGTTTCTTGGTGTTTTCTGATTGCTGATTGACTTCTTTATCTGCATTCGCATGGATATATAAAAAAATGAAAATAACAGATGATAAAATGAACAAAATAAACAACAACAAAAAAAAATGTTTTTGATATTTTGAAAAACAAAACAAAAGACATGAGATAAAAATGTTTTTGATATTTTGATAAAAAATAAAATAAGGAAAAAAAAGAAGTAAATAGAATAAAACAACAAAAAAAAATAAAACAAAAGAAATAACAACATAATTTCAGAAAGGATACATGCATTCCGAATCATTGTTGTCCAAATTCTGATTCCGAGACATTCCGAAATTCGGAACCAATCGGAATTTCAGTTAGAAATCGGAACGGATTCAGCTTCCATCATTCCGAGTCCTTGAAGAATTCTGTTAAATGCTAGTTCAGGAAGGGCCTTTGTAAAGATGTCTGCAAGTTGATCATTTGAGCGGACGAAATGAACTTCGATGTTGAAGACCGGAACGGATTCAGCTTCCATCATTCCGAGTCCTTGAAGAATTCTGTTAAATGCTAGTTCAGGAAGGGCCTTTGTAAAGATGTCTGCAAGTTGATCATTTGAGCGGACGAAATGAACTTCGATGTTGCCGTCTTCAACATGATCTTTGATAAAGTGATATCTGAGTGCAATGTGTTTAGTCTTTGAGTGTTGCACTGGATTGTGACAGATCCGAATTGCACTTTCGGAATCACAGTAAAGAGGAATACGTTTCATATTAACTCCATAATCTCTCAGTTGATTTTGAATCCAGATTATCTGAGAGGTACATGAAGCGGCAGCAATGTATTCAGCTTCAGCTGTTGAGAGTGACACGCAAGTTTGTTTCCTTGATTGCCAGCTTACGAGTTTGCCATCAAGAAGTTGACATCCTCCTGAAGTGCTTTTGCGATCTAATCCACAACCACCAAGATCAGCATCGGAAAATGCTTGAACAAAGAAACCAGATCCTGAAGGGTACCATAGCCCAAGAGAGGTTGATCTTTTGAGATATCGGAATATATTCTTCACAGCATTGTGGTGTGGCTCTCTAGGATTTGCCTGAAATCTTGCGCAGTAACAAACCGCAAACATAATGTCAGGTCTGCTTGAAGTGAGATAGAGAAGTGAACCTATCATTTGACGATAAAGAGTGATATCTGCTGCAGGTTTGTCTAGTGAAGGAGTGAGTTTTGTTCCGAAAGCCATTGGAACTTTGACTTTAGAATCTCCCTTCATTCCGAATTTCTCTAAGAGAGACTTAGTATAAGCTTCCTGATTGATGAATATGCCTTCTGAGCTTTGTTTGATGTTGAGACCTAGAAAGAAATTGATTTTGCCCATAGAGCTCATTTCAAATTTTGTCTCCATCAGTTTTCGGAATTCAGCTGTTAGGCTTGGGTGAGTAGATCCGAAAATGATGTCATCAACATAAATTTGAACAATCATCAGGTGACCTCCTTCCTTTTTGCGAAAGAAAGTTGGGTCGACAGATCCTTGCTTGAACTTGGATTGCTTAAGGAACCTAGTTAAAGTTTCATACCAAGCTCTTGGAGCTTGTTTCAGGCCGTAAACAGCTTTGTCTAATACGTAGCAATGATCAGGATGTTTACTGCTCACAAAGCCTGGTGGTTGTTCAACATAGACTGTCTCTTCTAATTCTCCATTCAGAAAAGCGCACTTGACATCCATCTGATAGACCTCGAACCCTTTATGTGCTGCATAAGCAAGAAAAATCCGAACGGATTCAAGTCTGGCTACTGGTGCAAAAGTTTCTTCATAATCAATTCCTTCTTCCTGACAGTACCCTTTGACAACCAGTCTTGCTTTGTTTCGTATGACATTCCCTTCTTTGTCCAACTTGTTTCGAAAGACCCATTTCATTCCGAGAACGGATGCGTTTTTCGGTGTCGGAACCAATCGCCACACTCTGTTGCGTTCAAATTCGTTTAACTCATCTTGCATAGCTTGAACCCAGTCAGCATGATCAAGTGCTATTTTAACTGTTTTAGGTTCAACCTTGGAGATAAACGAATGAAACATGCAAAATTCCACTTTAGAAAATAATGCGGCTTGCTTTTCTTTAGCTTGAGCTCGAGTAAGAACACCAGCAGAAGTTGTTCCGATGATTTGAGATTTTGGATGATCTCTTGTCCATTTTATCATTGGAGGATAATTTGGATCATATTCAGGATTAATTTCTGAAATGATTTCTTCTGCTTCCGAATGTACCTCTGACTGTGTGTCAAGGTCATTATTTTCAAGGTCATTCTCCCCCTGGAAGGTTGCATCGTTTCTATCATCAGGATGATCTTGTTCAACTGGGAGAGTGGTTGATTCAGACTCAAGAGTCATATGCTCCCCTTGAATAGTTGATGAACTCTCCCCCTGGATTGGTGCATCTGCAATAGGAGTTGGACTCTCCCCCTGGATTGGTGCATCAGTAATGGGAGTTGGAGCATTGTTCGGAATCGGAACATCAGAGGAGTGTTCTTGTGGAGATTCGTTTTCACTAACTGTATTTTCTATAAGCTTCAACAATTCATCGCCTTGGTTATCTCTTGCATGTGCTTCTGATGTTTTTGCGATTTCTTGGTCATCAAACAGATTCAGAAATTCCTCATATAGATCCAGAAGAGGAATTGTAGACGTATTGGATTCAGGAAAGATTTCTTCAGACTTGATACTAGCGTGCTTTGCTCTGGAATTGTATCTATCATCAAAGGTGATGTAGTATGTTTCTTCAATCTTTCGAGATCGTTTGTTCAGAACACGATAAGCTTTTGAGGTAAGAGAGTAGCCCAGAAAAATGCCTTCATCAGCTTTTTCGTCCCATTTAACTCGTTTTTCTTTCGAGTTAAAAATGAAGCACTTGGATCCAAAAACATGAAAGAACTTCACATTCGGTTTTCTCTTGTTGAGGATCTCATAGGGAGTGAGATTGAATCGTTTCGTAATGTTTGATCGGTTCTGAGTGTAACAAGCAGTTGCGATGGCGTCGGCCCAGAAATATAAAGGAAGTTTTGCGAAAGAGAGCATGGTTCGAGCAGCTTCACATAAAGAACGATTCCGTCTTTCTACAACTCCATTTTGTTGAGGAGTGTAAGGGGCAGAGAAGTTATGCGTGATTCCTTTATTGACGAGAAAATCATCTAGAACTTTATTTTTGAATTCTGTCCCATTATCACTTCGTATCATTCGAACTTGTTTTCGGAGAAGGATTTCTATCTGCTTGATAAAGTTAATCATGTTGATTGCCGCTTCAGATTTTTGCTTGAGGAAGAACACCCATGTGAAACGAGAGAAGTCATCCACCACAACCAGAATGTATTTGTTATGAGCGACGCTTTCGATGGCAGATGGACCACAAAGATCAATATGCAAGAGTTCCAGAGGTTCGATGATCTTTGTGTTGATGATTGTAGAGTGGCTCTTCCGACTTTGTTTTCCTAGCTCGCATGCGTCACAGAGTCGATCTTTGTCGTACTTGAGTAGCGGTAATCCACGCACAAGATCACCAAGTACCAGTTTATTAATATCACGAAAGTTCATGTGAGACAACCGCCTGTGCCAGAGCCAACTATCATCGTTCGTAGCTTTAGTGAGTAGGCAAATAGCAGGTTTTCCTTGAATAGGTCTCATATCCAAGGGAAACAATTCTCCTTTTCTCTTTGACTTCAATATAATCTTTTTGGATTCTTTCTCAATCAGTTCGGAACCTTCTTCATCAAATGAGACTTTAAGACCAGTTCCGACAACCAGTTGTGAGACACTGATCAAGTTGTGCTGAAGTCCTTCCACATATGCCACTTTGCGTATCGAAATTTCACCATTTGTGATCATGCCATAGCCTTTGATGTTGCCTGTTGCATTGTTCCCATAACTGACTTTTCCTCCATTTGACAGTGAGCGATATTCTCTTAATTCCTCCTTCCTTCCAGTCATATGACGTGAACAGCCGCTGTCAATGTACCATTCCGGATCATACTGTTCGTCACGTAGAACCTGCACAAGTTAGAGAGATTTAGGAACCCAAACCAGTGTGGGCCCATGTGAGAATTTTCTTGCGATAGGAAAAGTGCACGATTTTTCAACCCAAAAAGATTTTCTCACAGATGATACATTTTTCTTATTTTCAATTCGGAACACTTTTATTTTTGTGGGTTGCCATTGTTGTTTAGCAAAACGAGATTTCTTAGGAGTAACTGTGTTCGAAACTTGATAATAATGAGTTTTCTGAGTGTGAGAACTAGAAAAAGAATTTTGATTTTTAACCGATTGAAGAGAGGGTTTTGTTTTGGAAGCAACAGTAGGATGAATCTTGTGGATTTTAAGATCCTGAGTGGTTTCAGGATAGAGTTTTCCCTTCCCTTTTGAATCCATTGAACTGGGAACACGTGTAGGAGTCTTTGTTGTTGTTGTTGAGACAGATGGTTTAGGTACTGGTTTTGGTTTTGGAGTGGGCTCAACTTTCCGACTAGGAATTGGGTTGGCTTTCTGGGTTGGGTTTGAGTTATTTTTGTTTCTCCAGAACTGTTTTCTCTCTTTCAGATTCTTTTTATACCTGGCATTCATTTGTTTCCTTTTGGCAATCAGCTCTTCAGGAGACTTATGAACACAAGATGTTGAGCCGTGATTGGAGTCAGATTTGAAAGTATTCGTTTTAGAGTTCGGAGAAATAGGTTTCAAGTTCTTTGCACCCCATGAGCCATTTTGAGAAACAGGAATTTTACAGTTCAATGAACCAGAAATATAATTGCCACGAGACTTCCACGAGGTCATTTCGGAAAGACCTTTAGTCTCATCTGAGTTGTCAATTGGTTCCGACCAAAAGAAAGAATCACAAACATCAGAATTATCGTTATCGACTAGGACTTTGAGTTCAGTTACATCTTTTGTATTTAACCCTGGTTTAACAAAAACTTGATTTGGTACAGTTTGAATTTTTGGAAAAACAGTAGCTTGTTCGGTTAAAGTGTGTGATTTTTCACTTTCAACAATTCTCGCAAAAGTAACTGAATTTTCAGAAATGAGATTTTTCTTAATTTCAGTAGAGTTTGATACGAATTCCGAACAATCAATTTCATCCTCAACAGATATTTCACTCATATCGCTTTCATCAAAGTCAGAAATATTCTCATTAATAAGAATATTATCGGAATTTAGTTTAGAGCATAGTGAATGAAAATTCTTTAGAGTTGCTGTTTTAATTTCCTCGTGATCATTTTCTGAAAAATATTCTTTGACCATACTTTTATGTTCTTTGGACTGTATATAGCTTTCAATTTTATCAAGTCCAATTCGATAAGCTTCCGTTACCTCATCAGATGAAACAATGGTTTCACACCTATGACATTCTGCATCAATTTCATCCTCTTTCAACTCAAGAAAGGGCAAAATCATTTTGTGTAAACCCCTGCCTATGTCACAATCAAGATGTAATTGAGTAATATTATTGTAAAGACGTTTAGCAATTAAACAAAAAATGTTTCTCTGTTTGACAAGAACTAAATTATCTCGTTTGACATAAATAATATCATCTCGTGCTTTAACTAACTCACTATCCAACGCCTCGATTCTCATACGTCTCTCCTCATTCTTATTCGATATCCTGCTCAATTGATCATTTATGTTAGAATTACTTAGACGTGTTCTTTTTAAGCTATCGCTCAAACTGGAAACGGTAAATCTAAGATCATCTAATTCTGCATCATAACTAGAAGAGCAAATATTTAAAGATTTAAGGATAGAGCGTACCTTTTTGACCACAGCCTCACATTCTTCAACTTGTTCATATATAGGCTTTGCAGCAAAGCAGTTTGCTGAGGCAGGACATCCATCGGTAGAATAACCTTTGCTTTCGGAATGATCAGCTTTCACCATCAGACATCGACCATGTGTTGGATTCCTTACCTCCTCATCTTCCGAATCCGTTGACCATATTTCAACGGCGCCAAACTCGCTGTCTTCTTTCACCACGAAAGCTGCCTTGGTAGATGAAGCATCGTTCTTTTTCAGCTCTGCAATCTTCTTTGCATAATAAGCTTCATCTTTCACCTGCTCCTTCTTCTCAGCTTGTTTTCGGAGCAAACAGTCTTTCACAAAGTGATTCTTGCCGTTACAGTAATGACAATCATATCCTGAGTCGCCTGCTAGTTTCTTCTCTTCATCATTCTTCTTTTTCTGACTTTCTTCCACAGTCTTTTCAGCATGGAAACCTCCTTGTCGATTCCGGTTTTTGAATTTGGAGAAGTTTTTCTTGAAGAACTTCTTGGGATTTGATACCATCAAAGCTTTGTCTTCTCTGGTCAAATCGTCATCGGAAAAGTCAGATTCGGAATCAATTTCGGCCGTTTTCTTTCCAGCAGCGACCAGTGCAAGGGAGCCAAGACTGGTAGTTGCTTTGGCTTCCGAAATGATTTCCTTTTCATGGGATTTCAGAATTCCCACAACCTTAGCCAAAGTGTAAGTTTTGAACTGTTCATGGGCTTTTATTGTTGAAACAATAGCCTTCCATTCAGAACGAAGACCATCAAGAAAGGTGACCTTTTGCTCAATGACAGTTCGAGCCAGATTGTATTTTAATAATCGACTTAGAAGATGATTATATCGATTAAAGGTCTGGGTCAGAGTTTCTTCCGAACCTTGTACAAAAGATCCGAAATCGGAAAGAAGAGTGGTTTGAATAGAGTGCTCAAGGTCAGCATCTCCAGAATATAATTCTTTAAGTCGATCCCAGATCTCTTTAGCTGTTTGGCATGAACTAACTAGACGAAGAGTATCTGCTTGAAGAGCAAACCTGATAATTCTAAATGCTTTAATGTTGCACATCAGTTTATCTTTTTCGTCTTGAGGAATGTTTGTGTGAGAGACAAGCAAGTTGTTGTACTCTTTTAGGGTTTTGATAGCCCTTCTTGTGGCTGCGTGGACATGAGTTTCTTCTGTAATAGCTTGCCAGATCGTTGCACCATGTTCTTCAATGCCAAGAACATAATCTTCAAAGTGTAACGCCCAGACTTCATACTCTTGAGTGAATAGAATTGGAGTCCTGGTAGTGGATCCAATACTGCTTGAAAGATTAAAAGACTGAGTATGTGAGTCGTCAAAAGCCATTGATACGTGTTTACTAGTAAGAATCAGAAGTGTAAGTTCGAATCAAAAGAAGAATCGAACGTGAGAGATCAAATTTTGATAATCAAAATCGATTGAAACGATGAGAAAAATCAAAACAGATCCGTTAATAACGCTAACTCCCGCTCTGATACCAATTGTTGAAATGCAAGAGTTGGATCGTGATTCAAAAATGCGGAATAATGTAAATAAACTAGATCAAAAACAGACGATATGAAGAACTGATGTTGAATGATTAACAATGCAACTCAAGAACAATTCAATGAGAACTATTCTGTATGAGCGCCGTAAAGAGATTACAAAAGTTAACCCTAACAGGGTCACGAATAAGCTATATAAACAAAAACTAAGTATGGAATGACAGACCCATTCCATAACCAATAGCTAAAAAATAGGCTACAAATCAGGCAACAGATCCGATTAGCATATTTGACTCAATCTTAATTAATGACTCAACAACTGCTTAAATTTTGAATTTGTTAATGATATTTTTCTGTCATTTTTAACAATTTGTCGTGTACCCGATTACATTAAAAATTCATAATTTTTGAATTTTGTAAAATTCATAAATTATATATAATTACACTTTGTGATCATTTCAAATATTTATGGTGTACCTGGGTCCATGAGAAACTACTTAAATTTTGAAATTTTTAATGATATTTTAACAATTTGTCGTGTACTCTAGTACATCAAAAAATCATAATTTTTGAATTTTTGTAAAATTCATAAATTACCTATAATTACACTTTGTGATCATTTTAAACATTTTTGGTGTACCTCAGTTCATGAGAAACTGCTTAATTTTGAATTTTTTAATGATATTTTTTCTCTTATTTTTAACAATTTGCCGTGTACCCGGATACATTAAAAAATCATAATTTTTGAATTTTTTTAAAATTCATAAATTACTTATAATTACACTTTGTGATCATTTTAAACATTTCTGGTGTACCTGGGTTCATGAGAAACTGCTTAAATTTTGAATTTGTTAATGATATTTTTTCCGTAATTTTTAACAATTTGTCGTGTACCCGAGTACATGAAAAATTCTTAATTTTTGAATTTTTGTAAAATTCAAAAATTACCTATAATTACACTTTGTGATCATTTTAAACATTTCTGGTGTACCTGGGTTCATGGGAAACTGCTTAAATTTTGAATTTGTTAATGATATTTTTTGTTATTTTTAACAATTTATCATGTACCCAGGTACATGAAAAAAATCATAATTTTAGAATTTTTGTGAAATTCATAAATTACATATAATTACACTTTGCGATCATTTTAAACATTTCTGGTGTACCTGGGTTTATGAGAAACTGCTTAAATTTTGAATTTTTAATGATATTTTAACAATTTGTCGTGTACCCTAGTACATGAAAAAATTCATAATTTTTGAATTTTTGTAAAATTCATAAATTACCTATAATTACATTTTGTGATCATTTTAAACATTTCTGGTGTACCTCGGTTCATGAGAAACTGCTTAATTTTGAATTTTTTAATGATATTTTTTCTCTTGTTGTTATAATTTGTCGTGTACCCGGGTACATGAAAAATTCATAATTTTTTAATTATGTAAAATTCATAAATTACCTATAATTACACTTTGTGATCATTTTAAACATTTCTGGTGTACCTGGGTTCATGAGAAACTGTTTAAATTTTGAATTTGTTAATGATATTTTTCTGTCATTTTTAACAATTTGTCGTGTACCCGGATACATGAAAAAATCATAATTTTTGAATTTTTATAAAATTCATAAATTACCTATAATTACACTTTGTGATCATTTTAAACATTTATGGTATACCTGGGTTCATGAGAAACTGCTTAAATTTTGAAATTTTTAATGAGATTTTAACAATTTGTCGTGTACCCTGGTAGATGAAAAAAATCATAATTTTTGAATTTTTGTAAAATTCATAAATTACCTATAATTACACTTTGTGATCATATTAAACATTTCTGGAGTACCCGGGTTCATGAGAAACTACTTAAATTTTGAATTTTCTAACGATATTTTTTTTTATCATTTTTAACAATTTGTCGTGTACCCGGGTACATGAAAAAATCATAATTTTTGAATTTTTGTAAAATTCATAAATTATCTATAATTACACTTTGTGATCATTTTAGACATTTATGGTGTACATGGGTTCATGAGAAACTACTTAAATTTAGAATTTGTTAATGATATTTTTTTGTTGTTTTTAACAATTTGTCGTGTACCCGCGTACATGAAAAAATCATAATTTTTGAATTTTTGTAAAATTCATAAACCATCTATAATTACACTTTGTGATCATTTTAAACATTTCTGGTGTACCTGGGTTCATGAGATACTGCTTAAATTTTGAATTTGTTAATGATATTTTTTGTGTCATTTTTAACAATTTTTCGTGTACCCGATTACATGAAAAATTCATAATTTTTGAATTTTGTAAAATTCATAAATTACATATAATTACACTTTGTGATCATTTCAAATATTTATGGTGTACCTGGGTCCATGAGAAACTGCTTAAATTTTGAAAAATTTAATGATATTTTAACAATTTGTCGTGTACCCTATTATATCAAAAAATCATAATTTTTGAATTTTTGTAAAATTCATAAATTACCTATAATTACACTTTGTGATCATCTTAAACATTTCTGGTGTACCTCAGTTCATGAGAAACTCCTTAATTTTGAATTTTTTAATGATATTTTTTCTCTTATTTTTAACAATTTGTCGTGTACCCGGGTACATTAAAAAATCATAATTTTTGAATTTTTTAAAAATTCATAAATTACCTATAATTACACTTTGTGATCATTTTAAACATTTCTGGTGTACATGGGTTCATGAGAAACTGTTTAAATTTTGAATTTGTTAATGATATTTTTTTTGTTGTTTTTAACAATTAGTCGTGTACCCGCGTACATGAAAAAATCATAATTTTTGAATTTTTGTAAAATTCATAAACTACCTATAATTACACTTTGTGATCATTTTAAACATTTCTGGTGTACATGGGTTCATGTGAAACTGCTTAAATTTTGAATTTGTTAATGATATTTTTCTGTCATTTTTAACAATTTGTCGTGTACCCGGTTACATGAAAAATTCATAATTTTTGAATTTTTGTAAAATTGATAAATTACCTATAATTACACTTTGCGATCATTTTAAACAATTCTGGTGTACCTGGGTTTATGAGAAACTGCTTAAATTTTGAAATTTTAATGATATTTTAACAATTTGTCGTGTACCCTAGTACATGAAAAAAATCACAATTTTTGAATTTTTGTAAAATTCATAAATTACCTATAATTACACTTTGTGATCATTTTAAACATTTCTGGTGTACCTCGGTTCATGAGAAACTGCTTAATTTTGAATTTTTTAATGATATTTTTTCTCTTATTTTTAACAATTTGTCGTGTACCCGGATACATGAAAAATTCATAATTTTTTAATTATGTAAAATTCATAAATTACCTATAATTACACTTTGTGATCATTTTAAACATTTCTGGTGTAACTGGGTTCATGAGAAACTGTTTAAATTTTGAAATTGTTAATGATATTTTTCTGTCATTTTTAACAATTTGTCGTGTACCCGGGTACATGAATTTATAATAATAATTTTTGAATTTTTGTAAAATTCATAAACTACCTATAATTACACTTTGTGATCATTTTAAACATTTCTGGTTTGCCTGGGTTCATGAGAAACTGCTTCAATTTTGAATTTGTTAATGATATTTTTTTGTTATTTTTAACAATTTGTCGTGTACCCGGGTACATGAAAAAAATCATAATTTTTGAATTTTTGTAAAATTCATAAATTACTTATAATTACACTTTGTGATCATTTTAAATATTTATGGTGTACCTGGGTTCATGAGAAACTGCTTAAATTTTAAATTTGTTAATGATATTTTTTCTGTCATTTTTAACAATTTGTCGTGTGCCCGAGTAATGAAAAATTCATAATTCTTGAATTTTTGTAAAATTCATAAATTAACTATAATTACACTTTGTGATCATTTTAAACATTTCTGGTGTACCTCGGTTCATGAGAAACTGCTTAAATTTTGAATTTGTTAATGATATTTTTCTATCATTTTTAACAATTTGTCATGTACCCGAGTACATGAAAAATTCATAATTTTTGAATTTTTGTAAAATTCATAAATTACCTATAATTACACTTTGTGCTCATTTTAAACATTTCTGGTGTACCTGGGTTCATGAGAAACTTCTTAAATTTTAAATTTGTTAATGATATTTTTTTGTTATTTTTAACAATTTATCATGTACCCAGGTACATGAAAAAATCATAATTTTTGAATTTTTGTAAAATTCATAAATTACCTATAATTACACTTTGTGATCATTTTAAACATTTCTGGTGTACCTAGGTTCATGAAAACTGCTTAAATTTTGAATTTGTTAATGATATTTTATCTGTCATTTTTAACTATTTGTCGTGTACCCGAGTATATGAAAAATTCATAATTTTTGAATTTTTGTAAAATTCATAAATTACCTATAATTACACTTTGTGATCATTTTAAACATTTCTGGTGTACCTGGGTTCATGAGAAACTGCTTAAATTTTTGAAAATTTTAATGAGATTTAAACAATTTGTCGTGTACCCTCGTATATGAAAAAAATCATAATTTTTGAATTTTTGTAAAATTCATAAATTACCTATAATTACACTTGGCGATCATTTTAAACATTTCTGGAGTACCTGGGTTCATGAGAAACTGCTTAAATTTTGAATTTTCTAACGATATTTTTTTATCATTTTTAACAATTTGTCGTGTACCCGCGTACATGAAAAAATCATAATTTTTGAATTTTTGTAAAATTCATAAACTATCTATAATTACACTTTGTGATCATTTTAAACATTTCTGGTGTACCTAGGTTCATGAGATACTGCTTAAATTTTGAATTTGTTAATGATATTTTTCTGTCATTTTTAACAATTTGTCGTGTACCCGATTACATTAAAAATTCATAATTTTTGAATTTTGTAAAATTCATAAATTATATATAATTACACTTTGTGATCATTTCAAATATTTATGGTGTACCTGGGTCCATGAGAAACTACTTAAATTTTGAAATTTTTAATGATATTTTAACAATTTGTCGTGTACTCTAGTACATCAAAAAATCATAATTTTTGAATTTTTGTAAAATTCATAAATTACCTATAATTACACTTTGTGATCATTTTAAACATTTTTGGTGTACCTCAGTTCATGAGAAACTGCTTAATTTTGAATTTTTTAATGATATTTTTTCTCTTATTTTTAACAATTTGCCGTGTACCCGGATACATTAAAAAATCATAATTTTTGAATTTTTTTAAAATTCATAAATTACTTGTAATTACACTTTGTGATCATTTTAAACATTTCTGGTGTACCTGGGTTCATGAGAAACTGCTTAAATTTTGAATTTGTTAATGATATTTTTTCCGTAATTTTTAACAATTTGTCGTGTACCCGAGTACATGAAAAATTCTTAATTTTTGAATTTTTGTAAAATTCAAAAATTACCTATAATTACACTTTGTGATCATTTTAAACATTTCTGGTGTACCTGGGTTCATGGGAAACTGCTAAAATTTTGAATTTGTTAATGATATTTTTTGTTATTTTTAACAATTTATCATGTACCCAGGTACATGAAAAAAATCATAATTTTAGAATTTTTGTGAAATTCATAAATTACCTATAATTACACTTTGCGATCATTTTAAACATTTCTGGTGTACCTGGGTTTATGAGAAACTGCTTAAATTTTGAATTTTTAATGATATTTTAACAATTTGTCGTGTACCCTAGTACATGAAAAAATTCATAATTTTTGAATTTTTGTAAAATTCATAAATTACCTATAATTACATTTTGTGATCATTTTAAACATTTCTGGTGTACCTCGGTTCATGAGAAACTGCTTAATTTTGAAATTTTTAATGATATTTTTTCTCTTATTGTTATAATTTGTCGTGTACCCGGGTACATGAAAAATTCATAATTTTTTAATTATGTAAAATTCATAAATTACCTATAATTACACTTTGTGATCATTTTAAACATTTCTGGTGTACCTGGGTTCATGAGAAACTGTTTAAATTTTGAATTTGTTAATGATATTTTTCTGTCATTTTTAACAATTTGTCGTGTACCCGATTACATTAAAAATTCATAATTTTTGAATTTTGTAAAATTCATAAATTATATATAATTACACTTTGTGATCATTTCAAATATTTATGGTGTACCTGGGTCCATGAGAAACTACTTAAATTTTGAAATTTTTAATGATATTTTAACAATTTGTCGTGTACTCTAGTACATCAAAAAATCATAATTTTTGAATTTTTGTAAAATTCATAAATTACCTATAATTACACTTTGTGATCATTTTAAACATTTTTGGTGTACCTCAGTTCATGAGAAACTGCTTAATTTTGAATTTTTTAATGATATTTTTTCTCTTATTTTTAACAATTTGCCGTGTACCCGGATACATTAAAAAATCATAATTTTTGAATTTTTTTTAAAATTCATAAATTACTTATAATTACACTTTGTGATCATTTTAAACATTTCTGGTGTACCTGGGTTCATGAGAAACTGCTTAAATTTTGAATTTGTTAATGATATTTTTTCCGTAATTTTTAACAATTTGTCGTGTACCCGAGTACATGAAAAATTCTTAATTTTTGAATTTTTGTAAAATTCAAAAATTACCTATAATTACACTTTGTGATCATTTTAAACATTTCTGGTGTACCTGGGTTCATGGGAAACTGCTAAAATTTTGAATTTGTTAATGATATTTTTTGTTATTTTTAACAATTTATCATGTACCCAGGTACATGAAAAAAATCATAATTTTAGAATTTTTGTGAAATTCATAAATTACCTATAATTACACTTTGCGATCATTTTAAACATTTCTGGTGTACCTGGGTTTATGAGAAACTGCTTAAATTTTGAATTTTTAATGATATTTTAACAATTTGTCGTGTACCCTAGTACATGAAAAAATTCATAATTTTTGAATTTTTGTAAAATTCATAAATTACCTATAATTACATTTTGTGATCATTTTAAACATTTCTGGTGTACCTCGGTTCATGAGAAACTGCTTAATTTTGAAATTTTTAATGATATTTTTTCTCTTATTGTTATAATTTGTCGTGTACCCGGGTACATGAAAAATTCATAATTTTTTAATTATGTAAAATTCATAAATTACCTATAATTACACTTTGTGATCATTTTAAACATTTCTGGTGTACCTGGGTTCATGAGAAACTGTTTAAATTTTGAATTTGTTAATGATATTTTTCTGTCATTTTTAACAATTTGTCGTGTACCCGGATACATGAAAAAATCATAATTTTTGAATTTTTATAAAATTCATAAATTACCTATAATTACACTTTGTGATCATTTTAAACATTTATGGTATACCTGGGTTCATGAGAAACTGCTTAAATTTTGAAATTTTTAATGAGATTTTAACAATTTGTCGTGTACTCTGGTAGATGAAAAAAAATCATAATTTTTGAATTTTTGTAAAATTCATAAATTACCTATAATTACACTTTGTGATCATATTAAACATTTCTGGAGTACCCGGGTTTATGAGAAACTACTTAAATTTTGAATTTTCTAACGATATTTTTTTTATCATTTTTAACAATATGTCGTGTACCCGGGTACATGAAAAAATCATAATTTTTGAATTTTTGTAAAATTCATAAATTATCTATAATTACACTTTGTGATCATTTTAGACATTTATGGTGTACATGGGTTCATGAGAAACTACTTAAATTTAGAATTTGTTAATGATATTTTTTTGTTGTTTTTAACAATTTGTCGTGTACCCGCGTACATGAAAAAATCACAATTTTTGAATTTTTGTAAAAATCATAAACTATCTATAATTACACTTTGTGATCATTTTAAACATTTCTGGTGTACCTGGGTTCATGAGATACTGCTTAAATTTTGAATTTATTAATGATATTTTTTGTGTCATTTTTAACAATTTTTCGTGTACCCGATTACATGAAAAATTCATAATTTTTGAATTTTGTAAAATTCATAAATTACATATAATTACACTTTGTGATCATTTCAAATATTTATGGTGTACCTGGGTCCATGAGAAACTGCTTAAATTTTGAAAAATTTAATGATATTTTAACAATTTGTCGTGTACCCTATTACATCAAAAAATCATAATTTTTGAATTTTTGTAAAATTCATAAATTACCTATAATTACACTTTGTGATCATCTTAAACATTTCTGGTGTACCTCAGTTCATGAGAAACTGCTTAATTTTGAATTTTTTAATGATATTTTTTCTCTTATTTTTAACAATTTGTCGTGTACCCGGGTACATTAAAAAATCATAATTTTTGAATTTTTTAAAAATTCATAAATTACCTATAATTACACTTTGTGATTATTTTAAACATTTCTGGTGTACCTGGGTTCACGAGAAACTACTTAAATTTTGAATTTGTTAATGATATTTTTTCCGTCATTTTTAACAATTTGTCGTGTACCCGAGTACATTAAAAATTCATAATTTTTGAATTTTTGTAAAATTCATAAATTACCTTTAATTACACTTTGTAATCATTTTAAACATTTCTGGTGTACCTGGGTTCATGAGAAACTGCTTAAATTTTGAATTTGTTAATGATGTTTTTCTATCATTTTTAACAATTTGTCGTGTACCCGAGTACATGAAAAATTCATAATTTTTGAATTTTTGTAAAATTCTTAAATTACCTATAATTACACTTTGTGAACATTTTAAACATTTCTGGTGTACCTGGGTTCATGAGAAACTGCTTAAATTTTGAATTTGTTAATGATATTTTTTTGTTATTTTTAACAATTTATCATGTACCCAGGTACATGAAAAAAAATCATAATTTTAGAATTTTTGTAAAATTCATAAATTACCTATAATTACACTTTGGGATCATTTTAAACATTTCTGGTGTACCTGGGTTCAGGAGAAACTGCTTAAATTTTGAAAATTTTAATGAGATTTTAACAATTTGTCGTGTATCCTTGTAGATGAAAAAAATCATAATTTTTGAATTTTTGTAAAATTCATAAATTACCTATAATTACACTTTGTGATCATTTTAAACATTTCTGGTGTACATGGGTTCATGAGAAACTGCTTAAATTTTGAATTTGTTAATGATATTTTTTTGTTGATTTTAACAATTTGTCGTGTACCCGCGTACATGAAAAAATCATAATTTTTGAATTTTTGTAAAATTCATAAACTACCTATAATTACACTTTGTGATCATTTTAAACATTTATGGTGTACCTCGGTTCATGAAAACTGCTTAATTTGGAATTTTTAATGATATTTTTTCTCTTATTTTTACAATTTGTCGTGTACCCGGGTACATGAAAAATTCATAATTTTTTAATTATGTAAAATTCATAAATTACCTATAATTACACTTTGTGATCATTTTAAACATTTCTGGTATACCTGGGTTCATGAGAAACTGCTTAAATTTTGAATTTGTTAATGATATTTTTTATGTCATTTTTAACAATTTGTCGTGTACCCGGTTACATGAAAAATTCATAATTTTTGAATTTTTATAAAATTCATAAATTACCTATAATTACACTTTGCGATCATTTTAAACATTTCTGGTCTACCTGGATTTACGAGAAACTGCTTAAATTTTGAATTTTTAATGATATTTTAACAATTTGTCGTCTACCCTAGTACATGAAAAAAATCATAATTTTTTGAATTTTTGTAAAATTCATAAATTACCTATAATTACACTTTGTGATTATTTTAAACATTTATGGTGTACCTCGGTTCATGAGAAACTGCTTAATTTGGAATTGTTAATGATATTTTTTCTCTTATTTTTACAATTTGTCGTGTACCCGGGTACATGAAAAATTCATAGTTTTTTAATTATGTAAAATTCATAAATTACCTATAATTACACTTTGTGATCATTTTAAACATTTATGGTGTACCTAGGTTCATGAGAAACTGCTTAAATTTTGAATTTGTTAATGATATTTTTTATGTTATTTTTAACAATTTGTCGTGTACCCGGTTACATGAAAAATTTATAATTTTTGAATTTTTATAAAATTCTTAAATTACCTATAATTACACATTGCGATCATTTTAAACATTTCTGGTGTACCTGGGTTTACGAGAAACTGCTTAAATTTTGAATTTTTAATGATATTTTAACAATTTGTCGTGTACCCTAGTACATGAAAAAAATCATAATTTTTTGGATTTTTGTAAAATTCATAAATTACATATAGTTACACTTTGTGATCATTTTAAACATTTATGGTGTACCTCGGTTCATGAGAAACTGCTTAATTTGGAATTTTTTAATGATATTTTTTCTCTTATTTTTACAATTTGTCGTATACCCGGGTACTTGAAAAATTCATAATTTTTTAATTATGTAAAATGCATAAATTACCTATAATTACACTTTGTGATCATTTTAAACATTTCTGGTGTACCTGGGTTCATGAGAAACTGCTTAAATTTTGAATTTGTTAAAGATATTTTATCTGTCATTTTTAACTATTTGTCGTGTACCCGAGTACATGAAAAATTCATAATTTTTGAATTTTTGTAAAATTCATAAATTACCTATAATTACACTTTGTGATCATTTTAAACATTTCTGGTGTACCTGGGTTCATGAGAAACTGCTTAAATTTTGAAATTTTTAATGAGATTTTAACAATTTGTCGTGTACCCTGGTAGATGAAAAAAATCATAATTTTTGAATTTTTTTAAAATTCATAAATTACCAATAATTACACTTTGCGATCATTTTAAACATTTCTGGAGTACCTGGGTTCATGAGAAACTGCTTAAATTTTGAATTTTCTAACGATATTTTTTTATCATTTTTAACAATTTGTCGTGTACTCGCGTACATGAAAAAATCATAATTTTTGAATTTTTGTAAAATTCATAAACTATCTATAATTACACTTTGTGATCATTTTAAATATTTCTGGTGTACCTAGGTTCATGAGATACTGCTTAAATTTTGAATTTGTTAATGATATTTTTTCTGTCATTTTTAACAATTTGTCATGTACCCGATTACATGAAAAATTCATAATTTTTGAATTTTGTAAAATTCATAAATTACATATAATTATACTTTGTGATCATTTCAAATATTTATGGTGTACTTGGGTCGATGAGAAACTACTTAAATTTTGAAATTTTTAATGATATTTTAACAATTTGTCATGTACTCTAGTACATCAAAAAATCATAATTTTTGAATTTTTGTAAAATTCATAAATTACCTATAATTACACTTTGTGATTGTTTTAAACATTTCTGGTGTACATGGGTTCATGAGAAACTGCTTAAATTTTAAATTTGTTAATGATATTTTTTTGTTGTTTTTAACAATTTGTCGTGTACCCGCGTACATGAAAAAAATCATAATTTTTGAATTTTTGTAAAATTCATAAACTACCTATAATTACACTTTGTGATCATTTTAAACATTTCTGGTGTACCTGGGTTCATGAGAAACTGCTTAAATTTTGAATTTGTTAATGATATTTTTTCTGTCATTTTTAACAATTTGTCGTGTACCCGGTTACATGAAAAATTCATAATTTTTGAATTTTTGTAAAATTCATAAATTACTTATAATTACACTTTGCGATCATTTTAAACATTTCTGGTGTACCTGGGTTTATGAGAAACTGCTTAAATTTTGAATTTTTAATGATATTTTAACAATTTGTCGTGTACCCTAATACATGAAAAAAATCATAATTTTTGAATTTTTGTAAAATTCATAAATTACCTATAATTACATTTTGTGATTATTTTAAACATTTCTGGTGTACCTCGGTTCATGAGAAACTGCTTAATTTTGAATTTTTAATGATATTTTTTCTCTTATTTTTACAATTTGTCGTGTGCCCGGGTACATGAAAAATTCATAATTTTTTAATTATGTAAAATTCATAAATTACCTATAATTACACTTTGTGATCATTTTAAACATTTCTGGTGTACCTGGATTCATGAGAAACTGTTTTAATTTTGAATTTGTTAATAATATTTTTAAATCATTTTTAACAATTTGTCGTGTACCCGGATACATGAAAAAATCATAATTTTTGAATTTTTGTAAAATTCATAAATTACCTATAATTACACTTTGTGATTATTTTAAACATTTCTGGTGTACCTGGGTTCATGAGAAACTACTTAATTTGAATTTGTTAACGATATTTTATCTGTCATTTTTAACTATTTGTCGTGTACCCGAGTACATGAAAAATTCATAATTTTTGAATTTTTGTAAAATTCATAAATTACCTATAATTACAGTTTGTGATCATTTTAAACATTGCTGATATACCTGGGTTCATGAGAAACTGCTTAAATTTTGAAATTTTTAATGAGATTTTAACAATTTGTCGTGTACCCTGGTAGATGAAAAAAATCATAATTTTTGAATTTTTTTAAAATTCATAAATTACCTATAATTACACTTAGTGATCATATTAAACATTTCTGGAGTACCCGGGTTCATGAGAAACCACTTAAATTTTGAATTTTGTAACGATATTTTTATTATCATTTTTAACAATTTGTCGTGTACCCGGGTACATGAAAAAATCATAATTTTTGAATTTTTGTAAAATTCATAAATTACCTATAATTATACTTTGTGATCATTTTAAACATTTCTGGTGTACCTGGGTTCAAGAGAAACTGCTTAAATTTTGAATTTGTTAATGATATTTTTTATGTCATTTTTAACAATTTGTCGTGTACCCAGTTACATGAAAAATTCATAATTTTTGATTTTTTATAAAATTCATAAATCACCTATAATTACACTTTGCGATCATTTTAAACATTTCTGGTGTACCTGGGTTTACGAGAAACTGCTTAAATTTTGAATTTTTAATGATATTTTAACAATTTGTCGTGTACCCTAGTACATGAAAAAAATCATAATTTTTTGAATATTTGTAAAATTCATAAATTACCTATAATTACACTTTATGATCATTTTAAACATTTATGGTGTACCTCGGTTCATGAAAACTGCTTAATTTGGAATTTTTAATGATATTTTTTCTCTTATTTTTACAATTTGTCGTGTACCCGGGTACATGAAAAATTCATAATTTTTTAATTATGTAAAATTCATAAATTACCTATAATTACACTTTGTGATCATTTTAAACATTTCTGGTGTACATGGGTTCATGAGAACCTGTTTAAATTTTGAAATAGTTAATGATATTTTTATGTCATTTTTAACAATTTGTCGTGTACCCGGATACATGAAAAAATCATAATTTTTTAATTTTTATAAAATTCATAAATTACCCATAATTGCACTTTGTGATCATTTTAAACATTTCTGGTGTACCTGGGTTCATGAGAAACTGCTTAAATTTTGAATTTGTTAAAGATATTTTATCTGTCATTTTTAACTATTTGTCGTGTACCCGAGTACATGAAAAATTCATAATTTTTGAATTTTTGTAAAATTCATAAATTACCTATAATTACACTTTGTGATCATTTTAAACATTTCTGGTGTACCTGGGTTCATGAGAAACTGCTTAAATTTTGAAATTTTTAATGACATTTTAACAATTTGTCGTGTACCCTGGTAGATGAAAAAAATCATAATTTTTGAATTTTTGTAAAATTCATAAATTACCAATAATTACACTTTGCGATCATTTTAAACATTTCTGGAGTACCTGGGTTCATGAGAAACTGCTTAAATTTTGAATTTTCTAACGATATTTTTTTATCATTTTTAACAATTTGTCGTGTACTCGCGTACATGAAAAAATCATAATTTTTGAATTTTTGTAAAATTCATAAACTATCTATAATTACACTTTGTGATCATTTTAAACATTTCTGGTGTACCTAGGTTCATAAGATACTGCTTAAATTTTGAATTTGTTAATGATATTTTTCTGTCATTTTTAACAATTTGCCATGTACCCGATTACATGAAAAATTCATAATTTTTGAATTTTATAAAATTCATAAATTACATATAATTATACTTTGTGATCATTTCAAATATTTATGGTGTACTTGGGTCCATGAGAAACTACTTAAATTTTGAAAATTTTAATGATATTTTAACAATTTGTCGTGTACTCTAGTACATCAAAAAATCATAATTTTTGAATTTTTGTAAAATTCATAAATTACCTATAATTCACTTTGTGATTGTTTTAAACATTTCTAGTGTACATGGGTTCATGAGAAACTGCTTAAAATTTAAATTTGTTAATGATATTTTTTTGTTGTTTTTAACAATTTGCCGTGTACCCGCGTACATGAAAAAATCATAATTTTTGAATTTTTGTAAAATTCATAAACTACCTATAATTACACTTTGTGATCATTTTAAACATTTCTGGTGTACCTGGGTTCATGAGAAACTGCTTAAAATTTGAATTTGTTAATGATATTTTTTCTGTCATTTTTAACAATTTGTCATGTACCCGGTTACATGAAAAATTCATAATTTTTGAATTTTTGTAAAATTCATAAATTACTTATAATTACACTTTGCGATCATTTTAAACATTTCTGGTGTACCTGGGTTTATGAGAAACTGCTTAAATTTTGAATTTTTAATGATATTTTAACAATTTGTCGTGTACCCTAATACATGAAAAAAATCATAATTTTTGAATTTTTGTAAAATTCATAAATTACCTATAATTAGATTTTGTGATTATTTTAACATTTCTGGTGTACCTCGGTTCATGAGAAACTGCTTAATTTTGAATTTTTAATGATATTTTTTCTCTTATTTTTACAATTTGTCGCGTACCCGGGTACATGAAAAATTCATAATTTTTTAATTATGTAAAATTCATAAATTACCTATAATTACACTTTGTGATCATTTTAAACATTTCTGGTGTACCTGGATTCATGAGAAACTGTTTTAATTTTGAATTTATTAATAATATTTTTAAATCATTTTTAACAATTTGTCGTGTACCCGGATACATGAAAAAATCATAATTTTTGAATTTTTGTAAAATTCATAAATTACCTATAATTACACTTTGTGATTATTTTAAACATTTCTGGTGTACCTGGGTTCATGAGAAACTACTTAATTTGAATTTGTTAACGATATTTTATCTGTCATTTTTAACTATTTGTCGTGTACCCGAGTACATGAAAAATTCATAATTTTTGAATTTTTGTAAAATTCATAAATTACCTATAATTACAGTTTGTGATCATTTTAAACATTGCTGATATACCTGGGTTCATGAGAAACTGCTTAAATTTTGAAATTTTTAATGAGATTTTAACAATTTGTCGTGTACCCTGGTAGATGAAAAAAATCATAATTTTTGAATTTTTTTAAAATTCATAAATTACCTATAATTACACTTAGTGATCATATTAAACATTTCTGGAGTACCCGGGTTCATGAGAAACCACTTAAATTTTGAATTTTGTAACGATATTTTTATTATCATTTTTAACAATTTGTCGTGTACCCGGGTACATGAAAAAATCATAATTTTTGAATTTTTGTAAAATTCATAAATTACCTATAATTATACTTTGTGATCATTTTAAACATTTCTGGTGTACCTGGGTTCAAGAGAAACTGCTTAAATTTTGAATTTGTTAATGATATTTTTTATGTCATTTTTAACAATTTGTCGTGTACCCAGTTACATGAAAAATTCATAATTTTTGATTTTTTATAAAATTCATAAATCACCTATAATTACACTTTGCGATCATTTTAAACATTTCTGGTGTACCTGGGTTTACGAGAAACTGCTTAAATTTTGAATTTTTAATGATATTTTAACAATTTGTCGTGTACCCTAGTACATGAAAAAAATCATAATTTTTTGAATATTTGTAAAATTCATAAATTACCTATAATTACACTTTATGATCATTTTAAACATTTATGGTGTACCTCGGTTCATGAAAACTGCTTAATTTGGAATTTTTAATGATATTTTTTCTCTTATTTTTACAATTTGTCGTGTACCCGGGTACATGAAAAATTCATAATTTTTTAATTATGTAAAATTCATAAATTACCTATAATTACACTTTGTGATCATTTTAAACATTTCTGGTGTACATGGGTTCATGAGAACCTGTTTAAATTTTGAAATAGTTAATGATATTTTTATGTCATTTTTAACAATTTGTCGTGTACCCGGATACATGAAAAAATCATAATTTTTTAATTTTTATAAAATTCATAAATTACCCATAATTGCACTTTGTGATCATTTTAAACATTTCTGGTGTACCTGGGTTCATGAGAAACTGCTTAAATTTTGAATTTGTTAAAGATATTTTATCTGTCATTTTTAACTATTTGTCGTGTACCCGAGTACATGAAAAATTCATAATTTTTGAATTTTTGTAAAATTCATAAATTACCTATAATTACACTTTGTGATCATTTTAAACATTTCTGGTGTACCTGGGTTCATGAGAAACTGCTTAAATTTTGAAATTTTTAATGACATTTTAACAATTTGTCGTGTACCCTGGTAGATGAAAAAAATCATAATTTTTGAATTTTTGTAAAATTCATAAATTACCAATAATTACACTTTGCGATCATTTTAAACATTTCTGGAGTACCTGGGTTCATGAGAAACTGCTTAAATTTTGAATTTTCTAACGATATTTTTTTATCATTTTTAACAATTTGTCGTGTACTCGCGTACATGAAAAAATCATAATTTTTGAATTTTTGTAAAATTCATAAACTATCTATAATTACACTTTGTGATCATTTTAAACATTTCTGGTGTACCTAGGTTCATAAGATACTGCTTAAATTTTGAATTTGTTAATGATATTTTTCTGTCATTTTTAACAATTTGCCATGTACCCGATTACATGAAAAATTCATAATTTTTGAATTTTATAAAATTCATAAATTACATATAATTATACTTTGTGATCATTTCAAATATTTATGGTGTACTTGGGTCCATGAGAAACTACTTAAATTTTGAAAATTTTAATGATATTTTAACAATTTGTCGTGTACTCTAGTACATCAAAAAATCATAATTTTTGAATTTTTGTAAAATTCATAAATTACCTATAATTACACTTTGTGATTGTTTTAAACATTTCTAGTGTACATGGGTTCATGAGAAACTGCTTAAAATTTAAATTTGTTAATGATATTTTTTTGTTGTTTTTAACAATTTGCCGTGTACCCGCGTGCATGAAAAAATCATAATTTTTGAATTTTTGTAAAATTCATAAACTACCTATAATTACACTTTGTGATCATTTTAAACATTTCTGGTGTACCTGGGTTCATGAGAAACTGCTTAAAATTTGAATTTGTTAATGATATTTTTTCTGTCATTTTTAACAATTTGTCATGTACCCGGTTACATGAAAAATTCATAATTTTTGAATTTTTGTAAAATTCATAAATTACTTATAATTACACTTTGCGATCATTTTAAACATTTCTGGTGTACCTGGGTTTATGAGAAACTGCTTAAATTTTGAATTTTTAATGATATTTTAACAATTTGTCGTGTACCCTAATACATGAAAAAAATCATAATTTTTGAATTTTTGTAAAATTCATAAATTACCTATAATTAGATTTTGTGATTATTTTAACATTTCTGGTGTACCTCGGTTCATGAGAAACTGCTTAATTTTGAATTTTTAATGATATTTTTTCTCTTATTTTTACAATTTGTCGCGTACCCGGGTACATGAAAAATTCATAATTTTTTAATTATGTAAAATTCATAAATTACCTATAATTACACTTTGTGATCATTTTAAACATTTCTGGTGTACCTGGATTCATGAGAAACTGTTTTAATTTTGAATTTATTAATAATATTTTTAAATCATTTTTAACAATTTGTCGTGTACCCGGATACATGAAAAAATCATAATTTTTGAATTTTTGTAAAATTCATAAATTACCTATAATTACACTTTGTGATTATTTTAAACATTTCTGGTGTACCTGGGTTCATGAGAAACTACTTAATTTGAATTTGTTAACGATATTTTATCTGTCATTTTTAACTATTTGTCGTGTACCCGAGTACATGAAAAATTCATAATTTTTGAATTTTTGTAAAATTCATAAATTACCTATAATTACAGTTTGTGATCATTTTAAACATTGCTGATATACCTGGGTTCATGAGAAACTGCTTAAATTTTGAAATTTTTAATGAGATTTTAACAATTTGTCGTGTACCCTGGTAGATGAAAAAAATCATAATTTTTGAATTTTTTTAAAATTCATAAATTACCTATAATTACACTTAGTGATCATATTAAACATTTCTGGAGTACCCGGGTTCATGAGAAACCACTTAAATTTTGAATTTTGTAACGATATTTTTATTATCATTTTTAACAATTTGTCGTGTACCCGGGTACATGAAAAAATCATAATTTTTGAATTTTTGTAAAATTCATAAATTACCTATAATTACACTTTGTGATCATTTTAAACATTTCTGGTGTACCTGGGTTCAAGAGAAACTGCTTAAATTTTGAATTTGTTAATGATATTTTTTATGTCATTTTTAACAATTTGTCGTGTACCCAGTTACATGAAAAATTCATAATTTTTGATTTTTTATAAAATTCATAAATCACCTATAATTACACTTTGCGATCATTTTAAACATTTCTGGTGTACCTGGGTTTACGAGAAACTGCTTAAATTTTGAATTTTTAATGATATTTTAACAATTTGTCGTGTACCCTAGTACATGAAAAAAATCATAATTTTTTGAATATTTGTAAAATTCATAAATTACCTATAATTACACTTTGTGATCATTTTAAACATTTATGGTGTACCTCGGTTCATGAAAACTGCTTAATTTGGAATTTTTAATGATATTTTTTCTCTTATTTTTACAATTTGTCGTGTACCCGGGTACATGAAAAATTCATAATTTTTTAATTATGTAAAATTCATAAATTACCTATAATTACACTTTGTGATCATTTTAAACATTTCTGGTGTACATGGGTTCATGAGAACCTGTTTAAATTTTGAAATAGTTAATGATATTTTTATGTCATTTTTAACAATTTGTCGTGTACCCGGATACATGAAAAAATCATAATTTTTTAATTTTTATAAAATTCATAAATTACCCATAATTGCACTTTGTGATCATTTTAAACATTCTTGGTGTACCTGGGTTCATGAGAAACTGCTTAAATTTTGAATTTGTTAATGATATTTTTCTATCATTTTTAACAATTTGTCGTGTACCCCCGAGTACATGAAAAATTCATAATTTTTTAATTTTTGTAAAATTCATAAATTACCTATAATTACACTTTGTGATCATTTTAAACATTTCTAGTGTACTTGGGATCATGAGAAACTGATTAAAATTTTGAATTTGTTAATGATATTTTATCAGTCATTTTTAACAATTTGTCGTGTACCCGAGTATATGAAAAATTCATAATTTTTGAATTTTTGTAAAATTCATAAATTACCTATAATTACAGTTTGTGATCATTTTAAACATTTCTGGTGTACCTGGGTTCATGAGAAACTGCTTAAATTTTGAAATTTTTAATGAGATTTTAACAATTTGTCGTGTACCCTGGTAGATGAAAAAATTCATAATTTTTGAATTTTTTGTAAAATTCCTAAATTACCAATAATTACACTTTGTGATCATTTTAAACATTTCTAGTGTACATGGGTTCATGAGAAACTGCTTAAATTTTGAATTAGTTAATGATATTTTTTTCTTGTTTTTAACAATTTGTCGTGTACCCCGCGTACATAAAAAAATCATAATTTTTAAATTTTTGTAAAATTCATAAACTACCAATAATTACACTTTGTGATCATTTTAAACATTTCTGGTGTACCTGGGTTCATGAGAAACTGGTTAAATTTTGAATTTGTTAATGATATTTTTTCTGTCATTTTTAACAATTTGTCGTGTACCCGATTACATGAAAAATTCATAAATTTTGAATTTTGTAAAATTCATAAATTACTTATAATTACACTTTGTGATCATTTCAAATATTTATGGTGAACATGGGTTCATGAGAAACTGCATAAATTTTGAAATTTTTAATGATATTTTAACAATTTGTCGTGTACCCTTGTACATAAAAAAATCATAATTTTTGAATTTTTGTAAAATTCATAAATTACCTATAATTACACTTTGTGATCATTTTAAACATTTCTGGTGTACCTGGGTTCATGAGAAACTGCTTAAATTTTGAATTTGTTAATGATATTTTTTGTTATTTTTAACAATTTATCATGCACCCAGGTATATGAAAAAATCATAATTTTTGAATTTTTGTAAAATTCATAAATTACCTATAATTATACTTTGTGATCATTTTAAACATTTCTGGTGTACCTGGGTTCATGAGAAACTACTTAAATTTTGAATTTGTTAATGATATTTTATCTGTTATTTTTAACAATTTGTCGTGTACACGGGTACATGAAAAATTCATAGTTTTTGAATTTTTGTAAAATTCATAAATTACCTATAATTACACTTTGTGATCATTTTAAACATTTTTTTGGTGTACATGGGTTCATGAGAAACTGTTTAAATTTTGAATTTGTTAATGATATTTTTTTGATGTTTTAAACAATTTGTCGTGTACCAGCGTACATGAAAAAATCATAATTTTTGAATTTTTTTAAAATTCATAAACTATCTATTTAAAATTCATAAACTATCTATAATTACACTTTGTGATCATTTTAAACATTTCTGGTGTACCCGGGTTCATGAGAAACTGCTTAAATTTTGAATTTGTTAATGATATTTTTCTATCATTTTTAACAATTTGTCGTGTACCCGAGTACATGAAAAATTCTAATTTTTGAATTTTTGTAAAATTCATAAGTTACGTATAATTACACTTTGTGATCATTTTAAACATTTCTGGTGTACATAGGTTCATGAGAAACTGCTTAAATTTTGAATTTGTTAATGATATTTTTTTGTTGTTTTTAACAATTTGTGGGTCCACGTACATAAAAAAAATCATAATTTTTGAATTTTTTTAAAATTCATAAACTACCTATAATTACACTTTGTGATCATTTTAAACATTTCTGGTGTACCTTGGTTCATGTGAAACTGCTTAAATTTTGAATTTGTTAATGATATTTTTTCTGTCATTTTTAATAATTTGTCATGTACCTGATTACATGAAAAAATCATAATTTTTGAATTTTTGTAAAATTCATAAATTACCTACAATTACACTTTGTGATCATTTTAAACATTTCTTGTGTGTCTGGGTTCATGAGAAACTGCTTAAATTTTGAATTTGTTAATGATATTTTTTTGTTATTTTTAACAATTTGTCGTGTACCCGGGTACATGAAAAAAAATCATAATTTTTGAATTTTTGTAAAATTCATAAATTACCTATAATTACACTTTGTGATCATTTAAAACATTTCTTGTGTGTCTGGTTTCATGAGAAACTACTTAAATTTTGAATTTGTTAATGATATTTTTTTTGTTATTTTTAACAATTTGTCGTGTACCCGGGTACATGAAAAAAAAATCATAATTTTTGAATTTTTGTAAAATTCATAAATTACCTATAATTATACTTTGTGATCATTTTAAACATTTTTAGTGTACCTGGGTTCATGAGAAACTACTTAAATTTTGAATTTGTTAATGATATTTTATCTGTTATTTTTAACAATTTGCCGTGTACACGGGTACATGAAAATTTATAGTTTTTGAATTTTTGTAAAATTCATAAATTACCTATAATTACACTTTGTGATCATTTTAAACATTTTTGGTGTACATTGGTTCATGAGAAACTGTTTAAATTTTGAATTTGTTAATGATATTTTTTTGATGTTTTAAACAATTTGTCGTGTACCCGCGTACATGAAAAAATCATAATTTTTGAATTTTTTTAAAATTCATAAAGTATCTATAATTACACTTTGTGATCATTTTAAACATTTCTGGTGTACCTGGGTTCATGAGAAACTGCTTAAATTTTGAGTTTGTTAATGATATTTTTCTATCATTTTTAACAATTTGTCGTGTACCCGAGTACATGAAAAATTCATAATTTTTGAATTTTTGTAAAATTCATAAATTACCTATAATTA
This sequence comes from Cichorium intybus, assembly GCA_023525715.1. NCBI lineage: Eukaryota > Viridiplantae > Streptophyta > Magnoliopsida > Asterales > Asteraceae > Cichorium > Cichorium intybus. Next base: position 161,544,059 of record CM042009.1, on the reverse strand, counting down.
CACTTTGTGATCATTTTAAACATTTCTGGTGTACATGGGTTCATGAGAAACTGCTTAAATTTTGAATTTGTTAATGATATTTTTTTGTTGTTTTTAACAATTTGTGGTGTACCCGCGTACATAAAAAAATCATAATTTTTGAATTTTTTTAAAATTCATAAACTACCTATAATTACACTTTGTGATCATTTTAAACATTTCTGGTGTACCTCGGTTCATGAGAACCTGCTTAATTTTGAATTTTTTAATAATATTTTTTCTCTTATTTTTAACAATTTGTCGTGTACCCGGGTACATTAAAAAATCATAATTTTTGAATTTTTTTAAAATTCATAAACTATCTATAATTACACTTTGTGATCATTTTAAACATTTCTGGTGTACCTTGGTTCATGAGAAACTGCTTAAATTTTGAATTTGTTAATGATATTTTTTTTGTCATTTTTAGTAATTTGTCATGTACCCGATTACATGAAAAAAATCATAATTTTTGAATTTTTGTAAAATTCATAAATTACCTATAATTACACTTTGTGATCATTTTAAACATTTCTGGTGTGCCTGGGTTCATTAGAAACTGCTTAAATTTTGAATTTGTTAATGATATTTTTTTGTTATTTTTAACAATTTGTCGTGTACCCGAGTACATGAAAAAAAAAATCATAATTTTTGAATTTTTGTAAAATTCATAAATTACTTATAATTACACTTTGTGATCATTTTAAACATTTCTGGTATACTTGGGTTCATGAGAAACTGCTTAAGTTTTGAATTTGTTAATGATATTTTTCCGTCATTTTTAACAGTTTGTCGTGTACCCGAGTACATTAAAAATTCATAATTTTTGAATTTTTGTAAAATTCATAAATTACCTGTAATTACACTTTGTGATCATTTTAAACATTTCTGGTGTACCTGGGTTCATGAGAAACTGCTTAAATTTTGAAATTTTTAATGATATTTTCTATCATTTTTAACAATTTGTCGTGTACTCGAGTACATGAAAAATTCTTAATTTTTGAATTTTTTAAAATTCATAAATTACCTATAATTACACTTTGTGATCATTTTAAACATTTATGGTGTACCTGGGTTCATGGGAAACTCCTTAAATTTTGAATTTGTTAATGATATTTTTTTGTTATTTTTAACAATTTATCATGTACCAAGGTACATGAAAAAATCATAATTTTAGAATTTTTGTAAAATTCATAAATTACCTATAATTACACTTTGTGATCATTTTAAACATTTCTGGTGCATGTTCAGGAGAAACTGCTTAAATTTTGAAAATTTTAATGAGATTTTAACAATTTGTCGTGTACCCTGGTAGATGAAAAAAATCATAATTTTTGAATTTTTGTAAAAATTCATAAATTACCTATAATTACACTTTGTTATCATTCTAAACATTTCTCGTGTACATGGGTTCATGAGAAACTGCTTAAATTTTGAATTTGTTAATGATATTTTTTTGTTGATTTAAACAATTTGTCGTGTACCCGCGTACATGAAAAAATCATAATTTTTGAATTTTTGTAAAATTCATAAACTACCTTTAATTACACTTTGTGATCATTTTAAACATTTCTGGTGTACCTGGGTTCATGAGAAACTGCTTAAATTTTGAATTTGTTAATGATATTTTATCTGTCATTTTTAACCATTTGTCGTATACGCGACTACATGAAAAATTCATAATTTTTGAATTTTGTAAAATTCATAAATTACTTATAATTACACTGTGTGATCATTTCAAACATTTCTGGTGTACCTGGGTTCATGAGAAACTGCTTAAATTTTGAATTTGTTAATGATATTTTTCCGTCATTTTTATCAATTTGTCGTTTACCCGAGTACATTAAAAATTCATAATTTTTGATATTTTGTAAAATTCATAAATTACTTGTAATTACACTTTGTTATCATTTTAAACATTTCTGGTGTACCTGGGTTCATGAGAAACTGCTTAAATTTTGAATTTGTTAATGATATTTTTCTATCATTTTTAACAATTTGTCGTGTACCCGAGTACATGAAAAATTCATAATTTTTTTATTTTTTTAAAATTCATAAATTACCTATAATTACACTTTGTGATCATTTTAAACATTTCTGGTGTACCTGGGTTCATGAGAAACTGCTTAAATTATGATTTTTTTGTTATTTTTAACAATTTATCATGTACCTAGGTACATGAAAAAAATCATAATTTTAGAATTTTTGTAAAATTCATAAATTACCTATAATTACACTTTGTGATCATTTTAAACATTTCTGGTGTAGGTTCAGGAGAAACTGCTTAAATTTTGAAAATTTTAATGAGATTTTAACAATTTGTCGTGTACCCTGGTAGATGAAAAAAATCATAATTTTTGAATTTTTGTAAAATTCATAAATTACCTATAATTACACTTTGTGATCATTTTAAACATTCTGGTGAACATGGGTTCATGAGAAACTGCTTAAATTTTGAATTTGTTAATGATATTTTTTTGTTGATTTAAACAATTTGTCGTGTACCCGCGTACATGAAAAAATCATAATTTTTGAATTTTTTTAAAATTCATAAACTACCTATAATTACACTTTGTGATCATTTTAAACATTTCTGGTGTACCTGGGTTCATGAGAAATTGCTTAAATTTTGAATTTGTTAATGATATTTTTTCTGTCATTTTTAACAATTTGTCGTATACCCGATTACATGAAAAATTAATAATTTATGAATTTTGTAAAATTCATAAATTACTTATAATTACACTTTGTGATAATTTCAAATATTTATGGTGTACCTGGGTTCATGAGAAATTGTTTAAATTTTGAAAATTTTAATGATATTTTAACAATTTGTCGTGTATCCTAGTACATCAAAAAATCATAATTTTTGAATTTTTGTAAAATTCATAAATTACCTATAATTACACTTTGTGATCATTTTAAACATTTCTGGTGTACCTCGGTTCATGAGAACCTCCTTAATTTTGAATTTTTTAATGATATTTTTTCTCTTATTTTTAACAATTTGTCGTGTACCCGGATACATTAAAAACTCATAATTTTTGAATTTTTTTAAAATTCATAAATTACCTATAATTACACTTTGTGATCATTTTAAACATTTCTGGTGTACATGGGTTCATGAGAAACTGCTTAAATTTGGAATCTGTTAATGAAATTTTTTTTTGTTGTTTTTAACAATTTGTCGTGTACCCACGTACATGAAAATATCATAATTTTTGAATTTTTGTAAAATTCATAAACTACCAATAATTACACTTTGTGATCATTTAAAATTCGTGTACCCGAACCCTGAAACCGAGAAACCGAAAAAAACCGACAAAACCGAAACCGAAAAACCGAAACCAAAGCGGAAACCAGTGGTGCGGGTTTGATATTTTTAAAACCGAAACTGTCGGTTCGGTTTCGGTTTCCCATGGCAAAACCGACCCATAGGAACCGAACCGACCCATTTATCAGAAACCGACCCACCTTACCATGAACCGACCCACCTTATATATATATTTTACTATTTATTATTTATTTATATAACTTTTAATATTATTTACACAGAAATCTGAAATTCGGGAGTGAAAAGTGGAGTCCGGTCGATCTCATCTCATCCAACCAAACCAATTACGAAATTACCAAATGTCCAAATGCGTACTCGCTTTCCTCGCTTCAAGCCTTTAACGACGAAACCCTAAATCTACCGATCGGAAGCTCGCCATCGCCAAGACGGAATAAGCAATCGAGTTTGTCGAGTCTCACTCTCACACTTTCAGATCAGTCGCACACTTTCAGACTTCAGTCGCACCACCTCCGCTCGACAACGGTACGCACAGCCCATTCGATTTCAGATTTTCTATGATGTTGTTTCTGATGTCGATTTTGGATTTTCTATGATGTTGATTTTCTGATGTTGATTTTCTATGATGTTTTTAATTTCTGATTTTTAGTTTTGAATGAACCATGGTCTTCCTCTGATGATATCGATTTCTGATTTTTAGTTCTGAATGAATCATGTTTCACAACTTGGGATTTAAGAACAATTATCAGACATCGATTCAATGATTTGTGTGATATCGATTTCTGATTTTTAGTTCTGCTGATATCGATTTCTGATTGCTGGAAAATGGGTTCAAAACCGACCCACGGGTTTAAACCCAAAACCCACGAAACCATGGGTTCAAACCGAAACCGACCCAAAACCGAATGGAAAAACCGAAACCGAAACCGATTAGAAACTGAAACCGACGGTTTATAAAAACCAGAAACCGAATTGAACGGTTTGGGTTCGGTTTTGGGTCTAAAACCGACCCAAACCGACCCATGCTCATCCCTATGAGAAACTGCTTAAATTTTGAATTTTTTAATGATATTTTAACAATTTGTCGTGTACCCTAGTACATCAAAAAATCATAATTTTTGAATTTTTGTAAAATTCATAAATTACCTATAATTACACTTTGTGATCATTTTAAACATTTCTGGTGTACCTGGGTTCATGAGAAACTGTTTGAATTTTGAATTTGTTAATGATATTTTTCTGTCATTTTTAACAATTTGTCGTGTACCCGGGTACATGAAAACATCATAATTTTTGAATTTTTGTAAAATTCATAAACTACCTATAATTACACTTTGTGATCATTTTAAACATTTCTGGTGTACCTGGGTTCATGAGAAACTGCTTAAATTTTGAATTTGTTAATGATATTTTTTTTGTTATTTTTAACAATTTATCATGTACTCAGGTACATGAAAAAATCATAATTTTTGTAAAATTCATAAATTACCTATAATTACACTTTGTGATCATTTTAAACATTTCTGGTGTACCTGGGTTCAGGAGAAACGACATAAATTTTGAATTTGTTAATGATATTTTATCTGTCATTTTTAACAATTTGTCGTGTACCCGAGTACATGAAAAATTCATAATTTTTGAATTTTTGTAAAATTCATAAATTACCTATAATTACACTTTGTGATCATTTTAAACATTTCTGGTGTACCTGGGTTCATGAGAAACTGCTTAAATTATGATTTTTTTGTTATTTTTAACAATTTATCATGTACCTAGGTACATGAAAAAAATCATAATTTTAGAATTTTTGTAAAATTCATAAATTACCTATAATTACACTTTGTGATCATTTTAAACATTTCTGGTGTAGGTTCAGGAGAAACTGCTTAAATTTTGAAAATTTTAATGAGATTTTAACAATTTGTCGTGTACCCTGGTAGATGAAAAAAATCATAATTTTTGAATTTTTGTAAAATTCATAAATTACCTATAATTACACTTTGTGATCATTTTAAACATTCTGGTGAACATGGGTTCATGAGAAACTGCTTAAATTTTGAATTTGTTAATGATATTTTTTTGTTGATTTAAACAATTTGTCGTGTACCCGCGTACATGAAAAAATCATAATTTTTGAATTTTTTTAAAATTCATAAACTACCTATAATTACACTTTGTGATCATTTTAAACATTTCTGGTGTACCTGGGTTCATGAGAAATTGCTTAAATTTTGAATTTGTTAATGATATTTTTTCTGTCATTTTTAACAATTTGTCGTATACCCGATTACATGAAAAATTAATAATTTTTGAATTTTGTAAAATTCATAAATTACTTATAATTACACTTTGTGATAATTTCAAATATTTATGGTGTACCTGGGTTCATGAGAAACTGTTTAAATTTTGAAAATTTTAATGATATTTTAACAATTTGTCGTGTATCCTAGTACATCAAAAAATCATAATTTTTGAATTTTTGTAAAATTCATAAATTACCTATAATTACACTTTGTGATCATTTTAAACATTTCTGGTGTACCTCGGTTCATGAGAACCTCCTTAATTTTGAATTTTTTAATGATATTTTTTCTCTTATTTTTAACAATTTGTCGTGTACCCGGATACATTAAAAACTCATAATTTTTGAATTTTTTTAAAATTCATAAATTACCTATAATTACACTTTGTGATCATTTTAAACATTTCTGGTGTACATGGGTTCATGAGAAACTGCTTAAATTTGGAATCTGTTAATGAAATTTTTTTTGTTGTTTTTAACAATTTGTCGTGTACCCGCGTACATGAAAATATCATAATTTTTGAATTTTTGTAAAATTCATAAACTACCAATAATTACACTTTGTGATCATTTAAAATTCGTGTACCCGAACCCTGAAACCGAGAAACCGAAAAAAACCGACAAAACCGAAACCGAAAAACCGAAACCAAAGCGGAAACCAGTGGTGCGGGTTTGATATTTTTAAAACCGAAACTGTCGGTTCGGTTTCGGTTTCCCATGGCAAAACCGACCCATAGGAACCGAACCGACCCATTTATCAGAAACCGACCCACCTTACCATGAACCGACCCACCTTATATATATATTTTACTATTTATTATTTATTTATATAACTTTTAATATTATTTACACAGAAATCTGAAATTCGGGAGTGAAAAGTGGAGTCCGGTCGATCTCATCTCATCCAACCAAACCAATTACGAAATTACCAAATGTCCAAATGCGTACTCGCTTTCCTCGCTTCAAGCCTTTAACGACGAAACCCTAAATCTACCGATCGGAAGCTCGCCATCGCCAAGACGGAATAAGCAATCGAGTTTGTCGAGTCTCACTCTCACACTTTCAGATCAGTCGCACACTTTCAGACTTCAGTCGCACCACCTCCGCTCGACAACGGTACGCACAGCCCATTCGATTTCAGATTTTCTATGATGTTGTTTCTGATGTCGATTTTGGATTTTCTATGATGTTGATTTTCTGATGTTGATTTTCTATGATGTTTTTAATTTCTGATTTTTAGTTTTGAATGAACCATGGTCTTCCTCTGATGATATCGATTTCTGATTTTTAGTTCTGAATGAATCATGTTTCACAACTTGGGATTTAAGAACAATTATCAGACATCGATTCAATGATTTGTGTGATATCGATTTCTGATTTTTAGTTCTGCTGATATCGATTTCTGATTGCTGGAAAATGGGTTCAAAACCGACCCACGGGTTTAAACCCAAAACCCACGAAACCATGGGTTCAAACCGAAACCGACCCAAAACCGAATGGAAAAACCGAAACCGAAACCGATTAGAAACTGAAACCGACGGTTTATAAAAACCAGAAACCGAATTGAACGGTTTGGGTTCGGTTTTGGGTCTAAAACCGACCCAAACCGACCCATGCTCATCCCTATGAGAAACTGCTTAAATTTTGAATTTTTTAATGATATTTTAACAATTTGTCGTGTACCCTAGTACATCAAAAAATCATAATTTTTGAATTTTTGTAAAATTCATAAATTACCTATAATTACACTTTGTGATCATTTTAAACATTTCTGGTGTACCTGGGTTCATGAGAAACTGTTTGAATTTTGAATTTGTTAATGATATTTTTCTGTCATTTTTAACAATTTGTCGTGTACCCGGGTACATGAAAACATCATAATTTTTGAATTTTTGTAAAATTCATAAACTACCTATAATTACACTTTGTGATCATTTTAAACATTTCTGGTGTACCTGGGTTCATGAGAAACTGCTTAAATTTTGAATTTGTTAATGATATTTTTTTTGTTATTTTTAACAATTTATCATGTACTCAGGTACATGAAAAAATCATAATTTTTGTAAAATTCATAAATTACCTATAATTACACTTTGTGATCATTTTAAACATTTCTGGTGTACCTGGGTTCAGGAGAAACGACATAAATTTTGAATTTGTTAATGATATTTTATCTGTCATTTTTAACAATTTGTCGTGTACCCGAGTACATGAAAAATTCATAATTTTTGAATTTTTGTAAAATTCATAAATTACCTATAATTACACTTTGTGATCATTTTAAACATTTCTGGTGTACCTGGGTTCATGAGAAACTGCTTAAATTATGATTTTTTTGTTATTTTTAACAATTTATCATGTACCTAGGTACATGAAAAAAATCATAATTTTAGAATTTTTGTAAAATTCATAAATTACCTATAATTACACTTTGTGATCATTTTAAACATTTCTGGTGTAGGTTCAGGAGAAACTGCTTAAATTTTGAAAATTTTAATGAGATTTTAACAATTTGTCGTGTACCCTGGTAGATGAAAAAAATCATAATTTTTGAATTTTTGTAAAATTCATAAATTACCTATAATTACACTTTGTGATCATTTTAAACATTCTGGTGAACATGGGTTCATGAGAAACTGCTTAAATTTTGAATTTGTTAATGATATTTTTTTGTTGATTTAAACAATTTGTCGTGTACCCGCGTACATGAAAAAATCATAATTTTTGAATTTTTTTAAAATTCATAAACTACCTATAATTACACTTTGTGATCATTTTAAACATTTCTGGTGTACCTGGGTTCATGAGAAATTGCTTAAATTTTGAATTTGTTAATGATATTTTTTCTGTCATTTTTAACAATTTGTCGTATACCCGATTACATGAAAAATTAATAATTTTTGAATTTTGTAAAATTCATAAATTACTTATAATTACACTTTGTGATAATTTCAAATATTTATGGTGTACCTGGGTTCATGAGAAACTGTTTAAATTTTGAAAATTTTAATGATATTTTAACAATTTGTCGTGTATCCTAGTACATCAAAAAATCATAATTTTTGAATTTTTGTAAAATTCATAAATTACCTATAATTACACTTTGTGATCATTTTAAACATTTCTGGTGTACCTCGGTTCATGAGAACCTCCTTAATTTTGAATTTTTTAATGATATTTTTTCTCTTATTTTTAACAATTTGTCGTGTACCCGGATACATTAAAAACTCATAATTTTTGAATTTTTTTAAAATTCATAAATTACCTATAATTACACTTTGTGATCATTTTAAACATTTCTGGTGTACATGGGTTCATGAGAAACTGCTTAAATTTGGAATCTGTTAATGAAATTTTTTTTGTTGTTTTTAACAATTTGTCGTGTACCCGCGTACATGAAAATATCATAATTTTTGAATTTTTGTAAAATTCATAAACTACCAATAATTACACTTTGTGATCATTTAAAATTCGTGTACCCGAACCCTGAAACCGAGAAACCGAAAAAAACCGACAAAACCGAAACCGAAAAACCGAAACCAAAGCGGAAACCAGTGGTGCGGGTTTGATATTTTTAAAACCGAAACTGTCGGTTCGGTTTCGGTTTCCCATGGCAAAACCGACCCATAGGAACCGAACCGACCCATTTATCAGAAACCGACCCACCTTACCATGAACCGACCCACCTTATATATATATTTTACTATTTATTATTTATTTATATAACTTTTAATATTATTTACACAGAAATCTGAAATTCGGGAGTGAAAAGTGGAGTCCGGTCGATCTCATCTCATCCAACCAAACCAATTACGAAATTACCAAATGTCCAAATGCGTACTCGCTTTCCTCGCTTCAAGCCTTTAACGACGAAACCCTAAATCTACCGATCGGAAGCTCGCCATCGCCAAGACGGAATAAGCAATCGAGTTTGTCGAGTCTCACTCTCACACTTTCAGATCAGTCGCACACTTTCAGACTTCAGTCGCACCACCTCCGCTCGACAACGGTACGCACAGCCCATTCGATTTCAGATTTTCTATGATGTTGTTTCTGATGTCGATTTTGGATTTTCTATGATGTTGATTTTCTGATGTTGATTTTCTATGATGTTTTTAATTTCTGATTTTTAGTTTTGAATGAACCATGGTCTTCCTCTGATGATATCGATTTCTGATTTTTAGTTCTGAATGAATCATGTTTCACAACTTGGGATTTAAGAACAATTATCAGACATCGATTCAATGATTTGTGTGATATCGATTTCTGATTTTTAGTTCTGCTGATATCGATTTCTGATTGCTGGAAAATGGGTTCAAAACCGACCCACGGGTTTAAACCCAAAACCCACGAAACCATGGGTTCAAACCGAAACCGACCCAAAACCGAATGGAAAAACCGAAACCGAAACCGATTAGAAACTGAAACCGACGGTTTATAAAAACCAGAAACCGAATTGAACGGTTTGGGTTCGGTTTTGGGTCTAAAACCGACCCAAACCGACCCATGCTCATCCCTATGAGAAACTGCTTAAATTTTGAATTTTTTAATGATATTTTAACAATTTGTCGTGTACCCTAGTACATCAAAAAATCATAATTTTTGAATTTTTGTAAAATTCATAAATTACCTATAATTACACTTTGTGATCATTTTAAACATTTCTGGTGTACCTGGGTTCATGAGAAACTGTTTGAATTTTGAATTTGTTAATGATATTTTTCTGTCATTTTTAACAATTTGTCGTGTACCCGGGTACATGAAAACATCATAATTTTTGAATTTTTGTAAAATTCATAAACTACCTATAATTACACTTTGTGATCATTTTAAACATTTCTGGTGTACCTGGGTTCATGAGAAACTGCTTAAATTTTGAATTTGTTAATGATATTTTTTTGTTATTTTTAACAATTTATCATGTACTCAGGTACATGAAAAAATCATAATTTTTGTAAAATTCATAAATTACCTATAATTACACTTTGTGATCATTTTAAACATTTCTGGTGTACCTGGGTTCAGGAGAAACGACATAAATTTTGAATTTGTTAATGATATTTTATCTGTCATTTTTAACAATTTGTCGTGTACCCGAGTACATGAAAAATTCATAATTTTTGAATTTTTGTAAAATTCATAAATTACCTATAATTACACTTTGTGATCATTTTAAACATTTCTGGTGTACCTGGGTTCATGAGAAACTGCTTAAATTTTGAAATTTTTAATGAGATTTTAACAATTTGTCGTGTACCCTGGTAGATGAAAAAAAATCATAATTTTTGAATTTTTGTAAAAATCATATATTACCTATAATTATACTTTGTGATCATTTTAAACATTTCTGGTGTACCTGGGTTCATGAGAAACTGCTTAAATTTTAAATTTGTTAATGCTATTTTTTGTGTCATTTTTAACAATTTGTCGTGTACCCGATTACATGAAAAATTCATAATTTTTGAATTTTGTAAAATTCATAAATTACTTGGTGATCATTTCAAATATTTATGGTGTACCTGGGTTCATGAGAAACTGCTTAAATTTTGAAATTTTTAATAATATTTTAACAATTTGTCGTGTACCCTATGACATCAAAAAATCATAATTTTTGAATTTTTGTAAAATTCATAAATTACCTATAATTACACTTTGTGATCATTTTAAACATTTCTGGTGTACCTCGGTTCATGAGAAACTGCTTAATTTTCAATTTTTAATGATATTTTTTCTATTATTTTTAACAATTTTTCGTGTTTCCGGGTACATTAAAAAATTATAATTTTTGAATTTTTTTTTAAAATTCATAAATTACCTATAATTACACTTTGTGATTATTTGAAACATTTCTGGTGTGCATGGGTTCATGAGAAACTGCTTAAATTTTGAATTTGTTAATGATATTTTTTTGTTGTTTTTAACAATTTATCGTGTACCCGCGTACATGAAAAAATAATTATTTTAGAATTTTTGTAAAATTCATAAACTACCTATAATTACACTTTGTGATAATTTTAAACATTTCTGGTGTACCTGGGTTCATGAGAAACTGTTTAAATTTTGAATTTGTTAATGATATTTTTTCTCTCATTTTTAACCATTTGTCGTATACGCGATTACATGAAAAATTCATAATTTTTGAATTTTGTAAAATTCATAAATTACTTATAATTACACTGTGTGATCATTTCAAATATTTATGGTGTACCTGGGTTCATGAGAAACTGCTTAAATTTTGAATTTTTTAATGATATTTTAACAATTTGTCGTCTACCCTAGTACATCAAAAAATCATAATTTTTGAATTTTTATAAAATTCATAATTTACCTATAATTACACTTTGTGATCATTTTAAACATTTCTGGTGTACCTCGGTTCATGAGAACCTCCTTAATTTTGAATTTTTTAATGATATTTTTTCTCTTATTTTTAACAATTTGTCGTGTCCCCAGATACATTAAAAACTCATAATTTTTGAATTTTTTTAAAATTCATAAATTACCTATAATTACACTTTGTGATCATTTTAAACATTTCTGGTGTACATGGGTTCATTAGAAACTGCTTAAATTTGGAATTTGTTAATGAAATTTTTTTTGTTGTTTTTAACAATTTGTCGTGTACCCGCGTACATGAAAAAATCATAATTTTTGAATTTTTGTAAAATTCATAAACTACCTATAATTACACTTTGTGATCATTTTAAACATTTCTGGTGTACCTGGGTTCATGAGAAACTGCTTAAATTTTGAATTTTTTAATGATATTTTTTCTATCATTTTTAACAATTTGTCGAGTACCCGATTACATGAAAAATTCATAATTTTTGAATTTTGTAAAATTCATAAATTACTTATAATTACACTTTGTGATCATTTCAAATATTTATGGTGTACCTGGGTTCATGAGAAACTGCTTAAATTTTGAATTTTTTAATGATATTTTAACAATTTGTCGTGTACATCAAAAAATTATAATTTTTGAATTTTTGTAAAATTCATAAATTACCTATAATTACACTTTGTGATCATTTTAAACATTTCTAGTGTACCTGGGTTCATGAAAAACTGTTTGAAATTTGAATTTGTTAATGATATTTTTCTGTCATTTTTAACAATTTGTCGTGTACCCGGGTACATGAAAACATCATAATTTTTGAATTTTTATAAAATTCATAAACTACCTATAATTACACTTGTTAATCATTTTAAACATTTCTGGTGTACCTGGGTTCATGAGAAACTACTTAAATTTTGAATTTGTTAATGATATTTTTTTGTTATTTTTAACAATTTATCATGCACTCAGGTACATGAAAAACTCATAATTTTTGTAAAATTCATAAATTACCTATAATTACACTTTGTGATCATTTTAAACATTTCTGGTGTACCTGGGTTCATGAGAAACGACATAAATTTTGAATTTGTTAATGATATTTTATCTGTCATTTTTAACAATTTGTCGTGTACCCGAGTACATGAAAAATTCATAATTTTTGAATTTTTGTAAAATTCGTAAATTACCTATAATTACACTTTGTGATCATTTTAAACATTTCTGGTGTACCTGGGTTCATGAGAAACTGCTTAAATTTTGAAATTTTTAATGAGATTTTAACAATTTGTCGTGTACCCTGGTAGATGAAAAAAAATCATAATTTTTGAATTTTCGTAAAAATCATAAATTACCTATAATTACACTTTGTGTTCATTTTAAACATTTCTGGTGTACATGGGTTCATGAGAAACTGCTTAAATTTTGAATTTGTTAATGATATTTTTTTTGTTGTTTTTAACAATTTGTCGTGTACCCGCGTACATGAAAAAATCATAATTTTTGCATTTTCGTTAAATTCATAAACTACCTATAATTACACTTTGTGATCATTTTAAATATTTCTGGTGTACCTGGGTTCATGAGAAACTCTTTAAATTTTGAATTTGTTAATGATATTTTTTCTGTCATTTTTAACAGTTTGTCGTGTACCCGATTACATGAAAAATTCATAATTTTTGAATTTTGTAAAATTCATAAATTACTTATAATTACACTTTGTGATCATTTCAAATATTTATGGTGTACCTGGGTTCATGAGAAACTGCTTAAATTTTGAAATTTTTAATGATATTTTAACAATTTGTCGTGTACCCTAGTACATCAAAAAATCATAATTTTTGAATTTTTGTAAAATTCATAAATTACCTATAATTACACTTTGTGATCATTTTAAACATTCTGGTGAACATGGGTTCATGAGAAACTGCTTAAATTTTGAATTTGTTAATGATATTTTTTTGTTGATTTAAATAATTTGTCGTGTACCCGCGTACATGAAAAAATCATAATTTTTGAATTTTTGTAAAATTCATAAACTACCTATAATTACACTTTGTGATCATTTTAAACATTTCTGGTGTACCTGGGTTCAGGAGAAACTGCTTAAATTTTGAATTTGTTAATGATATTTTTCTATCATTTTTAACAATTTGTCGTGTACCCGAGTACATGAAAAATTCATAATTTTTGAATTTTTGTAATATTCATAAATTACCTATAATTACACTTTGTGATCATTTTAAACATCTCTGGTATACATGGGTTCATGAGGAACTGCTTAAATTTTGAATTTGTTAATGATATTTTTTTGTTGTTTTTAACAATTTGTGGTGTACCGGCGTTGTTGAGTCATAAATATAGATTGAGTCAAATATGCTAATCGAATTTGTAGCCAGAATTAACGCCTATAATTTTGTTATCGGTTATGGAATGGGTCTGTCCTTCCATACTTAGTTTTCTTTAAATAGCATGTTCAAACCTTTTCTAGGGTTAACTTTTGTAATCTTGAGACGGCACTCATACAGAATAGTTCACATCGAATTGTTCTTGAGTTGCACTTTTAATCATTCAATTACAGTTCTTCATATTGCTTGTTCTTGATCTTGTTTATTTACTTTATTCCGCATACTTGAATCTTGATCCGACTCTTGGATTTCAATAATTGGTATCAGAGCAGGAGTTAGTGTTATTCGCGAATCTGTTTTGATTATTCTCATCGTTTCAATCGATTTTGATTATCAAAATTTGATCTCTTACGTTCGATTCTTCTTTTGATTCGAACTTACACTTCTGATTCATACTAGTAAACAAGTATCAATGGCTTTTGATGACTCACATACTCAATCTTTCAATCTCTCAAGCAGCATTGGATCGACTACAAGGACTCCAATTCTATTTACTCAAGAATATGAGGTCTGGGCGCTGCATTTTGAAGATTATGTTCTTGGCATCGAAGAACATGGAGCAACGATCTGGCACGCCATTACTGAAGAAACTCATGTCCACACAGCCACAAGAAGAGCTATCAAAACCCTAAAAGAATACAACAACTTGCTTGTTACTCACACGAACATCCCTCAAGATGAAAAGGATAAACTAATGTGCAACATTAAAGCATTCAGAATTATCAGGTTCGCTCTCCAAGCTGATACTCTCCGTCTGGTTAGTTCGTGCAAAACAGCTAAAGAAATCTGGGATAGGCTTAAGGAATTGTATTCTGGAGATGCTGACCTTGAGCACTCTATTCAGACTACTCTTCTTTCCGATTTCGGATCTTTTGCACAAGGTTCGGAAGAAACCCTTACTCAGACTTTCAACCGATACAATCATCTTCTAAGTCGATTATTAAAATACAATCTTGCTCGGACTGTTATTGAGCAAAAGGTAACCTTTCTTGATGGTCTTCGTTCCGAATGGAAGGCTATCGTTTCAACCATAAAAGCGCATGAACAGTTCAAAACGTACACTTTGGCTAAAGTTGTGGGAATCCTCAAATCCCATGAAAAGGAAATCATTTCGGAAGCCAAAGCGACTGTTGGTCTCGGTTCACTTGCCCTGGTTGCTGCCGGAAAGAAATCGGCTGAAATCGATTCTGATTCTGACTTTTCCGACGATGATTTGACCAGAGAAGACAAAGCTCTAATGGTATCAAATCCCAAGAAGTTCTTCAAGAAAAACTTTTCCAAATTCAAAAACCGAAATCGACAAGGTGGTTTCAATGCCGAAAAAGCGGTGGAAGAAAGCCATAAAAAGAAAAGTGATGAGGAGAAGAAACTCGTTGGCGACTCAGGATACGATTGCCATTACTGTAAAGGCAAGAACCACTTTGTGAAAGACTGTTTGCTCCGAAAACAAGCTGAGAAGAAGGAGCAGGTGAAAGATGAAGCTTATTACGCAAAGAAAATTGCGGAACTGAAAAAGAATGATGCTTCATCTACCAAGGCAGCCTTTGTGGTAAAAGAGGACAGCGAGTTTGGTGCCATTGAGGTCTGGTCAACAGATTCGGAAGATGAGGAGGTGAGGAATCCAACGCACGGTCGATGTCTAATGGTGAAAGCTGATCATTCCGAAAGCAGAGGTTACTCTACCGACGGGTGTCAAACCTCAGCAAGTTGTTTTGCTGCGAAGCCTGTCTATGAACAAGTTGAGGAATGTGAAGCTGTGGTCAAAAAGGTACACTCTATCCTTAAATCTTTAAATATTTGCTCTTCTAGTTATGATACTGAATTAGATGATCTTAGATTTACTGTCTCCAGTTTAAGTGATAGCTTAAAAAGGACACGTCTAAGCAACTCTAACCTAAATGATCAACTGAGCAGGATATCGAATAAGAATGAGGAGAGACGAATGAGAATCGAGGCGTTGGATAGTGAGTTAGTTAAAGCACGAGATGATATTATTTATGTCAAAAGAGATAATTTAGTTCTTGTTAAACAGCGAAACATTTTTTGTTTAATTGCTAAGCGTCTTTACAATAATATTACTCAGTTGCATCTTGATTGTGACATAGGCAGGGGTTTACACAAAATGATTTTGCCCTTTCTTGAGTTGAAAGAGGATGAAATTGATGCTGAATGTCATAGATGTGAAACCATTGTTTCATCTGATGAGGTTTCGGAAGCTTATCGAATCGGACTTGATAAAATTGAAAACTACATACAGTCCAAAGAACACAAAAGTATGGTTAAAGAATATTTTTCAGAAAATGATCATGAAGAAATTAAAACAGCAACCTTAAAGAACTTTCATTCTCTATGCTCCAAACTAAATTCTGATAATATTCCCATTAATGAGAATATTTCTGATTTTGATGAAAGTGATATGAGTGAAATATCTGTTGAGGATGAGATTGACTGTTCGGAATTTTTGTCAAATTCTACTGAAACTAAGAAAAATCTTATTTCTGAAAATTCAGTCGCTTTTGCGAGAATTGTTAAAAATGAAGAATCGCACACTTTAAACGAACAAGCTACTGTTTTTCCAAAAATTCACACTGTACCAAATCAAGTTTTCGTTAAACCAGGCCTAAATACAAAAGATGTAACTGAACTTAAAGTCCTAGTTGATAACGATAATTCCGAAGTATGTGACTCTTTCTTTTGGTCGGAACCAATTGACAACTCAGACGAGACTAAAGGCCTTTCCGAAATGACATCATGGAAGTCTCGTGGTAACTACATTTCTGGATCATTGAACTGTAAAAAGTCTGTCTCTCAAAATGGTTCATGGGGTACAGTGAATTTTAAATCTAATTCTTCAAACCCTAAGACGAGTACTTTCAAGTCTGATTCTAATCACAGCTCGACATCTCATATTCATAAGTCTCCTGAAGAGCTCATTGCCAAAAGGAAACAAATGAATGCCAGGTACAAGAAGAATCTGAAAGAGAGAAAACAATTCTGGAGAAACAAACACGACTCACACCTAACTCAGAAAGTTAACCCACTTCCAATTCGGAAAGTTCAGCTCGCTCCAAAACCAAAACCAACACCTAAACCCTCTGTCTTAACACCAACAACAATGAATCCCACTCATGCTCTCGGTTCAACGGATTCAAAAGGGAAAGGAAAACTCTATCCTGAAACCACTCAGAATCCTAAAACCAACAAGATTCATCCAACTGTGACTATCAAAGCAAAGCTCACCTCTCAATCAGTCAAAAATCAAAATCCCACTTATCTCTCCCACAGTCAGAAAACTCATTATTATCAAGTTTTGAACACATTCACTCCTAAGAAAACTCGTTTTGCTAAAGAACAATGGCTATCCACAAAAATGAAAGTGTTTCGAATTGAAAATAAGAAAAATCAACCATTTGTGAGAAAATTCTTTTGGGTTGAGAGATCATGCATTTTTCCTACCTCTCGTAAATTCTCACATGGGCCCACATTGGTTTGGGTTCCTAAATCTCTCTAACTTGTGCAGGTCCTACGTGACGAACAGTATGATCCGGCATGGTACATTGACAGCGGCTGTTCACGTCACATGACAGGAAGGAAGGCGGAATTGCGAGAGTATCGATCGCTATCGAATGGAGGAAAGGTTAGCTATGGAAACAATGCAACAGGCAACATCAAAGGCTATGGCATGATCACAAATGGTGAAATTTCGATACGGAAAGTGGCATATGTTGAAGGACTTCAGCACAACTTGATCAGTGTTTCACAACTAGTCGTCGGAACTGGTCTTAAAGTCTCATTTGATGAAGATGGCTCCGAACTGGTTGAGAAGGAATCCAAGAAGATAATCTTGAAGTCAAAAAGAAAAGGAGAGATGTTTCCTTTGGATATGAGACCTATCCAAGGAAAACCTGCCATCTGCCTACTCACTAAAGCAACGAACGATGATAGTTGGCTATGGCACAGATGGTTATCTCACATGAACTTTCGAGACATTAATAAACTGGTACTTGGTGACCTTGTACGAGGATTACCGCTACTCAAGTACGATAAAGATCGACTATGTGATGCATGTGAGCTAGGAAAACAAAGTCGGAAGAGTCATTCTACAATCATCAACACAAAGATCATCGAACCATTGGAACTTCTGCATATTGATCTTTGTGGTCCATCTGCCATCGAAAGCATTGCTCATAACAAATACATTCTAGTTGTGGTAGATGACTTCTCTCGTTTCACATGGGTATTCTTTCTCAAGCAAAAATCTGAAGCAGCGATCAACATGATTAACTTCATCAAGAAGATAGAAATCCTTCTCCGAAAACAAGTTCGAATGATAAGAAGTGATAATGGGACAGAATTCAAAAATAAAGTTCTAGATGAATTTCTTGTCAATAAAGGAATCTCACATAACTTTTCTGCCCCCTACACTCCTCAACAAAATGGAGTTGTAGAAAGA
The DNA here is from genome assembly GCA_023525715.1 of Cichorium intybus. Classification (NCBI taxonomy): domain Eukaryota; kingdom Viridiplantae; phylum Streptophyta; class Magnoliopsida; order Asterales; family Asteraceae; genus Cichorium; species Cichorium intybus. The sequence continues at coordinate 161,525,249 of CM042009.1, read as the reverse complement.
CGAAATCGATCTCTTTGTGAAGCAGCTCGAACAATGCTTTCTTTTGCAAAACTTCCTTTATACTTCTGGGCCGATGCCATCGCAACTGCCTGTTATACTCAGAATCGATCAAACATCACAAAACGATTCAATCTCACTCCGTATGAAATCATCAACAAAAGAAAACCGAATGTGAAATTCTTTCACGTATTCGGATCCAAGTGTTTCATTTTTAACTCCAAAGAAAAACGAGTTAAATGGGATGAAAAGGCTGATGAAGGAATTTTTCTGGGCTACTCTCTTACTTCAAAGGCCTATCGTATTTTGAACAAAAGATCTCGAAAAATTGAAGAAACATACTACATCACCTTTGATGATAGATACAATTCCAGAGCAAAGCATGTTAGTACAAAGACTGAAGACATCTTTCCCGAATCCAATAAATCCGCAATTCCTCTTGTGGATCTATATGAGGAATTCTTAAATTTGTTCGATGATCAAGAAACTGCAAAAACATCAGAAGCAAATGCACGAGATAATCGAGAAGATGAGTTATCAAAGCTTATAGAAAGTACAGTCAGTGGAAATGCATCTTCACAAGACAATTCCACTGATGTTCCGATTCCGAACAATGCTCCTACTACTGTTACTGATGCTCCTATCCAGGGGAAGGGTTCAACACCAATTCAAGGGGAGTGCATGGCTCCTGAATCCGAGTCAACCACTCTACCGGTTGAACAAGATCACTCTGATGATAGAAACGATGCAAACTTCCAGGGGGAGAACGGAGTTGAAAACAATGACCTTGACACACAGTCAGAGTTACAATCGGAAGCAGAAGAAATTATTTCGGAAATTAATCCGGAATACGATCCAAATTATCCTCCAATGATAAAATGGACAAGAGATCACCCAAAATCTCAAATCATTGGAACAACTTCTGATGGTGTTCTAACTCGAGCTCAAGCTAAAGAAAAACAAGCCGCATTATTTTCAAAAGTGGAATTTTGCATGTTTCATTCGTTCATCTCCAAGATCGAACCTAAAACAGTTAAATTAGCACTTGATCATGCTGACTGGGTCCAAGCAATGCAAGATGAGCTAAATGAATTTGAACGCAACAGAGTATGGCGATTGGTTCCAACCCCGGAAAAAGCATCTGTTCTCGGAATGAAATGGGTTTTTCGGAACAAATTAGACAAAGAAGGAAATGTCATTCGGAACAAAGCAAGACTGGTTGTTAAAGGTTACTGTCAAGAAGAAGGAATTGATTATGAAGAAACGTTTGCACCAGTAGCCAGACTAGAGTCCGTTCGGATTTTTCTTGCTTATGCAGCACACAAAGGTTTCGATGTCTATCAGATGGATGTCAAGTGTGCATTCCTGAATGGAGAATTAGAAGAAACAGTCTATGTCGAACAACCACCAGGCTTTGTAAGCAGTAAACATCCTGATCATTGCTATGTGTTAGACAAAGCTGTTTACGACCTAAAACAAGCTCCAAGGGCTTGGTATGAAACTTTAACTCGGTTTCTCAAGCAATCCAAGTTCAAGCAAGGATCTGTCGACCCAACTTTCTTTCGCAAAAAGGAAGGAAGTCACCAGATGATTGTTCAAATCTATGTCGATGACATCATTTTCGGATCCACTCACCCTAGCCTAACAGCTGAATTCCGAAAACTGATGGAGACAAAATTTGAAATGAGCTCGATGGGTAAAATCAATTTCTTTCTAGGCCTAAACATCAGACAAAGCTCAGAAGGCATATTCATCAATCAGGAAGCCTATACCAAGTCTCTTTTAGAGAAATTCGGAATGAAGGGAGATTTTAAAGTCAAAGTTCCGATGTCTTTCGGAACAAAACTTACTCCTTCAATAGACAAACCTGCAGCAGACATCACTCTTTATCGTCAAATGATAGGCTCACTTCTCTATCTCACTTCGAGCAGACCTGACATTATGTTTGCTGTTTGTTACTGCGCGAGATTTCAGGCAAATCCTAGAGAGCCACATCACAATGCTGTGAAGAATATATTCCGATATCTCAAAAGAACCACCTCTCTTGGACTATGGTATCCATCAGGATCTGGCTTCTTTGTTCAAGCATTTTCCGATGCTGATCTTGGTGGTTGTGGATTGGATCGCAAAAGCACTTCAGGTGGATGTCAACTTCTTGATGGAAAACTCGTAAGCTGGCAATCAAGAAAACAGACTTGCGTGTCACTCTCAACAGCTGAAGCTGAGTACATTGCTGCAGCTTCATGCACCTCTCAGATTATATGGATTCAAAACCAACTGAGAGACTATGGAGTGAGTATGAAACGTATTCCTCTTTACTGTGATTCCGAGAGTGCGATTCGGATCTGTCACAATCCAGTGCAACACTCAAAGACTAAACACATTGCACTTAGATATCACTTTATCAAAGATCACGTTGAAGATGGCAACATCGAGATTCATTTCGTCCGCTCAAATGATCAACTTGCAGACATCTTTACAAAGGCCCTTCCTGAACTAGCATTTAACAGAATTCTTCAAGGTCTCGGAATGATGGAATCTGAATCCGTTCCGATTTCTAACTGAAATTCCGATTGGTTCCGAATTTCGGAATGTCTCGGAATCAGAATTTGGACAACAATGATTCGGAATGCATGTATCCTTTCTGAAACTATGTTTTTTTTTTTTTTTTTTTTTTTTTTTTTTTTTGTTCATTTTATCGTCTGTTATTTTCATTTTTTTCTCTTGTCCATATCCATGCGAATGCAGATAAAGAAGTCAATCAGAAATCAGAAAACAACAGAAAACTAAATTTTATTTAAGCTACGGGAACAAAGGTTGTTACATCAAAAGCCAAAATAAAAACAACTTCAACCTATAGCTTGTAATAATGCCACATAGGGGGATCACCGGGATGGAAAGCTTGGTAGAGGCGCAGCTCACTCTCATCAACAAACAGGCGACTTCCATCAGCTAGTCCCACATGGAACTGGTTGTGAGGAGTGGTCCGAATGATCACTGCCGGCCACCAACCCCTTCTGTGCCAGACCTCAACAAGGTCAAACTGTTTGAATTCCACCAAAAGTCTTGGTGGGACAGGTTGCAGAAAGGGATAGCTTGTTGGGACGATCAGTGGCCCACCACCCTCGCCGTTGTTTAGAGTGGTCTTTCTTACCTCATATTGGTGATTCAATACTCTGGTGACAACCCCACCATAGATGCCTCCAGCGTAGTCACCTTCTTGCATCTTGACCTCAACTTTGTCATGACGTCTGTAGGGACGAAGCGCCATGAAATATCTCTTTTGGTGGTAATTTCTCTTTTTGGAATGTGCGTGTCTTCTACTAACACTACTTCTTTTTATAGGCAGATTTGACACCGGTTGAGTTTCCAGTTGTGAATATTTAATGACTTTATGAAGTGATGATGCAACCTGCTGTCATTAGTATGTGTCATAAAGGCGAAGACGGCTGATTAGCAACAGATTGGACGTTTCCCTTTCTTTTCGCCGGAGCATTAAATGTTTTCTCTTGATAGCCAAATCCGCAAAAATACAATATTTTTTTCTTTTTCTCTTTTCTCATTACTAAAAACGAATATCCATGATTATTGAAATCTCAACCGATTTCAATATATGATTTCGGCAATTCTAGTCAAAGATCGCAACTCATTTTCACCATGGGGCGCTGTGAGACTCACCATCCCTTCTTGACCCTTCTATTATTTCTCCATATTCACTACACTTCCATATAACTGTAACCCTTATGAAGGTCTTCAGCATTACCACTGAAAACTGATGGTTACACAAATTCTGTGTTCATGATTTCGGAATTGTTTTTACCATCATTCCGAATGAAACCCAAAAATCCGATACCATCAAGGAATTGACGAAAACTTTAAAGGGAATCCCACTCTTTCACTTTTGCGTGTTCTTTATGAAATCTACTATACCCAAGTAATTTCTATCCAAAAAGATCCAGTTTTATTTTTTTTGATTTCAAAACAGTTACCAAGTCAGACAAAATTCTTCTAATCCTTACTTGTTTTCTTGACTACTCAGGTCAGACAAGTACTGTCTTCCGATTCCGAGCATTTCTCACGTTTTCGGAATCCAAAAGACAGTTCAACCCAACCCATTAACTTCATATCTTAAAAGAAACCTTTCAATGATTCTTATCAATCAATTGATCGTAATTCAACGGGATACCACATGAACACTTCTGAATCTCTCTTGATTTCGAAGGAAGAGATCTTTGCCCGGGATCAATCAGTTTTATGTCATTTTGACATCACAGACAACCAAATAATTCTTGATTTTCTTCTTTATCTTTGGCACACTCTTGCACGAAAATCGTTATTTGATTTTTCTAATTCTGGTTGATTTTCTTTTGATAAGGATTAAGATTGATGACGTGGAATTTTTCTTTTACTCTTCAAAATTTTTTCAAATTTTGGATGAGATAATCCTGACGTGGCCGTTATAACATCATCTCCACAGCAGCTACTCTAACGCTTTTCACGCGCCTGCAATGCGTCTTTTCTGGGTATCTCATAATGATACGGCGTGATTCTTGGGAAACGTAATCGGCTAATCCGGCATTTCCTTTTCCAAATTACTCTTTAAGGGATATTTAAAGGAAATTCTGGTTTATCATTTCTTTTCTCCGCTTTTCTTCTCTCAAGCAGAACTCTTCGTCTTCACAGCCCTCTTTTTTCTCTCATTCAAGAACTCTACAATGGCTGGTTCATCCTCAGCGAACGAAAACACGTCCTCTTCTCTAATGTTGAAGATCAAGCAAAATCAGAACATGATCATTGATCTTCATTCTTCGAAGTATAATGAAGCTCTTCAACCGATGATTGAATGTCTCAAATTCTCCAGGATCTGCAAAGCCCTAACTGCTTCAGAGGAGGTTCCAATCGTGTATCTCTCATCTGCATACTCATCTGCATTCTACAACAAGGCTGATGATGTTGTTACCTTTGAAGTTAGTTCCATCAAAACTCGCATTTCCAAGTCTCGATTTGGAAAATTGCTAGGGTTCACAGATCAAGCTGATATTGTTAATCCTGATTCTCTTTCGCCTTCTACTCTTCCACAGTTTTTCTACCAACTAGGCTACAAGGGAGACATAACGCAACTTTCCAAGTTCACAAAGAAGAGCCTGCCGCCTCTGTGGAACTTTCTTTTTACAATCTTGTTCAAAAGTTTCTCCGAACGCACAACAGGCACAGACAGTGCAAGTAAGCTTTTTTACTCTCTACTCTATGGCATCTATCATGATATCAATCTTGATTACGGATCAATTCTTTAGAGCCAATTTGTTGAAAGCGTGAACTACAAAAATCGACATTCCGAAATTTCCTGTGCTCGATTTTGGTCCATTGTGGTAAAAAGGGCGATTGAGCAACATCATCTTCATATCATGACTGATTCTGTCATAGCGGTCATTCCGACGCTCTCGACCACACAGTTTACAACCACCAAATCGGAAGATTTTGACTTCATTGGAACCATTCCGATTACAATGTTGGACCGTGTTCCGAAGGACGTCCCATGCATTGTTGCGTATCGTCAACTACCTCAATCCCAAATTCGTCCTGTTGATCAAATACATCAAGTTGCTTTTGATAGACTTGAGAATCCGAAGAAAATCATCAAACGAAAAGGTAGAACTGCCGCATCTGACAATGAACTGCCCAAACGTCCAAAGAGACTCCGAAAGCTGGTCCAGCCTTATGAGTCCGAAAACGAGCTCTCCGAAACTCATCAGATTCCGACATCCCCACAAGACGCTCCGATTACCGATAACCTTGAAGATATTCCACCTCCCAAGCCTTCTCCTCCTGCCCAATCACCGCCTCGTGATCCCACACCAAAAACAACCCCTCATTCTAGTCCACAATCCACACCTGAACGTTCGCCCCTCCGAACCACAATCACTCAAAAGTCTCCATCTTTATCACCAAAACAAACTTCTATTCCTCATTCCCCTCTTAACAACCCTCCTACCGACATTGATGAAGAGGAAGATATCCTGGTTAATGATGATCAGGATGATCTTTCCGATTTTCTTGAATCTCCATCCAATGTTAAACTAAAGACTCCAAGTTCCTCTGTTCCGATGTCGTCTGATCAGCTCTCGGAAATCTCTGCCAAACTGGATTTACTTCTCCAATCCCAGGCGAATCCCTCTGCCTCCGATTGGCAATCCCAGTTGAAAGATCACAAAGATTCGGTGGAAACCTTGGTCACCGAAGATGTCAATCTCATGGGTAAAATCACCTTTCTCATTGAGAAATCGGAAGTCCAAATGCGAGATTCAACCACTTCTATTGGCAGACTTGAAAAAGATGTTCTCAAATTTACTCAAGATTTCCGAGATGCTCATGATCGGAACAATGAAAATATGCAACAGGTCATTTCCAACTTCAGTACCTCTTTGAAGAATGAAAAAGAGGCCCTTTCAACCTTACGTTCGGAATTGAAGCAGCAATATTCCGAATGGGTATCTTCTATGGATACAAAGGTTGATCAACTGAGGGCAGATTTGGCATCGGAAAATTATTTGATGGATAAATTAGTGGCCAAAGAAACAAAAATCCAGCTCCTCAAGTCCGATCTCCGTCAAAAGTCTGCCATTCTTTCCTCGGCTTTGTCTCAGAACAAAGCTGTTCGAAATGGCATATCAGAAATTGACTCCTTCCTTCATCGGATTGTTGAAGACAATGATCCAATTCTCAATCCTCAGGTGCGTAGGCATCTGACTCTTAAGCTTCATCCTGTATTCAATCTTCTCGCTGCCTTAAAGGGTGTTTCGGAAGGTATGGCCTCTCCGAAACAAGGGGGAGACGAAACAAATGAAGAAAGTACATTTAATCAGGAGACTCCAAAGAAAGACACTCCGATTAAATCAAATGAAAATGCTGAAGGAGCCGCTGATCCATCAAAAGACAAAGGCAAAAAGATAATGGAAGAACAAGAACCGGATAAGGACACTGCCAAATCAACCAAGGAGAAAGAAATTGATGAAATTCTCAACCTTACTCGGAAACTTGATGCTGAGGAAGCTGCCAAAAGAGAGGCTGAGTTACTCTTGAAAACTCAGATGTTGTTATTTCCTCCCTGGCACTATAAAAGGATGCAATTGGAAGCAATCACTGAGCCTGTGGAAAACTGGCTTCAACCAGTGACCTCGTACAACACAAGCAATGATGTAAACTCCCAGCTTGACTTTCCGATAACGGCAAAAGCTCTTGTGTTCCGAGGGTTTGAGAAACTCATAGACACCCGTCTTTCTAATTCGGAAGTGAATGACTTGTTATTCACCTTCTATTTGAAGAACGCGCGTCCTCAACATTTAACCTGGAGTTTGAAGAAGATTGTACAGCTTACTCCCCGTCTTCATGAGGTCACTCTTCCCTTCATAAACTCAAGACTTTTAGCTTTCAGAGGGGATGATAAAGAGAAGATGGAATTCTCTCTTGCTGATCTACCTTTCATGAATCCATTCGACTGGATATCTTTGTTCAACATCTTGTCGAGAGAACAAAAGTATTATCCTATTTTTAATCATGTCAAAAGAATGATTGGATTCTATATTCTTGAAGTTGCAAAGTTGGATGTTGAAGTTGCTGGTGTTCTGGATAAAATTCCTTTGACTGTGAGACGTCCTCCTCCCAAAACTCTCAGCAGGCGAAAAATCGGAAAAATTGTCAACTCAAACTGGAGTGTGGCATACAATTCAAAGGAAGGCCTCGAGAACATTAAACGGATATTCTATCTTTCGGATAAACATCTTCACAGAACTCCGGTGTTGCAACACATTCTTCACATCACCAACAAACTTCAATCCAACACCACTGAAGATAAAACTTGCATCAACGACATGTTAACATGGTACATTGAATTCCGAAAGAGGATCCTGGCAATCATTCCGAAGGTGTTTGACAGACAAGCTGATGAAGTGAAACCTGAAGAATAAAGCATAGTCGCATTTTTGACTCAAAGGGGGAGATTGTTGAGTCATAAATATAGATTGAGTCAAATATGCTAATCGAATTTGTAGCCAGAATTAACGCCTATAATTTTGTTATCGGTTATGGAATGGGTCTGTCCTTCCATACTTAGTTTTCTTTAAATAGCATGTTCAAACCTTTTCTAGGGTTAACTTTTGTAATCTTGAGACGGCACTCATACAGAATAGTTCACATCGAATTGTTCTTGAGTTGCACTTTTAATCATTCAATTACAGTTCTTCATATTGCTTGTTCTTGATCTTGTTTATTTACTTTATTCCGCATACTTGAATCTTGATCCGACTCTTGGATTTCAATAGGCGTACATGAAAAAATCATAATTTTTGAATTTTTTTAAAATTCATAAACTACCTATAATTACACTTTGTGATCATTTTAAACATTTCTGGTGTACCTGGGTTCATGAGAAATTGCTTAAATTTTGAATTTATTAATGATATTTTTTGTGTCATTTTTAACAATTTGTCGTATACCCGATTACATGAAAAATTCATAATTTTTGAATTTTGTAAAATTCATAAATTACTTATAATTACACTTTGTGATCATTTCAAATATTTATGGTGTACCTGGGTTCATGAGAAACTGCTTAAATTTTGAAATTTTTAAAGATATTTTAACAATTTGTCGTGTATCCTAGTACATCAAAAAATCATAATTTTTGAATTTTTATAAAATTCATAAATTACCTATAATTACACTTTGTGATCATTTTAAACATTTCTGGTGTACCTCGGTTCATGAGAACCTCCTTAATTTTGAATTTTTTAATGATATTTTTTCTCTTATTTTTAACAATTTGTCGTGTACCCAGATACATTAAAAACTCATAATTTTTGAATTTTTTTTTAAAATTCATAAATTACCTATAATTACACCTTGTGATCATTTTAAACATTTCTGGTGTACATGGGTTCATTAGAAACTGCTTAAATTTGGAATTTGTTAATGAAATTTTTTTTGTTGTTTTTAACAATTTGTCGTGTACCCGCGTACATGAAAAAATCATAATTTTTGAATTTTTGTAAAATTCATAAACTACCTATAATTACACTTTGTGATCATTTTAAACATTTCTGGTGTACCTGGGTTCATGAGAAACTGCTTAAATTTTGAATTTTTTAATGATATTTTTTCTATCATTTTTAACAATTTGTCGTGTACCCGATTACATGAAAAATTCATAATTTTTGAATTTTGTAAAATTCATAAATTAATTATAATTACACTTTGTGATCATTTCAAATATTTATGGTGTACCTGGGTTCATGAGAAACTGCTTAAATTTTGAATTTTTTAATGATATTTTAACAATTTGTCGTGTACCCTAGTACATCAAAAAATCATAATTTTTGAATTTTTGTAAAATTCATAAATTACCTATAATTACACTTTGTGATCATTTTAAACATTTCTGGTGTAGCTGGGTTCATGAGAAACTGTTTGAATTTTGAATTTGTTAATGATATTTTTCTGTCATTTTTAACAATTTGTCGTGTACCCGGGTACATGAAAACATCATAATTTTTGAATTTTTGTAAAATTCATAAACTACCTATATTTACACTTTGTGATCATTTTAAACATTTCTGGTGTACCTGGGTTCATGAGAAACTGCTTAAATTTTGAATTTGTTAATGATATTTTTTTGTTATTTTTAACAATTTATCATATACTCAGGTACATGAAAAAATCATAATTTTTGTAAAATTCATAAATTACCTATAATTACACTTTGTGATCATTTTAAACATTTCTGGTGTACCTCGGTTCAAGAGAAATGACATAAATTTTGATTTTTGTTAATGATATTTTATCTGTCATTTTTAACAATTTGTCGTGTACCCGAGTACATGAAAAATTCATAATTTTTGTATTTTTGTAAAATTCATAAATTATCTATAATTACACTTTGTGATCATTTTAAACATTTCTGGTGTACCTGGGTTCATGAGAAACTGCTTAAATTTTGAAATTTTTAATGAGATTTTAACAATTTGTCGTGTACCCTGGTAGATGAAAAAAAATCATAATTTTTGAATTTTTGTAAAAATCATAAATTACCTATAATTACACTTTGTGTTCATTTTAAACATTTCTGGTGTACATGGGTTCATGAAAAACTTCTTAAATTTTTAATTTGTTAATGATATTTTTTTTGTTGTTTTTAACAATTTGTCGTGTACCCACGTACATGAAAAAATCATAATTTTTTAATTTTTGTAAAATTCATAAACTACCTATAATTACACTTTGTGATCATTTTAAACATTTCTGGTGTACCCGGGTTCATGAGAAACTGCTTAAATTTTGAATTTGTTAATGATATTTTTTGTGTCATTTTTAACAATTTGTCGTGTACCCGATTACAAGAAAAATTCATAATTTTTGAATTTTGTAAAATTCATAAATTACTTATAATTACACTTGGTGATCATTTCAAATATTTATGGTGTACCTGCGTTCATGAGAAACTGCTTAAATTTTGAAATTTTTAATAATATTTTAACAATTTGTCGTGTACCCTATGACATCAAAAAATCATTATTTTTGAATTTTTGTAAAATTCATAAATTACCTATAATTACACTTTGTGATCATTTTAAACATTTCTGGTGTACCTCGGTTCATGAAAAACTGCTTAATTTTCAATTTTTTAATGATATTTTTTCTATTATTTTTAACAATTTTTCGTGTTTCCGGGTACATTAAAAAATTATAATTTTTGAATTTTTTTTTAAAATTCATAAATTACCTATAATTACACTTTGTGATCATTTGAAACATTTCTGGTGTGCATGGGTTGATGAGAAATTGCTTAAATTTTGAATTTGTTAATGATATTTTTTTGTTGTTTTTAACAATTTATCGTGTACCCGCGTACATGAAAAAATCATTATTTTTGAATTTTTGTAAAATTCATAAACTACCTATAATTACACTTTGTGATAATTTTAAACATTTCTGGTGTACCTGGGTTCATGAGAAACTGTTTGAATTTTGAATTTGTTAATGATATTTTTCTGTCATTTTTAACAATTTGTCGTATACGCGATTACATGAAAAATTCATAATTTTTGAATTTTGTAAAATTCATAAATTACCTATAATTACACTTTGTGTTCATTTTAAACATTTCTGGTGTGCCTGGGTTCATGAGAAACTGCTTAAATTTTGAATTTGTTAATGATATTTTTTTGTTGTTTTTAACAATTTGTGGTGTACCGGCGTACATGAAAAAATCATAATTTTTGAATTTTTTTAAAATTCATAAACTACCTATAATTACACTTTGTGATCATTTTAAACATTTCTGGTGTACCTGGGTTCATGAGAAATTGCTTAAATTTTGAATTTATTAATGATATTTTTTGTGTCATTTTTAACAATTTGTCGTATACCCGATTACATGAAACATTCATAATTTTTGAATTTTGTAAAATTCATAAATTACTTATAATTACACTTTGTGATCATTTCAAATATTTATGGTGTACCTGGGTTCATGAGAAACTGCTTAAATTTTGAAATTTTTAAAGATATTTTAACAATTTGTCGTGTATCCTAGTACATCAAAAAATCATAATTTTTGAATTTTTATAAAATTCATAAATTACCTATAATTACACTTTGTGATCATTTTAAACATTTCTGGTGTACCTCGGTTCATGAGAACCTCCTTAATTTTGAATTTTTTAATGATATTTTTTCTCTTATTTTTAACAATTTGTCGTGTACCAAGATACATTAAAAACTCATAATTTTTGAATTTTTTTAAAATTCATAAATTACCTATAATTACACCTTGTGATCATTTTAAACATTTCTGGTGTACATGGGTTCATTAGAAACTGCTTAAATTTGGAATTTGTTAATGAAATTTTTTTTGTTGTTTTTAACAATTTGTCGTGTACCCGCGTACATGAAAAAATCATAATTTTTGAATTTTTGTAAAATTCATAAACTACCTATAATTACACTTTGTGATCATTTTAAACATTTCTGGTGTACCTGGGTTCATTAGAAACTGCTTAAATTTTGAATTTTTTAATGATATTTTTTCTATCATTTTTAACAATTTGTCGTGTACCCGATTACATGAAAAATTCATAATTTTTGAATTTTGTAAAATTCATAAATTAATTATAATTACACTTTGTGATCATTTCAAATATTTATGGTGTACCTGGGTTCATGAGAAACTCCTTAAATTTTGAATTTTTTAATGATATTTTAACAATTTGTCGTGTACCCTAGTACATCAAAAAATCATAATTTTTGAATTTTTGTAAAATTCATAAATTACCTATAATTACACTTTGTGATCATTTTAAACATTTCTGGTGTAGCTGGGTTCATGAGAAACTGTTTGAATTTTGAATTTGTTAATGATATTTTTCTGTCATTTTTAACAATTTGTCGTGTACCCGGGTACATGAAAACATCATAATTTTTGAATTTTTGTAAAATTCATAAACTACCTATATTTACACTTTGTGATCATTTTAAACATTTCTGGTGTACCTGGGTTCATGAGAAACTGCTTAAATTTTGAATTTGTTAATGATATTTTTTTGTTATTTTTAACAATTTATCATGTACTCAGGTACATGAAAAAATCATAATTTTTGTAAAATTCATAAATTACCTATAATTACACTTTGTGATCATTTTAAACATTTCTGGTGTACCTCGGTTCAAGAGAAATGACATAAATTTTGATTTTTGTTAATGATATTTTATCTGTCATTTTTAACAATTTGTCGTGTACCCGAGTACATGAAAAATTCATAATTTTTGTATTTTTGTAAAATTCATAAATTACCTATAATTACACTTTGTGATCATTTTAAACATTTCTGGTGTACCTGGGTTCATGAGAAACTGCTTAAATTTTGAAATTTTTAATGAGATTTTAACAATTTGTCGTGTACCCTGGTAGATGAAAAAAAAATCATAATTTTTGAATTTTTGTAAAAATCATAAATTACCTATAATTACACTTTGTGTTCATTTTAAACATTTCTGGTGTACATGGGTTCATGAAAAACTTCTTAAATTTTTAATTTGTTAATGATATTTTTTTGTTGTTTTTAACAATTTGTCGTGTACCCACGTACATGAAAAAATCATAATTTTTTAATTTTTGTAAAATTCATAAACTACCTATAATTACACTTTGTGATCATTTTAAACATTTCTGGTGTACCCGGGTTCATGAGAAACTGCTTAAATTTTGAATTTCTTAATGATATTTTTTGTGTCATTTTTAACAATTTGTCGTGTACCCGATTACATGAAAAATTCATAATTTTTGAATTTTGTAAAATTCATAAATTACTTATAATTACACTTGGTGATCATTTCAAATATTTATGGTGTACCTGCGTTCATGAGAAACTGCTTAAATTTTGAAATTTTTAATAATATTTTAACAATTTGTCGTGTACCCTATGACATCAAAAAATCATTATTTTTGAATTTTTGTAAAATTCATAAATTACCTATAATTACACTTTGTGATCATTTTTAAACATTTCTGGTGTACCTCGGTTCATGAAAAACTGCTTAATTTTCAATTTTTTAATGATATTTTTTCTCTTATTTTTAACAATTTTTCGTGTTTCCGGGTACGTTAAAAAATTATAATTTTTGAATTTTTTTTTTAAAATTCATAAATTACCTATAATTACACTTTGTGATCATTTGAAACATTTCTGGTGTGCATGGGTTGATGAGAAATTGCTTAAATTTTGAATTTGTTAATGATATTTTTTTGTTGTTTTTAACAATTTATCGTGTACCCGCGTACATGAAAAAATCATTATTTTTGAATTTTTGTAAAATTCATAAACTACCTATAATTACACTTTGTGATAATTTTAAACATTTCTGGTGTACCTGGGTTCATGAGAAACTGTTTGAATTTTGAATTTGTTAATGATATTTTTCTGTCATTTTTAACAATTTGTCGTATACGCGATTACATGAAAACTTCATAATTTTTGTAAAATTCATAAACTACCTATATTTACACTTTGTGATCATTTTAAACATTTCTGGTGTGCCTGGGTTCATGAGAAACTGCTTAAATTTTGAATTTGTTAATGATATTTTTTTGTTATTTTTAACAATTTATCATGTACCCAGGTACATTAAAAAATCATAATTTTAGTAAAATTCATAAATTACCTATAATTACACTTTGTGATCATTTTAAACATTTCGGGTGTACCTGGGTTCATGAGAAACGACATAAATTTTGAATTTGTTAATGATATTTTATGTGTTATTTTTAACAATTTGTCGTGTACCCGAGTACATGAAAAATTCATAATTTTTGAATTTTTTTAAAATTCATAAATTACCTATAATTACACTTTGTGATCATTTTAAACATTTCTGGTGTACCTGAGTTCATGAGAAACTGCTTAAATTTTGAAATTTTTAATGAGATTTTAACAATTTGTCGTGTACCCTGGTAGATGAAAAAAATCATAATTTTTGAATTTTTGTAAAAATCATAAATTACCTATAATTACACTTTGTGATCATTTTAAACATTTCTGGTGTACATGAGTTCATGAGAAACCGCTTAAATTTTGAATTTGTTAATGATATTTTTTTGTTGTTTTTATCAATTTGTCGTGTACCCGCGTACATGAAAAATCATAATTTTTGAATTTTTGTAAAATTTATAAACTACCTATAATTACACTTTGTGATCATTTCAAACATTTCTGGTGTACCTGGGTTCATGAGAAACTGCTTAAATTTTGAATTTGTTAATGATATTTTTTTGTTATTTTTAACAATTTATCATGTACTCAGGTACATGAAAAAATCATAATTTTTGTAAAATTCATAAATTACCTATAATTACACTTTGTGATCATTTTAAACATTTCTGGTGTACCTCGGTTCAAGAGAAATGACATAAATTTTGATTTTTGTTAATGATATTTTATCTGTCATTTTTAACAATTTGTCGTGTACCCGAGTACATGAAAAATTCATAATTTTTGTATTTTTGTAAAATTCATAAATTACCTATAATTACACTTTGTGATCATTTTAAACATTTCTGGTGTACCTGGGTTCATGAGAAACTGCTTAAATTTTGAAATTTTTAATGAGATTTTAACAATTTGTCGTGTACCCTGGTAGATGAAAAAAAAATCATAATTTTTGAATTTTTGTAAAAATCATAAATTACCTATAATTACACTTTGTGTTCATTTTAAACATTTCTGGTGTACATGGGTTCATGAAAAACTTCTTAAATTTTTAATTTGTTAATGATAGTTTTTTGTTGTTTTTAACAATTTGTCGTGTACCCACGTACATGAAAAAATCATAATTTTTTAATTTTTGTAAAATTCATAAACTACCTATAATTACACTTTGTGATCATTTTAAACATTTCTGGTGTACCCGGGTTCATGAGAAACTGCTTAAATTTTGAATTTCTTAATGATATTTTTTGTGTCATTTTTAACAATTTGTCGTGTACCCGATTACATGAAAAATTCATAATTTTTGAATTTTGTAAAATTCATAAATTACTTATAATTACACTTGGTGATCATTTCAAATATTTATGGTGTACCTGCGTTCATGAGAAACTGCTTAAATTTTGAAATTTTTAATAATATTTTAACAATTTGTCGTGTACCCTATGACATCAAAAAATCATTATTTTTGAATTTTTGTAAAATTCATAAATTACCTATAATTACACTTTGTGATCATTTTTAAACATTTCTGGTGTACCTCGGTTCATGAAAAACTGCTTAATTTTCAATTTTTTAATGATATTTTTTCTCTTATTTTTAACAATTTTTCGTGTTTCCGGGTACGTTAAAAAATTATAATTTTTGAATTTTTTTTTTAAAATTCATAAATTACCTATAATTACACTTTGTGATCATTTGAAACATTTCTGGTGTGCATGGGTTGATGAGAAATTGCTTAAATTTTGAATTTGTTAATGATATTTTTTTGTTGTTTTTAACAATTTATCGTGTACCCGCGTACATGAAAAAATCATTATTTTTGAATTTTTGTAAAATTCATAAACTACCTATAATTACACTTTGTGATAATTTTAAACATTTCTGGTGTACCTGGGTTCATGAGAAACTGTTTGAATTTTGAATTTGTTAATGATATTTTTCTGTCATTTTTAACAATTTGTCGTATACGCGATTACATGAAAACTTCATAATTTTTGTAAAATTCATAAACTACCTATATTTACACTTTGTGATCATTTTAAACATTTCTGGTGTGCCTGGGTTCATGAGAAACTGCTTAAATTTTGAATTTGTTAATGATATTTTTTTGTTATTTTTAACAATTTATCATGTACCCAGGTACATTAAAAAATCATAATTTTAGTAAAATTCATAAATTACCTATAATTACACTTTGTGATCATTTTAAACATTTCGGGTGTACCTGGGTTCATGAGAAACGACATAAATTTTGAATTTGTTAATGATATTTTATGTGTTATTTTTAACAATTTGTCGTGTACCCGAGTACATGAAAAATTCATAATTTTTGAATTTTTTTTAAAATTCATAAATTACCTATAATTACACTTTGTGATCATTTTAAACATTTCTGGTGTACCTGAGTTCATGAGAAACTGCTTAAATTTTGAAATTTTTAATGAGATTTTAACAATTTGTCGTGTACCCTGGTAGATGAAAAAAATCATAATTTTTGAATTTTTGTAAAAATCATAAATTACCTATAATTACACTTTGTGATCATTTTAAACATTTCTGGTGTACATGGGTTCATGAGAAACCGCTTAAATTTTGAATTTGTTAATGATATTTTTTTGTTGTTTTTATCAATTTGTCGTGTACCCGCGTACATGAAAAATCATAATTTTTGAATTTTTGTAAAATTCATAAACTACCTATAATTACACTTTGTGATCATTTCAAACATTTCTGGTGTACCTGGGTTCATGAGAAACTGCTTAAATTTTGAATTTGTTAATGATATTTTTTGTGTCATTTTTAACAATTTGTCGTGTACCCGATTACATGAAAAATTCATAATTTTTGTAAAATTCATAAATTATCTATAATTACACTTTGTAATCATTTTAAACATTTCTGGTGTACCTGGGTTCATGAGAAACGACTTAAATTTTGAATTTGTTAATGATATTTTATCTGTCATTTTTAACAATTTGTCGTGTACCCGAGTACATGAAAAATTCATAATTTTTGAATTTTTGTAAAATTCGTAAATTACCTATAATTACACTTTGTGATCATTTTAAACATTTCTGGTGTACTTGGGTTCATGAGAAACTGCTTAAATTTTGAAATTTTTAATGAGATTTTAACAATTTGTCGTGTACCCTAGTAGATGAAAAAAATTAGGGGTGAGAATGGGGCGGTTTGGTTCGGTTAGTGGCCAAAACCGAACCATAACCATTACAATCGGTTAATTCATTTTAGTAGCCATTGGTTATGGTTAATATTGGTTATGGTTAACGATTTTAATCGGTTAATGGTTTTGGTTAATGGTTTAATAATGGTTAACCATAATTACATAAAAATTTAAAGTTTGTTTATTTATAACTTTCTATGATTTGTATGAATTTAAAAGTTAAATTATCTCAAAAGTCAAAATAATGATATTAACTATTAAAAAAATATCAACTTTTTATTATTTTTCTAGTATATACTAAAATCCATGCAAACGTTAAAAAAATTTGATTTACTTTTAAAATTTTATTACATTTATCATATGATCTTGTTTTTTTAATTACAAAAAGGAACCAAATTCCTTTTTTAGTATCATCATTTCCACAACTTGATGATTGGGATTATTTAACTCTTAAATAGCTTTGATCCCATTTCATGACCATTAATTACGTTTGACTGTGTCAAAACTTGAAAGTTCTGCTTTGGTTTTTAAACATGAGGATCGTGTAAATTGTCAATTCATACAAGCGGAAAGTTGTATTAGATTGATTAAAAACAATTAACAAATTAACAAATTGATATGAAGATTGAAGCGTAAAGCGGCAAATTGATTCAAAACAATTAACAATTTGATATGAAGCGGCAAATTGATTACAAGTAACAAATTAACAAATTGATATGAAGCGTAAAGCGGCAAATTAATCTCTAATCAGCACATTGATATGAAGTGTAAAACGGCAAAAGTTGTTCTTTTTCATGGTTTAGAATTTTAGTAGATTACAATACAATTAACGTAAATTAAAGCGTATCATAATCAATATTACAATAAATATAAACGTACTGATAATGAGATGATCGACTTATTGAGTATTGGCAATGGCTGCTACACGCACGATAGTGAGAAGATGACGAAACGACGGAATGTGATGACCACGTCCAACCTTGGTAACCTATCTATCCTCAATTGTTATGGATTTTTTGGGCTTGGATCTTTATCAATTTAATGTTTCCTATTAAACTACAACATATAAACTATATATTATTATATTTATGAACCGTAATATAATGTTTCCTACTGAATTCATAACATATAAAATATATATTATTATATTTATTGGCGGTTCGGTTAATATATGTTCGGTTTCCCTATAAAACCATAACCAAACCATTATATTTCGGTTATCAAATATATAAACCAAAACATTCGGTTAATAAATGGTTTGGTTATAATGGTTCGGTTTTATCGGTTATTTTGGTTATGGTTTGGTTTTTCGGTTATTATTCTCACCCCTAAAAAAATCATAATTTTTGAATTTTTGTAAAATTCATAAATTACTTATAATTACACTTTGTGATCATTTTAAACATTTCTGGTGTACATCGGTTCATAAGAAACTGCTTAAATTTTGAATTTGTTAATGATTTTTTTTTGTTGTTTTTAACAATTTGTCTTGTACCCGCGTACATGAAAAAATCATAATTTTTGCATTTTTGTTAAATTCATAAACTACCTATAATTACACTTTGTGATCATTTTAAACATTTCTGGTGTACCTGGGTTAATGAGAAACTGCTTAAATTTTGAATTTGTTAATGATATTTTTTCTGTCATTTTTAACAATTTGTCGTGTACCCGATTACATGAAAAATTCATAATTTTTGAATTTTGTAAAATTCATAAATGACTTATAATTACACTTTGTGATCATTTCAAATATTTATGGTGTACCTGGGTTCATGAGAAACTGCTTAAATTTTGAAATTTTTAATGATATTTTAACAATTTGTCGTGTACCCTAGTACATCAAAAAATCAAAATTTTTGAATTTTTGTAAAATTCATAAATTACCTATAATTACATTTTGTGATCATTTGAAACATTTCTGGTGTATCTCGGTTCATGAGAAACTGCTTAATTTTGAATTTTTTAATGATATTTTTTCTCTTATTTTTAACAATTTTTCGTGTTCCCGGGTACATTAAAAAATCATAATTTTTGAATTTTTTTAAAATTCATAAATTACCTATAATTACACTTTGTGATCATTTGAAACATTTCTGGTGTGCATGGGTTCATGAGAAACTTCTTAAATTTTGAATTTGTTAATGATATTTTTTTGTTGTTTTTAACAATTTATCGTGTACCCGCGTACATGAAAAAATCATTATTTTTGAATTTTTGTAAAATTCATAAACTACCTATAATTACACTTTGTGATCATTTTAAACATTTCTGGTGTACCTCGGTTCATGAGAAACTACTTAATTTGGAATTTTTAATGATATTTTTTCTCTTATTTTTACAATTTGTCGTGTACCCGGTTAAATGAAAAAATCATAATTTTTTACTTATGTAAAATTCATAAATTACCTATAATTACAATTTGTGATCATTTTAAACATTTCTGGTGTACCTGGGTTCATGAGAAACCGTTTAAAATTTGAATTTGTTAATGATATTTTTCTGTCATTTTTAACAATTTGTCGTGTACCCGGATAAATGAAAAAATCATAATTTTTGAATTTTTGTAAAATTCATAAATTACCTATAATTACACTTTGTGATCATTTTAAACATTTCTGGTGTGCGTGGGTTCATGAGAAACTGCTTAAATTTTGTATTTGTTAATGATATTTTTTTGTTATTTTTAACAATTTGTCGTGTACCAGGGTACATGAAAAAAAATCATAATTTTTGAATTTTTGTAAAATTCATAAATTACTTATAATTACACTTTGTGATCATTTTATACAATTCTGGTGTACCTGGGTTCATGAGAAACTGCTTAAATTTTGAATTTGTTAATGATATTTTTCTATCATTTTTAACAATTTGACATGTACCCCCGAGTACATGAAAAATTCATAATTTTTTAATTTTTTGTAAAATTCATAAACTACCTTTAATTACACTTTGTGATCATTTTAAACAATTCTGGTGTACCTGGGTTCATGAGAAACTGCTTAAATTTTGAATTTGTTAATGATATTTTTCTATCATTTTTAACAATTTGACATGTACCCCCGAGTACATGAAAAATTCATAATTTTTTAATTTTTTGTAAAATTCATAAACTACCTTTAATTACACTTTGTGATCATTTTAAACAATTCTGGTGTACCTGGGTTCATGAGAAACTGCTTAAATTTTGAATTTGTTAATGATATTTTTCTATCATTTTTAACAATTTGACATGTACCCCCGAGTACATGAAAAATTCATAATTTTTTAATTTTTTGTAAAATTCATAAACTACCTTTAATTACACTTTGTGATCATTTTAAACAATTCTGGTGTACCTGGGTTCATGAGAAACTGCTTAAATTTTGAATTTGTTAGTGATATTTTTTCTGTCATTTTGAACAATTTGTCGTTTACCCGATTACATGAAAAATTCATAATTTTTGAATTTTTGTAAAATTCGTAAATTACCTATAATTACACTTTGTGATCATTTTAAACATATCTGGTGTACATGGGTTCATGAGAAACTGCTTAAATTTTGAATTTGTTAATGATATTTTTTTGTTGTTTTTAACAATTTGCCGTGTACCCGCGTACATGAAAAAATCATAATTTTTGAATTTTTTTAAAATTCATAAACTACCTATAATTACACTTTGTGATCATTTTAAACATTTCTGGTGTACCTGGGTTTATGAGAAACTGCTTAAATTTTGAATTTGTTAATGATATTTTTCTATCATTTTTAACAATTTGTCGTGTACCCGGATACATGAAAAAATCATAATTTTTGAATTTTTGTAAAATTCATAAATTACCTATAATAACACTTTGTGATCATTTTAAACATTTCTGGTGTGCGTGAGTTCATAAGAAACTGCTTAAATTTTGAATTTGTTAATAATATTTTTTGTCATTTTTAACAATTTGTCGTGTACCCGGATACATGAAAAAATCATAATTTTTGAATTTTTGTAAAATTCATAAATTACCTATGATTACACTTTGTGATCATTTTAAGCATTTCTGGTGTGCGTGGGTTCATGAGAAACTGCTTAAATTTTGTATTTGTTAATGATATTTTTTTGTTATTTTTAACAATTTGTCATGTACCAGGGTACATGAAAAAAAATCATAATTTTTGAATTTTTGTAAAATTCATAAATTACTTATAATTACACTTTGTGATCATTTTAAACATTTCCGGTGTACCTGGGTTCGTGAGAAACTGCTTAAATTTTGAATTTGTTAATGATATTTTTCTATCATTTTTAACAATTTGTCGTATAAACCCGAGTACATGAAAAATTCATAATTTATTAATTTTTGTAAAATTCATAAACTACCTATTATTACACTTTGTGATCATTTTAAATATTTCAGGTGTACCTGGGATCATGAGAAACTGCTTAAATTTTGAATTTGTTAATGATATTTTATCTGTCATTTTTAACAATTTGTCGTGTACCCGAGTAAATGAAAAATTCATAATTTTTGAATTTTTGTAAAATTCATAAATTACTTATAATTACACTTTGTGATCATTTTAAATATTTCTGGTTTACCTGGGTTCATGAGAAACTGCTTAAATTTTGAAATGTTTAATGAGATTTTAATAATTTTTCGTGTACCCTGGTAGATGAAAAAAATCATAATTTTTGAATTTTTATAAAATTCATAAATTACCTATAATTACACTTTGTGATCATTTTAAACATTTAAGGTGTACCTCGGTTTATGAGAAACTACTTAATTTTGAATTTTTTAATCATATTTTTTCTCTTATTTTTAACAATTTGTCGTGTACCCGGGTACATTAAAAAATCATAACTTTTGAATTTTTTTAAAATTCATAAATTACCTATAATTACACTTTGTGATCATTTTAAACATTTCTGGTGTACATGGGTTCAAGAGAAACTGCTTAAATTTTGAATTTGTTAATGATATTTTTTTGTTGTTTTTAACAATTTGTCGTGTACCTGCGTAAATGAAAAAATCATAATTTTTGAATTTTTTTAAAATTCATAAACTACCTATAATTACACTTTGTGATCATTTTAAACATTTCTCGTGTACCTGGGTTCATGAGAAACTGCTTAAATTTTGAATTTGTTAATGATATTTGTCTATCATTTTTAACAATTTGTCGTGTACCCGAGTACATGAAAAATTCATAATTTTTGAATTTTTGTAAAATTCATAAATTACCTATAATTACACTTTGTGATCATTTTAAACATTTCTGGTGTACATGGGTTAATGAGAAACTACTTAAATTTTGAATTTGTTAATGATATTGTTGAAAATATAAAATATGATCACCACAAATAAAGGTTTGCACCGTTTATTGTGTGACAAATATATATATATATATATATATATATTAAAGATAAATGCGGAATAAATAATAAGAGTTGCAGAATAAAAATATATAATCTGATCGCCACAAATAAAGGTTTGCACCGTTTACTGTGTGAAAGATATATAAATTATATAAATTGCAGTAATTAAATGACTTAAAGCGATAAATAATATAAATGACTATAATTAAAAGACATAAAACGATAAATAATGTAAATGACTATAATTATATAAATATATATATATATATATATCAAGTAGGTTCGTCAATAGATTGACTGAACTGGTTTACAACAGGACTGTGGAACGACTGGTCTATCAAGTAGGTTCGTCAAATAAATTGACTGAACTGGCTTAGGGTTGGACTGGATTTCTAATAGACTGTGTCTCTATTTGTTCTTGTTTGATGATCTTGGTAATCTTGACTTGTTTGGTGATCTTGGTAATCTTGGTGTTCTTGGTGTTTTTCTTGGTGTTCTTGGTGTTTTTCTTGGTGTTCTTGGTGTTTTTGGTGTGTGTTCTTGGTGTTTTTGGTGTTTTGGAGAGTGTTTGGAAGTTGGAAATAAGATGGTGGAAGTTGGAGAGGATTTGGTGAATTTTTGGTGGTGAAAATGAAAGAAATGGTGTTGAAATGGTTTATATATGAATTTTAAAGGGTTTTGGGTTGTTTTTGAAGGTTTTCGGAAGTTCAGGGACCAAAACTGTAAATATTTCATCAGAAACACGCGGACTTTGGGTCGGGTCGGTAATGGGTCGGTAACCGGGTCAAGGCGCGGGTTGTACGTGAGTGTAAATGGTAGCATGTGCGGGTCGGACGCGGATCGGATGGGTGGGTTTGGGGCGCGAGAGTTTGTGAGGGACGCGGGTTGCAGGAGCGGGGCGTCCGGTCGGACGTTCGGGTCGACGCGCGGATCTTACGTGAGAGGAAACGGAGCCGGGTGAGGTGCGGGTTCGGATCCGGAGCGGCTGGCGGGTATCCGGACACGGAGCTGGGCTTGGCGAATGTGGGCTGGGCGGATCTGATGGGCTTGCGAGATTGGGCTAGTGCTGTTGCTGCTGGCCTGTTCCATTTTTTTTAATATAAATGGATTTTAAAACTCCGAAAATAATTAAAATAAATTACAAAAATTCATTTTAAATTTATAAACTTAATTAAATCTAATAAAATAAATTATTTAGAAATTATATTTCCAATAATTCATTTGAAATAGAGTTAACTTAATTTTCTTTTATAATTTTCTTTGTTTTAATCTTTAAAACTCATTTTCTCGTTTAATCTCGAATCCTCGCAACCTGAAATAAACTGATAATATTTGTTAGACAAAATAAAAACAGTTCATCTTATTTCAATGATGGTCACATACAAAAACATTTTTCAACAATTTCCCCCTATGTGATCATTGATGAAATAACGACAGATATAATCACATTAACAGTTTTAATATTGAAGATTTGAGATAAAAGTTTTGTCAATGATAAGATATATATAAAACCTTTGTAATCATTTTGAAAGTTTGTGACTTGGTTTTACATATCTTATGTTTTGAAAAAGATTTTGAAGAATGTTTGTTTCTGAATCAAAGTCTCGGGTTCGGTTATCAAAGGGTTTCCATATATGTATTTAAAGAAATTTCTTAAGATTTTATAGCATTATTGATGACGACAAGTGGTCTAACAGGTCGATTCAGATGAACGCTCATAGATATGGCTCACAGTTCACTTGGGTGTTTGGTTGTTCTGGCAGCAGAACAAGTTAATGATCACTAAAAATGAGTGATATCTCTCTCTGACGACTCACACTCATATTGGAGGTGTTCATCTATGCTTTTCCTGTAAAGTCACTTAGTTTCATTATTAGATAATCAATCACATAAGACTGGTTTCGACATTACTCAGCGGGTTTCTACATTCATGCCATTAACGTTCACTCTCTCTCTCCGCCGGGAAATACATGTAGAGGGGTTTAACAATTTTCATAGTGCAGTTTGCAACTAAGAAATCTTCAGTGATGAAGGCTACAGTATCCCGGGAAATCCATTGTTGTTGCAGCTTCTTCTTTGATGGTATCCTGTTTGTTGATCAATATCGATTTATTGTAAAAAGATATTTTGTTTTATCATTGAGAAGTTGCTACAATTGAGAACAATTTTTTTTGTTTTTGTAAGAGTATCTGTCTTGAGTGATTGAGATGTTTGCTTTTCTAAAAAATGGTTAAAAACAAATTGCGGGATTTGATGATGTTTGTTTTGAAATAACCATTTGGTGGAGAGTTTGTTTAACTTGGTATTCGGTGAGTGATTTGACTTTCTTGTTGATTCGTCTTTGAGGATTGGATGTTGATAGATCTTTATTTCTCCTTTGGTTTTCTTGTAAGGATATGTCGTTGTTTGGAGTCTTTCCATTTTGATGTTGTCTTCATTTTTTGTTGGCTTTTATCTAGGTAGGGATAGGTGGCATAAAAGACAATTTGTCTAGTATGTAAGAAATGAAAGTATCGTCCCTGGTCATTTTGATATCTAAGCAAAAATGAGACCGTGACAAGGTATAATCGGGTATACCTTAAAAGCAATAGTGACACACCTAAGCTCACAAGAAATGAATTCCACAATGATTTAGATCGACGAGGCACAAATTCTCACATGGGTTTTTGTTTTCATCTGAACCTCCTAACCTTATGTCCCTTGGTTGTTTAAAATCGTCAATAATGAAATAAAATCGAAGGAAATAAAGTTATATACATTATGAAAAGTAGGAGATTTGAACCTTCACTCCAATTAGGAATCAATATGACTTAAAATCTTCATCGAGCATAAGCATCTGAAAAATTAAGTCAAGATACGATTAATCACAAGGTTCTATAAAAGCTTATTATGACAAGTCTTTTATTGTATTTTTGAAATTTTGATTTTCTGAATGTTTTTTGAAATTTTGGTTATTTGAATGTTTTTGGAAATTTTGGTTTTTAAGGAAAGATATGAAAATTATAAAAATCTAAAATATTTTTGTCTTTTGAAGTTTTGTAATAATTTTTTTTGTTTTGAAATAAAGTAAACACACGTTTGTACAAACAAAGGTAAAAATTAAGGATGGATGATATCTGGATTTAACATTCCTAGACGGCCTAGGAAGTATAGAAACTTTGTTTCATCGAGAGCCTTAGTGAAGACATCGGCAATTTGATCTTCGGTGTTTATGAAGTGTAATTCGATATGACCCTTTTGAATGTTGTCTTTAATGAAGTGATATCGAATATCGATGTGCTTTGTCATGGAATGGTGAACGGGATTGTGAGAAATGGCTATTGCACTGGTTGAGTCACAAAATATGGGAATTTGTGAAACTCTGAAGCCATAGTCACGCAGTTGAGTTTGCATCCATATGACTTGTGAACAACAGCTGGCGGCAGCGACGTATTCAGCTTCTGCTGTTGATGTGGATACACAACTCTGTTTCTTTGAAGACCAACTCACTAGTCGACCTCCTAGGAATTGACAGCTACCAGATGTACTTTTCCTATCTAGCTTGCAACCTCCATAGTCTGAGTCGGTGAAAGCGTTCAGCTGAAAATCGGATTTAGCTGGATACCAAAGGCCAAGTTTGGGAGTGCCTTTTAGGTATTTGAAGATGCGTTTCACAGCAATGACATGAGATTCCATAGGATTTGCTTGGTATCTGGCACAGACACAAGTAGAAAACATAATGTCAGGTCTGCTGGCAGTGAGGTATAATAGTGATCCGATCATTCCACGATATCTTTTCTGGTCAACGGGTTTGCCATCTAAGTCTGCATCGATTTTGTATCCAAAGGCTATTGGGGTTTTGGCAGTATTGGATTTGTCCATTGAAAAGCGAGTGAGTAGGTTTTTGACATAATTCTCTTGGTTGATGAAAATTCCATCAGTTGACTGTTTGATTTGAAGTCCGAGAAAAGTAGTCATCTCCCCAATCATGCTCATTTCAAATTTGCTTTTCATTAAATCTGCAAACTTAACACTCAAAGATTCATCAGTAGAACCGAAAATAATGTCATCAACATATATTTGTACGATTAACAAATGTTTATTAAAGATTTTACGAAAAAGGGTTTGATCGATTGAACCCCTTTTGAAACCTGATTCTTCGAGGAATGTTGACAAGGTGGCATACCAGGCACGGGGTGCTTGTTTTAAGCCATAGACAGCTTTTTGCAATTTGAAGCTGTGATGAGGATATTTGGGATCTTCAAAGCCTGGTGGTTGTTGGATATAAACATCTCGATCTAATTCTCCATGTAGGAATGCACATTTAACGTCCATTTGAAAAACTTTAAAGTTCTTATGTGCAGCATATGCGAGAAAGATGCGGATAGCTTCTATTCTGGCGACTGGAGCATATGTTTCATCGTAGTCTATTCCTTCTTGTTGTGAATAGCCTTTGACTACGAGACGTGCCTTGTTTCGACACACGACTCCTTGATCGTCAGTCTTGTTTCTGAATACCCATCTTGAACCTATGATAGTAACATCTGGTGGTGTAGGAACAAGATTCCATACGTCATTTCTTTCGAATTTAGCTAGCTCTTCTTGCATAGCTTTTACCCAGTCTGGGTCTTTGAGAGCAGTATGTATGGTTTTGGGTTCAGTCATGGATAGGAAGGCTCCAAATAAGCATTCATTGGCAGTTGCGGCTCTAGTTTGGATGCCTGAATTGGGATCTCCGATGATTAGGTCAGTGGGATGGTTTCTGGTCCATTTTATTAAACGATTTTCTTCCGTTGTAATAATAGGATTTTCAGTATCCCATTGTTCTTCTCCAGTAGTTTCTTCTTGGAAGAGGTTTGAAGGTTCCCCCATAAATGTTGCATCGGGATTGTTTTGGATATTTGGGGATGGAGTGGTAAAATCTGGGGTGGTTAAATTTGGAGTGGTTAAAGGAGGATTTGGTGTTTGTTCTAATGAGGAAGTATGTGTTTGTGGTTCCCCCTTAACTTGATCTGCAACATTTCTGTTTCTTTGTGGAGTTCCTTCAGTGGGTGTTCCTGTAGGATCAATTTGAGTAGTTAGAATTTCAGAATTATAAGCAGTTTTAGGTTGTTTAAAAAGTAAATCAATATCAACTTCAATGTCTATGTCAGGAGATGGTGTTTGTGGAATTGGATTTTGAAAAATATTATCTATCATTTGTGAACCAAAATGTTCACGATCCAATTTTCTGACATAAAATTCATCGAAGTGGACATCGGTACTTTCTTCAATTACTCTTGTACGTTTGTTCAGTACTCGATAAGCAGCTGAAGAAAATGAGTAACCAAGGAAAATTCCTTCGTCCGACCTTGATTCAAATTTTGAAAGGTGGTCTTTAGTATTCTTTATGAAGCATCGACAACCAAAAATATGAAAAAATTTGATATTTGGTTTTCGGTTGTTAATGACTTCATATGGTGTTTTATGAAGATTTTTGTGAATTAAGGAGCGATTTTGTGTGTAGCAAGCTGTGGCAATTGCTTCTGCCCAGAAGTATTGTGGCAGATCAGCAAAGATGAGCATTGATCTTGCAGCTTCGCACAGAGTTCGGTTCCTTCTTTCAACAACGCCGTTTTGTTGAGGAGTGTAAGGGGCTGAGAAGTTGTGTTCGATGCCTTTGTTTTTGAGAAATGAGTCTAGAGTTATGTTTTTGAACTCTAAACCATTGTCACTTCGGATTCTTCGAACTGGTCGTTTGAGCTTTAGTTCGATCTGTTTTATAAAGTTGATCATCTCTTCTGGTGCTTCTGATTTCAGTCTTAAGAAAAAGACCCATGTAAATCGAGTGAAGCCATCAACTATGACAAGGACATACTTCTTCCCTTGTATTGTTTGGATTTTGGCGGGGCCACAGAGGTCTATGTGCAGCAATTCTAGTGGTTCGGATACACTAGATTCTGTAATGCTTTTGTGAGAGGATTTGGAAAGTTTTCCCTTTTCACAAGCGGCACAAAGAGTTTCATTGTCGAGCTTTAGAAGTGGCAGTCCTCGAACTAGATCATCACCGATCAATTTGTTGATGTACCCGAAATTTAGATGGGAAAGGCGACGGTGCCATAACCAACTAATATCTGCTGGGGCTTTGGATAGCAGACAAATATCGGGTTTACCATAAATAAGATCCATGTCTAGTGGATACATATTTCCGGCACGGTGTGAATAAACAATGATTTCTTTGGAGTTGGCGTCCATGATCAAGCTTCTTTGTTTGGTAAATAGGACATCAAGATCGTTATCGCAGAGTTGAGAAACACTGATGAGGTTGTGTTTCAGGTCATCAACATAAGCAACTTTCTTTATGGTGAAGTTACCATTAGTTATGTTTCCATAACCTTTGATTTTTGCCGTCATGTTGTTGCCAAAGGTAACGTCTTGATTGGTTTGGGTGGGTCTGAAGTCACGAAGGTAG
The DNA here is from genome assembly GCA_023525715.1 of Cichorium intybus. NCBI lineage: Eukaryota > Viridiplantae > Streptophyta > Magnoliopsida > Asterales > Asteraceae > Cichorium > Cichorium intybus. The sequence continues at coordinate 161,496,038 of CM042009.1, read as the reverse complement.
TTTCTGTTTCCTGTCATATGCTTGGAGCAGCCACTATCAATGTACCATGTATCATCCTTGGGTTCTCCAGCATTAGATCCCTGCAATTAGATAGAAATTTTAGGTACCCAGATCTGAATGGGTCCTGATTTGTTAGCTTTTGCTATTTTGGGTTTGTTGTTCAATGACTTTGGTTTATTGGGATAGAATGGTTGAGGTTTGATTTGATTTATCAAGTTTTCCCAAAATATGATTTGTTTTTGATAACCTGTGAGTTGATAAGATCTGTGATTTGATGAAAGATATCCTAGATTTGAGAATTGATTTGAAAAGTTTTCTTCACATCTGGGGTATGAAGAGCGGTTTTGAAAAGGTTTTGGATAAGGTTTTGATTTTTGTTTGGAAACCTGTTTATGAGGTATGACGTAGGGTTTAACTGGTTTCTTTGGTTGGTTTTCAAAAACTTTTGGCTTGACAAGTGGGGTTTTGATGACTTGAATGGGTTTTTTGCTTATTTGTTGTTTCTTGGAGTATTTTTGTCCCGGACTAGTTTTTCCAACAATTGATGAACTCATTGTAGGAAAAGCAGTTGGTACAGAAGTACTACCAACCTCGTAAAAGGAATTTTCTCCATTCAAAAAGTTTTTAGATTTGGTGGTTTCGTTGGTATGTTTGATTTGTTGATTTGAAGAACTAGCAGAGTTTGATTTGGAAACATTGAAATCAGTATCATCTGGGCTACAGTTGATAACTGTTTCGTCATCTGAATCTTCCTCATTAACAGATGTGAAAAGATCTGGTAGAGTTGATTCAGAGTTTTCACAAATTATCATGTTTTCTTGATTTTCTAGTTCTTTTTCAAAGGTTTCTCTACCAATTCCTGGTCTGTAACTCGTATCAAATTTTCCAGTACCCAAGGTGTTTGCCTTGGTGAATATATCATCACTGAGTTTTCTGGCAATTTTGATAGATTCCACATTCTGTATCAATCTTTTGTTTTTAGATTCAAGAAAAGTGATTTGGTTTAAAGAATCAGTCAGTTTTTCATTTAAGATTTTGTGTTTTTCAGTTGACTCTTGAAAGTTTTGTGTCAACTGAATGATTTCCATTTCTAAAACATCTTTTGTTTCAGAAGAAATGACTGATTGATTTTTTAATTCCAATTCCTTTTTCTGAATTAGAGATTGATTTAATTGTTCAAAGACGTGATTGTAATCTTCTGATTTTCTTTTAACGTCTCTTTCCAATTTGGTCCTTGTTCTGGTTAATTCTGCAAATTTGAGTTGTAGGGTTTGTAACTCACATTTGAAGATTTCAGAATTAACCACTGTGTCATGGTATTTCTTGAGATCAGCTTCTAAACTTTTCTCAATTTTTGATATATGGGACTCAAAAATTATTTTAGAAAAACCGAGTTCAGAGATCATAGTCCATACCTGTTCTATGACATTTGGAGCTCTTGAAGTTGTACCAACTACGAAGCAGAAGTTGGATTGTGTCGGTTCATTGTTGGCTTCGTCTTCAGAGGTTGGCCAGTATTCCACATTTGGTTCGTGGATTGCCATCAAAGCTCTTTGGTTTTCTTGGTTTTCCTTTTTCTTTAACTCATAGGCTTTTTGAGCGTAGTATGCCGAGTCTTTGATTTTTGTCTTGTTTTTGGCTCGGCACTCTCTTGCGTAGTGATTAGTTCCTTTGCAATTGTGACAGATAATCTTTTCTTCATCACTTTCTTCCTTTTGACTTTTGATTGGAAGTCGTTCCGGTGCTTGAGTTTGGATTTGTTGGGAAGATTGGGAGGAGTTTTGTTGGAATCCAAGATTTTGGTTGTTTGAAAAACCATTATTTTGATTATTGTATCCTTGATTTTGGAATCCCCGGTTTTGGTTTTGAAGACCGTTGTTTTGGTTATTGTTTTGATGATTTGAGTTGGGATTGTTTTGAAATCCCTGGTTAGAGTTATTTTGGAAAGAGGGTCTTTGTGAATTTTGTCCAAAATGAGGTTTTGGTTGAAAACCTTGGTTGTTTTGACCAAATTGTGGTCTTGGTTGAAATCCAGAATTATTTTTTCCAAATTGTGGTCGGTTTTGAAAATTTGGTTTAAAATTCGATTGACCGTAATTTGGAATAAATCTTTGGAGATTTGTATTTGCAACCAAAGCACACAATTGTTGGTAGTCTGCTTCATCATTTAAATCAGTTTGATCAAAAGAATTGTTCAAAAATGATTGATTTTGAAAAGATGTTTGATTAAAATGATTGGGGTTTTGTTCATGAAAAAGTGTTTGGTTTTGGTTTGATGTGGAAACGAGAGCAAGTGGTCCTCCAAAAGCTGTAGAGGTTGGTGGGTCAATCGAGGATTCATACGATTGAAGTTCTCCGTACAAATTGTATAGAGTTTCCGTATGAATGGCAGGATTTCCCTGAATGATGAGTTTAACCATCTTCCAGCTTTCGTAAAGATTGTTTAGAAATTTGAGATTGATCTCGTGCTGTGTCTTTTTGATGCCCAAGTTATTCAATTTTACCATGATAAAATTGAACCTATCATGTGCATCATGGATGGTTTCTGATGAAAGCATCTTGAAATTATCGAATTCATTTAAAACGGATGTTCTTTTATTTCCAATAATTCTTTGATTTCCATAAAAACGGTTTTTTAAGTTTTCCCAAATTTGATTCGCAGTCAACAGTATTATGTCATCCATTTGACTTTAAATAATGTGGGGAATTCCGGACACAAGCTCCTTTTTGGCTTGGAGATTCAACCTTTTCTCGGTTTCAACACGAGTTGCTTGAGTTGTAGCAAGGGTAGACAAATCCTCTGAAGCAATATATGTTCCTTCTACACATTTCCAAACATTTTCACTTATGGAGTTAAGATGAAGATTCATACGGCCAACCCACGAATTATACTCTTCGGGAATAAGTATGGGTGCCCGTGAACCAGATCCTAAACTGTTAGCAATAGAAACTGAATTCATGTTGGAGTAATTAACAGAAGACATGTTTTTAAGATTTTTAATTTTAATTTAAAAAGAAGGATTTTTTTAACAAGTGATATTAAAATGAAATATTCAAATAAACGCTTATGGAAGGTTTATATAAACGCTAACCAAAAGTATTTGATGAAAATTTCAAAGTAAATCACACGAGCTCTGATACCAATTGTTGAAAATATAAAATATGATCACCACAAATAAAGGTTTGCACCGTTTATTGTGTGACAAATATATATATATTAAAGATAAATGCGGAATAAATAATAAGAGTTGCAGAATAAAAATATATAATCTGATCGCCACAAATAAAGGTTTGCACCGTTTACTGTGTGAAAGATATATAAATAATATAAATTGCAGTAATTAAATGACTTAAAGCGATAAATAATATAAATGACTATAATTAAAAGACATAAAACGATAAATAATGTAAATGACTATAATTATATAAATATATATATATATATATCAACTAGGTTCGTCAATAGATTGACTGAACTGGTTTACAACAGGACTGTGGAACGACTGGTCTATCAAGTAGGTTCGTCAAATAAATTGACTGAACTGGCTTAGGGTTGGACTGGATTTCTAATAGACTGTGTCTCTATTTGTTCTTGTTTGATGATCTTGGTAATCTTGACTTGTTTGGTGATCTTGGTAATCTTGGTGTTCTTAGTGTTTTTCATGGTGTTCTTGGTGTTTTTCTTGGTGTTCTTGGTGTTTTTGGTGTGTGTTCTTGGTGTTTTTGGTGTTTTGGAGAGTGTTTGGAAGTTGGAAATAAGATGGTGGAAGTTGGAGAGGATTTGGTGAATTTTTGGTGGTGAAAATGAAAGAAATGGTGTTGAAATGGTTTATATATGAATTTTAAAGGGTTTTGGGTTGTTTTTGAAGGTTTTCGGAAGTTCAGGGACCAAAACTGTAAATATTTCATCAGAAACACGCGGACTTTGGGTCGGGTCGGTAATGGGTCGGTAACCGGGTCAAGGCGCGGGTTGTACGTGAGTGTAAATGGTAGCGTGTGCGGGTCGGACGCGGATCAGATTGGTGGGTTTGGGGCGCGAGAGTTTGTGAGGGACGCGAGTTGCAGGAGCGGGGCGTCCGGTCGGACGTTCGGGTCGACGCGCGGATCTTACGTGAGAGGAAACGGAGCCGGGTGAGGTGAGAGGAAACGGAGCCGGGTGTACCTGTGTTTATGAGAAACTGCTTAAATTTTGAATTTTTAATGATATTTTAACAATTTGTCGTGTACCCTAGTACATGAAAAAAATCATAATTTTTGAATTTTTGTAAAATTCATAAATTACCTATAATTACACTTTGTGATCATTTTAAACATTTCTGGTGTACATGGGTTCAGGAGAAACTGCTTAAATTTTGAATTTGTTAATGATATTTTTTTGTTGTTTTTAACAATTTGTCGTGTACCCGCATACATGAAAAAATCATAATTTTTGAATTTTTGTAAAATTCATAAACTACCTATAATTACACTTTGTGATCATTTTAAACATTTCTGGTGTAACTGGGTTCATGAGAAACTGCTTAAATTTTGAATTTGTTAATGATATTTTTTCTGTCATTTTTAACAATTTGTCGTATACCCGGTTACATGAAAAATTCATAATTTTTGAATTTTTGTAAAATTCATAAATTACCTATAATTACACTTTGCGATCATTTTAAACATTTCTGGTGTACCTGGGTTTATGAGAAACTGCTTAAATTTTGAATTTTTAATGAGATTTTAACAATTTGTCGTGTACCCTAGTACATGAAAAAATCATAATTTTTGAATTTTTGTAAATTTCATAAATTACCTATAATTACACTTTGTGATCATTTTAAACATTTCTGGTGTACCTCGGTTCATGAGAAACTGCTTAATTTGGAATTTTTTAATGATATTTTTTCTCTTATTTTTACAATTTGTCGTGTACCCTGGTACATGAAAAATTCATAATTTTTTAATTATGTAAAATTTATAAATTACCTATAATTACACTTTGTGATCATTTTGAACATTTCTGGTGTACCTGGGTTCATTAGAAACTGTTTAAATTTTGAATTTGTTAATGATATTTTTCTGTCATTTTTAACAATTTGTGGTGTTCCCGGATACATGAAAAAAATCATAATTTTTGAATTTTTGTAAAATTCATAAATTACCTATAATTACACTTTGTGATCATTTTAAACATTTCTGGTGTGCGTGGGTTCATGAGAAACTGCTTAAATTTTGAATTTGTTAATGATTTTTTTTTGTTATTTTTAACAATTTGTCGTGTACCAGGGTACATGAAAAAAAATCATAATTTTTTTATTTTTGTAAAATTCATAAATTACTTATAATTACACTTTGTGATCATTTTAAACATTTCTGGTGTACCTGGGTTCATGAGAAACTGCTTAAATTTTGAATTTGTTAATGATATTTTTCTATCATTTTTAACAATTTGTCGTATACACCGGAGTACATGAAAAATTCATAATTTTTTAATTTTTGTAAAATTCATAAACTACCTATAATTACACTTTGTGATCATTTTAAACATTTCTGGTGTACCTGGGATCATGAAAACTGCTTAAATATTGAATTTGTTAATTATATTTTTCTATCATTTTTAACAATTTGTCGTGTACCCGAGTACATGAAAAATTCATAATTTTTGAATTTTTGTAAAATTCATAAATTACTTATAATTACACTTTGTGATCATTTTAAACATTTCTGGTGTACCTGGGTTGAGGAGAAACTGCTTAAATTTTGAAATTTTTAATGATATTTTAACAATTTGTCGTGTACCCTAGTGCATCAAAAAATCATAATTTTTGAATTTTTGTAAAATTCATAAATTACCTATAATTACACTTTGTGATAATTTGAAACATTTCTGGTGTACCTGGGTTCATGAGAAACTGCTTAAATTTTGAATTTGTTAATGATATTTTTTTGTTATTTTTAACAATTTATCATGTACCAAGGTACATGAAAAAATCATAATTTTTGAATTTTTTTTAAATTCATAAGTTACCTATAATTACACTTTGTGATCATTTTAAACATTTCTCGTGTACCTGGGTTCATGAGAAACTGCTTTAATATTGAATTTGTTAATTATATTTTATCTGTCATTTTTAACAATTTGTCGTGTACCCGAGTACATGAAAAATTCATAATTTTTGAATTTTTGTAAAATTCATAAATTACATATAATTACACTTTGTGATCATTTTAAACATTTCTGGTGTACCTGGGTTCAGGAGAAACTTCTTAAATTTTGAAATTTTTAATGAGATTTTAACAATTTGTCGTGTACCCTGGTAGATGAAAAAAATCATAATTTTTGAATTTTTGTAAAGTTCATAAATTACCGATAATTACACTTTGTGATCATTTTAAACATATCTGGTGTACATGGGTTCATGAGAAACTGCTTAAATTTTGAATTTGTTAATGATATTTTTTTGTTGTTTTTAACAATTTTTCGTGAACCCGCGTACATGAAAAAATTATAATTTTTGAATTTTTTTAAAATTCATAAACTACCTATAATTACACTTTGTGATCATTTTAAACATTTCTGGTGTACCTGGGTTCATGAGAAGCTGCTTAAATTTTGAATTTGTTAATGATATTTTTCTATCATTTTTAACAATTTGTCGTGTACCCGAGTACATGAAAAATTCATAACTCTTGAATTTTTGTAAAATTCATAAATTACCTATAATTACACTTTGTGATCATTTTAAACATTTCTGGTGTACATGGGTTCATGAGAAACTGCTTAAATTTTGAATTTGTTAATGATATTTTTTCTGTCATTTTTAACAATTTGTCGTGTACCCGATTACATGAAAAATTCATAATTTTTGAATTTTGTAAAATTCATAAATTACTTATAATTACACTTTGTGATCATTTCAAAATTTATGGTGTACCTGGGTTCATTAGAAACTGCTTAAATTTTGAAAATTTTAATGATATTTTAACAATTTGTCGAGTACCCTAGTACATCAAAAAATCATAATTTTTGAATTTTTCTAAAATTCATAAATTACCTATAATTACACTATGTGATCATTTTAAACATTTCTGGTGTACCTTGGTTCATGAGAAACTACTTAAATTTGAATTTTTTAATGATATTTTTTCTCCTATATTTAACAATTTGTCGTGTACCCGGGTACATTAAAAAATCATAATTTTTGAATTTTTTAAAATTTATAAATTACCAATAATTACACTTTGTGATCATTTGAAACATTTATGGTATACCTAGGTTTATGAGAAACTGCTTATATTTTGAATTTTTATTGATATTTTAACAATTTGTCGTGTACCTTAGTACATGAAAAAAATCATAATTTTTGAATTTTTGTAAAATTTATAAATTATCTATAATTACACTTTGTGATCATTTTAAACATTTCTGGTGTGCCTCGGTTCATGAGAAACTGCTTAATTTTGAACTTTTTAATGATATTTTTTTCTCTTATTTATACAATTTGTCGTGTACCCGGGTACATGAAAAATTCATAATTTTTTAATTATACTTTGTGATCATTTTAAACATTTCTGGTGTACCTGTATTCATGAGAAACTGTTAGAAATTTTGAATTTGTTAATGATATTTTTCTGTCATTTTTAACAATTTGTCGTGTACCCGGGTACATGAAAAAATCATAATTTTTGAATTTTTGTAAAATTCATAAATTACCAATAATTACACTTTGTGATCATTTTAAACATTTCTAGTGTGCCTGGGTTCATGAGAAACTGCTTAAATTTTGAATTTGTTAAAGATATTTTTTTTGTTATTTTTAACAATTTGTCGTGTACCCGGGTACATGAAAAAAAAACATAATTTTAGAATTTTTGTAAAATTCATAAACTACTTATAATTACACTTTATGATCATTTTAAACATTTCTGGTGTACCTGGTTTCATGAGAAACTGCTTAAATTTTGAATTTGTTAATGATATTTTTTCAATCATTTTTAACAATTTGTCGTGTACCCGAGTACATGAAAAATTCATAATTTTTGAATTTTTGTAAAATTCATAAACTACCTATAATTACACTTTGTAATCATTTTAAACATTTATGGTGTACCTGGGTTCATGAGAAACTGCTTAAATTTTGAATTTGTTAATGATATTTTTCTATCATTTTTAAAAATTTGTCGTGCACCCGAGTACATGAAAAATTCATAAATTTTGAATTTTTGTAAAATTCATAAATTACCTATAATTACACTTTGTGATCATTTTAATCATTTCTATTGTACCTGGGTTCATGAGAAACTGCTTAAATTTGGAAATTTTTAATGAGATTTTAACAATTTGTCGTGTACCCTCGTAGATGAAAAAAATCATAATTTTTGAATTTTTGTAAAATTCATAAATTACCTATAATTACACTTTGTGATCATTTTAAACATTTCTGGTGTACATGGGTTCATGAGAAACTGCTTAAATTTTGAATTTGTTAATGATATTTTTTTGTTGTTTTTAACAATTTGTCGTGTACCCGCGTTCATGAAAAAATCATAATTTTTGAATTTTTGTAAAATTCATAAACTACCAATAATTACACTTTGTGATTATTTTAAACATTTCTAGTGTACCTGGGTTCGTGAGAAACTACTTAAATTTTGAATTTGTTAATGATATTTTTTCCGTCATTTTTAATAATTTGTCGTGTACCCGATTACATGAAAAATTCATAATTTTTGAATTTTGTAAAATTCATAAATTACTTATAATTACACTTTGTGATCATTTCAAATATTTATGGTGTACCTGGGTTCATGAGAAACTGCTTAAATTTTGAAATTTTTAATGATATTTTAACAATTTGTCGTGTACCCTAGTACATCAAAAAATCATAATTTTTAAATTTTTATAAAATTCCTAAATTACTTATAAGTACACTTTGTGATCATTTTAAACATTTCTGGTGTACCTCGGTTCATGAGAAACTGCTTAATTTTGAACTTTTTAATGATATTTTTTCTCTTATTTTTCACAAGTTGTCGTGTACCCGGGTACATTAAAAAATCATAATTTTTGAATTTTTTTAAAATTCATAAACTACCTATAATTACACTTTGTGATCATTTTAAACATTTCTGGTGTACCTGGGTTCATGAGAAACTGCTTAAATTTTGAATTTGTTAATGATTTTTTTCTGTCATTTTTAACAATTTGTCGTGTACCCGGTTACATGAAAAATTCATAATTTTTGAATTTTTGTAAAATTCATAAATTACCTATAATTACACTTTGCGATCATTTTAAACATTTCTAGTGTGCCTAGGTTCATGAGAAACTGCTTAAATTTTGAATTTTTAATGATATTTTAACAATTTGTCGTGTACCGTAGTACATGAAAAAAATCATAATTTTTTAATTTTTGTAAAATTCATAAATTACCTATAATTACACTTTGTGATCATTTTAAACATTTCTGGTGTACACGGGTTCATGAGAAACTACTTAAATTTTGAATTTGTTAATGATATTTTTTTGTTATTTTAACAATTTGTCGTGTACCCGGGTATATGAAAAAAAATAATAATTTTTGAATTTTTGTAAAATTCATAAACTACTTATAATTACACTTTGTGGTCATTTTAAACATTTCTGGTGTACCTGGTTTCATGAGAAACTGCTTAAATTTTGAATTTGTTAACGATATTTTTTCAATCATTTTTAACAATTTGTCGTGTACCCGAGTACATGAAAAATTCATAATTTTTGAATTTTTGTAAAATTCATAAATTACCTATAATTACACTTTGTGATCATTTTAAACATTTATGGTGTACCTGGGTTCATGAGAAACTTCTTAAATTTTGAATTTGTTAATGATATTTTTCTATCACTTTTAACAATTTGTCGTGCACCCGAGAACATGAAAAATTCATAATTTTTGAATTTTTGTAAAATTCATAAATTACCTATAATTACACTTTGTGATCATTTTAAACATTTCTGGTGTACCTGGGTTCATGAGAAACTGCTTAAATTTGGAAATTTTTAATGAGATTTTAACAATTTGTCGTGTACCCTGGTAGATGAAAAAAATCATAATTTTTGAATTTTTGTAAAATTCATAAATTACCTATAATTACATTTTGTGATCATTTTAAACATTTCTGGTGTAAATGGGTTCATGAGAAACTACTTAAATTTTGAATTTGTTAATGATATTTTTTTGTTGTTTTTAACAATTTGTCGTGTACCCGCGTTCATGAAAAAATCATAATTTTTGAATTTTTGTAAAATTCATAAATCACCTATAATTACACTTTGTGATCATTTTAAACATTTCTGGTGTACCTGGGTTCATGAGAAACTGCTTAAATTTTGAATTTGTTAATGATATTTTTTCTGTCATTTTTAATAATTTGTCGTGTACCCGATTACATGAAAAATTCATAATTTTTGAATTTTGTAAAATTCATAAATTACTTATAATTACACTTTGTGACATTTCAAATATTTATGGTGTACCTGGGTTCATGAGAAACTGCTTAAATTTTGAAATTTTTAATGATATTTTAACAATTTGTCGTGTACCCTAGTACATCAAAAAATCATAATTTTTGAATTTTTGTAAAATTCATAAATTACCTATAATTACACTTTGTGATCATTTTAAACATTTATGGTGTACCTCGGTTCATGAGAAACTGCTTAATTTTGAACTTTTTAATGATATTTTTTTCTCTTATTTTTCACAAGTTGTCGTGTATCCGGGTACATTAAAAAATCATAATTTTTGAATTTTTTTAAAATTCATAAATTACCTATAATTACACTTTGTGATCATTTTAAACATTTCTGGTGTACATGGGTTCATGAGAAACTGCTTAAATTTTGAATTTGTTAATGATATTTTTTTTGTTGTTTTTAAGAATTTGTCGTATACCCGCGTACATGAAAAAATCATAATTTTTGAATTTTTGTAAAATACATAAACTACCTATAATTACACTTTGTGATCATTTTAAACATTTCTGGTGTACCTGGGTTCATGGGAAACTGCTTAAATTTTGAATTTGTTAATGATATTTTTTCTGTCATTTTTAACAATTTGTCGTGTACCCGGTTACATGAAAAATTCATAATTTTTGAATTTTTGCAAAATTCATAAATTACCTATAATTACACTTTGCGATCATTTTAAACATTTTCGGTGTACCTGTGTTTATGAGAAACTGCTTAAATTTTGAATTTTTAATGATATTTTAACAATTTGTCGTGTACCCTAGTACATGAAAAAAATCATAATTTTTGAATTTTTGTAAAATTCATAAATTACCTATAATTACACTTTGTGATTATTTTAAACATTTCTGGTGTACATGGGTTCATGAGAAACTGCTTAAATTTTGAATTTGTTAATGATATTTTTTGTTGTTTTTAACAATTTGTCATGTACCTGCGTACATGAAAAAAATCATAATTTTAGAATTTTTGTAAAATTCATAAACTACCTATAATTACACTTTGTGATCATTTTAAACATTTCTGGTGTACATGGGTTCATGAGAAACTGCTTAAATTTTGAATTTGTTAATGATATTTTTTCTGTCATTTTTAATAATTTGTCGTGTACCCGATTACATGAAAAATTCATAATTTTTGAATTTTGTAAAATTCAAAAACTACTTATAATTACACTTTGTGATCATTTCAAATATTTATGGTGTACCTGGGTTCATGAGAAACAGCTTAAATTTTGAAATTTTTAATAATATTTTAACAATTTGTCGTGTACCCTAGTACATCAAAAAATCATAATTTTTGAATTTTTGTAAAATTCATAAATTACCTATAATTACACTTTGTGATCATTTTAAACATTTCTAGTGTACATGGGTTCATGAGAAACTGCTTAAATTTTGAATTTGTTAATGATATTTTTTCTGGCATTTTTAATAATTTGTCGTGTACCCGATTACATGAAAAATTCATAATTTTTGAATTTTGTAAAATTCAAAAACTACTTATAATTACACTTTGTGATCATTTCAAATATTTATGGTGTACCTGGGTTAATGAGAAACTGCTTAAATTTTGAAATTTTTAATGATATTTTAACAATTTGTCGTGTACCCTAGTACATCAAAAAATCATAATTTTTGAATTTTTGTAAAATTCATAAATTACCTATAATTACACTTTGTGACCATTTTAAACATTTCTGGTGTACATGGGTTCATGAGAAACTGCTTAAATTTTGAATTTGTTAATGATCTTTTTTTTGTTGTTATTAAGAATTTGTCGTGTACCCGCGTACATGAAAAAAATCATAATTTTTGAATTTTTGTAAAATACATAAACTACCTATAATTACACTTTGTGATCATTTTAAACATTTCTGGTGTACCTAGGTTCATGGGAAACTGCTTAAATTTTGAATTTGTTAATGATATTTTTTCTGTCATTTTTAACAATTTGTCGTGTACCCGGTTACATGAAAAATTCATAATTTTTGAATTTTTGCAAAATTCATAAATTACCTATAATTACACTTTGCGATCATTTTAAACATTTTCGGTGTACCTGTGTTTATGAGAAACTGCTTAAATTTTGAATTTTTAATGATATTTTAACAATTTGTCGTGTACCCTAGTACATGAAAAAAATCATAATTTTTGAATTTTTGTAAAATTCATAAATTACCTATAATTACACTTTGTGATCATTTTAAACATTTATGGTGTACATGGGTTCATGAGAAACTGCTTAAATTTTGAATTTGTTAATGATATTTTTTTGTTGTTTTTAACAATTTGTCATGTACCTGCGTACATGAAAAAATCATAATTTTTGAATTTTTGTAAAAATCATAAACTACCTATAATTACACTTTGTGATCATTTTAAACATTTCTGGTGTACATGGGTTCATGAGAAACTGCTTAAATTTTGAATTTGTTAATGATATTGTTTCTGTCATTTTTAATAATTTGTCGTGTACCCGATTACATGAAAAATTCATAATTTTTGAATTTTGTAAAATTCAAAAACTACTTATAATTACACTTTGTGATCATTTCAAATATTTATGGTGTACCTGGGTTCATGAGAAACTGCTTAAATTTTGAAATTTTTAATGATATTTTAACAATTTGTCGTGTACCCTAGTACATCAAAAAATCATAATTTTTGAATTTTTGTAAAATTCATAAATTACCTGTAATTACACTTTGTGATCATTTTAAACATTTCTGGTGTACATGGGTTCATGAGAAACTGCTTAAATTTTGAATTTGTTAATGATCTTTTTTTTTGTTGTTTTTAAGAATTTGTCGTGTACCCGCGTATATGAAAAAAATCAAAATTTTTGAATTTTTGTAAAATACATAAACTACTTATAATTACACTTTGTGATCATTTTAAACATTTCTGGTGTATCTGGGTTCATGGGAAACTGCTTAAATTTTGAATTTGTTAATGATATTTTTTCTGTCATTTTTAACAATTTGTCGTGTACCCGGTTACATGAAAAATTCATAATTTTTGAATTTTTGCAAAATTCATAAATTACCTATAATTACACTTTGCGATCATTTTAAACATTTTCGGTGTACCTGTGTTTATGAGAAACTGCTTAAATTTTGAATTTTTAATGATATTTTAACTATTTGTCGTGTACCCTAGTACATGAAAAAAATCATAATTTTTGAATTTTAGTAAAATTCATAAATTACCTATAATTACACTTTGTGATCATTTTAAACATTTCTGGTGTACATGGGTTCATGAGAAACTGCATAAATTTTGAATTTGTTAATGATATTTTTTTGTTGTTTTTAACAATTTTCATGTACCTGCGTACATGAAAAAATCATAATTTTTGAATTTTTGTAAAATTCATAAACTACCTATAATTACACTATGTGATCATTTTAAACATTTCTGGTGTACATGGGTTCATGAGAAACTGCTTAAATTTTGAATTTGTTAATGATATTTGTTCTGTCATTTTTAATAATTTGTCGTGTACCCGATTACATGAAAAATTCATAATTTTTGAATTTTGTAAAATTCAAAAACTACTTATAATTACACTTTGTGATCATTTCAAATATTTATGGTGTACCTGGGTTCATGAGAAACTGCTTAAATTTTGAAATTTTTAATGATATTTTAACAATTTGTCGTGTACCCTAGTACATCAAAAAATCATAATTTTTGAATTTTTGTAAAATTCATAAATTACCTATAATTACACTTTGTGATCATTTTAAACATTTCTGGTGTACATGGGTTCATGAGAAACTGCTTAAATTTTGAATTTGTTAATGATCTTTTTTTTGTTGTTTTTAAGAATTTGTCGTGTACCCGCGTACATGAAAAAATCATAATTTTTGAATTTTTGTAAAATACATAAACTACCTATAATTACACTTTGTGATCATTTTAAACATTTCTGGTGTACCTGGGTTCATGGGAAACTGCTTAAATTTTGAATTTGTTAATGATATTTTTTCTGTCATTTTTAACAATTTGTCGTGTACCCGGTTACATGAAAAATTCATAATTTTTGAATTTTTGCAAAATTCATAAATTACCTATAATTACACTTTGCGATCATTTTAAACATTTTCGGTGTACCTGTGTTTATGAGAAACTGCTTAAATTTTGAATTTTTAATGATATTTTAACAATTTGTCGTGTACCCTAGTACATGAAAAAAATCATAATTTTTGAATTTTTGTAAAATTCATAAATTACCTATAATTACACTTTGTGATCATTTTAAACATTTCTGGTGTACATGGGTTCATGAGAAACTGCTTAAATTTTGAATTTGTTAATGATATTTTTTCTGTCATTTTTAATAATTTGTCGTGTACCCGATTACATGAAAAATTCATAATTTTTGAATTTTGTAAAATTCAAAAACTACTTATAATTACACTTTGTGATCATTTCAAATATTTATGGTGTACCTGGGTTCATAAGAAACTGCTTAAATTTTGAAATTTTTAATGATATTTTAACAATTTGTCGTGTACCCTAGTACATCAAAAAATCATAATTTTTGAATTTTTGTAAAATTCATAAATTACCTATAATTACACTTTGTGATCATTTTAAACATTTCTGGTGTACATGGGTTCATGCGAAACTGCTTAAATTTTGAATTTGTTAATGATATTTTTTTTGTTGTTTTTAAGAATTAGTCGTGTACCCGCGTATATGAAAAAATCATAATTTTTGAATTTTTGTAAAATACATAAACTACCTATAATTACACTTTGTGATCATTTTAAACATTTCTGGTGTACCTGGGTTCATGGGAAACTGCTTAAATTTTGAATTTGTTAATGATATTTTTTTTTTGTCATTTTTAACAATTTGTCGTGTACCCGGTTACATGAAAAATTCATAATTTTTGAATTTTTGAAAAATTCATAAATTACCTATAATTACACTTTGCGATCATTTTAAACATTTTCGGTGTACCTGTGTTTATGAGAAACTGCTTAAATTTTGAATTTTTAATGATATTTTAACAATTTGTCGTGTACCCTAGTACATGAAAAAAATCATAATTTTTGAATTTTTGTAAAATTCATAAATTACCTATAATTACACTTTGTGATCATTTTAAACATTTCTGGTGTACATGGGTTCATGAGAAACTGCATAAATTTTGAATTTGTTAAAGATATTTTTTTTGTTGTTTTTAACAATTTGACATGTACCTGCGTACATGAAAAAATCATAATTTTTGAATTTTTGTAAAATTCATAAACTACCTATAATTACACTTTGTGATCATTTTAAACATTTCTGGTGTACATGGGTTCATGCGAAACTGCTTAAATTTTGAATTTGTTAATGATATTTTTTCTGTCATTTTTAATAATTTGTCGTGTACCCGATTACATGAAAAATTCATAATTTTTGAATTTTGTAAAATTCAAAAACTACTTGTAATTACACTTTGTGATCATTTCAAATATTTATGGTGTACCTGGGTTCATGAGAAACTGCTTAAATTTTGAAATTTTTAATGATATTTTAACAATTTGTCGTGTACCCTAGTACATCAAAAAATCATAACTTTTGAATTTTTGTAAAATTCATAAATTACCTATAATTACACTTTGTGATCATTTTAAACATTTCTGGTGTACATGGGTTCATGAGAAACTGCTTAAATTTTGAATTTGTTAATGATATATTTTTTGTTGTTTTTAAGAATTTGTCGTGTACCCGCGTACTTGAAAAAAATCATAATTTTTGAATTTTTGTAAAATACATAAACTACCTATAATTACACTTTGTGATCATTTTAAACATTTCTGGTGTACCTGGGTTCATGGGAAACTGCTTAAATTTTGAATTTGTTAATGATATTTTTTCTGTCATTTTTAACAATTTGTCGTGTACCCGGTTACATGAAAAATTCATAATTTTTGAATTTTTGCAAAATTCATAAATTACCTATAATTACACTTTGCGATCATTTTAAACATTTTCGGTGTACCTGTGTTTATGAGAAACTGCTTAAATTTTGAATTTTTAATGATATTTTAACAATTTGTCGTGTACCCTAGTACATGAAAAAAATCATAATTTTTGAATTTTTGTAAAATTCATAAATTACCTATAATTACACTTTGTGATCATTTTAAACATTTCTGGTGTACATGGGTTCATGAGAAACTGCTTAAATTTTGAATTTGTTAATGATATTTTTTTGTTGTTTTTAACAATTTGTCATGTACCTGCGTACATGAAAAAATCATAATTTTTGAATTTTTGTAAAATTCATAAACTACCTATAATTACACTTTGTGATCATTTTAAACATTTCTGGTGTACATGGGTTCATGAGAAACTGCTTAAATTTTGAATTTGTTAATGATATTTTTTCTGTCATTTTTAATAATTTGTCGTGTACCTGATTACATGAAAAATTCATAATTTTTGAATTTTGTAAAATTCAAAAACTACTTATAATTACACTTTGTGATCATTTCAAATATTTATGGTGTACCTGGGTTCATGAGAAACTGCTTAAATTTTGAAATTTTTAATGATATTTTAACAATTTGTCGTGTACCCTAGTACATCAAAAAATCATAACTTTTGAATTTTTGTAAAATTCATAAATTACCTATAATTACACTTTGTGATCATTTTAAACATTTCTGGTGTACATGGGTTCATGAGAAACTGCTTAAATTTTGAATTTGTTAATGATATATTTTTTGTTGTTTTTAAGAATTTGTCGTGTACCCGCGTACTTGAAAAAAATCATAATTTTTGAATTTTTGTAAAATACATAAACTACCTATAATTACACTTTGTGATCATTTTAAACATTTCTGGTGTACCTGGGTTCATGGGAAACTGCTTAAATTTTGAATTTGTTAATGATATTTTTTCTGTCATTTTTAACAATTTGTCGTGTACCCGGTTACATGAAAAATTCATAATTTTTGAATTTTTGCAAAATTCATAAATTACCTATAATTACACTTTGCGATCATTTTAAACATTTTCGGTGTACCTGTGTTTATGAGAAACTGCTTAAATTTTGAATTTTTAATGATATTTTAACAATTTGTCGTGTACCCTAGTACATGAAAAAAATCATAATTTTTGAATTTTTGTAAAATTCATAAATTACCTATAATTACACTTTGTGATCATTTTAAACATTTCTGGTGTACATGGGTTCATGAGAAACTGCTTAAATTTTGAATTTGTTAATGATATTTTTTTGTTGTTTTTAACAATTTGTCATGTACCTGCGTACATGAAAAAATCATAATTTTTGAATTTTTGTAAAATTCATAAACTACCTATAATTACACTTTGTGATCATTTTAAACATTTCTGGTGTACATGGGTTCATGAGAAACTGCTTAAATTTTGAATTTGTTAATGATATTTTTTCTGTCATTTTTAATAATTTGTCGTCTACCCGGTTACATGAAAAATTCATAATTTTTGAATTTTTGTAAAATTTATAAATTACCTATAATTACACTTTGCAATCATTTTAAACATTTCCGGTGTACCTGGGTTTATGAGAAACTCCTTAAATTTTGAATTTTTAATGATATTTTAACAATTTGTCGTGTACCCTAGTACATGGAAAAAATCATAATTTTTGGATTTTTGAAAAATTCATAAATTACCTATAACTACACTTTGTGATCATTTTAAACATTTCTGGTGTACATGGGTTCATGAGAAACTGCTTAAATTTTGAATTTGTTAATGATATTTTTTGTTGTTTTTAACAATTTGTCGTGTACCCGCGTACATGAAAAAATTATAATTTTTGAATATTTGTAAAATTCATAAACTACCTATAATTACACTTTGTGATCATTTTAAACATTTATGGTGTACCTGGGTTCATGAGAAACTGCTTAAATTTTGAATTTGTTAATGATATTTTTTCTGTCTTTTTTAATAATTTGTCGTGTACCCGATTACATGAAAAATTCATAATTTTTGAATTTTTTAAAATTCATAAATTACTTATAATTACACTTTGTGATCATTTCAAATATTTATAGTGTACCTGGGTTCATGAGAAACTGCTTAAATTTTGAAATGTTTAATGATATTTAAACAATTTATCGTGTACCCTAGTACATCAAAAAATCATAATTTTTGAATTTTTGTAAAATTCATAAATTACCTATAATTACACTTTGTGATCATTTTAAACATTTCTGGTGTACCTCGGTTCATGAGAAACTACTTAATTTTGAATTTTTTA
Organism: Cichorium intybus; assembly: GCA_023525715.1. Classification (NCBI taxonomy): domain Eukaryota; kingdom Viridiplantae; phylum Streptophyta; class Magnoliopsida; order Asterales; family Asteraceae; genus Cichorium; species Cichorium intybus. The sequence goes on along the minus strand of CM042009.1, from coordinate 161,477,284 downwards.
ATGAAAATTTTTCTCTTATTTTTAACAATTTGTCATCTACCCGGGTACATTAAAAAATCATAATTTTTGAATTTTTTAAAAATTCATAAATTACCTATAATTACACTTTGTGATCATTTTAAACATTTCTGGTGTACATGGGTTCATGAGAAACTGCTTAAATTTTGAATTTGTTAATGATATTTTTTGTTGTTTTTAACAATTTGTCGTGTACCCGCGTACATGAAAAAAATCATAATTTTTGAATTTTTGTAAAATTCATAAACTACCTACAATTACACTTTGTGATAATTCTAAACATTTCTAGTGTATATGGGTTCATGAGAAATTGCTTAAATTTTGAATTTGTTAATGATATTTTTTCTGTCATTTTTAACAATTTGTTGTGTACCCGGTTACATGAAAAATTCATAATTTTTGAATTTTTGTAAAATTCATAAATTACTTATAATTACGCTTTGTGATCATTTCAAATATTTATGGTGTACCTGGGTTCATGAGAAACTTCTTAAATTTTGAAAATTTTAATGATATTTTAACAATTTATCGTGTACCCTAGTACATCAAAAAATCATAATTTTTGAATTTTTGTAAAATTCATAAATTACCTATAATTACACTTTGTGATCATTTTAAACATTTCTGGTGTACCTCGGTTCATAAGAAACTGCTTTTTGAATTTTTAATGATATTTTTTCTCTTATTTATAACAATTTGTCGTGTACCCGGGTACATTAAAAAATCATAATTTTTGAATTTTTTTAAAATTCATAAATTACCTATAATTACACTTTGTGATCATTTTAAACATTTCTGGTGTACATGGGTTCATGAGAAACTGCTTAAATTTTGAATTTGTTAATGATATTTTTTTGTTGTTTTTAACAATTTGTCGTGTACCCGTATACATGAAAAAATCATAATTTTTGAATTGTTGTAAAATTCATAAACTACCTATAATTACACTTTGTGATCATTTTAAACATTTCTAGTGTACCTGGGTTCATGAGAAACTGCTTAAATTTTGAATTTGTTAATGATATTTTTTTCTGTCATTTTTAACAATTTGTCGTGTACCCGGTTACATGAAAAATTCATAATTTTTGAATTTTTGTAAAATTCATAAATTACCTATAAATACACTTTGTGATCATTTTAAACATTTCTGGTGTAACTCGGTTCATGAGAAACTACTTAATTTTGAATTTTTTAATGATATTTTTTCTCTTATTTTTACAATTTGTCGTGTACCCGGGTACATGAAAAATTCATAATTTTTTTAATTATGTAAAATTCATATATTACCTATAATTACACTTTGTGATCATTTTAAACATTTCTGATGTACCTGGGTTCATGAGAAACTGTTTGAATTTTGAATTTGTTAATGATATTTTTCTGTCATTTTTAACAATTTGTCGTGTACCCGGGTACATGAAAAAATCATAATTTTTGAATTTTTGTAAATTTCATAAATTACCTATAATTACACTTTGTGATCATTTTAAACATTTCTGGTAAGCCTGGAATCATGAGAAACTGCTTAAATTTTGAATTTGTTAATGATATTTTTTTGTTATTTTTAAAAATTTGTCGTGTACCCGGGTACATGAAAAAAAATCATAATTTTATAATTTTTGAATTTGTTAATGATATTTTTCTGTCATTTTTAACAATTTGTCGTGTACCCGGGTACATGAAAAATTCATAATTTTTTTAATTATGTAAAATTCATATATTACCTATAATTACACTTTGTGATCATTTTAAACATTTCTGGTGTACCTGGGTTCATGAGAAACTGCTTAAATTTTGAATTTGTTAATGATAGTTTTTGTGTCATTTTTAACAAATTGTCGTGTACCCGAGTACATGAAAAATTCATAGTTTTTGAATTTTTGTAAAATTCATAAATTAACTATAATTACACTTTGTGATCATTTTAAACATTTCTGGTGTACCTGGGTTCATGATAAACTGCTTAAATTTTGAATTTGTTAATGATGTTTTTCTATCATTTTTAACAATTTGTCGTGTACCCGAGTACATGAAAAATTCATAATTTTTGAATTTTTGTAAAATTCATAAATTACCTATAATTACACTTTGTGATCATTTTAAACATTTCTGGTGTACCTGGGTTCATGAGAAACTGCTTAAATTTTGAATTTGTTAATAATATTTTTTTGTTATTTTTAACAATTTATCATGTCTCCAGGTACATGAAAAAAATCATAATTTTTGAATTTTTGAAAAATTCATAAATTACCTATAACTACACTTTGTGATCATTTTAAACAGTTTTGGTGTACCTGGGTTCATGAGAAACTGCTTAAATTTTGAATTTGTTAATGATATTTTATTTGTCATTTTTAACAATTTGTCGTGTACCCGAGTACATGAAATATTCATAATTTTTAAAATTTTTGTAAAATTCATAAATTACCAATAATTACACTTTGTGATCATTTTAAACATTTCTGGTGGACCTGGGTTCATGAGAAACTGCTTAAATTTTGAAATTTTTAATGAGATTTTAACAATTTGTCGTGTACCCTGGTAGATGAAAAAAATCATAATTTTTGAATTTTTGTAAAATTCATAAATTACCTATAATTAGACTTTGTGATCATTTTAAACATTTCTGGTGTACATGGGTTCATGAGAAACTGCTTAAATTTTGAATTTGTTAATGATATTTTTTTGTTGTTTTTAACAATTTGTCGTGTACCCGCGTACATGAAAAAATCATAATTTTTGAATTTATATATAATTCATAAACTATCTATAATTACACTTTGTGATCATTTTAAACATTTCTGGTGTACGTAGGTGCATAAGAAACTGCTTAAATTTTGAATTTGTTAATGATATTTTTCTATCATTTTTAACAATTTGTCATCTACCCGAGTACATGAAAAATTCATAATTTTTGAATTTTTGTAAAACTCATAAATTACCTATAATTACACTTTGTGATCATTTCAAATATTTCTGGTGTACCTGGGTTCATGAGAAACTGTTTAAATTTTGAAATTTTTAATGTTATTTTAACAATTTGTCGTGTAGCCTAGTACATCAAAAAATCATAATTTTTGAATTTTTGTAAAATTCATAAATTACCTATAATTACACTTTGTGATCATTTTAAACATTTCTGGTGTACCTCGGTTCATGAGAAACTGCTTAATTTTTAATTTTTTAATGATATTTTTTCTCTTATTTTTAACAATTTGTTATGTACCCGGGTACATTAAAAAATCATAATTTTTGAATTTTTTAAAAATTCACAAATTACCTATAATTACACTTTGTGATCATTTTAAACATTTCTGGTGTACTTGGGTTTATGAGAAACTGGTTAAATTTTGAATTTGTTAATGATATTTTTTTGTTGTTTTTTAACAATTTGTCGTGTACCCGCGTACATGAAAAAATCATAATTTTTGAATTTATATATAATTCATAAACTACCTATAATTACACTTTGGGATCATTTTAAACATTTCTGGTGTACCTGGGTTCATGAGAAACTCCTTAAATTTTGAATTTGTTAATGATATTTTTTCTGTCATTTTTAATAATTTGTCGTGTACCCGATTACATGAAAAATTCATAATTTTTGAATTTTGTAAAATTCATAAATTACTTATAATTACACTTTGTGATCATTTTAAACATTTCTGGTGTAACTGGGTTCATGAGAAACTGATTAAATTTTGAATTTGTTAATGATATTTTTTCTGTCATTTTTAACAATTTGTCGTATACCCGGTTACATGAAAAATTCATAATTTTTGTATTTTTGTAAAATTCATAAATTACCTATAATTACACTTTGCGATCATTTTAAACATTTCTGGTGTACGTGGGTTTATGAGAAACTGCTTAAATTTTGAATTTTTTATGATATTTTAACAATTTGTCGTGTACCCTAGTACATGAAAAAAAATCATAATTTATGAATTTTTGTAAAATTCATAAAATAACTATATTTACACTTTGTGATCATTTTAAACATTTCTGGTGTACCTCGGTTCATGAGAAACTGCTTAATTTTGAATTTTTTAATGATATTTTTTCTCTTATTTTTACAATTTGTCGTCTACCCGGGTACATAAAAAATTCATAATTTTTTAATTATGTAAAATTCATAAATTACCTATAATTACACTTTGTGATCATTTTTAAACATTTCTGGTGTACCTGGGTTTATGAGGAACTGTTTGAATTTTGAATTTGTTAATGATATTTTTCTGTCTCTTTTAACAATTTGTCGTGTACCCGGGTACATGAAAAAAAATAATAATTTTTGAATTTTTGTAAAATTCATAAATTACTTATAATTACACTTTCTGATCATTTTAAACATTTCTGGTGTACCTTGGTTTATGAGAAACTGCTTAAAATTTGAATTTGTTAATGATATTTTTTTGTTGTTTTTAACAATTTACCGTGTACCCGCGTACATGAAAAAATCATAATTTTTGAATTTTTGTAAAATTCATAAATTATCTATAATTAAACTTTGCGATCATTTTAAACATTTATGAAGTACCTGGGTTTATGAGAAACTGCTTAAATTTTGAATTTTTAATGATATTTTAACAATTTGTCGTGTACCCTAGTACATGAAAAAAATCATAATTTTTGAATTTTAAAATTCATAAATTACCTATAATTACACTTTGTCTTCATTTTAAACATTTCTGGTGTACCTCGGTTCATGAGAAACTGCATAATTTTGAATTTTTTATGATATTTTTTCTCTTATTTTTACAATTTGTAGAGTACCCGGGTACATGAAATAATCATAATTTTTGAATTTTTGTAAAATTCATAAATCACCTATAATTACACTTTGTGATCATTTTAAACATTTCTGTGTACCTGGGTTCATGAGAAACTGCTTAAATTTTGAAATTTTTAATGAGATTTTAACAATTTGTCGTGAAAAAAATCAAATTTTTTGAATTTTTGTAAAATTCATAAATTACATATAATTACACTTTGTGATCATTTTAAACATTTTTGGTGTACCTGGGTTCATGAGAAACTGCTTAAATTTTGAATTTGTTAATGATATTTTTTTGTTATTTTTAACAATTTGTCGTGTACCCGGGTACATGAAAAAAATCATAATTTTGAATTTTTGTAAAATTCATAAATTACTTATAATTACACTTTGTGATCATTTTAAACATTTCTGGTGTACCTGGGTTCATGAGAAACTGCTTAAATTTTGAATTTGTTAATGATATTTTTTCTGTCATTTTTAACAATTTGTCGTGTACCCGAGTAAATGAAAAATTCATTATTTTTGAATTTTTGTAAAATTCATAAAATACCTATAATTACACTTTGTGATCATTTTAAACATTTCTGGTGTACATGGGTTCATGAGAAACTGATTAAATTTTGAATTTGTTAATGATATTTTCTATCATTTTTAACAATTTGTCGTGTACCCGAGTACATGAAAAATTCATAATTTTTGAATTTTTGTAAAATTCTTAAATTACCTATAATTATACTTTGTGATCATTTTAAACATTTATGGTGTACTTAGGTTCATGAGAAACTGCTTAAATTTTTAATTTGTTAATGATATTTTTTTGTTATTTTTAACAATTTATGATGTATCCAGGTACATGAAAAAAATCTTAATTTTTGAATTTTTGTAAAATTCATAAACTACCTATAATTACACTTTGTGATCATTTTAAACATTTATGGTGTACCTCGGTTCATGAGAAACTGCTTAATTTTGAATTTTTTAATGATTTTTTTTCTCTAATTTTTACAATTTGTCGTGTACACGGGTACATGAAAAATTCATAATTTTTTAATTATGTAAAATTCATAAATTACCTATAATTACACTTTGTGATCATTTTAAACATTTCTGGTGTACCTGGGTTCATGAGAAACTGTTTGAATTTTGAATTTGTTAATGATATTTATCTGTCATTTTTAACAATTTGTTGTGTACCCGGGTACATGAAAAAAATCATAATTTTTGAATTTTTGTAAAATTCATAAATTACCTATAATTACACTTTGTGATCATTTTAAACATTTCTGGTGTGCCTGAGTTCATGAGAAACTGCTTAAATTTTGAATTTGTTAATGATATTTTTTTGTTATTTTTAACAATTTGTCGTGTACCCGGTACATGAAAAAAAATCATAATTTTTGAATTTTTGTAAAATTCATAAATTACCTATAATTACACTTTGTGATCATTTTAAACATTTCTAGTGTACCTGGGTTCATGAGAAACTGCTTAAATTTTGAATTTGTTAATGATATTTATTCTGTCATTTTTAACAATTTGTCGTATACCCGAATACATGAAAAATTCATTATTTTTGAATTTTTGTAAAATTCATAAATTACCTATAATTACACTTTGTGATAATTTTAAACATTTCTGGTGTACCTGGGTTCATGAGAAACTGATTAAATTTTGAATCTGTTAATGATATTTTTCTATCATTTTTAACAATTTGTCGTGTACCCGAGTACATGAAAAATTCAAAATTTTTGAATTTTTGTAAAATTCATAAATTACCTATAATTACACTTTGTGATCATTTTAAACATTTTTGGTGTACTTGGGTTCATGAGAAACTGCTTAAATTTTGAATTTGTTAATGATATTTTTTGTTATTTTTAACAATTTATCATCTACCCAGGTACATTAAAAAATCATAATTTTTGAATTTTTGTAAAATTCATAAATTACCTATAATTACACGTTGTGATCATTTTAAACATTTATGGTGTACCTGGGTTCATGAGAAACTGCTTAAATTTTGAATTTGTTAATGATATTTTATCTGTCATTTTTAATAATTTGTCGTGTACCGGAGTACATGAAAAATTCATAATTTTTGAATTTTTGTAAAATTCATAAATTACCTATAATTACACTTTGTGATCATTTTAAACATTTCTGGTCTACCTGGGTTCATGAGAAACTGCTTAAATTTTGAAATTTTTAATGAGATTTTAACAATTTGTCGTGTACCCTCGTATATGAAAAAAATCATAATTTTTGAATTTTTGTAAAATTCATAAATTACCTATAATTACACTTTGTGATCATTTTAAACATTTCTGGTGTACATGGGTTCATGAGAAACTGCTTAAATTTTGAATTTGTTAATGATATTTTTTGTTGTTTTTAACAATTTGTCGTGTACCCACGTACATGAAAAAATCATAATTTTTGAATTTTTGTAAAATTCATAAACTACCTATAATTACACTTTGTGATCATTTTAAACATTTATGGTATACTTGGGTTCATGAGAAACTGCTTAAATTTTGAATTTGTTAATGATATTTTTTCTGTCATTTTTAACAATTTGTCGTGTACCCGATTACATGAAAAATTCATAATTTCTGAATTTTGTAAAATTCATAAAGTACTTATAATTACACTTTGTGATCATTTCAAATATTTATGGTGTACCTGGGTTCATGAGAAACTGCTTAAATTTTGAAATTTTTAATGATATTTTAACAATTTGTCGTGTACCCTAGTACATCAAAAAATCATAATTTTTGAATTTTTATAAAATTCATAAATTACCTATAATTACACTTTGTGATCATTTTAAAATTTTCTGGTGTACTTCGGTTCATGAGAAACTGCTTAATTTTGAATTTTTTTATGATATTTTTTCTCTTATTTTTACAATTTGTCGTGTACTCGGGTACAGGAAAAATTCATAATTTTTTAATTATGTAAAATTCATATATTACCTATAATTACACTTTGTGATCATTTTAAACATTTCTGGTGTACCTGGGTTCATGAGAAACTGTTTGAATTTTGAATTTGTTAATGATATTTTTGTGTCATTTTTAACAATTTGTCATGTACCCGGGTACATGAAAAAATCATAATTTTTGAATTTTTGTAAAATTCATAAATTACCTATAATTACACTTTGTGATCATTTTAAACATTTTTGGTGTACCTCGGTTCATGAGAAACTGCTTAATTTTGAATTTTTTTATGATATTTTTTCTCTAATTTTTACAATTTGTCGTGTACCCGGTTTCATGAAAAATTCATAATTTTTAAATTATGTAAAATTCAAAAATTACCTATAATTACACTTTGTGATCATTTTAAACATTTCTGGTGTACCTGGGTTCATGAGAAACTGTTTGAATTTTGAATTTGTTAATGATATTTATCTGTCATTTATAACAATTTGTTGTGTACCCGGGTACATGAAAAAAATCATAATTTTTGAATTTTTGTAAAATTCATAAATTACCTAAAATTACACTTTGTGATCATTTTAAACATTTATGGTGTGCCTGGGTTCATGAGAAACTGCTTAAATTTTGAATTTGTTAATGATATTTTTTTGTTATTTTTAACAATTTTCTTGTACCCGGTACATGAAAAAAAATCATAATTTTTGAATTTTTGTAAAATTCATAAATTACCTATAATTACATTTTGTGATCATTTTAAACATTTCTGGTATACCTGGGTTCATGAGAAACTGCTTAAATTTTGAATTTGTTAATGATATTTATTCTGTCATTTTTAACAATTTGTCGTATACCCGAGTACATGAAAAATTCATTATTTTTGAATTTTTATAAAATTCATAAATTATGAATAATTACACTTTGTGATCATTTTAAACATTTCTGGTGTACCTGGGTTCATGAGAAACTGCTTAAATTTTGAATCTGTTAATGATATTTTTCTATCATTTTTAACAATTTGTCGTGTTCCCAAGTATATGAAAAATTCATAATTTTTGAATTTTTTTAAAATTCATAAATTACCTATAATTACACTTTGTGATCATTTTAAACATTTCTGGTGTACTTGGGTTCATGAGAAACTGCATAAATTGTGAATTTGTTAATGATATTTTTTTGTTATTTTTAACAATTTATCATCTACCCATGTACATGAAAAAATCATAATTTTTGAATTTTTGTAAAATTCATAAATTACCTATAATTATACTTTGTGATCATTTTAAACATTTCTGGTGTACCTGGGTTCATGAGAAACTGCTTAAATTTTGAATTTGTTAATGATATTTTATATGTCATTTTTAATAATTTGTTGTGTACCTGAGTACATGAAAAATTCATAATTTTTGAATTTTTGTAAAATTCATAAATTACCTATAATTACACTTTGTGATCATTTTAAACATTTCTGGTCTACCTGGGTTCATGAGAAACTGTTTGAATTTTGAATTTGTTAATGAGATTTTAACAATTTGTCGTGTACCCTCGTATATGAAAAAAATCATAATTTTTGAATTTTTGTAAAATTAATAAATTACCTATAATTACACTTTGTGATCATTTTAAACATTTATGGTGTACATGGGTTCATGAGAAACTGCTTAAATTTTGAATTTGTTAATGATATTTTTTGTTGTTTTTAACAATTTGTCGTGTACCCGCGTACATGAAAAAATCATAATTTTTGAATTTTTGTAAAATTCATAAACTACCTATAATTACACTTTGTGATCATTTTAAACATTAATGGTATACTTGGGTTCATGAGAAACTGCTTAAATTTTGAATTTGTTAATGATATTTTTTCTGTCATTTTTAACAATTTGTCGTGTACCCGATTACATGAAAAATTCATAATTTTTGAATTTTGTAAAATTCATAAAGTACTTATAATTACACTTTGTGATCATTTCAAATATTTATGGTGTACCTGGGTTCATGAGAAACTGCTTAAATTTTGAAATTTTTAATGATATTTTAACAATTTGTCGTGTACCCTAGTACATCAAAAAATCATAATTTTTGAATTTTTATAAAACTCATAAATTACCTATAATTACACTTTGTGATCATTTTAAAATTTTCTGGTGTACTTCGGTTCATGAGAAACTGCTTAATTTTGAATTTTTTTTATGATATTTTTTCTCTTATTTTTACAATTTGTCGTGTACTCGGGTACAGGAAAAATTCATAATTTTTTAATTATGTAAAATTCATATATTACCTATAATTACACTTTGTGATCATTTTAAACATTTCTGGTGTACCTGGGTTCATGAGAAACTGTTTGAATTTTGAATTTGTTAATGATATTTTTGTGTCATTTTTAACAATTTGTCGTGTACCCGGGTACATGAAAAAATCATAATTTTTGAATTTTTGTAAAATTCATAAATTACCTATAATTACACTTTGTGATCATTTTAAACATTTTTGGTGTACCTCGGTTCATGAGAAACTGCTTAATTTTGAATTTTTTTATGATATTTTTTCTCTAATTTTTACAATTTGTCGTGTACCCGGTTTCATGAAAAATTCATAATTTTTAAATTATGTAAAATTCAAAAATTACCTATAATTACACTTTGTGATCATTTTAAACATTTCTGGTGTACCTGGGTTCATGAGAAACTGTTTGAATTTTGAATTTGTTAATGATATTTATCTGTCATTTATAACAATTTGTTGTGTACCCGGGTACATGAAAAAAATCATAATCTTTGAATTTTTGTAAAATTCATAAATTACCTAAAATTACACTTTGTGATCATTTTAAACATTTATGGTGTGCCTGGGTTCATGAGAAACTGCTTAAATTTTGAATTTGTTAATGATATTTTTTTGTTATTTTTAACAATTTTCTTGTACCCGGTACATGAAAAAAAATCATAATTTTTGAATTTTTGTAAAATTCATAAATTACCTATAATTACATTTTGTGATCATTTTAAACATTTCTGGTATACCTGGGTTCATGAGAAACTGCTTAAATTTTGAATTTGTTAATGATATTTATTCTGTCATTTTTAACAATTTGTCGTATACCCGAGTACATGAAAAATTCATTATTTTTGAATTTTTATAAAATTCATAAATTATGAATAATTACACTTTGTGATCATTTTAAACATTTCTGGTGTACCTGGGTTCATGAGAAACTGCTTAAATTTTGAATCTGTTAATGATATTTTTCTATCATTTTTAACAATTTGTCGTGTTCCCAAGTACATGAAAAATTCATAATTTTTGATTTTTTGTAAAATTCATAAATTACCTATAATTACACTTTGTGATCATTTTAAACATTTCTGGTGTACTTGGGTTCATGAGAAACTGCATAAATTGTGAATTTGTTAATGATATTTTTTTGTTATTTTTAACAATTTATCATCTACCCATGTACATGAAAAAATCATAATTTTTGAATTTTTGTAAAATTCATAAATTACCTATAATTATACTTTGTGATCATTTTAAACATTTCTGGTGTACCTGGGTTCATGAGAAACTGCTTAAATTTTGAATTTGTTAATGATATTTTATATGTCATTTTTAATAATTTGTTGTGTACCTGAGTACATGAAAAATTCATAATTTTTGAATTTTTGTAAAATTCATAAATTACCTATAATTACACTTTGTGATCATTTTAAACATTTCTGGTCTACCTGGGTTCATGAGAAACTGTTTGAATTTTGAATTTGTTAATGAGATTTTAACAATTTGTCGTGTACCCTCGTATATGAAAAAAATCATAATTTTTGAATTTTTGTAAAATTAATAAATTACCTATAATTACACTTTGTGATCATTTTAAACATTTATGGTGTACATGGGTTCATGAGAAACTGCTTAAATTTTGAATTTGTTAATGATATTTTTTGTTGTTTTTAACAATTTGTCGTGTACCCGCGTACATGAAAAAATCATAATTTTTGAATTTTTGTAAAATTCATAAACTACCTATAATTACACTTTGTGATCATTTTAAACATTTATGGTATACTTGGGTTCATGAGAAACTGCTTAAATTTTGAATTTGTTAATGATATTTTTTCTGTCATTTTTAACAATTTGTCGTGTACCCGATTACATGAAAAATTCATAATTTCTGAATTTTGTAAAATTCATAAAGTACTTATAATTACACTTTGTGATCATTTCAAATATTTATGGTGTACCTGGGTTCATGAGAAACTGCTTAAATTTTGAAATTTTTAATGATATTTTAACAATTTGTCGTGTACCCTAGTACATCAAAAAATCATAATTTTTGAATTTTTATAAAATTCATAAATTACCTATAATTACACTTTGTGATCATTTTAAAATTTTCTGGTGTACTTCGGTTCATGAGAAACTGCTTAATTTTGAATTTTTTTATGATATTTTTTCTCTTATTTTTACAATTTGTCGTGTACTCGGGTACAGGAAAAATTCATAATTTTTTAATTATGTAAAATTCATATATTACCTATAATTACACTTTGTGATCATTTTAAACATTTCTGGTGTACCTGGGTTCATGAGAAACTGTTTGAATTTTGAATTTGTTAATGATATTTTTGTGTCATTTTTAACAATTTGTCGTGTACCCGGGTACATGAAAAAATCATAATTTTTGAATTTTTGTAAAATTCATAAATTACCTATAATTACACTTTGTGATCATTTTAAACATTTTTGGTGTACCTCGGTTCATGAGAAACTGCTTAATTTTGAATTTTTTTATGATATTTTTTCTCTAATTTTTACAATTTGTCGTGTACCCGGTTTCATGAAAAATTCATAATTTTTAAATTATGTAAAATTCAAAAATTACCTATAATTACACTTTGTGATCATTTTAAACATTTCTGGTGTACCTGGGTTCATGAGAAACTGCTTAAATTTTGAATCTGTTAATGATATTTTTCTATCATTTTTAACAATTTGTCGTGTTCCCAAGTACATGAAAAATTCATAATTTTTGAATTTTTGTAAAATTCATAAATTACCTATAATTACACTTTGTGATCATTTTAAACATTTCTGGTGTACTTGGGTTCATGAGAAACTGCATAAATTGTGAATTTGTTAATGATATTTTTTTGTTATTTTTAACAATTTATCATCTACCCATGTACATGAAAAAATCATAATTTTTGAATTTTTGTAAAATTCATAAATTACCTATAATTATACTTTGTGATCATTTTAAACATTTCTGGTGTACCTGGGTTCATGAGAAACTGCTTAAATTTTGAATTTGTTAATGATATTTTATATGTCATTTTTAATAATTTGTTGTGTACCTGAGTACATGAAAAATTCATAATTTTTGAATTTTTGTAAAATTCATAAATTACCTATAATTACACTTTGTGATCATTTTAAACATTTCTGGTCTACCTGGGTTCATGAGAAACTGTTTGAATTTTGAATTTGTTAATGAGATTTTAACAATTTGTCGTGTACCCTCGTATATGAAAAAAATCATAATTTTTGAATTTTTGTAAAATTAATAAATTACCTATAATTACACTTTGTGATCATTTTAAACATTTATGGTGTACATGGGTTCATGAGAAACTGCTTAAATTTTGAATTTGTTAATGATATTTTTTGTTGTTTTTAACAATTTGTCGTGTACCCGCGTACATGAAAAAATCATAATTTTTGAATTTTTGTAAAATTCATAAACTACCTATAATTACACTTTGTGATCATTTTAAACATTTATGGTATACTTGGGTTCATGAGAAACTGCTTAAATTTTGAATTTGTTAATGATATTTTTTCTGTCATTTTTAACAATTTGTCGTGTACCCGATTACATGAAAAATTCATAATTTCTGAATTTTGTAAAATTCATAAAGTACTTATAATTACACTTTGTGATCATTTCAAATATTTATGGTGTACCTGGGTTCATGAGAAACTGCTTAAATTTTGAAATTTTTAATGATATTTTAACAATTTGTCGTGTACCCTAGTACATCAAAAAATCATAATTTTTGAATTTTTATAAAATTCATAAATTACCTATAATTACACTTTGTGATCATTTTAAAATTTTCTGGTGTACTTCGGTTCATGAGAAACTGCTTAATTTTGAATTTTTTTATGATATTTTTTCTCTTATTTTTACAATTTGTCGTGTACTCGGGTACAGGAAAAATTCATAATTTTTTAATTATGTAAAATTCATATATTACCTATAATTACACTTTGTGATCATTTTAAACATTTCTGGTGTACCTGGGTTCATGAGAAACTGTTTGAATTTTGAATTTGTTAATGATATTTTTGTGTCATTTTTAACAATTTGTCGTGTACCCGGGTACATGAAAAAATCATAATTTTTGAATTTTTGTAAAATTCATAAATTACCTATAATTACACTTTGTGATCATTTTAAACATTTTTGGTGTACCTCGGTTCATGAGAAACTGCTTAATTTTGAATTATTTTATGATATTTTTTCTCTAATTTTTACAATTTGTCGTGTACCCGGTTTCATGAAAAATTCATAATTTTTAAATTATGTAAAATTCAAAAATTACCTATAATTACACTTTGTGATCATTTTAAACATTTCTGGTGTACCTGGGTTCATGAGAAACTGTTTGAATTTTGAATTTGTTAATGATATTTATCTGTCATTTATAACAATTTGTTGTGTACCCGGGTACATGAAAAAAATCATAATTTTTGAATTTTTGTAAAATTCATAAATTACCTAAAATTACACTTTGTGATCATTTTAAACATTTATGGTGTGCCTGGGTTCATGAGAAACTGCTTAAATTTTGAATTTGTTAATGATATTTTTTTGTTATTTTTAACAATTTTCTTGTACCCGGTACATGAAAAAAAATCATAATTTTTGAATTTTTGTAAAATTCATAAATTACCTATAATTACATTTTGTGATCATTTTAAACATTTCTGGTATACCTGGGTTCATGAGAAACTGCTTAAATTTTGAATTTGTTAATGATATTTATTCTGTCATTTTTAACAATTTGTCGTATACCCGAGTACATGAAAAATTCATTATTTTTGAATTTTTATAAAATTCATAAATTATGAATAATTACACTTTGTGATCATTTTAAACATTTCTGGTGTACCTGGGTTCATGAGAAACTGCTTAAATTTTGAATCTGTTAATGATATTTTTCTATCATTTTTAACAATTTGTCGTGTTCCCAAGTATATGAAAAATTCATAATTTTTGAATTTTTTTAAAATTCATAAATTACCTATAATTACACTTTGTGATCATTTTAAACATTTCTGGTGTACTTGGGTTCATGAGAAACTGCATAAATTGTGAATTTGTTAATGATATTTTTTTGTTATTTTTAACAATTTATCATCTACCCATGTACATGAAAAAATCATAATTTTTGAATTTTTGTAAAATTCATAAATTACCTATAATTATACTTTGTGATCATTTTAAACATTTCTGGTGTACCTGGGTTCATGAGAAACTGCTTAAATTTTGAATTTGTTAATGATATTTTATATGTCATTTTTAATAATTTGTTGTGTACCTGAGTACATGAAAAATTCATAATTTTTGAATTTTTGTAAAATTCATAAATTACCTATAATTACACTTTGTGATCATTTTAAACATTTCTGGTCTACCTGGGTTCATGAGAAACTGTTTGAATTTTGAATTTGTTAATGAGATTTTAACAATTTGTCGTGTACCCTCGTATATGAAAAAAATCATAATTTTTGAATTTTTGTAAAATTAATAAATTACCTATAATTACACTTTGTGATCATTTTAAACATTTATGGTGTACATGGGTTCATGAGAAACTGCTTAAATTTTGAATTTGTTAATGATATTTTTTGTTGTTTTTAACAATTTGTCGTGTACCCGCGTACATGAAAAAATCATAATTTTTGAATTTTTGTAAAATTCATAAACTACCTATAATTACACTTTGTGATCATTTTAAACATTTATGGTATACTTGGGTTCATGAGAAACTGCTTAAATTTTGAATTTGTTAATGATATTTTTTCTGTCATTTTTAACAATTTGTCGTGTACCCGATTACATGAAAAATTCATAATTTCTGAATTTTGTAAAATTCATAAAGTACTTATAATTACACTTTGTGATCATTTCAAATATTTATGGTGTACCTGGGTTCATGAGAAACTGCTTAAATTTTGAAATTTTTAATGATATTTTAACAATTTGTCGTGTACCCTAGTACATCAAAAAATCATAATTTTTGAATTTTTATAAAATTCATAAATTACCTATAATTACACTTTGTGATCATTTTAAAATTTTCTGGTGTACTTCGGTTCATGAGAAACTGCTTAATTTTGAATTTTTTTATGATATTTTTTCTCTTATTTTTACAATTTGTCGTGTACTCGGGTACAGGAAAAATTCATAATTTTTTAATTATGTAAAATTCATATATTACCTATAATTACACTTTGTGATCATTTTAAACATTTCTGGTGTACCTGGGTTCATGAGAAACTGTTTGAATTTTGAATTTGTTAATGATATTTTTGTGTCATTTTTAACAATTTGTCGTGTACCCGGGTACATGAAAAAATCATAATTTTTGAATTTTTGTAAAATTCATAAATTACCTATAATTACACTTTGTGATCATTTTAAACATTTTTGGTGTACCTCGGTTCATGAGAAACTGCTTAATTTTGAATTTTTTTATGATATTTTTTCTCTAATTTTTACAATTTGTCGTGTACCCGGTTTCATGAAAAATTCATAATTTTTAAATTATGTAAAATTCAAAAATTACCTATAATTACACTTTGTGATCATTTTAAACATTTCTGGTGTACCTGGGTTCATGAGAAACTGCTTAAATTTTGAATCTGTTAATGATATTTTTCTATCATTTTTAACAATTTGTCGTGTTCCCAAGTACATGAAAAATTCATAATTTTTGAATTTTTGTAAAATTCATAAATTACCTATAATTACACTTTGTGATCATTTTAAACATTTCTGGTGTACTTGGGTTCATGAGAAACTGCATAAATTGTGAATTTGTTAATGATATTTTTTTGTTATTTTTAACAATTTATCATCTACCCATGTACATGAAAAAATCATAATTTTT
This sequence comes from Cichorium intybus, assembly GCA_023525715.1. NCBI lineage: Eukaryota > Viridiplantae > Streptophyta > Magnoliopsida > Asterales > Asteraceae > Cichorium > Cichorium intybus. The sequence continues at coordinate 161,460,365 of CM042009.1, read as the reverse complement.
GAATTTTTGTAAAATTCATAAATTACCTATAATTATACTTTGTGATCATTTTAAACATTTCTGGTGTACCTGGGTTCATGAGAAACTGCTTAAATTTTGAATTTGTTAATGATATTTTATATGTCATTTTTAATAATTTGTTGTGTACCTGAGTACATGAAAAATTCATAATTTTTGAATTTTTGTAAAATTCATAAATTACCTATAATTACACTTTGTGATCATTTTAAACATTTCTGGTCTACCTGGGTTCATGAGAAACTGTTTGAATTTTGAATTTGTTAATGAGATTTTAACAATTTGTCGTGTACCCTCGTATATGAAAAAAATCATAATTTTTGAATTTTTGTAAAATTAATAAATTACCTATAATTACACTTTGTGATCATTTTAAACATTTATGGTGTACATGGGTTCATGAGAAACTGCTTAAATTTTGAATTTGTTAATGATATTTTTTGTTGTTTTTAACAATTTGTCGTGTACCCGCGTACATGAAAAAATCATAATTTTTGAATTTTTGTAAAATTCATAAACTACCTATAATTACACTTTGTGATCATTTTAAACATTTATGGTATACTTGGGTTCATGAGAAACTGCTTAAATTTTGAATTTGTTAATGATATTTTTTCTGTCATTTTTAACAATTTGTCGTGTACCCGATTACATGAAAAATTCATAATTTCTGAATTTTGTAAAATTCATAAAGTACTTATAATTACACTTTGTGATCATTTCAAATATTTATGGTGTACCTGGGTTCATGAGAAACTGCTTAAATTTTGAAATTTTTAATGATATTTTAACAATTTGTCGTGTACCCTAGTACATCAAAAAATCATAATTTTTGAATTTTTATAAAATTCATAAATTACCTATAATTACACTTTGTGATCATTTTAAAATTTTCTGGTGTACTTCGGTTCATGAGAAACTGCTTAATTTTGAATTTTTTTATGATATTTTTTCTCTTATTTTTACAATTTGTCGTGTACTCGGGTACAGGAAAAATTCATAATTTTTTAATTATGTAAAATTCATATATTACCTATAATTACACTTTGTGATCATTTTAAACATTTCTGGTGTACCTGGGTTCATGAGAAACTGTTTGAATTTTGAATTTGTTAATGATATTTTTGTGTCATTTTTAACAATTTGTCGTGTACCCGGGTACATGAAAAAATCATAATTTTTGAATTTTTGTAAAATTCATAAATTACCTATAATTACACTTTGTGATCATTTTAAACATTTTTGGTGTACCTCGGTTCATGAGAAACTGCTTAATTTTGAATTTTTTTATGATATTTTTTCTCTAATTTTTACAATTTGTCGTGTACCCGGTTTCATGAAAAATTCATAATTTTTAAATTATGTAAAATTCAAAAATTACCTATAATTACACTTTGTGATCATTTTAAACATTTCTGGTGTACCTGGGTTCATGAGAAACTGTTTGAATTTTGAATTTGTTAATGATATTTATCTGTCATTTATAACAATTTGTTGTGTACCCGGGTACATGAAAAAAATCAAAATTTTTGAATTTTTGTAAAATTCATAAATTACCTAAAATTACACTTTGTGATCATTTTAAACATTTATGGTGTGCCTGGGTTCATGAGAAACTGCTTAAATTTTGAATTTGTTAATGATATTTTTTTGTTATTTTTAACAATTTTCTTGTACCCGGTACATGAAAAAAAATCATAATTTTTGAATTTTTGTAAAATTCATAAATTACCTATAATTACATTTTGTGATCATTTTAAACATTTCTGGTATACCTGGGTTCATGAGAAACTGCTTAAATTTTGAATTTGTTAATGATATTTATTCTGTCATTTTTAACAATTTGTCGTATACCCGAGTACATGAAAAATTCATTATTTTTGAATTTTTATAAAATTCATAAATTATGAATAATTACACTTTGTGATCATTTTAAACATTTCTGGTGTACCTGGGTTCATGAGAAACTGCTTAAATTTTGAATCTGTTAATGATATTTTTCTATCATTTTTAACAATTTGTCGTGTTCCCAAGTATATGAAAAATTCATAATTTTTGAATTTTTTTAAAATTCATAAATTACCTATAATTACACTTTGTGATCATTTTAAACATTTCTGGTGTACTTGGGTTCATGAGAAACTGCATAAATTGTGAATTTGTTAATGATATTTTTTTGTTATTTTTAACAATTTATCATCTACCCATGTACATGAAAAAATCATAATTTTTGAATTTTTGTAAAATTCATAAATTACCTATAATTATACTTTGTGATCATTTTAAACATTTCTGGTGTACCTGGGTTCATGAGAAACTGCTTAAATTTTGAATTTGTTAATGATATTTTATATGTCATTTTTAATAATTTGTTGTGTACCTGAGTACATGAAAAATTCATAATTTTTGAATTTTTGTAAAATTCATAAATTACCTATAATTATACTTTGTGATCATTTTAAACATTTCTGGTCTACCTGGGTTCATGAGAAACTGTTTGAATTTTGAATTTGTTAATGAGATTTTAACAATTTGTCGTGTACCCTCGTATATGAAAAAAATCATAATTTTTGAATTTTTGTAAAATTAATAAATTACCTATAATTACACTTTGTGATCATTTTAAACATTTATGGTGTACATGGGTTCATGAGAAACTGCTTAAATTTTGAATTTGTTAATGATATTTTTTGTTGTTTTTAACAATTTGTCGTGTACCCGCGTACATGAAAAAATCATAATTTTTGAATTTTTGTAAAATTCATAAACTACCTATAATTACACTTTGTGATCATTTTAAACATTTATGGTATACTTGGGTTCATGAGAAACTGCTTAAATTTTGAATTTGTTAATGATATTTTTTCTGTCATTTTTAACAATTTGTCGTGTACCCGATTACATGAAAAATTCATAATTTTTGAATTTTGTAAAATTCATAAAGTACTTATAATTACACTTTGTGATCATTTCAAATATTTATGGTGTACCTGGGTTCATGAGAAACTGCTTAAATTTTGAAATTTTTAATGATATTTTAACAATTTGTCGTGTACCCTAGTACATCAAAAAATCATAATTTTTGAATTTTTATAAAATTCATAAATTACCTATAATTACACTTTGTGATCATTTTAAAATTTTCTGGTGTACTTCGGTTCATGAGAAACTGCTTAGTTTTGAATTTTTTTATGATATTTTTTCTCTTATTTTTACAATTTGTCGTGTACTCGGGTACAGGAAAAATTCATAATTTTTTAATTATGTAAAATTCATATATTACCTATAATTACACTTTGTGATCATTTTAAACATTTCTGGTGTACCTGGGTTCATGAGAAACTGTTTGAATTTTGAATTTGTTAATGATATTTTTGTGTCATTTTTAACAATTTGTCGTGTACCCGGGTACATGAAAAAATCATAATTTTTGAATTTTTGTAAAATTCATAAATTACCTATAATTACACTTTGTGATCATTTTAAACATTTTTGGTGTACCTCGGTTCATGAGAAACTGCTTAATTTTGAATTTTTTTATGATATTTTTTCTCTAATTTTTACAATTTGTCGTGTACCCGGTTTCATGAAAAATTCATAATTTTTAAATTATGTAAAATTCAAAAATTACCTATAATTACACTTTGTGATCATTTTAAACATTTCTGGTGTACCTGGGTTCATGAGAAACTGTTTGAATTTTGAATTTGTTAATGATATTTATCTGTCATTTATAACAATTTGTTGTGTACCCGGGTACATGAAAAAAATCATAATCTTTGAATTTTTGTAAAATTCATAAATTACCTAAAATTACACTTTGTGATCATTTTAAACATTTATGGTGTGCCTGGGTTCATGAGAAACTGCTTAAATTTTGAATTTGTTAATGATATTTTTTTGTTATTTTTAACAATTTTCTTGTACCCGGTACATGAAAAAAAATCATAATTTTTGAATTTTTGTAAAATTCATAAATTACCTATAATTACATTTTGTGATCATTTTAAACATTTCTGGTATACCTGGGTTCATGAGAAACTGCTTAAATTTTGAATTTGTTAATGATATTTATTCTGTCATTTTTAACAATTTGTCGTATACCCGAGTACATGAAAAATTCATTATTTTTGAATTTTTATAAAATTCATAAATTATGAATAATTACACTTTGTGATCATTTTAAACATTTCTGGTGTACCTGGGTTCATGAGAAACTGCTTAAATTTTAAATCTGTTAATGATATTTTTCTATCATTTTTAACAATTTGTCGTGTTCCCAAGTACATGAAAAATTCATAATTTTTGAATTTTTGTAAAATTCATAAATTACCTATAATTACACTTTGTGATCATTTTAAACATTTCTGGTGTACTTGGGTTCATGAGAAACTGCATAAATTGTGAATTTGTTAATGATATTTTTTTGTTATTTTTAACAATTTATCATCTACCCATGTACATGAAAAAATCATAATTTTTGAATTTTTGTAAAATTCATAAATTACCTATAATTATACTTTGTGATCATTTTAAACATTTCTGGTGTACCTGGGTTCATGAGAAACTGCTTAAATTTTGAATTTGTTAATGATATTTTATATGTCATTTTTAATAATTTGTTGTGTACCTGAGTACATGAAAAATTCATAATTTTTGAATTTTTGTAAAATTCATAAATTACCTATAATTACACTTTGTGATCATTTTAAACATTTCTGGTCTACCTGGGTTCATGAGAAACTGTTTGAATTTTGAATTTGTTAATGAGATTTTAACAATTTGTCGTGTACCCTCGTATATGAAAAAAATCATAATTTTTGAATTTTTGTAAAATTAATAAATTACCTATAATTACACTTTGTGTTCATTTTAAACATTTATGGTGTACATGGGTTCATGAGAAACTGCTTAAATTTTGAATTTGTTAATGATATTTTTTGTTGTTTTTAACAATTTGTCGTGTACCCGCGTACATGAAAAAATCATAATTTTTGAATTTTTGTAAAATTCATAAACTACCTATAATTACACTTTGTGATCATTTTAAACATTTATGGTATACTTGGGTTCATGAGAAACTGCTTAAATTTTGAATTTGTTAATTATATTTTTTCTGTCATTTTTAACAATTTGTCGTGTACCCGATTACATGAAAAATTCATAATTTTTGAATTTTGTAAAATTCATAAAGTACTTATAATTACACTTTGTGATCATTTCAAATATTTATGGTGTACCTGGGTTCATGAGAAACTTCTTAAATTTTGAAATTTTTAATGATATTTTAACAATTTGTCGTGTACCCTAGTACATCAAAAAATCATAATTTTTGAATTTTTATAAAATTCATAAATTACCTATAATTACACTTTGTGATCATTTTAAAATTTTCTGGTGTACTTCGGTTCATGAGAAACTGCTTAATTTTGAATTTTTTTATGATATTTTTTCTCTTATTTTTACAATTTGTCGTGTACTCGGGTACAGGAAAATTCATAATTTTTTAATTATGTAAAATTCATATATTACCTATAATTACACTTTGTGATCATTTTAAACATTTCTGGTGTACCTGGGTTCATGAGAAACTGTTTGAATTTTGAATTTGTTAATGATATTTATCTGTCATTTATAACAATTTGTTGTGTACCCGGGTACATGAAAAAAATCATAATTTTTGAATTTTTGTAAAATTCATAAATTACCTAAAATTACACTTTGTGATCATTTTAAACATTTATGGTGTGCCTGGGTTCATGAGAAACTGCTTAAATTTTGAATTTGTTAATGATATTTTTTTGTTATTTTTAACAATTTTCTTGTACCCGGTACATGAAAAAAAATCATAATTTTTGAATTTTTGTAAAATTCATAAATTACCTATAATTACACTTTGTGATCATTTTAAACATTTCTGGTATACCTTGGTTCATGAGAAACTGCTTAAATTTTGAATTTGTTAATGATATTTATTCTGTCATTTTTAACAATTTGTCGTATACCCGAGTACATGAAAAATTCATTATTTTTGAATTTTTATAAAATTCATAAATTACGAATAATTACACTTTGTGATCATTTTAAACATTTCTGGTGTACCTGGGTTCATGAGAAACTGCTTAAATTTTGAATTTGTTAATGATATTTATTCTGTCATTTTTAACAATTTGTCGTATACCCGAGTACATGAAAAATTCATTATTTTTGAATTTTTATAAAATTCATAAATTACGAATAATTACACTTTGTGATCATTTTAAACATTTCTGGTGTACCTGGGTTCATGAGAAACTGCTTAAATTTTGAATTTGTTAATGATATTTTATATGTCATTTTTAATAATTTGTTGTGTACCTGAGTACATGAAAAATTCATAATTTTTGAATTTTTGTAAAATTCATAAATTACCTATAATTATACTTTGTGATCATTTTAAACATTTCTGGTCTACCTGGGTTCATGAGAAACTGTTTGAATTTTGAATTTGTTAATGAGATTTTAACAATTTGTCGTGTACCCTCGTATATGAAAAAAATCATAATTTTTGAATTTTTGTAAAATTAATAAATTACCTATAATTACACTTTGTGATCATTTTAAACATTTATGGTGTACATGGGTTCATGAGAAACTGCTTAAATTTTGAATTTGTTAATGATATTTTTTGTTGTTTTTAACAATTTGTCGTGTACCCGCGTACATGAAAAAATCATAATTTTTGAATTTTTGTAAAATTCATAAACTACCTATAATTACACTTTGTGATCATTTTAAACATTTATGGTATACTTGGGTTCATGAGAAACTGCTTAAATTTTGAATTTGTTAATGATATTTTTTCTGTCATTTTTAACAATTTGTCGTGTACCCGATTACATGAAAAATTCATAATTTTTGAATTTTGTAAAATTCATAAAGTACTTATAATTACACTTTGTGATCATTTCAAATATTTATGGTGTACCTGGGTTCATGAGAAACTGCTTAAATTTTGAAATTTTTATTGATATTTTAACAATTTGTCGTGTACCCTAGTACATCAAAAAATCATAATTTTTGAATTTTTATAAAATTCATAAATTACCTATAATTACACTTTGTGATCATTTTAAAATTTTCTGGTGTACTTCGGTTCATGAGAAACTGCTTAATTTTGAATTTTTTTATGATATTTTTTCTCTTATTTTTACAATTTGTCGTGTACTCGGGTACAGGAAAAATTCATAATTTTTTAATTATGTAAAATTCATATATTACCTATAATTACACTTTGTGATCATTTTAAACATTTCTGGTGTACCTGGGTTCATGAGAAACTGTTTGAATTTTGAATTTGTTAATGATATTTTTGTGTCATTTTTAACAATTTGTCGTGTACCCGGGTACATGAAAAAATCATAATTTTTGAATTTTTGTAAAATTCATAAATTACCTATAATTACACTTTGTGATCATTTTAAACATTTTTGGTGTACCTCGGTTCATGAGAAACTGCTTAATTTTGAATTTTTTTATGATATTTTTTCTCTAATTTTTACAATTTGTCGTGTACCCGGTTTCATGAAAAATTCATAATTTTTAAATTATGTAAAATTCAAAAATTACCTATAATTACACTTTGTGATCATTTTAAACATTTCTGGTGTACCTGGGTTCATGAGAAACTGTTTGAATTTTGAATTTGTTAATGATATTTATCTGTCATTTATAACAATTTGTTGTGTACCCGGGTACATGAAAAAAATCATAATCTTTGAATTTTTGTAAAATTCATAAATTACCTAAAATTACACTTTGTGATCATTTTAAACATTTATGGTGTGCCTGGGTTCATGAGAAACTGCTTAAATTTTGAATTTGTTAATGATATTTTTTTGTTATTTTTAACAATTTTCTTGTACCCGGTACATGAAAAAAAATCATAATTTTTGAATTTTTGTAAAATTCATAAATTACCTATAATTACATTTTGTGATCATTTTAAACATTTCTGGTATACCTGGGTTCATGAGAAACTGCTTAAATTTTGAATTTGTTAATGATATTTATTCTGTCATTTTTAACAATTTGTCGTATACCCGAGTACATGAAAAATTCATTATTTTTGAATTTTTATAAAATTCATAAATTATGAATAATTACACTTTGTGATCATTTTAAACATTTCTGGTGTACCTGGGTTCATGAGAAACTGCTTAAATTTTGAATCTGTTAATGATATTTTTCTATCATTTTTAACAATTTGTCGTGTTCCCAAGTACATGAAAAATTCATAATTTTTGAATTTTTGTAAAATTCATAAATTACCTATAATTACACTTTGTGATCATTTTAAACATTTCTGGTGTACTTGGGTTCATGAGAAACTGCATAAATTGTGAATTTGTTAATGATATTTTTTTGTTATTTTTAACAATTTATCATCTACCCATGTACATGAAAAAATCATAATTTTTGAATTTTTGTAAAATTCATAAATTACCTATAATTATACTTTGTGATCATTTTAAACATTTCTGGTGTACCTGGGTTCATGAGAAACTGCTTAAATTTTGAATTTGTTAATGATATTTTATATGTCATTTTTAATAATTTGTTGTGTACCTGAGTACATGAAAAATTCATAATTTTTGAATTTTTGTAAAATTCATAAATTACCTATAATTACACTTTGTGATCATTTTAAACATTTCTGGTCTACCTGGGTTCATGAGAAACTGTTTGAATTTTGAATTTGTTAATGAGATTTTAACAATTTGTCGTGTACCCTCGTATATGAAAAAAATCATAATTTTTGAATTTTTGTAAAATTAATAAATTACCTATAATTACACTTTGTGATCATTTTAAACATTTATGGTGTACATGGGTTCATGAGAAACTGCTTAAATTTTGAATTTGTTAATGATATTTTTTGTTGTTTTTAACAATTTGTCGTGTACCCGCGTACATGAAAAAATCATAATTTTTGAATTTTTGTAAAATTCATAAACTACCTATAATTACACTTTGTGATCATTTTAAACATTTATGGTATACTTGGGTTCATGAGAAACTGCTTAAATTTTGAATTTGTTAATTATATTTTTTCTGTCATTTTTAACAATTTGTCGTGTACCCGATTACATGAAAAATTCATAATTTTTGAATTTTGTAAAATTCATAAAGTACTTATAATTACACTTTGTGATCATTTCAAATATTTATGGTGTACCTGGGTTCATGAGAAACTTCTTAAATTTTGATATTTTTAATGATATTTTAACAATTTGTCGTGTACCCTAGTACATCAAAAAATCATAATTTTTGAATTTTTATAAAATTCATAAATTACCTATAATTACACTTTGTGATCATTTTAAAATTTTCTGGTGTACTTCGGTTCATGAGAAACTGCTTAATTTTGAATTTTTTTATGATATTTTTTCTCTTATTTTTACAATTTGTCGTGTACTCGGGTACAGGAAAATTCATAATTTTTTAATTATGTAAAATTCATATATTACCTATAATTACACTTTGTGATCATTTTAAACATTTCTGGTGTACCTGGGTTCATGAGAAACTGTTTGAATTTTGAATTTGTTAATGATATTTATCTGTCATTTATAACAATTTGTTGTGTACCCGGGTACATGAAAAAAATCATAATTTTTGAATTTTTGTAAAATTCATAAATTACCTAAAATTACACTTTGTGATCATTTTAAACATTTATGGTGTGCCTGGGTTCATGAGAAACTGCTTAAATTTTGAATTTGTTAATGATATTTTTTTGTTATTTTTAACAATTTTCTTGTACCCGGTACATGAAAAAAAATCATAATTTTTGAATTTTTGTAAAATTCATAAAGTACCTATAATTACACTTTGTGATCATTTTAAACATTTCTGGTATACCTTGGTTCATGAGAAACTGCTTAAATTTTGAATTTGTTAATGATATTTATTCTGTCATTTTTAACAATTTGTCGTATACCCGAGTACATGAAAAATTCATTATTTTTGAATTTTTATAAAATTCATAAATTACGAATAATTACACTTTGTGATCATTTTAAACATTTCTGGTGTACCTGGGTTCATGAGAAACTGCTTAAATTTTGAATCTGTTAATGATATTTTTCTATCATTTTTAACAATTTGTCGTGTACCCAAGTACATGAAAAATTCATAATTTTTGAATTTTTGTAAAATTCATAAATTACCTATAATTACACTTTGTGATCATTTTAAACATTTCTGGTGTACTTGGGTTCATGAGAAACTGCATAAATTGTGAATTTGTTAATGATATTTTTTTTGTTATTTTTAACAATTTATCATCTACCCATGTACATGAAAAAATCATAATTTTTGAATTTTTGTAAAATTCATAAACTACCTATAATTACACTATGTGATCATTTTAAACATTTATGATATACTTGGGTTCATGAGAAACTGCTTAAATTTTGAATTTGTTAATGATATTTTTTTTGTCATTTTTAACAATTTGTCGTGTACCCGATTACATGAAAAATTCATAATTTTTGAATTTTGTAAAATTCATAAAGTACTTATAATTACACTTTGTGATCATTTCAAATATTTATGGTGTACCTGGGTTCATGAGAAACTTCTTAAATTTTGAAATTTTTAATGATATTTTAACAATTTGTCGTGTACCCAAGTACATCAAAAAATCATAATTTTTGAATTTTTATAAAATTCATAAATTACCTATAATTACACTTTGTGATCATTTTAAAATTTTCTGGTGTACTTCGGTTCATGAGAAACTGCTTAATTTTGAATTTTTTTATGATATTTTTTCTCTTATTTTTACAATTTGTCGTGTACTCGGGTACAGGAAAAATTCATAATTTTTTAATTATGTAAAATTCATATATTACCTATAATTACACTTTGTGATCATTTTAAACATTTCTGGTGTACCTGGGTTCATGAGAAACTGTTTGAATTTTGAATTTGTTAATGATATTTTTGTGTCATTTTTAACAATTTGTCGTGTACCCGGGTACATGAAAAAATCATAATTTTTGAATTTTTGTAAAATTCATAAATTACCTATAATTACACTTTGTGATCATTTTAAACATTTTTGGTGTACCTCGGTTCATGAGAGACTGCTTAATTTTGAATTTTTTTATGATATTTTTTCTCTAATTTTTACAATTTGTCGTGTACCCAGTTTCATGAAAATTCATAATTTTTAAATTATGTAAAATTCAAAAATTACCTATAATTACACTTTGTGATCATTTTAAACATTTCTGGTGTACCTGGGTTCATGAGAAACTGTTTGAATTTTGAATTTGTTAATGATATTTATCTGTCATTTATAACAATTTGTTGTGTACCCGGGTACATGAAAAAAATCATAATTTTTTAATTTTTGTAAAATTCATAAATTACCTAAAATTACACTTTGTGATCTTTTTAAACATTTATGGTGTGCCTGGGTTCATAAGAAGCTACTTAAATTTTGAATTTGTTAATGATATTTTTTTGTTATTTTTAACAATTTTCTTGTACCCGGTACATGAAAAAAAATCATAATTTTTGAATTTTTGTAAAATTCATAAATTACCTATAATTACATTTTGTGATCATTTTAAACATTTCTGGTATACCTAGGTTCATGAGAAACTGCTTAAATTTTGAATTTGTTAATGATATTTATTCTGTCATTTTTAACAATTTGTCGTATACCCGAGTACATGAAAAATTCATTATTTTTGAATTTTTATAAAATTCATAAATTACGAATAATTACACTTTGTGATCATTTTATACATTTCTGGTGTACCTGGGTTCATGAGAAACTGCTTAAATTTTGAATTTGTTAATAATATTTTTTTGTTATTTTTAACAATTTATCATGTACCCAGGTACATGAAAAAAATCATAATTTTTGAATTTTTGAAAGATTCATAAATTACCTATAACTACACTTTGTGATCATTTTAAACAGTTTTGGTGTACCTGGGTTCATGAGAAACTGCTTAAATTTTGAATTTGTTAATGATATTTTATTTGTCATTTTTAACAATTTGTCGTGTACCCGAGTACATGAAATATTCATAATTTTTGAATTTTTGTAAAATTCATAAATTACCAATAATTACACTTTGTGATCATTTTAAACATTTCTGGTGGACCTGGGTTCATAAGAAACTGCTTAAATTTTGAAATTTTTAATGAGATTTTAACAATTTGTCGTGTACCCTGGTAGATGAAAAAAATCATAATTTTTGAATTTTTGTAAAATTCATAAATTACCTATAATTAGACTTTGTGATCATTTTAAACATTTCTGGTGTACATGGGTTCATGAGAAACTGCATAAATTGTGAATTTGTTAATGATATTTTTTTGTTATTTTTAACAATTTATCATCTACCCATGTACATGAAAAAATCATAATTTTTGAATTTTTGTAAAATTCATAAATTACCTATAATTAAACTTTGTGATCATTTTAAACATTTCTGGTGTACCTGGGTTCATGAGAAACTGCTTAAATTTTGAATTTGTTAATGATATTTTATATGTCATTTTTAATAATTTGTTGTGTACCTGAGTACATGAAAAATTCATAATTTTTGAATTTTTGTAAAATTCATAAATTACCTATAATTACACTTTGTGATCATTTTAAACATTTCTGATCTACCTGGGTTCATGAGAAACTGCTTAAATTTTGGAATTTTTAATGAGATTTTAACAATTTGTCGTGTACCCTCGTATATGAAAAAAATCATAATTTTTGAATTTTTGTAAAATTAATAAATTACCTATAATTACACTTTGTGATCATTTTAAACATTTATGGTGTACATGGGTTCATGAGAAACTGCTTAAATTTTGAATTTGTTAATGATATTTTTTGTTGTTTTTAACAATTTGTCGTGTACCCGCGTACATGAAAAAATCAGAATTATTGAATATTTGTAAAATTCATAAACTACCTATAATTACACTTTGTGATCATTTTAAACATTTATGGTATACTTGGGTTCATGAGAAACTGCTTAAATTTTGAATTTGTTAATGATATTTTTTCTGTCATTTTTAACAATTTGTCGTGTACCCGATTACATGAAAAATTCATAATTTTTGAATTTTGTAAAATTCATAAAGTACTTATAATTACACTTTGTGATCATTTCAAATATTTATGGTGTACCTGGGTTCATGAGAAACTGCTTAAATTTTGAAATTTTTAATGATATTTTAACAATTTGTCGTGTACCCTAGTACATCAAAAAATCATAATTTTTGAATTTTTATGAAATTCATAAATTACCTATAATTACACTTTGTGATCATTTTAAAATTTTCTGGTGTACTTCGGTTCATGAGAAACTGCTTAATTTTGAATTTTTTTATGATATTTTTTCTCTTATTTTTACAATTTGTCGTGTACTCGGGTACAGGAAAAATTCATAATTTTTTAATTATGTAAAATTCATATATTACCTATAATTACACTTTGTGATCATTTTAAACATTTCTGGTGTACCTGGGTTCATGAGAAACTGTTTGAATTTTGAATTTGTTAATGATATTTTTGTGTCATTTTTTAACAATTTGTCGTGTACCCGGGTACATGAAAAAATCATAATTTTTGAATTTTTGTAAAATTCATAAACTACCTATAATTACACTTTGTGATCATTTTATACATTTTTGGTGTACCTCGGTTCATGAGAAACTGCTTAATTTTGAATTTTTTTATGCTATTTTTTCTCTAATTTTTACAATTTGTCGTGTACCCGGTTTCATGAAAAATTCATAATTTTTAAATTATGTAAAATTCAAAAATTACCTATAATTACACTTTGTGATCATTTTAAACATTTCTGGTGTACCTGGGTTCATGAGAAACTGTTTGAATTTTGAATTTGTTAATGATATTTATCTGTCATTTATAACAATTTGTTACGTACCCGGGTACATGAAAAAAATCATAATTTTTGAATTTTTGTAAAATTCATAAATTACCTAAAATTACACTTTGTGATCATTTTAAACATTTATGGTGTGCCTGGGTTCATGAGAAACTGCTTAAATTTTGAATTTGTTAATGATATTTTTTTGTTATTTTTAACAATTTTCTTGTACCCGGTACATGAAAAAAAATCATAATTTTTGAATTTTTGTAAAATTCATAAATTACCTATAATTACACATTGTGATCATTTTAAACATTTCTGGTATACCTGGGTTCATGAGAAACTGCTTAAATTTTGAATTTGTTAATGATATTTATTCTGTCATTTTTAACAATTTGTCGTATACCCGAGTACATGAAAAATTCATTATTTTTGAATTTTTATAAAATTCATAAATTACGAATAATTACACTTTGTGATCATTTTAAACATTTCTGGTGTACCTGGGTTCATGAGAAACTGCTTAAATTTTGAATCTGTTAATGATATTTTTCTATCATTTTTAACAATTTGTCGTGTACCCAAGTACATGAAAAATTCATAATTTTTGAATTTTTGTAAAATTCATAAATTACCTATAATTACACTTTGTGATCATTTTAAACATTTCTGGTGTACTTGGGTTCATGAGAAACTGCATAAATTGTGAATTTGTTAATGATATTTTTTTGTTATTTTTAACAATTTATCATCTACCCATGTACATGAAAAAATCATAATTTTTGAATTTTTGTAAAATTCATAAATTACCTATAATTATACTTTGTGATCATTTTAAACATTTCTGGTGTACCTGGGTTCATGAGAAACTGCTTAAATTTTGAATTTGTTAATGATATTTTATATGTCATTTTTAATAATTTGTTGTGTACCTGAGTACATGAAAAATTCATAATTTTTGAATTTTTGTAAAATTCATAAATTACCTATAATTACACTTTGTGATCATTTTAAACATTTCTGGTCTACCTGGGTTCATGAGAAACTGCTTAAATTTTGAATTTGTTAATGATATTTTTTGTTGTTTTTAACAATTTGTCGTGTACCCGCGTACATGAAAAAATCATAATTTTTGAATTTTTGTAAAATTCATAAACTACCTATAATTACACTTTGTGATCATTTTAAACATTTATGGTATACTTGGGTTCATGAGAAACTGCTTAAATTTTGAATTTGTTAATGATATTTTTTCTGTCATTTTTAACAATTTGTCGTGTACCCGATTACATGAAAAATTCATAATTTTTGAATTTTGTAAAATTCATAAAGTACTTATAATTACACTTTGTGATCATTTCAAATATTTATGGTGTACCTGGGTTCATGAGAAACTGCTTAAATTTTGAAATTTTTAATGATATTTTAACAATTTGTCGTGTACCCTAGTACATCAAAAAATCATAATATTTGAATTTTTATAAAATTCATAAATTACCTATAATTACACTTTGTGATCATTTTAAAATTTTCTGGTGTACCTCGGTTCATGAGAAACTGCTTAATTTTGAATTTTTTATGATATTTTTTCTCTTATTTTTACAATTTGTCGTGTACTCTGGTAAATGAAAAATTCATAATTTTTTAATTTTGTAAAATTCATATATTACCTATAATTACCCTTTGTGATCATTTTAAACATTTCTGGTGTAACTGGGTTCATGAGAAACTGTTTGAATTTTGAAATTGTTAATGATATTTCTCTGTCATTTTTAACAATTTGTCGTGTACCCGGGTACATGAAAAAATCATAATTTTTGAATTTTTGTAAAATTCATAAATTACCTATAATTACACTTTGTGATCATTTTAAACATTTCTGGTGTACCTCGATTCATGAGAAACTGCTTAATTTTGAATTTTTTTATGTTATTTTTTCTCTAATTTTTACAATTTGTCGTGTACCCGGGTACATGAAAAATTCATAATTTTTTAATTATTTAAAATTCATAAATTACCTATAATTACACTTTGTGATCATTTTAAACATTTCTGGTGTACCTGGGTTCATGAGAAACTGTTTGAATTTTGAATTTGTTAATGATATTTATCTGTCATTTATAACAATTTGTTGTGTACCCGGGTACATGAAAAAAATCATAATTTTTGAATTTTTGTAAAATTCATAAATTACCTATAATTACACTTTGTGATCATTTTAAACATTTCTGGTGTGCCTCGGTTCATGAGAAACTGCTTAAATTTTGAATTTGTTAATGATATTTTTTTGTTATTTTTAACAATCTGTCGTGTACCACGGTACATGAAAAAAATCATAATTTTTGAATTTTTGTAAAATTCATAAATTACCGATAATTACACTTTGTGATCATTTTAAACATTTCTGGTGTACCTGGATTCATGAGAAACTGCTTAAATTTTGAATTTGTTAATGATATTTATTCTGTCATTTTTAACAATTTGTCGTATACCCAAGTACATGAAAAATTCATTATTTTTGAATTTTATAAAATTCATAAATTACGAATAATTACACTTTGTGATCATTTTAAACATTTCTGGTGTACCTGGGTTCATGAGAAACTGCTTAAATTTTGAATCTGTTAATGATATTTTTCTATCATTTTTAACAATTTGTCGTGTACCCGAGTACATGAAAAATTCATAATTTTTGAATTTTTGTAAAATTCATAAATTACCTATAATTACATTTTGTGATCATTTTAAACATTTCTGGTATACCTGGGTTCATGAGAAACTGCTTAAATTTTGAATTTGTTAATGATATTTATTTTGTCATTTTTAACAATTTGTCGTATACCCGAGTACATGAAAAATTCATTATTTTTGAAATTTTATAAAATTCATAAATTACGAATAATTACACTTTGTGATCATTTTAAACATTTCTGGTGTACCTGGGTTCATGAGAAACTGCTTAAATTTTGAATTTGTTAATGGTGTTTTTCTATCATTTTTAACAATTTGTCGTGTACCCGAGTACATGAAAAATTCATAATTTTTGAATTTTTGTAAAATTCATAAATTACCTATAATTACACTTTGTGATCATTTTAAACATTTCTGGTGTACCTGGGTTCATGAGAAACTGCTTAAATTTTGAATTTGTTAATAATATTTTTTTGTTATTTTTAACAATTTATCATGTACCCAGGTACATGAAAAAAATCATAATTTTTGAATTTTTGAAAAATTCATAAATTACCTATAACTACACTTTGTGATCATTTTAAACAGTTTTGGTGTACCTGGGTTCATGAGAAACTGCTTAAATTTTGAATTTGTTAATGATATTTTATTTGTCATTTTTAACAATTTGTCGTGTACCCGAGTACATGAAATATTCATAATTTTTGAATTTTTGTAAAATTCATAAATTACCAATAATTACACTTTGTGATCATTTTAAACATTTCTGGTGGACCTGGGTTCATGAGAAACTGCTTAAATTTTGAAATTTTTAATGAGATTTTAACAATTTGTCGTGTACCCTGGTAGATGAAAAAAAATCATAATTTTTGAATTTTTGTAAATTTCATAAATTACCTATAATTAGACTTTGTGATCATTTTAAACATTTCTGGTGTACATGGGTTCATGAGAAACTGCATAAATTGTGAATTTGTTAATGATATTTTTTTGTTATTTTTAACAATTTATCATCTACCCATGTACATGAAAAAATCATAATTTTTGAATTTTTGTAAAATTCATAAATTACCTATAATTATACTTTGTGATCATTTTAAACATTTCTGGTGTACCTGGGTTCATGAGAAACTGCTTAAATTTTGAATTTGTTAATGATATTTTATATGTCATTTTTAATAATTTGTTGTGTACCTGAGTACATGAAAAATTCATAATTTTTGAATTTTTGTAAAATTCATAAATTACCTATAATTACACTTTGTGATCATTTTAAACATTTCTGATCTACCTGGGTTCATGAGAAACTGCTTAAATTTTGGAATTTTTAATGAGATTTTAACAATTTGTCGTGTACCCTCGTATATGAAAAAAATCATAATTTTTGAATTTTTGTAAAATTAATAAATTACCTATAATTACACTTTGTGATCATTTTAAACATTTATGGTGTACATGGGTTCATGAGAAACTGCTTAAATTTTGAATTTGTTAATGATATTTTTTGTTGTTTTTAACAATTTGTCGTGTACCCGCGTACATGAAAAAATCATAATTTTTGAATTTTTGTAAAATTCATAAACTACCTATAATTACACTTTGTGATCATTTTAAACATTTCTGGTGTACTTGTGTTCATGAGAAACTGCTTAAATTTTGAATTTGTTAATGATATTTTTTCTGTCATTTTTAACAATTTGTCGTGTACCCGATTACATGAAAAATTCATAATTTTTGAATTTTGTAAAATTCATAAAGTACTTATAATTACACTTTGTGATCATTTCAAATATTTATGGTGTACCTGGGTTCATGAGAAACTGCTTAAATTTTGAAATTTTTAATGATATTTTAACAATTTGTCGTGTACCCTAGTACATCAAAAAATCATAATTTTTGAATTTTTATAAAATTCATAAATTACCTATAATTACACTTTGTGATCATTTTAAAATTTTCTGGTGTACTTCGGTTCATGAGAAACTGCTTAATTTTGAATTTTTTTATGATATTTTTTCTCTTATTTTTACAATTTGTCGTGTACTCGGGTACAGGAAAATTCATAATTTTTTAATTATGTAAAATTCATATATTACCTATAATTACACTTTGTGATCATTTTAAACATTTCTGGTGTACCTGGGTTCATGAGAAACTGTTTGAATTTTGAATTTGTTAATGATATTTTTGTGTCATTTTTTAACAATTTGTCGTGTACCCGGGTACATGAAAAAATCATAATTTTTAAATTTTTGTAAAATTCATAAACTACCTATAATTACACTTTGTGATCATTTTAAACATTTTTGGTGTACCTCAGTTCATGAGAAACTGCTTAATTTTGAATTTTTTATGCTATTTTTTCTCTAATTTTTACAATTTGTCGTGTACCCGGTTTCATGAAAAATTCATAATTTTTAAATTATGTAAAATTCAAAAATTACCTATAATTACACTTTGTGATCATTTTAAACATTTCTGGTGTACCTGGGTTCATGAGAAACTGTTTGAATTTTGAATTTGTTAATGATATTTATCTGTCATTTATAACAATTTGTTGCGTACCCGGGTACATGAAAAAAATCATAATTTTTGAATTTTTGTAAAATTCATAAATTACCTAAAATTACACTTTGTGATCATTTTAAACATTTATGGTGTGCCTGGGTTCATGAGAAACTGCTTAAATTTTGAATTTGTTAATGATATTTTTTTGTTATTTTTAACAATTTTCTTGTACCCGGTACATGAAAAAAAATCATAATTTTTGAATTTTTGTAAAATTCATAAATTACCTATAATTACACTTTGTGATCATTTTAAACATTTTTGGTATACCTGGGTTCATGAGAAACTGCTTAAATTTTGAATTTGTTAATGATATTTATTCTGTCATTTTTAACAATTTGTCGTATACCCGAGTACATGAAAAATTCATTATTTTTGAATTTTTATAAAATTCATAAATTACGAATAATTACACTTTGTGATCATTTTAAACATTTCTGGTGTACATGGGTTCATGAGAAACTGCTTAAAATTTGAATCTGTTAATGATATTTTTCTATCATTTTTAACAATTTGTCGTGTACCCAAGTACATGAAAAATTCATAATTTTTGAATTTTTATAAAATTCATAAATTACCTATAATTACACTTTGTGATCATTTTAAACATTTCTGGTGTACTTGGGTTCATGAGAAACTGCATAAATTGTGAATTTGTTAATGATATTTTTTTGTTATTTTTAACAATTTATCATCTACCCATGTACATGAAAAAATCATAATTTTTGAATTTTTGTAAAATTCATAAATTACTTATAATTATACTTTGTGATCATTTTAAACATTTCTGGTGTATCTGGGTTCATGAGAAACTGCTTAAATTTTGAATTTGTTAATGATATTTTATATGTCATTTTTAATAATTTGTTGTGTACGTGAGTACATGAAAAATTCATAATTTTTGAATTTTTGTAAAATTCATAAATTACCTATAATTACACTTTGTGTTCATTTTAAACATTTCTGGTCTACCTGGGTTCATGAGAAACAGCTTAAATTTTGGAGTTTTTAATGGGATTTTAACAATTTGTCGTGTACCCTCGTATATGAAAAAAATCATAATTTTTGAATTTTTGTAAAATTAATAAATTACCTATAATTACACTTTGTGATCATTTTAAACATTTATGGTGTACATGGGTTCATGAGAAACTGCTTAAATTTTGAATTTGTTAATGATATTTTTTGTTGTTTTTAACAATTTGTCGTGTACCCGCGTACATGAAAAAATCATAATTTTTGAATTTTTGTAAAATTCATAAACTACCTATAATTACACTTTGTGATCATTTTAAACATTTATGGTATACTTGGGTTCATGAGAAACAGCTTAAATTTTGAATTTGTTAATGATATTTTTTCTGTCATTTTTAACAATTTGTCGTGTACCCGATTACATGAAAAATTCATAATTTTGGAATTTTGTAAAATTCATAAAGTACTTATAATTACACTTTGTTATCATTTCAAATATTTATGGTGTACCTGGGTTCATGAGAAACTGCTTAAATTTTGAAATTTTTAATGATATTTTAACAATTTGTCATGTACCCTAGTACATCAAAAAATCATAATATTTGAATTTTTATAAAATTCATAAATTACCTATAATTACACTTTGTGATCATTTTAAACATTTCTGGTGTAACTGGGTTCATGAGAAACTGCTTAATTTTGAATTTTTTTATGATATTTTTTCTCTTATTTTTACAATTTGTCGTGTACTCTGGTAAATGAAAAATTCATAATTTTTTAATTTTGTAAAATTCATATATTACCTATAATTACCCTTTGTGATCATTTTAAACATTTCTGGTGTAACTGGGTTCATGAGAAACTGTTTGAATTTTGAAATTGTTAATGATATTTCTCTGTCATTTTTAACAATTTGTCGTGTACCCGGGTACATGAAAAAATCATAATTTTTGAATTTTTGTAAAATTCATAAATTACCTATAATTACACTTTGTGATCATTTTAAACATTTCTGGTGTACCTCGATTCATGAGAAACTGCTTAATTTTGAATTTTTTTATGATATTTTTTCTCTAATTTTTACAATTTGTCGTGTACCCGGGTACATGAAAAATTCATAATTTTTTAATTATTTAAAATTCATAAATTACCTATAATTACACTTTGTGATCATTTTAAACATTTCTGGTGTACCTGGGTTCATGAGAAACTGTTTGAATTTTGAATTTGTTAATGATATTTATCTGTCATTTATAACAATTTGTTGTGTATCCGGGTACATGAAAAAAATCATAATTTTTGAATTTTTGTAAAATTCATAAATTACCTATAATTACACTTTGTGATCATTTTAAACATTTCTGGTGTGCCTCGGTTCATGAGAAACTGCTTAAATTTTGAATTTGTTAATGATATTTTTTGTTATTTTTAACAATTTGTCGTGTACCACGGTACAAGAAAAAAATCATAATTTTTGAATTTTTGTAAAATTCATAAATTACCGATAATTACACTTTGTGATCATTTTAAACATTTCTGGTGTACCTGGGTTCATGAGAAACTGCTTAAATTTTGAATTTGTTAATGATATTTATTCTGTTATTTTTAACAATTTGTCGTATACCCAAGTACATGAAAAATTCATTATTTTTGAATTTTTATAAAATTCATAAATTACGAATAATTACACTTTGTGATCATTTTAAACATTTCTGGTGTACCTGGGTTCATGAGAAACTGCTTAAATTTTGAATCTGTTAATGATATTTTTCTATCATTTTTAACAATTTGTCGTGTACCCGAGTACATGAAAAATTCATAATTTTTGAATTTTTGTAAAATTCATAAATTACCTATAATTACATTTTGTGATCATTTTAAACATTTCTGGTATACCTGGGTTCATGAGAAACTGCTTAAATTTTGAATTTGTTAATGATATTTATTCTGTCATTTTTAACAATTTGTCATATACCCGAGTACATGAAAAATTCATTATTTTTGAATTTTTATAAAATTCATAAATTACGAATAATTACACTTTGTGATCATTTTAAACATTTCTGGTGTACCTGGGTTCATGAGAAACTGCTTAAATTTTGAATTTGTTAATGATGTTTTTCTATCATTTTTAACAATTTGTCGTGTACCCGAGTACATGAAAAATTCATAATTTTTGAATTTTTGTAAAATTCATAAATTACCTATAATTACACTTTGTGATCATTTTAAACATTTCTGGTGTACCTGGGTTCATGAGAAACTGCTTAAATTTTGAATTTGTTAATAATATTTTTTTGTTATTTTTAACAATTTATCATGTACCCAGGTACATGAAAAAAATCATAATTTTTGAATTTTTGAAAAATTCATAAATTACCTATAACTACACTTTGTGATCATTTTAAACAGTTTTGGTGTACCTGGGTTCATGAGAAACTGCTTAAATTTTGAATTTGTTAATGATATTTTATTTGTCATTTTTAACAATTTGTCGTGTACCCGAGTACATGAAATATTCATAATTTTTGAATTTTTGTAAAATTCATAAATTACCAATAATTACACTTTGTGATCATTTTAAACATTTCTAGTGGACCTGGGTTCATGAGAAACTGCTTAAATTTTGAAATTTTTAATGAGATTTTAACAATTTGTCGTGTACCCTGGCAGATGAAAAAAATCATAATTTTTGAATTTTTGTAAAATTCATAAATTACCTATAATTAGACTTTGTGATTATTTTAAACATTTCTGGTGTACATGGGTTCATGAGAAACTGCATAAATTGTGAATTTGTTAATGATATTTTTTTGTTATTTTTAACAATTTATCATCTACCCATGTACATGAAAAAATCATAATTTTTGAATTTTTGTAAAATTTATAAATTACCTATAATTATACTTTGTGATCATTTTAAACATTTCTGGTGTACCTGGGTTCATGAGAAACTGCTTAAATTTTGTATTTGTTAATGATATTTTATATGTCATTTTTAATAATTTGTTGTGTACCTGAGTACATGAAAAATTCATAATTTTTGAATTTTTGTAAAATTCATAAATTACCTATAATTACACTTTGTGATCATTTTAAACATTTCTGCTCTACCTGGGTTCATGAGAAACTGCTTAAATTTTGGAATTTTTAATGAGATTTTAACAATTTGTCGTGTACCCTCGTATATGAAAAAAATCATAATTTTTGAATTTTTGTAAAATTAATAAATTACCTATAATTACACTTTGTGATCATTTTAAACATTTATGGTGTACATGGGTTCATGAGAAACTGCTTAAATTTTGAATTTGTTAATGATATTTTTTGTTGTTTTTAACAATTTGTCGTGTACCCGCGTACATGAAAAAAATCATAATTTTTGAATTTTTGTAAAATCCATAAACTACCTATAATTACACTTTGTGATCATTTTAAACATTTATGGTATACTTGGGTTCATGAGAAACTGCTTAAATTTTGAATTTGTTAATGATATTTTTTCTGTCATTTTTAACAATTTGTCGTGTACCCGATTACATGAAAAATTCATAATTTTTGAATTTTGTAAAATTCATAAAGTACTTATAATTACACTTTGTGATCATTTCAAATATTTATGGTGTACCTGGGTTCATGAGAAACTACTTAAATTTTGAAATTTTTAATGATATTTTAACAATTTGTCGTGTACCCTAGTACATCAAAAAATCATAATTTTTGAATTTTTATAAAATTCATAAATTACCTATAATTACACTTTGTGATCATTTTAAAATTTTCTGGTGTACTTCGGTTCATGAGAAACTACTTAATTTTGAATTTTTTTATGATATTTTTTCTCTTATTTTTACAATTTGTCGTGTACTCGGGTACAGGAAAAATTCATAATTTTTTAATTATGTAAAATTCATATATTACCTATAATTACACTTTGTGATCATTTTAAACATTTCTGGTGTACCTGGGTTCATGAGAAACTGTTTGAATTTTGAATTTGTTAATGATATTTTTGTGTCATTTTTTAACAATTTGTCGTGTACCCGGGTACATGAAAAAATCATAATTTTTGAATTTTTGTAAAATTCATAAACTACCTATAATTACACTTTGTGATCATTTTAAACATTTTTGGTGTACCTCGGTTCATGAGAAACTGCTTAATTTTGAATTTTTTTATGCTATTTTTTCTCTAATTTTTACAATTTGTCGTGTACCCGGTTTCATGAAAAATTCAAAAATTACCTATAATTACACTTTGTGATCATTTTAAACATTTCTGGTGTACCTGGGTTCATGAGAAACTGTTTGAATTTTGAATTTGTTAATGATATTTATCTGTCATTTATAACAATTTGTTGCGTACCCGGGTACATGAAAAAAATCATAATTTTTGAATTTTTGTAAAATTCATAAATTACCTAAAATTACACTTTGTGATCATTTTAAACATTTATGGTGTGCCTGGGTTCATGAGAAACTGCTTAAATTTTGAATTTGTTAATGATATTTTTTTGTTATTTTTAACAATTTTCTTGTACCCGGTACATGAAAAAAAATCATAATTTTTGAATTTTTGTAAAATTCATAAATTACCTATAATTACACTTTGTGATCATTTTAAACATTTCTGGTATACCTGGGTTCATGAGAAACTGCTTAAATTTTTAATTTGTTAATGATATTTATTCTGTCATTTTTAACAATTTGTCGTATACCCGAGTACATGAAAAATTCATTATTTTTGAATTTTTATAAAATTCATAAATTACGAATAATTACACTTTGTGATCATTTTAAACATTTCTGGTATACCTGGGTTCATGAGAAACTGCTTAAATTTTGAATCTGTTAATGATATTTTTCTATCATTTTTAACAATTTCTCGTGTACCCAAGTACATGAAAAATTCATAATTTTTGAATTTTTGTAAAATTCATAAATTACCTATAATTACACTTTGTGATCATTTTAAACATTTCTGGTGTACTTGGGTTCATGAGAAACTGCATAAATTGTGAATTTTTTAATGATATTTTTTTTGTTATTTTTAACAATTTATCATCTACCCATGTACATGAAAAAATCATAATTTTAGAATTTTTGTAAAATTCATAAATTACCTATAATTATACTTTGTGATCATTTTAAACATTTCTGGAGTACCTGGGTTCATGAGAAACTGCTTAAATTTTGAATTTGTTAATGATATTTTATATGTCATTTTTAATAATTTGTTGTGTACGTGAGTACATGAAAAATTCATAATTTTTGAATTTTTCTAAAATTCATAAATTACCTATAATTACACTTTGTGATCATTTTAAACATTTCTGGTCTACCTGGGTTCATGAGAAACTGCTTAAATTTTGGAGTTTTTAATGAGATTTTAACAATTTGTCGTGTACCCTCGTATATGAAAAAAATCATAATTTTTGAATTTTTGTAAAATTAATAAATTACCTATATTTACACTTTGTGATCATTTTAAACATTTATGGTGTACATGGGTTCATGAGAAACTGCTTAAATTTTGAATTTGTTAATGATATTTTTTGTTGTTTTTAACAATTTGTCGTGTACCCGCGTACATGAAAAAATCATAATTTTTGAATTTTTGTAAAATTCATAAACTACCTATAATTACACTTTGTGATCATTTAAAACATTTATGGTATACTTGGGTTCATGAGAAACTGCTTAAATTTTGAATTTGTTAATGATATTTTTTCTGTCATTTTTAACAATTTGTCGTGTACCCGATTACATGAAAAATTCATAATTTTTGAATTTTGTAAAATTCATAAAGTACTTATAATTACACTTTGTGATCATTTCAAATATTTATGGTGTACCTGGGTTCATGAGAAACTGCTTAAATATTGAAAATTTTAATGATATTTTAACAATTTGTCGTGTACCCTAGTACATCAAAAAATCATAATTTTTGAATTTTTTTTAAAATTCATAAATTACCTATAATTACACTTTGTGATCATTTTAAAATTTTCTGGTGTACCTCGGTTCATGAGAAACTGCTTAATTTTGAATTTTTTATAATATTTTTTCTCTTATTTTTACAATTTGTCGTGTACTCTGGTAAATGAAAAATTCATAATTTTTTAATTTTGTAAAATTCATATATTACCTATAATTACCCTTTGTGATCATTTTAAACATTTCTGGTGTAACTGGGTTCATGAGAAACTGTTTGAATTTTGAAATTGTTAATGATATTTCTCTGTCATTTTTAACAATTTGTCGTGTACCCGGGTACATGAAAAAATCATAATTTTTTAATTTTTGTAAAATTCATAAATTACCTATAATTACACTTTGTGATCATTTTAAACATTTCTGGTGTACCTCGATTCATGAGAAACTGCTTAATTTTGAATTTTTTTTATGATATTTTTTCTCTAATTTTTACAATTTGTCGTGTACCCGGGTACATGAAAAATTCATAATTTTTTAATTATTTAAAATTCATAAATTACCTATAATTACACTTTGTGATCATTTTAAACATTTCTGGTGTACCTGGGTTCATGAGAAACTGTTTGAATTTTGAATTTGGTAATGATATTTATCTGTCATTTATAACAATTTGTTGTGTACCCGGGTACATGAAAAAAATCATAATTTTTGAATTTTTGTAAAATTCATAAATTACCTATAATTACACTTTGTGATCATTTTAAACATTTCTGGTGTGCCTCGGTTCATGAGAAACTGCTTAAATTTTGAATTTGTTAATGATATTTATTCTGTCATTTTTAACAATTTGTCGTATACCCAAGTACATGAAAAATTCATTATTTTTGAATTTTTATAAAATTCATAAATTACGAATAATTACACTTTGTGATCATTTTAAACATTTCTGGTGTACCTGGGTTCATGAGAAACTGCTTAAATTTTGAATCTGTTAATGATATTTTTCTATCATTTTTAACAATTTGTCGTGTACCCGAGTACATGAAAAATTCATAATTTTTGAATTTTTGTAAAATTCATAAATTACCTATAATTACACTTTGTGATCATTTTAAACATTTCTGGTGTACTTGGGTTCATGAGAAACTGCTTAAATTTTGAATTTGTTAATGATATTTTATATGTCATTTTTAATAATTTGTTGTGTACCTGAGTACATGAAAAATTCATAATTTTTGAATTTTTCTAAAATTCATAAATTACCTATAATTACACTTTGTGATCATTTTAAACATTTCTGGTCTACCTGGGTTCATGAGAAACTGCTTAAATTTTGGAATTTTTAATGAGATTTTAACAATTTGTCGTGTACCCTCGTATATAAAAAAAATCATAATTTTTGAATTTTTGTAAAATTAATAAATTACCTATAATTACACTTTGTGATCATTTTAAACATTTATGGTGTACATGGGTTCATGAGAAACTGCTTAAATTTTGAATTTGTTAATGATATTTTTTTGTTGTTTTTAACAATTTGTCGTGTACCCGCGTACATGAAAAAATCATAATTTTTGAATTTTTGTAAAATTCATAAACTACCTATAATTACACTTTGTAATCATTTTAAACATTTATGGTATACTTGGGTCATGAGAAACTGCTTAAATTTTGAATTTGTTAATGATATTTTTTCTGTCATATTTAACAATTTGTCGTGTACCCGATTACATGAAAAATTCATAATTTTTGAATTTTGTAAAATTCATAAAGTACTTATAATTACACTTTGTGATCATTTCAAATATTTATGGTGTACCTGGGTTCATGAGAAACTGCTTAAATATTGAAATTTTTAATGATATTTTAACAATTTGTCGTGTACCCTAGTACATCAAAAAATCATAATTTTTGAATTTTTTTTAAAATTCATAAATTACCTATAATTACACTTTGTGATCATTTTAAAAATTTCTGGTGTACTTCGGTTCATGAGAAATTGCTTAATTTTGAATTTTTTTATGATATTTTTTCTCTTATTTTTACAATTTGTCGTGTACTCGGGTAAAGGAAAAATTCATAATTTTTTAATTATGTAAAATTCATATATTACCTATAATTACACTTTGTGATCATTTTAAACATTTCTGGTGTACCTGGGTTCATGAGAAACTGTTTGAATTTTGAAATTGTTAATGATATTTTTCTGTCATTTTTAACAATTTGTCGTGTACCCGGGTACATGAAAAAAACATAATTTTTGAATTTTTGTAAAATTCATAAATTACCTATAATTACACTTTGTGATCATTTTAAACATTTTTGGTGTGCCTGAGTTCATGAGAAACTGCTTAAATTTTGAATTTGTTAATGATATTTTTTTGTTATTTTTAACAATTTTCTTGTACCCGGTACATGAAAAAAATCATAATTTTTGAATTTTTGTAAAATTCATAAATTACCTATAATTACACTTTGTGATCATTTTAAACATTTCTGATGTACCTGGGTTCATGAGAAACTGCTTAAATTTTGAATTTGTTAATGATATTTATTCTGTCATTTTTAACAATTTGTCGTATACCCGAGTACATGAAAAATTCATTATTTTTGAATTTTTATAAAATTCATAAATTACAAATAATTACACTTTGTGATCATTTTAAACATTTCTGGTGTACCTGGGTACATGAGAAACTGCTTAAATTTTGAATCTGTTAATGATATTTTTCTATCATTTTTAACAATTTGTCGTGTACCTGAGTACATGAAAAATTCATAATTTTTGAATTTTTGTAAAATTCATAAATTACTTATAATTACACTTTGTGTTCATTTTAAACATTTCTGGTGTACTTGGGTTCATGAGAAACTGCTTAAATTTTGAATTTGTTAATGATATTTTTTTGTTATTTTTAACAATTTATCATCTACCCATGTACATGAAAAAATCATAATTTTTGAATTTTTGTAAAATTCATAAATTACCAATAATTATACTTTGTGATTATTTTAAACATTTCTGGTGTACCTGGGTTCATGAGAAACTGCTTAAATTTTGAATCTGTTAATGATATTTTTCAATCATTTTTAATAATTTGTCGTGTACCCGAGTACATGAAAAATTCATAATTTTTGAATTTTTGTAAAATTCATAAATTCCCTATAATTACACTTTGTGATCATTTTAAACATTTCTGGTGTACTTGGGTTCATGAGAAACTGCTTAAATTTTGAATTTGTTAATGATATTTTTTTGTTATTTTTAACAATTTATCATCTACCCAGGTACATGAAAAAATCATAATTTTTGAATTTTTGTAAAATTCATAAATTACCTATAATTACACTTTGTTATCATTTTAAACATTTTTGGTGTACCTGGGTTCATATGAAACTCCTTAAATTTTGAATTTTTTAATGATATTTTTCTGTTATTTTTAACAATTTTTTGTGTACCCGGGTACATGAAAAATTCTTAATTTTTTAATTTTTGTAAAATTCATAAATTAACTATAATTATGGTTTGTGATCATTTTAAACATTTCTGGTGTACCTGGGTTCATGAGAAACTGCATAAATTTTGAAAATTTTAATGACATTTTAAAATTTTGTCGTGTACCCGGATACATGAAAAAATCATAATTTTTTAATTTTTGTAAAATTCTTAAATTACCTATAATTACACTTTGTGATCATTTTAAACATTTCTGGTGTACCTGGGTTCATGAGAAACTGCTTAAATTTTGAATTTTCTAATGATATTTTTTAGTTATTTTTAACAATTTATCGTGTACCAAGGTACATGAAAAAAAATCATAATTTTGAATTTTTATTAAAATTAATAAATTACCTATAATTACACTATGTGATCATTTTAAACATTTCTGGTGTACCTGGGTTCAAGAGAAATTGCTTAAATTTTGAAATTTTTAATGATATTTTTATGTTAATTTTAAAATTTTGTCGTGTACCCGGGTATATGAAAAAATCATAATTTTTGAATTTTTGTAAAATGAATAAATTAACTATAATTACACTTTGTGATCATTTTAAACATTTATGGTGTACCTTGGTTCATGAGAAATTGCTTAAATTTTGAAATTTTTTATGATATTTTTTTCTGTTATTTTTAACAATTTGTCGTGTACCCGGGTAAATGAAAATTTCGTAATTTTTCAATTTTTGTAAAATTCATAAATTACTAATAATTACACTTTGTGATCATTTTATACATTTCTGGGGTACCTAGGTTCATGAGAAACTGCATAAATTTTGAAATTTTTAATGATATTTTAATAATTTGTCGTGTACCCGGATACATGAAAAAATCATAATTTTTGAATTTTTGTAAAATTCATAAATTACCTATAATTACACTTTGTGATCATTTTAAACATTTCTGGTGTACTTGGGTTCATGAGAAACTGCTTAAATTTTGAATTTGTTAATGATATTTTATATGTCATTTTTAATAATTTGTTGTGTACCTGAGTACATGAAAAATTCATAATTTTTGAATTTTTGTAAAATTCATAAATTACCTATAATTACACTTTGTGATCATTTTAAACATTTCTGGTCTACCTGGGTTCATGAGAAACTGCTTAAATTTTGGAATTTTTAATGAGATTTTAACAATTTGTCGTGTACCCTCGTATATGAAAAAAATCATAATTTTTGAATTTTTGTAAAATTAATAAATTACCTATAATTACACTTTGTGATCATTTTAAACATTTATGGTGTACATGGGTTCATGAGAAACTGCTTAAATTTTGAATTTGTTAATGATATTTTTTGTTGTTTTTAACAATTTGTCGTGTACCCGCGTACATGAAAAAATCATAATTTTTGAATTTTTGTAAAATTCATAAACTACCTATAATTACACTTTGTGATCATTTTAAACATTTATGGTATACTTGGGTTCATGAGAAACTGCTTAAATTTTGAATTTGTTAATGATATTTTTTCTGTCATATTTAACAATTTGTCGTGTACCCGATTACATGAAAAATTCATAATTTTTGAATTTTGTAAAATTCATAAAGTACTTATAATTACACTTTGTGATCATTTCAAATATTTATGGTGTACCTGGGTTCATGAGAAACTGCTTAAATATTGAAATTTTTAATGATATTTTAACAATTTGTCGTGTACCCTAGTACATCAAAAAATCATAATTTTTGAATTTTTTTTAAAATTCATAAATTACCTATAATTACACTTTGTGATCATTTTAAAAATTTCTGGTGTACTTCGGTTCATGAGAAATTTCTTAATTTTGAATTTTTTTATGATATTTTTTCTCTTATTTTTACAATTTGTCGTGTACTCGGGTAAAGGAAAAATTCATAATTTTTTAATTATGTAAAATTCATATATTACCTATAATTACACTTTGTGATCATTTTAAACATTTCTGGTGTACCTGGGTTCATGAGAAACTGTTTGAATTTTGAAATTGTTAATGATATTTTTCTGTCATTTTTAACAATTTGTCGTGTACCCGGGTACATGAAAAAAACATAATTTTTGAATTTTTGTAAAATTCATAAATTACCTATAATTACACTTTGTGATCATTTTAAACATTTTTGGTGTGCCTGGGTTCATGAGAAACTGCTTAAATTTTGAATTTGTTAATGATATTTTTTTGTTATTTTTAACAATTTTCTTGTACCCGGTACATGAAAAAAAATCATAATTTTTGAATTTTTGTAAAATTCATAAATTACCTATAATTACACTTTGTGATCATTTTAAACATTTCTGATGTACCTGGGTTCATGAGAAACTGCTTAAATTTTGAATTTGTTAATGATATTTATTCTGTCATTTTTAACAATTTGTCGTATACCCGAGTACATGAAAAATTCATTATTTTTGAATTTTTATAAAATTCATAAATTACAAATAATTACACTTTGTGATCATTTTAAACATTTCTGGTGTACCTGGGTACATGAGAAACTGCTTAAATTTTGAATCTGTTAATGATATTTTTCTATCATTTTTAACAATTTGTCGTGTACCTGAGTACATGAAAAATTCATAATTTTTGAATTTTTGTAAAATTCATAAATTACTTATAATTACACTTTGTGTTCATTTTAAACATTTCTGGTGTACTTGGGTTCATGAGAAACTGCTTAAATTTTGAATTTGTTAATGATATTTTTTTGTTATTTTTAACAATTTATCATCTACCCATGTACATGAAAAAATCATAATTTTTGAATTTTTGTAAAATTCATAAATTACCAATAATTATACTTTGTGATTATTTTAAACATTTCTGGTGTACCTGGGTTCATGAGAAACTGCTTAAATTTTGAATCTGTTAATGATATTTTTCAATCATTTTTAATAATTTGTCGTGTACCCGAGTACATGAAAAATTAATAATTTTTGAATTTTTGTAAAATTCATAAATTCCCTATAATTACACTTTGTGATCATTTTAAACATTTCTGGTGTACTTGGGTTCATGAGAAACTGCTTAAATTTTGAATTTGTTAATGATATTTTTTTTGTTATTTTTAACAATTTATCATCTACCCAGGTACATGAAAAAATCATAATTTTTGAATTTTTGTAAAATTCATAAATTACCTATAATTACACTTTGTTATCATTTTAAACATTTTTGGTGTACCTGGGTTCATATGAAACTCCTTAAATTTTGAATTTTTTAATGATATTTTTCTGTTATTTTTAACAATTTTTTGTGTACCCGGGTACATGAAAAATTCTTAATTTTTTAATTTTTGTAAAATTCATAAATTAACTATAATTACGGTTTGTGATCATTTTAAACATTTCTGGTGTACCTGGGTTCATGAGAAACTGCATAAATTTTGAAAATTTTAATGACATTTTAAAATTTTGTCGTGTACCCGGATACATGAAAAAACCATAATTTTTTAATTTTTGTAAAATTCTTAAATTACCTATAATTACACTTTGTGATCATTTTAAACATTTCTGGTGTACCTGGGTTCATGAGAAACTGCTTAAAATTTGAATTTTCTAATGATATTTTTTAGTTATTTTTAACAATTTATCGTGTACCAAGGTACATGAAAAAAAATCATAATTTTGAATTTTTATTAAAATTAATAAATTACCTATAATTACACTATGTGATCATTTTAAACATTTCTGGTGTACCTGGGTTCAAGAGAAATTGCTTAAATTTTGAAATTTTTAATGATATTTTTATGTTAATTTTAAAATTTTGTCGTGTACCCGGGTATATGAAAAAATCATAATTTTTGAATTTTTGTAAAATGAATAAATTACCTATAATTACACTTTGTGATCATTTTAAACATTTATGGTGTACCTTGGTTCATGAGAAATTGCTTAAATTTTGAAATTTTTTATGATATTTTTTTCTGTTATTTTTAACAATTTGTCGTGTACCCGGGTAAATGAAAATTTCGTAATTTTTCAATTTTTGTAAAATTCATAAATTACTAATAATTACACTTTGTGATCATTTTATACATTTCTGGGGTACCTAGGTTCATGAGAAACTGCATAAATTTTGAAATTTTTAATGATATTTTAATAATTTGTCGTGTACCCGGATACATGAAAAAATCATAATTTTTGAATTTTTGTAAAATTCATAAATTACCTATAATTACACTTTGTGATCATTATAAACATTTCTGGTGTACCTGGGTTCATGAGAAACTGCTTAAATTTTGAATTTTTTAATGATATTTTTTGTGTTATTTTTAACAATTTGTCGTGTACTCGAGTACATAAAAAATTTATAATTTTTCAATTTTTGTAAAATTCATAAATTACCTATAATTACACTTTGTGATCATTTTAAATATTTCTGGTGTACCTAGATTTATGAGAAACTGCATAAATTTTGAAAATTTTAATGATATTTTAGCAATTTGTCGTGTACCCGGGTACATGAAAAAATCATAATTTTTGAATTTTTGTAAAATTCATAAATTACCTATAATTACACTTTGTGATCATTTTAAACATTTCTGGTGTACCTGGGTTCATGAGAAACTCCTTAAATTTTGAATTTTTTAATGATATTTTTTCTGTTATTTTTAACAATTTGTCGTGTACCCCGGTACATGAAAAATTCTTAATTTTTCAATTTTTGTAAAATTCAAAAATTACCTATAATTACACATTGTGATCATTTTAAACATTTCTGGTGTACTTGGGTTCATGAGAAACTGCTTAAATTTTGAAATTTTTAACAATATTTTTTTGTTAATTTTAACAATTTGTCCTGTACCCGGGTACATGAAAAAATCATAATTTTTGAATATTTGGAAAATTCATAAACTACATATAATTACACTTTCTGATCATTATAAACATTTCTGGTGTACCTGTATTCATGAGAAACTGCTTAAATTTTGAATATTTTTAATGATATTTTTTCTGTTATTTTTAACAATTTTTCGTGTACCCGGGTACATGAAAAATTCTTAATTTTTTAATTTTTGTAAAATTCATAAATTACCTATAATTACGCTTTGTGATCATTTTAAACATTTCTGGTGTACCTGGGTTCATGAGAAACTGCATAAATTTTGAAAATTTTAATGACATTTTAAAATTTTGTCGGGTACCCGGATACATGAAAAAATCATAATTTTTTAATTTTTGTAAAATTCTTAAATTACCTATAATTACACTTTGTGATCATTTTAAACATTTCTGGTGTACCTGGGTTCATGAGAAACTGCTTAAATTTTGAATTTTCTAATGATATTTTTTAGTTATTTTTAACAATTTATCGTGTACCAAGGTACATGAAAAAAATCATAATTTTGAATTTTTTTCAAAATTAAAAAATTACCTATAATTACACTATGTGATCATTTTAAACATTTCTGGTGTACCTGGGTTCAAGAGAAATTGCTTAAATTTTGAAATTTTTAATGATATTTTTATGTTAATTTTAAAATTTTGTCGTGTACCCGGGTATATGAAAAAATCATAATTTTTGAATTTTTGTAAAATGAATAAATTACATATATTTACACTTTGTGATCATTATAAACATTTATGGTGTACCTGGGTTCATGAGAAATTGCTTAAATTTTGAAATTTTTTATGATATTTTTTCTGTTATTTTTAACAATTTGTCGTGTACCCGGGTAAATGAAAATTTCGTAATTTTTCAATTTTTTTAAAATTCATAAATTACTAATAATTACACTTTGTGATCATTTTATACATTTCCGGGGTACCTAGGTTCATGAGAAACTGCATAAATTTTGAAATTTTTAATGATATTTTAACAATTTGTCGTGTACCCGGATACATGAAAAAATCATAATTTTTGAATTTTTGTAAAATTCATAAATTACATATAATTACACTTTGTGATCATTATAAACATTTCTGGTGTACCTGGGTTCATGAGAAACTGCTTAAATTTTGAATTTTTTAATGATATTTTTGTGTTATTTTTAACAATTTGTCGTGTACTCGGGTACATGAAAAATTTATAATTTTTCAATTTTTGTAAAATTCATAAATTACCTATAATTACACTTTGTGATCATTTTAAACATTTCTGGTGTACCTAGATTTATGAGAAACTGCATAAATTTTGAAAATTTTAATGATATTTTAGCAATTTGTCGTGTACCCGGGTACATGAAAAAAATCATAATTTTTGAATTTTTGTAAAATTCATAAATTACCTATAATTACACTTTGTGATCATTTTAAACATTTCTGGTGTACCTGGGTTCATGAGAAACTCCTTAAATTTTGAATTTTTTAATGATATTTTTTCTGTTACTTTTAACAATTTGTCGTGTACCCCGGTACATGAAAAATTCTTAATTTTTCAATTTTTGTAAAATTCAAAAATTACCTATAATTACACATTGTGATCATTTTAAACATTTCTGGTGTACCTGGGTTCATGAGAAACTGCTTAAATTTTGAAATTTTTAACAATATTTTTTTGTTAATTTTAACAATTTGTCTTGTACCCGGGTACATGAAAAAATCGTAATTTTTGAATATTTGGAAAATTCATAAACTACATATAATTACACTTTCTGATCATTATAAACATTTCTGGTGTACCTGTATTCATGAGAAACTGCTTAAATTTTGAGTATTTTTAATGATATTTTTTCTGTTATTTTTAACAATTTGTCGTGTTCCCGGGTACGTGAAAGATTTATAGTTTTTGAATTTTTGTAAAATTCATAAATTACCTATAATTACACTTTTTTGATCATTTTAAACATTTTTGGTGTACCTTGACATAAATTTTGGAATTTTTAATGATATTTTAACAATTTGTCGTGTACCCGGATACATGACAAAATCATAATTTTTGAATTTTTGTAAAATTCATAAATTACCTATAATTACACTTTGTTATCATTTTAAACATTTTTGGTGTACCTGGGTTCAAGAGAAACTTCTTAAATTTTGAATTTTTTAATGATATTTTTTTGTTATTTTTAACAATTTGTCGTGTATCCGGGTACATGAAAAATTCTTAATTTTTGAATTTTTGTAAAATTCATAAATTTCCTATAATTACGCTTTGTGATCATTTTAAACATTTCTGGTGTACCTGGGTTCATAAGAAACTGCATAAATTTTGAAATTTTTAATGATGTTTTAAAAATTTGTTGTGTACCCGGATACATGAAAAAATCATAATTTTTTAATTTTTGTAAAATTCTTAAATTACCTATAATTACACTTTGTGATCATTTTAAACATTTCTGGTGTACCTGGGTTCATGAGAAACTGCTTAAATTATGAATTTTCTAATAATATTTTTAGTTATTTTTAACAATTTATCGTGTACCAAGGTACATGAAAGATTCATAATTTTGAATTTTTGTAAAATTCATAAATTACCTATAATTAAACTATGTGATCATTTTAAACATTTCTGGTGTACCTGGGTTCAGGAGAAACTTCTTAAATTTTGAAATTTTTAATGATATTTTTATGTTAATTTTAACAATTTGTCGTGTACCTGCGTACATGAAAAAATCATAATTTTTGAATTTTTGTAAAATTCATAAATTACCTATAATTACACTTTGCTATCATTTTAAACATTTTTGGTGTACCTAGGTTCATAAGAAACTCCTTAAATTTTGAATTTTTTAATGATATTTTTTCTGTTATTTTTAACAATTTTTCGTGTACCCGGGTACATGAAAAATTCTTAATTTTTTAATTTTTGTAAAATTCATAAATTACCTATAATTACGCTTTGTGATCATTTTAAACATTTCTGGTGTACCTGGGTTCATGTGAAACTGCATAAATTTTGAAATTTTTAATGACATTTTAAAATTTTGTCGTGTACCCGGATACATGAAAAAATCATAATTTTTTAATTTTTGTAAAATTCTTAAATTACCTATAATTACACTTTGTAATCATTTTAAACATTTCTGGTGTACCTGGGTTCATGAGAAACTGCTTAAATTTTGAATTTTCTAATGATATTTTTTAGTTATTTTTATCAATTTATCGTATACCAAGGTACATGAAAAAAAATCATAATTTTGAATTTTTTTAAAATTCATAAATTACCTATAATTACACTATGTGATCATTTTAAACATTTCTGGTGTACCTGGGTTCATGAGAAACTGCTTAAATTTTGAAATTTTTTATGATATTTTTTCTGTTATTTTTAACAATTTGTCGTGTACCCGGGTAAATGAAAATTTCATAATTTTTCAATTTTGGTAAAATTCATAAATTACTAATAATTACACTTTGTGATCATTTTATACATTTCTGGGGTACCTAGGTTCATGAGAAACTGCATAAATTTTGAAATTTTTAATGATATTTTAACAATTTGTCGTGTACCCGGATACATGAAAAAATCATAATTTTTGAATTTTTGTAAAATTCATAAATTACCTATAATTACACTTTGTGATCATTATAAACATTTTTGGTGTACCTGGGTTCATGAGAACTCCTTAAATTTTGAATTTTTTAATGATATTTTTTCTGTTATTTTTAACAATTTGTCGTGTACTCGGGAACATGAAAAATTCTTAATTTTTGAATTTTTGTAAAATTCATAAATTACCTATAATTACACTTTGTGATCATTTTAAACATTTATGGTGTACCTGGGTTCATGAGAAACTGCATAAATTTTGAAATTTTTAATGATATTTTAAAATTTTGTCGTGTACCCGGATACATGAAAAAATCATAATTTTAGAATTTTTGTAAAATTCTAAAATTACCTATAATTACATTTTGTGATCATTTTAAACATTTCTGGTGTACTTGGGTTCATGAGAAACTGCTTAAATTTTGAAATTTTTAATGATATTTTTATGTTAATTTTAACAATTTGTTGTGTACCCGGGTACATGAAAAAAATCATAATTTTTGAATTTTTTGAAAATTCATAAATTACCTACAATTACACTTTGTGATCATTATAAACATTTCTGGTGTACCTGGGTTCATGAGAAACTGCTTAAATTTTGAATTTTTTAATGATATTTTTCTGTTATTTTTAAAAATTTGTCGTGTACCCGGGTACATGAAAAATTCATAGTTTTTGAATTTTGGTAAAATTTATAAATTACCTATAACTAAACGTTGTGATCATTTTAAACATTTCTGGTGTACCTGGGTTCATGAGAAACTGCTAAAATTTTGAATTTTCTAATTATATTTTTAGTTATTTTTAACAATTTGTCGTGTACCCGGGTTCATGAAAAAAATCATAATTTTGAATTTTTGTAAAATTCATAAATTACCTATATTTACACTATGTGATAATTTTAAACATTTCTGGTGTACCTGGGTTCATGAGAAACTGCTTAAATTTTGAAATTTTTAATGATATTTTTATGTTAATTTTAACAATTTGTTGTTTACCCGGGTACATGAAAAAATCATAATTTTTGAATTTTTGTAAAATTCATAAATTACCTATAATTACACTTTGGGATCATTATAAACATTTCTGGTATACCTGAGAAACTGCTTAAATTTTGAATTTTTTAATGATATTTTTTCTGTTATTTTTAACAATTTGTCGTGTACCCGGGTACATGAAAAATTCATAATTTTTCAATTTTTGTAAAATTCATAAATTACCTATAATTACACTTTGTGATCATTTTAAACATTTCTGGTGTACGTAGGTTCATGAGAAACTGCATACATTTTGAAATTTTTGATGATATTTTAATAATTTATCGTGTATCCGGATACATGAAAAAATCATAATTTTTGAATTTTTGTAAAATTCATAAATTACCTATAATTACACTTTGTGATCATTTTAAACATTTCTGGTGTACCTGGGTTCATGAGAAACTCCTTAAATTTTGAATTTTTTTAATAATATTTTTTCTGTTATTTTTAATAATTTGTCGTGTACCTGGATACATGAAAACATCATAATTTTTGAATTTTTGTAAAATTCATAAATTACCTATAATTACACTTTGTGATCATTATAAACATTTCTGGTGTACCTGGGTTCATGAGAAACTGCTTAAATTTTGAATTTTTTTTTAATGATATTTTTTCTGTTATTTTTAACAATTTGTCGTGTTCCCGGGTACATGAAAAATTCATAGTTTTTGAATTTTTGTAAAATTCATAAATTACCTATAATTACACTTTTTGAACATTTTAAACATTTCTGGTGTACCTGGGTTCATGAGAAACTGCATAAATTTTGAAATTTTTAATGATATTTTAAAATTTTGTCGTGTACCCGGATACATGAAAAAATCATAATTTTTTATATTTTGTAAAATTCTTAAGTTACCTATAATTACACTTTGTGATCATTTTAAACATTTCTGGTGTATCTGGGTTCATGAGAAACTGCTTAAATTTTGAAATTTTCAATGATATTTTTTTGTTAATTTTAACAATTTGTCGTGTACCCGGGTACATGAAAAAAATCATAATTTTTGAATTTTTTGAAAATTCATAAATTACCTACAATTACACTTTGTGATCATTATAAACATTTCTGGTGTACCTGGGTTCATGAGAAACTGCTTAAATTTTGAATTTTTTAATGATA
Source organism: Cichorium intybus (assembly GCA_023525715.1). Lineage (NCBI taxonomy): Eukaryota > Viridiplantae > Streptophyta > Magnoliopsida > Asterales > Asteraceae > Cichorium > Cichorium intybus. Next base: position 161,420,192 of record CM042009.1, on the reverse strand, counting down.
TTTTTCTGTTATTTTTAAAAATTTGTCGTGTACCCGGGTACATGAAAAATTCATAGTTTTTGAATTTTGGTAAAATTTATAAATTACCTATAACTAAACGTTATGATCATTTTAAACATTTCTGGTGTACCTGGGTTCATGAGAAACTGCTAAAATTTTGAATTTTCTAATTATATTTTTAGTTATTTTTAACAATTTGTCGTGTACCCGGGTTCTTGAAAAAAATCATAATTTTGAATTTTTGTAAAATTCATAAATTACCTATATTTACACTATGTGATAATTTTAAACATTTCTGGTGTACCTAGGTTCATGAGAAACTGCTTAAATTTTGAAATTTTTAATGATATTTTTATGTTAATTTTAACAATTTGTTGTTTACCCGGGTACATGAAAAAATCATAATTTTTGAATTTTTGTAAAATTCATAAATTACCTATAATTACACTTTGGGATCATTATAAACATTTCTGGTATACCTGAGAAACTGCTTAAATTTTGAATTTTTTAATGATATTTTTTCTGTTATTTTTAAGAATTTGTCGTGTACCCGGGTACATGAAAAATTCATAATTTTTCAATTTTTGTAAAATTCATAAATTACCTATAATTACACTTTGTGATCATTTTAAACATTTCTGGTGTACCTAGGTTCATGAGAAACTGCATACATTTTGAAATTTTTGATGATATTTTAATAATTTATCGTGTATCCGGATACATGAAAAAATCATAATTTTTGAATTTTTGTAAAATTCATAAATTACCTATAATTACACTTTGTGATCATTTTAAACATTTCTGGTGTACCTGGGTTCATGAGAAACTCCTTAAATTTTGAATTTTTTAATAATATTTTTTCTGTTATTTTTAATAATTTGTCGTGTACCTGGATACATGAAAACATCATAATTTTTGAATTTTTGTAAAATTCATAAATTACCTATAATTACACTTTGTGATCTTTATAAACATTTCTGGTGTACCTGGGTTCATGAGAAACTGCTTAAATTTTGAATTTTTTTTTAATGATATTTTTTCTGTTATTTTTAACAATTTGTCGTGTTCCCGGGTACATGAAAAATTCATAGTTTTTGAATTTTTGTAAAATTCATAAATTACCTATAATTACACTTTGTGAACATTTTAAACATCTCTGGTGTACCTGGGTTCATGAGAAACTGCATAAATTTTGAAATTTTTAATGATATTTTAAAATTTTGTCGTGTACCCGGATACATGAAAAAATCATAATTTTTTATATTTTGTAAAATTCTTAAATTACCTATAATTACACTTTGTGATCATTTTAAACATTTCTGGTGTATCTGGGTTCATGAGAAACTGCTTAAATTTTGAAATTTTCAATGATATTTTTTTGTTAATTTTAACAATTTGTCGTGTACCCGGGTACATGAAAAAAATCATAATTTTTGAATTTTTGGAAAATTCATAAATTACCTATAATTACACTTTGTGATCATTATAAACATTTCTGGTGTACCTGGGTTCATGAGAAACTGCTTAAATTTTGAATTTTTTAATGATATTTTTTCTGTTATTTTTAACAATTTGTTGTGTTCCCGGGTACATGAAAAATTCATAATTTTTGAATTTTTGTAAAATTCATAAATTACCTATAATTACACTTTGTGATCATTTTAAACATTTCTGGTGTACCTGGGTTCATGAGAAACTGCTTACATTTTGACTTTTCTAATGATATTTTTTAGTTATTTTTAACAATTTGTCGTGTACCCGGATACATGTAAAAAATATAATTTTGAATTTTTTGTAAAATTTATAAATTACCTATAATTACACTATTTGTTGATTTTAAACATTTCTGGTGTACATGGGATCATGAGAAACTGCTTAAATTTTGAAATTTTTAATGATATTTTTATGTTAATTTTAACAATTTGTCGTGTACCCGGTTAATGAAAAAATCATAATTTTTTAATTTTTGTAAAATTCATAAATTACCTATAATAACACTTTGTGATCATTATAAACATTTCTGGTGTACTTGGGTTCATGAAAAACTGCTTAAATTTTGAATTTTTTAATGATATTTTTCTGTTATTTTTAACAATTTGTCGTGTACCCGGGTACATGAAAAATTCATAATATTTCAATTTTTGTAAAATTCATAAATTACCTATAATTACACTTTGTGATCATTTTAAACATTATTGGTGTACCTAGGTTCATGAGAAACTGCATAAATTTTGAAATTTCTAATGATATTTGAACAATTTGTCGTGTAACCGGATACATGAAAAAATCATAATTTTTGAATTTTTCTAAAATTCATAAATTACCTATAATTACACTTTGTGATCATTTTAAACATTTCTGGTGTACTTGGGTTCATGAGAAACTCCTTAAATTTTGAATTTTTTAATGATATTTTTTCTGTTATTTTTAAAAATTTGTCATGTAACCGGGTACATGAAAAATTCTTAATTTTTGAATTTATGTAAAATTCATAAATTACATATAATTACACTTTGTGATCATTTTAAACATTCCTGGTGTAGATTTATTAATGAGTATTGTTTACTACCTTTGTCAATTGTTTATTATTGTGGTTCATTTTTGCATGCTTAACTTTCTGAGTAATTTGATTATTCAAAGTTCCACAGTCACTCATACTCTTAGGGAGTAAGTATGAATGAAGACTGTCATGAATCGGTTATAGGTTGTCTAAGAAGTTAGGCATTGCAGTGAGACTGCTACGACGTTCGTGAGTACTTAGAAAATAGAGATTTGAGTATTGGATAAACCTGCGCTCAACAGATTGCTTCATGAATTATATCACAAGCAATGTTCAGACGATAATATCTTATGTTCTTAAAGAGGAGAGATATGAGTTGTATTTTGCAAGGCAGTTGTTCATTGATAATGCGAAAACGCATCGGTAACTCGATGTTATAAAACGTATTGTTGTGAATGATCTGACTAGTAAAAGATATAACCATATGAGTCGAAACTTATTCATCCCCTGACCCGATGGGAAATAGATATCTGTAGGCCTCTCGATTATTTTGAAGTTGACTATAAGGGTTGGCCAACCAGGACTACAGTTGATGTGTTCAATAAGTAGTCTTAGAGTCATAAGCAGAATCAGAAATCGAGAAACAGAGTATCGGACCAAGATTGATCTTAATCCATGTCTTGAGTCTGAAAATATCTTGTTGGATGGAGGATCATATGATCACTTATCTATGGACAGAACTGACTGGGTCAAAGTTCGGCAGCAGTTTCTAGGAAGCTGCAGTTTGCTAATTTATCTGAGGATAAATAGATAATTAAAGTCATAGACTTACCCAAGTAGGAGACTGTTGGATTAGGTGTTTAAGTCATGACTTATAATTTGTATTTATCTTATTAATAGAATAAAAGTCCATTTGGGTTGCCCTCAATAGTCCAACTGGCATCAAGGTTAAATAGAGAGAGAGAAATAAATAGTTCATTAATTTATTACGTGATAATAAATTAAAAATAAACTAGTTTGGAATTAATCAGAATTACTTGGAATTAATTTGGAACTAATTATATGTGCAGGGGCTAAATCAATTATAAGTGCAGGGGCTGGAATGCAATTGTTCAAAAGTCGAACATGCCTCCTAAGGCTATAAATAGGCCTCTCCCATCACTTGAAAACTTGCACCATTCCAAGATAGTTCTTTGGAATTTCTCTTCTCTCTCAAGAATCTATAATCCTTCTCTAAGGTTTTATGGTTCGTTTTCTTAATAAGGTTTTAAGATAGTTAACCTCCGCTTGGGCTTCTGGGTGTGATCTCATTTGAGGCAGGACACTTGTGCTGCTTGGCTTCAAGAATTAAAAGTAAAGGTTAGTTTTTCTTAATTGTTTTATATAGAAATTTCTGTTAGCCGTTATTAGAAATTTCTGTTAGCTGTTAGAATTAATATTATATGCTCAAAGTTAGGAAACATAGATCCTTTCTAGGTTGCATGTGAACTTAGAATTTTAGTTCATAGATTGCAGAAAACCTTACACCTTGTGCAAGTACAAGCTAAAATTGAAATATAATGGTTTCTTTTGGCTAGCAAAACACACTTGTAACAAAATATATTGCTTTGGATCTCAAAAATGCATCTACATAGACACATGTTATACATCTTGAGTCAACTAAATGAAGAAGTCATAAGACGTTATTCATCAAAGAACAACCAAGATTTTTCAGTTTCATATGTTGACAAATATGCATGAGGCCAAAAATTTATTGATCTTGATTTTGATGAAATGTGCATGCTATGCTTAACATGTATGAAGATGAGAAAGAAGTAACCATTTATGTCACAACAGAGAATGACATCCACTCAAATAATCACTACCTGACACATCTTGATTATCAGACTTAAGATGACTATGATAACTTTCTTCACTGAGACAATAGTCTGAATCGTCATGCGGTTCATTGTTAAACCTCCTCGGCTCCAAGGAATAGAAATCTATGGTCACCCAACGTTCTCAAAATCAATTTCCTAAACAAATTCTTAAACTTTTAGATATACAATAATATCATTTTTATTTACACGTCTAAAACGGATATAAGATGAATGAGAGATTGTATCTCAAAGTGAGGAAGTTAGAAGAAGTTGGAAAATGAGTTAATGGGTTTCAACTCTTCCCACATTGATGGGAGAATGAAAAGGAAGTGGGTTTATAAGTCTAAAGGCTTTCATGATTTGTAAGCCTTAAACACTGACAACGCCTAGTAATATCAAGTATTTTAGTCGTTGTTAGGCCCTATTCTTGGTGAAATTATATCATATATATATATATATATATATATATATATATATATATATATATATATATATATATATATATATATATATATATTGGTATTTCTCACTTTTTGAGCTAGTGCTTGTATGCAAGAAAATGTTATAATCAGGGACCAAATGCAGAAAAATGGAAGAAGTTTTGAGGATAAGGCCAAAACAGTCGAATGAATACGCGCGTCGCGGGAATAAAGGCATGCGCGTCGCGCCACTTCAACGATGAGGCGGTGAAGAGAAATTCAAATAGCGAAAAAACGGGGATAAGGCAACACGCGTGACGCGGCTTGAGGCTTTGTGTGCCGCGGATTCTTAATTTCCACAAGTATAAATAAAGGTCATTAGGTCGAAATCAGGAGGCAAGGAACGACCCCTAAGGTGGACTTAAGGCTTCTTTGACTCCAAGTTTAGGATTTCAGCAACATCTTTTGGTATTTCTTATGTTTTCATTTGCAATTCATTATTAGTTTAGTTTAATTAGCTTTTAGCTTAGTGTTTCTGGATTGTTTCAACCAGTAGCAGTAGGTTAAAGTTGTTATTTTAGAATTTCAGTACTCTGGATCTTCTGGTTTTAGTTTTAATACAAGTAATCATTCGGTTTATGTTTTTATTGCACTTTTTGGTATTTACTGTGTTTGAATGCTTGTTGAATGAAATTGGTTTGTGAGTTTTCTTCTGGATTCTGAGCTTTGTTTCTGATTTCAGTAAGTAATCTTAGGTTAGAACTTGGTTTGGTTTAGCTTAGTTTATGTTTGATTTGGATTTTTGCATTTGCTTTGGAATTGCGATTTTAGTGTGTGTTTAGGAAAGTGGAGTTAGTCCCTCTGGCTGTAGCGTGAACACTACAGTTGGTAAGCTATCGTCTTGTCTTGACCACCAAACTCCCGTGGATCGACCCTTACTACCGATGTACTAGTGTGTGTGAGGTTTATTTTCTTATTTTTGACCGCATAACGACCCAGGCGTGTCAAATTTTGGCGCCGTTGCCGGGGAGTTGTGAGCTTAGGATAAGACGATCTGTAGGGAGTTGTTTTCTTATTTTTGGATTTAGTTTTGATAATTGAGTTTAATTAGTACTTTCATTTTGGTTTTGGCGGGCGTTTTGCAATAGTGCATGCATACCTATCGGGATGGGCATACATCACCATTGCTTTTAACTCTGAAATCGAGCTAACCGCGTGCAATAACCGTGTGCGTAGGCGTTTTGTTAATATGTGTGCTAGTAGTGTCACAATAGAAGATGTTACCAATGAGCCCTTGGGCGAGGTAACAGGGGGAGTTCCAAATATACCCCTAATTTATGAATTTCATGTGGGAAGCAAAAGTGCTAGTAGTGGTGCGGTTTCAACCCCCGTACCAGTACCATCATGCAATCAGCCTGTAGTCCAACCTTTAAGCCAACCTCTTACCAATCCGCTAGGAAACCCTGTGTCTGCTGCGATGGCCTGGGGAGCGCCGGCCCGAGATGGCAACCCATTACCGCGACAGCAAATACCGGTTTCACAACCACAATTTTCACAACCTTTACCATCACAATACCAACAACCTATTTTTAAACCACAACCCGTTATTCAACCGATACCACCACAAACCCAAATCCAACCACCTCAAATACAACCTCAGCAGCAACAATACCAGTACCAAGAGGCAGATCTAGGATATGACGAGGAAGATGAGGGATGGATGCCCTATCATTCAGTCCAGCCACAGCAACAATGGAACCGAGGTTGGGGACCTCCGAGGAGATTTCCACAACCACGGTAACAATAGGGAAAGCAGTACTACAACAATGAACATCATAACGGTAACTTTGTTCCACCCTTATATTTTGCTCAACCGAGGGGGCAATCGGTTGCATCGCACTTCCAACCCAGGGAGTATGATGATGCGTCGCCCATATATTTCCCTGAGAATGCTGAAAATCAAGTAGAAATTAGGCCACAACTTCTAGGCATATTACCTGAATTTAGGGGCTACAAACAAGATGATCCTTATAATCACATTTACGAATTAGCCATAGCGAACGCGAACTCCCCTAGAAATACAAATAGGAATACTTTTAGGTTAAGAATGTTTCCCTTTACCTTAAAGGACAAAGCCAAATATTGGTTTACTTCAGTCCAACCTAATAGTATTACTACTTGGGAGCAAATAAAAGCCAAATTTTTCCAAGAATTCTATTCGGCTAGCAAGACCACGGAGATCAGGCGAGCCATTCAGGACTTCCAACAGAAGCCAGGGGAAGCATTCCATGACGCTTTTGATAGATTAAAGGAGCTTCTAGGATCTTTCCCACATCATGAGGTGCCGCGGTGGCAGCTGGTGAAGATATTCTTTGACGGGGTAGACTTAACAAACCAGGCCATGCTCAATGCATCATCCATTGGTACAATAATGATGCAGGAGCCGGACGATGCCTAGAGATTCTTGGAGCAACTCAGCAATGGATCAAAAGAAAATTTCTCTGCCAGGAAGCATGTGAGTACAGCCGCAGCAGTAGGTGCAGATGCTGACTGGAAGAAGGAAGTAAAAAAGGAAATTGGAGAGTTAAATAGGAAATTCAACAGGTTGATGTCTACTTTGCAGAATGGACCACAGAATCAGCAACATGGCAATCAACAAGGACAAAAGACGCAGGAAGTTAATCAAGTTCACGGTCAAGGTCAAGGACAGTTTAATAATGGACGACCTTACATGCCTTACAACCAAGGAACTCAAAATTTCAACAACCAGTCCTATAACAACAGGCAAAACAACTACCAAGGACAGTCCTCTAATCAACCTAGACAATTTCAGCCTGGGAATAATAGTGGTCCTAGTGGGAGTACCAACAGCAATAGGGGACCTACCAATGCTAGTAACAATGCCCCGGAAAACTAGGAAAGCATGATTGCCAAAATGTATGAGCTTGTGAATGCTAGCCAGCAACAAATCCAAGCGAATGCCAAAGCTATTGCCAATATGGAAAGGCAAATAGCTCATGGCTGAGGATCAAAGGAAAAGAGACAGTGGCAAATTACCAAGCAGTACAGAAATGAACCCAAACCATACACAAAGAGCAGGAAAAGAGCATGTGAATGTTGTTGAGACCGAGTGGAGAAAGGTCAAGGAAGAGGATTTGGTAGAAAAAGAAGGTGAAAGTAAGACCGAAGAGAGTAAGGAAAAGAGTGAAGAAGGTGACCAAGTTAAGGAGGATGAGGAAGTCCAGAAGGATGAGCAACCAGTTGTAGCTGGTGTTAAGAAGAAGAAGAAGGATAAGAGGGTGAAAAAGAAGCAGTAGGTTCCTAGCATGCCAAGTGGGCCATCAATCCACCAACCTCTATGAGACGAACTGAAGAATGCGCCAGAGGATACGAAGATTCTGCAGGAGATGTGTAAGAAGAATAAGGCGCCAACACTGGACATGGTAAGATTGACTGTCAAAGCAAGCGAGGCTTTGTTAGGGACATTGCCTAAGAAAGAAAGGGACCCTGGTTCACCGTTGATCACTGTCACTGTGGGAGATGATATTATTAGGAACACCTTGCTAGATTTAGGAGCAAGTGTTAATGTGCTGCCAGGATACCTTTAAGACAAGTATTAAAATGAGGAACTGGAACCTGCAAAAACGGTGTTACAGTTGGCGGATCAATCAACAAAGGTTTCTCGGGGTAAGCTAACAAACATGATAATTAAGGTTGGTGACTTCTTTTATCCTGTAGATTTTCTAGTGATGGTGATGATATTAGGTCCATCGGCTGACCCGAATAGCATGACAACACAGCTTGACGGCCGCTGGACGGCACTACTTGACAGCACGATGTGGCTGCCAGCCCTGCTCGGCAGCACGGCGTGACAGCCCGCCAGCCAGCCAACAGCATTGCCTGGCTGCATCTCCTGACAGCTAGCTTGGCAGCCTTGCTTGACAGCACTGCTAGCTGGGCCTGAATTGGGCTGGCCCAAGGCCTGACCTAATTGTCCACTATAAATAGAACAATAAGGAAACCTTAGTTCCCTAAGTCATCAGCCTCCACTCTCCACCACCCTCAATACGCCTACACCACGATGGTTCTCTCCGGTGAGGAGAAACCATCTTATCTCGCATATCGAACTGACTTGATCGTCGGAGCCTGCTCCCGGGGCACACGCCCTGGGACGGTTCTAACGATTATCTTCTTGATTGTGACTAGGATCCAAGTCGGGAAATAGCTAACGGCACCAACATCAAGACCTCCGATCCAGATCCACCCGATGCCAGATCCGATGTCGCATCATTGGCGCCATCTGTGGGACTCGAGCAAAACAGCCATTGTTGCCCGAAGTTCAACCTCACTTTAACGATCTCTACGAATCTATTATTGGTCACTTAGTTTTCTTCATTGAACTTCAGATCTGTTTTTTGAGAAGTTTCATATCCTCGACGATTTCTACAGATCTGTTATTGATCTGATCTTCAAAGGTGTTATTCCCTTAATAATCTCCATCGATCTATTTCCAAAATGTCCTATTTCTTGGAAAATCGTTTTCTAGATGTTTCTTCAAACCATTATACTTCTGATAAAAAAATTATGCTCGATGCTGAAAATCGTATCTATCTCCAAACAAAAAAAGGGAGCCCGTTTTGATACAATGAAGTAGCGATTCACAAGTTTTCGTCAAAAGGGGGGAAAGGGGTTCGATCATACGCTATGCATATTGCTTTCTTGCTCCGAGGGCTTTATCATCGGCAGATTTGAACTTCAAGTTTGTTCCCGTCGACGAATTTGGGCCAACAAGATAACGAATCAGCAAGGTAACCAATCAAGATCGTCCTGTCAACAGCTTGCCCTGGTCGGTGTGAACAACTGTAAATCCATCTGAAAACGGACTTCGATTTCCGTCTACAATCGAACTTGGAATTATACTTGATACGCTCAATCCCTTTATGCCTCATTTTCTGTTCAACTCAGTTTAACCTATTAAAGTCACAGTTCACTGTATTCAATCTATGTAAAACCGTATTGACACATCCCACTTGCGTTACTTGAGGTTTCACACCCTAAAGGTGTGTAATTAGGTGATTCTAATTCCAATAAAACACATACGCGATCCTAAACATAAGCCACCTCCTAGACTTCGTTCAAGATCAAGTATATAAGCATCAGAGACCTCGGTCCACATGATTTTTGGTCAACCCTGTTATTAAGAAGATGAGAAAGAGGGGGAGAAGAGTTGTGCACTTCAGGTGTTTGACAAAATGCCTGAGAGGATACTTTTTGCTAGATTGCTTCTAGTTGTCATACCTTGATGATTTTTTCCTATTTGTCGTTGATTTCAACATTAATTTTTGGTTACATCTTTCATAATAAGGCAAGAGGCTGGCTTGTTCTCTGTTACTAGGTTTTATGCCCCTGGTACCTTGTTTGTGGGACAAGTGCACACGCTTATATGCAAATTACTAGCCTTTTCCTTATCTGCATGGTGTTGGTTTAGGACCTGTTATATTCCAGCAATGTTACAATCAAAATTGGGGTTTTATATGTGTCCAGGCCGATGAAACATTTTAAATAAGGTCGGGTTCTGTTCTCCCTTACATTCATCCTCGCCAGTATTCACAAAGTCGGTGAAGCCAAATCACTTGCAACCCGCCTCAGATTTATCGTTCCTCTATTGGTTTGCTTTACCCAACTTATGGCTATCCAATTCTGCTTACGTTTATCATTCCACTTGGTTTTGATTCAAGATCTTGTTGACTCTCAAAAACATATCTACAACTAACTGTTGATTGTGAGGATCGACTATCAATCAATATGTTAGCAACAACCTTCTAAAGATTTTCTTGAATTTGTATCTGGTTTCAAAAGAGTAAAAGGGCAAGAAAAAGGGGAAATACAAGCAGTGTACAGAAGGTGTTCGACGAAATGCTTGAAACAAATGGTCCTAAGAGCATGCTTTTAAGTGTCGCGATCTGGTAATGGTTCTCTCTAAGAACCAATCAGAAGAGCCATCTTTCAGGATGGGCATCACCAAGCGCCGACAACCATTAAGGCTCAAACACAGATTCGCGATCCACTTCAAACCTTCTGTGGCTCAACTAGCGTTTGAAGCAACCAATATCTTCACTGCCTACTACATCTTTAGTTGCCAACATCAATTGATGCCAGGAAGCTACTATTGAATTTGTATGTCTTCAAATGAGCACAGGAGCACATATTTCTGATATGTTTAGTTGTGGTCCAGTGGGCAAAAAGAGAAAATATAAGTAGTACACTTAAGGCACCCGATGAAATGCTTGTGAGACGGCTTCACTATATTCACCCTCCTAATGCTAAACGCGCTTTTACTGCTTACACTCAAAACTTTGTCGTCCTTCCATCGCTACAATTCTTGATTTTGCACAAATCACCCATACTTAGGCTTCACCCAAATACGTTTAAGCTGCCAGAAAACGTCCCATGTGTAAACTTGCGCCAAAAGGCGGGTAAAATGACGGAACGTTAACCCTAACAACCAGAAATTCGTTTTCACCGCGCGGGTAAACCAGAAGCTCTCAAGGAATATGCAAACATATAGAGAGTATCACTAGCTAGCACTCCTACTGCATCCAAAAATAACACTATTCAAAACACATTTTGCGAGATGGCATATTGTACAACACATAAAGCAAGAGGTACATGCACTTTGCCATATTTTTAAGTGTATACACACACACACACACACACACAAAAACAAATCACCCACGTCTTGCTAAACACTGTATACAAAGAATAATTCCAGATTTTCCAAAACGGTCAAGAGCCACTCTATCCATTACGTCCACTACAAGAAAACAGCCAAATAGCAACGGAAAGGTGCTACGGAAGAACTTTCCGTAGCCAAATTGCTACGGTTTATGCTACAGAATGACTTTCCGTAGCAAATTTGCTACGACGTTTGCCACGAAATGAAAATTCCGTAGCGAACACAAGAATAACTACGGTTTTTGTCACGAAATCAAATTCCGTTGCTATATTGCTACCGATTTTGCTATGGACTGGATTTCCGTTGCTATTTAGCTACGAAAATATCTACAAAAATACAATCCGTTGTTATTTTGCTACGAAAATAGCTACGAAAATTCAATCCGTAGTTATTTTGCTACGGAATTATAATCCGTTGTTATTTTGCTATGGAATTTTGCTATGGACTGGATTTTCGTGGTTATTTTGCTATGAAAATAGCTACGAAAATACAATCCGTGGTTATTTTGCGTCGGAATTATAATCCATTGTTATTTTGCTACGGAATTTTGCTATGGACTGGATTTTCGTTGCTATTTAGCTACAAAAATATCTACGAAAATACAATTCGTTGTTATTTTGCTACGAAAATACAATACGTGGTTATTTTGCTACGAAATTATAATCCGTTGTTATTTTGCTACGAAAATAATTTCCATAGCTGATTTGCTGTGAAATGAATTTCCGTAGATAAGTAGCTATGGAAATGTTCTACGAAATTATGGTCCATAGTTGTTTTGCAATGGAATCAATATACGTTGGTACCCTTGTTATGGATTTTGTTACATCATTTATTTCCATAGATATTTAGCTATGGAACTTGTTTTTAGAGAAATTTAACAACGGAATTTTGTTACATTATTATCCCAAAGATATATTGTATTTAAATGCAACAATAAACCAAATAAAAGTACATGTTATTTTCAACATAAATTAAATCCAATGAATTACATTATATTCAACATTTTTAAAATACAATTTTGATGTTCATCATTTGCGAATGCTAGATCGCCACTCTCATAGCTCTACCCTTATTGGAAACCTAAGCGAACTTGAAATGCTATTTTGTTTTCAATTCAAATGGGAACATGTTATCTTCAGATGGATATATGGAATTCTCTTCAAAAATATTATTTTCACTCAAATTATCAAAACATATGGCGATTTCTTAAAAACTTTTTCATGGTCACTACGGTTCCTAGATTGATAGTTTCTATGATCTATCAACTTAAATCAGGTCTATTTGCTACTTATCTCATAGCGTTAAACATATAATAATTTCATATTAAATTTATTTCATACTATGTTTTTCTCGTTTTTGATTCAATCTTAAAAGTAATTTACTTAGGAAAAAAATCTTTTACAACATATCTTAATTTTGCAGAAAAAGAAAATCATTTTTTAAACAATAGCAAAATATGGGTGGATGTGATTTTTTTCTTTATTTGGCATAATATGTAGATTCAAATAATTAAATTCTTAATTTTTTTGGACGTGTTTGGTTAGTAAGCATGGTAATTTTTTTGAGTGCCAATAAATACTGTATATCTTATTAAAATTCTATAGTGATCTTATTTTTAGAAGTTATGCAACCTTATCGAGACCGGGAACAATTCGTCAATTTTGTTAGGTTTATTTTGTTTATATACCCTTGGATCTACATGCTCGTTTTTTATATCATTAGGAGATTTTTATTTTTCCAAACTAACATAACAAATTAAACATCAATCTTTGGAGATATTTGAAATGCACAATTGTCACAATTATGATAGAAAATGGAGGTTACGATGCATATTTGTAATCCATATTTAAATAGGAAAAGGCTTCTATCAGCCATGATGCACTTACAGATCGAGTGAAAAAGACAGATCTAGTGAGAAAGAAAGAGACGAACGGAGAGAGGGAGAGAAACACAGACAGTGGCTGATGAGAGTAAGAGAGAAAGAGAGAGAGCTCGCGGTGGTCGTATGGAGGTGGACAGACTGTGTTCGACTGTTGGATCTCGTCGGACGACGGTGGTCGAGGCCTTTTTCTGATGAGAGCGAGAGGTTGAATGGAGCTGGATCTCCTGGAGCTGGAAGGATTTGAGGCAGACCATTGTATCTTTGTTTATTCTTTTTCTCGGATTGCAGCAGCTTACAAACAACCACAAAAAATCATAAAATTGAACCTTTCGAATTTCTTGGTTTTTTTTAATGTTGTGGCCGACACACACAAAAGCATATGTAATATTGTCTTGCTTTTATTCTCTTTCTAGGCAAAACACAAACACACATCACGCATGCATTCATCACTTTTATTCTTTGTTCCCACTTGGGAATTTTTTAATTAGATTTTCTTTTTAATATTAATATAAATTTTTTTATATTTTTATATGAATTTTCGGAATATATATAAATAAATAAATTTAAGGGAAAAAAAATAAAAAAGGCTTGAAAATAAAAGATTTAAAATGGTTTTAAATAAAATAAAAAGCTAAAATATGAAATTAAAATAAATAAAAAGCTATAAATAAAATAAAAATAAAATTTATAATTAATATAAACTAAGAAAGTAGCAATAAAAATAATTTCATAAAAATATAAAAGCTACAAACAATTATCAAAATTAAAATAAACCTAAAACTAATAAAATAAAATGCCAAAATAAAACTAAATTGGTTTTAATAAAAATAAAATGATAAAAGCTACAAACAATTCTGACTGGATCGTAACCAGTTTGGTTATTGAAACCGGTTTGAAAAGAAAAAAACAATAAGTGTGTGTTTACATGTGTTTGGTTAATGTGTAGTGTTGTGTGTGTTATACATGTTACATATATACTATATATGTGTTTGTTTTGTGTGTATGTTATATATGTGTCGTATGTGTGTTTGTGTTTCCATAACCTACAAAGGCATGTGAGTGGTGCATCAAAAGCAATGGACAAATGTGATAACCTATATAATGAATTAACCAAGTACAACTTACCTTGGATCTATTGTGGATTGATTAAAATGAATGATTTCTGTGTTATGTCGGGTCTCATTTGAGGTATGTCGGTGATGAAAAACGAAGCAACAAGTTTGCAAGACTTCTTGAAATGTTTTTTTTCTTTTTCAATCTATTTTTGTTCACAATTCAAACTTGATTAATTTTCAGAATTCATCTATGTGATTTGTGCATTAGTCACAGAGACAGTAATGTCATTGAATTCATCTATGTGATTTGTGTACTACTTTCAGAATTCATCTAGTTTAATTATTCATAATTTTTTCGATATGGACATCAAAACACAAATTTTAGTGTTGATGTATAAATTACCTAATTGAATTGCCACATCCAATTGAACATGTAGACAGTGGACATCCCAAATCCGACCACAATACTATCAACACCACACCATTATAGATATATTTTAATAATAAAGTATATTTGCAATACATTGAGTAAATAATAGAAACTAGTACTTGAACGTTAAATCTGAAAGAAAACTAATCGTCGAATATAGAATATTCGTCGCTTGGAAACTACTCTTTCAAATGAATGTTTGCTACATAGTCGAAAGAAAATTACTTTGTTGTCCGCCGCATTGCGCGGGTACGCACCAAGCCATATGTTGGAAAATAATCATCAGAATATGGTTAACTTTGTTGCCATTTCTGATTACAGTATTGAAAGTATGTTGTTGTTTCTACTACTATTATGTGATTTTGGTGATTGATGCTAATGAGAAAGTTATGGTTTGACTTGTATAAATTCCATTCATTTGTGTATCTGTTGTGATGCATTAATACGTTAGTTTCTTGTAAGATTAGGAAGATCGATGAAACTAACTTTTTATTTGTTGCAATGTTTCAATGTCATTCTATTTTACTGGTTATTTGGTTAAAAATATCCACATTGTTTTTAATAATCATCCTCTTTTCGTCAATCCTTTGATGGATTCAAAATAAATAAATTTTAAAATTCAAAATGGGAACTATTCTAAATTTATTGACACACTTTTACACGTGATAAAGCCAATTTATCTTATTAAACATTGTTTATGGTTTATAAACTTTTAATTGATAAGAAAATTTTAACTTTAAAAAAGAAATATATGATTGTAGTTATAAAAACGATATTATGGTTTTAACAATTAAATAGAAAATGGTTCGGTTATAGTTTTGAACCGTTTCATAATAGAACCAATATTTTAGCAGCCTACTTCAAAATTTCTTTGTTTTTTAGCATCCTACTTTGATTTTTTTTTTTTGGGTATTTTTCCATCCCTAATCAAATTCGTTAGCTTTTAATAAACTGAATTTAAAAATGAACAGTATAGTACCTCAAATCGTTAGTTCTCATTGTAACGATTCAGGAGATGTTGACGTTTGTGGAAGGGCAACTGTAAAATACCAAATGAAATGGTTGTATCAATGTCGGTATGGGTACATAAGGGTTAGTGGTGTGTGGTTAGATACAATACCTTTAAGATTAAAGTCAGCAACCAAATCGATTTTGCCACACAATTGTGTGTCATGAATTTACGACACACATTTACGACATACATTTACGACTCATATTTACAACATCCATTAAGTAACAAAACGTTTTGGATTTACCATATTGGCCCAAGGGGTGAACGTTATTCGAATTAAACCATAAAACCGCCCGAACCGAACGGCTCGAACTTGTTGAACTTGTTGAAACAAACGGCTTGAACTTGTTGAATTTTGTTAAAAATTAGATACACTTTTTTTAAAATTTAAATAAAACATAAATTAATAACAAGGCAATTAAGATAATTAATGAAAACACTCGATCATTACTTCAATCCAAAATTATCTAACAACAATTTTTAAAACACAAATGTCTCCTAAAAAGTTAAAAAAAAACTAAATGTTATGCTAGTACTAAAACAATTAAACTATCATACTAAATATTGTTGGAGAAGAAATGCAGAACTTGATTGATCTCGAAACTTGTATATTATTGCAACCTGCAACAAATCCAAACCAAGGCAAAAAGCAGTGAATATGTGTGCTATCGGCACAAAATTAGCTTAAAAAGAAACTTAAAAATGGAACTGATAAACCCAAAGTGCCCCTTCTTGGTACAAGACCAAGTATATTACAAACCTGGAGAGGGAGAGAAAGATGGTTAAGGCTTGAACAAACACGCCTCACCTGCTCCTTGCCTCCTCCTCTCTTCTTAAAAGTCGACCTCCAATTTGAGTTTTGCCATTTGCTTTGTACCGGCAACGTAACCAGAAGACGGCGATCTAAACCGACGGCGTTCACCATCTTCGGTTTCGGTTCGGTTTTTTTGATCCTGTTAAAGAATTGATATTGTCAATGACCCACAGGTAAATTTATTGTTTACTTTTGAAATTGTTTTGAATTTAAAATTAATATTGTAATTTCCAATATTGTAATTCGATATTTGAAACTAATAGTCTAGGGATGAGCAAAAAACGACCCAGAAACCGACAAACCGAATAAAAACCGGAAAACCGAAACCGAAAAACCGAACTCATACCAAAAACCGACGGGGTGGGTTTAAAAAATTAAAAAACCGATTTTGTTGGTGTGGGTCGGTGTGGAGATTTGTTTCCTTCCATAAAAATCATTAACCATTAAAAATATATCTATAATCTATAATCTATGATTTTGGTTAAAAATAAAAATACCGTTATGTTTTATGTTAATAAATAATACGTTGTTGTTTGGGGTTAGAAATAGAAACATATTGTCTTTTGTGGTAAAAATGAAAGTACGTCATTGTTTTTCGTTAAAAACGAAACTACATTGTTGTTTTGGGTTTAAAAGAAAAACAATTTTCCCATTTAAGTTAAAAACTTAAATGTATTGTATTGTTTTGGTTTCAGATAATAGTTTACTTAATTTTGCAATATTCTTATATCCAAAAATGAAAATATAAAATCTATATTTTTAATTATTTATTTATTCTTGTATAGTGTCTTTTTTTTGGGTAAAGAGGACGGTACCTCTGGCAAATTTTATTAATAAAAAGAATAAATACAATTGAAAGATGGGGACTCCCCACCTAAGAAACAACAAAAACCCATTGGGACATGCCCCAATGGACAACAAGGCTATACTAGGAACCAAAACATATTTTGGAACCAGAAAACATAACAGGAACATAAAAAGCAAACATCCTGCAAAAAAACAAACAATATAGGTAGAGAAATATATAGTGGAAAGGATGGGATAGGAGAGAATAATGGACCACAGTGGAAAATAGGAAGTACATCTCTCAACGTTAGGGGAGGGACCAGATCCTTTTAGCCAAAATAACATTAAGGGAAGGTTTCATAGACAGACTCACCAGTCTACAACGGACATCATCAATAATAGACTTGACAACAGCATGATACGTTCTTCTCTTATTTTTAAAAATTCGGTTATTTCTTTCCTGCCAAATGTGGTAGATAGCTCCCGCAAGCACAAGTCTTCGGATAACGGACCAGAAATTCTTACCTTTAGAGATGTGCTTGAGAAGATTGATGATATCCGACCAGCAATTTGTGGGGAAGGAGAGGTTCATAGCAATTTGTATAGTGTCTTTTTTTAGGTTTTTAAAGTCAAAGTTCATTATTTGTTTCGTATTTTCATTTAGTATTTATTATATTCTCATATTAATAAAACTACTATTTATTTGATAAAGTTTTATATTTAAAAAGATGTATTAAGTATTTATTTTATAATATTTACTCTAATTTACTTACAACATATTAACAAAATTATACTTTTTCTCAATTGGTAATTTTTATTTCATAATTAGCACTATTCTAAATATCATCGGTCACCTTTTCTTTTTATTGTTCTCAATCTTCAACATATTAAGCATTAACTATACATTACACCTGTGAAAAGAACCAAAAACCGTGTTTAGTATAAGCACACTTTGTAGTGTCAACATAAGTTTAGGATAAATAAGCATATATATTCAGAAAGTCTGATAATTATACAAATGAATGAAACCTCTGCGAAATCAACCACCCTACAACCAAATACAACGAAAATAATAACCAAAACATTTTAAACTACCAAAATGGAAATCAAATTAAACCCAGATCCCAATGGAAACCACAGTAAAGTTGGGACCCTTCTTAGTCATGAGAGATAACGTTAATAAATTATATTTTATTAAAATAATGAAAACACTTAAATTAATATAATATCAAAGGTTAAGATTGATTTAATAATCATCAACGGCTACAATCAGATCTGATATATTAATGCTTAAATAAGTTGTACATTTTTAACACATTAAGACAATTGTGCATTAGGGGTTGTAATTTATATATGGTATATATATATATATATATATATATATATATATATATATATATATATATATATATATATATATATATATATATATATATATATACATAAAAGATGGAAGGGATATCTTTTGTCATTATTCTATCTCATTTGAACGTTCCATATGTGATGGTGGTGGCAGACAAAAGCAATTCGCTTCTAGAAAAGTTTCTCTTGGATCCCATTGTTTGATCATAAGGTTTCTTGCTAGTGGAAAATACTATAATTTTTGTGTACGTGATGTGTGTGTTTGATGCTGGTGATCCACCAAGAGTTTGGACGCATTTTAAACTTAACCTAAAACTTGTGCTGCCGATGAAAAGCTTTTCTAACGCTAACACATTTCAGCCCCAGTCGCTTCTTTCTTTGTCTCCTTCTCGTGTTCCCCTCAAACACTCACGACAGCAAACCAAAAATGGTGATTTGCAAAAACCGAACACTTGAAGATCGAGATCTACACCGAACAACAACAGATCGAGCAACAATATACGCCGAGCAACTGGTACCGCTACACCTCCATCTCCTTCTCTCCTTCTCCTCCCGGTGACCATCTCCATGAAACCGATTGAACCGCTACACCTCCATCTCGTTCTCTCCTTTTCCTCCCGGTGACCATCTCCAGCAAACCGATTGAAGCTCTTCTTCTCCTCCCGGTGACCATCTCATCCGATTGAAGCTTTCGACCTCGGGGTCTCCTCCTCCGGCAACTCACTGGATCTTCAACCACCATCTCCGCCGTATCGAATCTGGCTCTGAAATCCATCATCGATTTAACATAAATGTGATATATTGTAAAGTCCAAATATTTAAAAAACTACAAAACCCAAAACTCTTGGAAATTTCAAACTCATATTATTTCAAACTCGATTTAACATCTATGATGTCAAACTCATAAATGTGACATCATGTTGCTTCTGTTCTCCTGTAACCTTCGCCATATATGTAATAAGGTCGTTTTGGTCTTTTAAGAAAGTTATCTTATTATAGCTTTGATTCTTTGTATTTGTGGGTCTGTTTTTATTTCTGATTAGAAGGTACTTTGTAATTAAGTAGTTAAAAGATTAAGTGGTATCTGAGATTGCTTATTGGTAGTGGTTATTAGCTTTATTGCAGTTTGGTGATTTAAATATTATCATATATACCTGCAACGTCCTCTTTCTAACATGTGTACAATTGTTTATTGATAGTGGTTAGTTGCTTGTCATGATGAAGGGGGTGGTCACTTTGTGGAACATTCAAAATAAATAATGGTAATAGCTTTCAAGTTTCAGTAATATCAACATTTAGTTTCAATGTCTCAATTTGTATATATGTATATTTTTCAGTTTGGGAGTGACAAGAAGAAATATACGGATGCCAATGTTGATAATCTGCAAGAAGAATAGGCATGTTTGTCACAAATTCTATTTTCTGGTGATTTGTTTTGCATTTGAGAGACAATATTTTTGATAAATTCAAAATGTTTATTATATATATATATATATATATATATATATATATATATATATATATATATATATATATATATATATATATATATATTAAAATATAAAATCATTACATACAAAATATATGTCATAGATTGTTGCCATCAATTAAAATTTTATGACACACAAATGTGTGTCATCTTTCATTTATGGATGGGGCTTCAATGACATATTTGTGTGTCATCTGTACCCTTTAATGACACGCAATGCCTGTCATTAAAGGTCTTTTTTCTAGTAGTGAAGCTTGCTTAATGCTGGAATTGTAATATGTGATTTGATATAATTGGTACTTAATTTTCAGGAAAGATGACTCAAGTAAATGTAAAGGGAGCATTAGGTAAAAAACCAAGTGCATCTAGACCTGAGGTATGGAACTGCAAGAAGATGATTGCTCCATGCTTACTAAACAAAATAGTCCAGAAGGAACAACAAACAAAATATTGCTTTGTTTTTAGCAACTATTTATTTTGATTTAGACTTCTTTACTTTTCATGTAATAAGAATTATTGGATTTATTTAATAATATGCAAATTTGTTTTGTTTTACGTATTTGTATTTTTAGATATTGGTACCAAATATTTGAAAATTATATTTATTTTTCTAAATTGTTTCGTGAATTTTTTGGTAACAAAATCTGCTACGGAATTACACATACGGATCTTACTACGGAAGCTTGTCCATGGAATTTGCTACATATTTTACAACGGAAGCATGACCACAAAAATTGCTATGGATTTTACTACGGAAGCGTGACCAAGAAAATTACTACAGATTTTACTACGGAAGTTTGACCACAGAAATTTCTATAGAATCATTGCTACGGATTTTTTTCGGAAACATAGCCACAGATTTTACTACGGAACCTTGACCATGGATTTTGCTACAGAATTATTGTTACGGATTTTACTACAGAACCCTGACCACGGATTTTGCTACAGAATTATTGTTACGGATTTTACTACGGAACCCTGACCACGGAATTTGCTACAGAATTATTGTTACGGATTTTACTACGGAAGCTTGACCACGGAATTTGCAACCAAATTATTGCAACGGAATTTGCAACGAAACCTGCTACAGAAGTAGCAACGGAAAAAGAACCATGAAATTCGCTACGGACAAACGGCTACGGAAATCGCTACGGAGTCCACCTACGGAATTCGCTACGGAATACATGCGCTACGGAATCAGTCCGTAGCAAACTTGCTACGGAAATAAAAGTTCGTAGCAAACTCATTCGCTACGAGCTTTATTGTAACGGAACAGTTCCGTAACAATTTCCGTTGCAAAACCCATTTAGCAACGGAATTTCAAGGTTTAGCAACGGAATTCTTCCGTTGCTAAATCGCTGTTTTCTTGTAGTGGCCGCTTCTCTATAAAAACGATGCAAATATTTCGTATACTACCGTTTGTCAAGAATCAATTTCAATCATATGGCTTGTGTACTTTTCGTGCATTAGAAATTCAATATTAATATAAAAAGGGGGAGAGAAGATATCATACATAGTTAGCTTGTGGAAAATCACATGTATTTTAGCAATCTTATTATGAAACGAAATCTTGGTTTAGTTGACCCATGAAAACACATAAGGATAACAACTACACGCAAATATATTTTGACATTTATGATTTATTCATTTTTCTTTGTATATGGTACAAACCTCGAAAACTTACTCCTATGTTACTTGTTTTGACATGTACAAATGAACGAGGCATAAACACGTATGAGGCAACTCAAGCTCAACCATACAATAAAAGATCCCTCTCGTTTTAACACGACAAGCAAGTTGATATCCACGACAAGGAGGATAATCCCTTATAAATCGATTCAAAATAACGTTATACTATCTTATTTTCCTTACTTTGATGACTCATATCTAAAAACATTGTCCAATATCGTTGGCAATCTTCGAATGATCATACATCTCATTTACGAATATATTTGTTTACAATATACACGTACCACAACAATTGATACTTACTCTTATCGTTTTGCAATGACATGTACAAACGAGCGAGGCACAAATTTACAACCACAACCATAACATAAGCATGGGAAATTCGTTCGCATTGCAAAACCCGATTCCCTTTACCGCATGATAATCGTGTCATGATTGTTCCAAAAATGGGGGGAGTATAAGGGTTGACATAGCACAATTACATTGGAAGAAATATCTCTTGGTAGAAACTTACAAGACGTGTTAAGATTATACGCAATAACGTATCCCTAAAATTCGACTCATTACTCGGGAGGGAAAAATCAAATAGCTGCCCACTGCCTAGCTCTTGCTAGCAGCACTATTGCGCTGCTCCCGCCAACAACCTTGCTGCAATTTCGACACATAATAATACCATAACATTATATATATGTTGCTAACAAGTAAATGGCGAAACTCTTTGTGCTACACTTTGTGTTATGCACAGGTCAATATAGCTAGCTAGCCAGGCACCGGTTTTATTATATATCTCTGCTCGGATTGACCATCCGAGTCAAGTACATATCCTGGCACATGAACCACTCGCTACTATGCCCAATTCTAACACGGCCCGAGTGCCACACAAACGTCCGAGTACCTAACATGGCCCGAGTGCCACGCAAAGGTCCGAGTACCTAACATGGCCCGAGTGCCACGCAAAGGTCCGAGTACCTAACATGGCCCGAGTGCCACGCAAAGGTCCGAGTACCTAACATGGCCCGAGTGCCACGCAAAGGTCCGAGTACCTAACATGGCCCGAGTGCCACGCAAAGGTCCGAGTACCTAACATGGCCCGAGTGCCATGCAAAGGTCCGAGTACCTAACATGGCCCGAGTGCCACGCAAAGGTCTGAGTACCTAACATGGCCCGAGAGCCACGCAAAGGTCCGAGTACCTAACACGGCCCAAGTGTCACGCAAATGTCCGAGTACCTAACATGGCCCGAGAGCCACGCAAAGGTCCGAGTACCTAACATGGTCCGAGAGCCACAAAAAGGTCCGAGTACCTAACAAGGTTCGAGCACCTAATAAAGCCCGATTTAATACAAGGTCAAGAAGGTTCATAACCTTTGCCTTGACTTGCTGGCTTCTAAGACCAATTCAGATAAGGTTTAGAAGGCTCATTACCTTCGCCTTGAATTGCCGGCTACTAAGCTCGATTCCACCACAAGCGATCGCTGGATGGAATAAACCTAGTTACTGCACATCATGACTCACGCATCACAAGCCTAAGCCATGCTTAGCACCATACATTCGATGCGTTCTTCTACAATTATCGATAAAAGCAATTTACACGGTTTCTCTCTTTACTCCGATGACCAACAAGCATTTTCTCACTTTACGTCTTACCGCAACAAGGACAATCGCTCCGGCAGTCGTGCTGCACATATTCTGGACAGCAGCAATGCTGCTCATTATCTATCAGCAACCCTGCTGCACATCTTCTGGATATCAACCATGTTGCTCGTTATCTTATCAGCAGCCCTGCTACTTGTTATCTCGACAATCGTCCTGTGGCTCGTTATCATATCAGCAGCCCTGCTATTTGTTATATCGACAATCGCTTCGTGGCTCGTTATCTTATCAGCAGCCCTGCTACTTGTTATCTCGACAATCGTCCTATGGCTCGTTATCTTATCAGCAGCCCTGCTACTTGTTATCTCGACAATCGCTTCGTGGCTCGTTATCTTATCAGCAGCCCTGCTACTTGTTATCTCGACAATCATCCTGTGGCTCGTTATCTTATCAGCAGCCCTGCTACTTGTTATCTAGACAATCGCTTCGTGGCTCGTTATCTTATCAGCAGACCTGCTACTTGTTATCTCGACAATCGTCCAGTGGCTCGTTATCTTATCAGCAGCCCTGTTACTTGTTATCTCGACAATCGTCCTGTGGCTCGTTATCTTATCAGCAGCCTTGCTGCTTGTTATCTCGACAATCACCTCGTGGCTCATTATCTTATCATCAGTCCCGCTGCACAAAATCTTGACAGTAACGCCGACATGCATATTCGTAACGACATCTTTTTCCTACTATAGTCTGATATAGCTACATATCAGCTTCCCACACCAGACTGGGGGGAAATCGGTATGGTATAGCTTGTGTAAAACACTATGAAGACGTTTATTGGTGGCGTTCCACCAGGTACGACGGGGAGTTACGACAGCTTTTCTGCGTAATTACATCAACAACTTTGCTGCATTATCACACAATCGTCTTACTACATTATCATGCAACGACTTCGCTCCGCGATCGCCACATCAGCCCCGCTGCGTAATCATGGCAAGAACAATGCCATACCAAATTGACTGGATCACAATCTCATAGTGCAAGAAGAGATTACCAAGCCAACTCCGCGTCGCATAGATCCAACTCTACCGCAGGATCCGCTAACACACTAAGATTCCCGTAGGCGAGGTTTACTTGTTCCTCTTATTTTTTCGGCACACGTCTGTTATATCTAGTCCGACGCGATTGTCAGCTGATGCGAACTCGGCCCCGAGGGTCGGGTCTTTGTGTTAGATCTGGATCGTGGATCTGGTGTGGTGCCGTCAGCTGGTTCCCGACTCGGTTCCTAGCTGCCATCAGAGAACAAAACCGTTAGAACCGCCCTAGGGCGTGAGCCCCGGGAGACGGCTCCGACGATCAAGTTAGTGTGGTGAATGATGAGAGATGATCTCTCCTGGCCAGAGAGAATCATCCTGGTGTGTAGAGGAGAGAAGTGGAGGCTGATCCCTCAGGGAATTAGGGTTCCCCCATGTTCTATTTATAGGGAGCAATTAGGTCAGGCCTTGGGCCAGCCCAACTCAGGCCCAGCTAGCTGGTAGCACTGCTGGGCCGGCTGACAGGCAAAGCAGCCCAGCGCTGGAAGGCAGTCCACGCCGGAAAGACCACGCTGGAAAGTCCACGCCGGAAAGACCACGCTGGAAAGTCCACGCTGGAAAGTCCAGGCTGGAAAGTAGTCGGTCGGCCGGCGGACCTATACTATCATCAGCAAACCAATCACATCGGACTAGGAGGGCTTGATAGCGTATGACTTATGTAGCTGTATCCAGTCCAATGCGATTGTCTGCAAGCCAATCACATTGGACTGGGGGTACTTGATGATATTAGGTCCATCGGCTGACCTGAATAGCATGACAACACGGCTTGACGGCCGCTGGACGACACTACTTGACAGCACGATGTGGCTGCCAGCCTTGCTCGGCAGCACGGCGTGACAGCCCGCCAGCCAGCCAACAGCATTACCTGGCTGCATCTCCTGACAGCTAGCTTGGCAGCCTTGCTTGACAGCACTGCTAGCTGGGCCTGAATTGGGCTGCCCCAAGGCCTGACCTAATTGTCCACTATAAATAGAACAATAAGGGAACCATAGTTCCCTAAGTCATCAGCCTCCACTCTCCACCACCCTCTATACGCCTACACCACGATGGTTCTCTCCGGCGAGGAGAAACCATCTTATCTCGCATATCGAACTGACTTGATCGTCGGAGCCTGCTCCCGGGGCACACGCCTTGGGACGGTTCTAACGATTATCTTCTTGATTGTGACTAGGATCCAAGTCGGGAAATAGCTAACGGCACCAACATCAAGACCTCCGATCCAGATCCATTCGATGCCAGATTCGATGTCGCATCAGATGGAGTATGAGAGTTTAGAAGATGCTCCTGTGTTAATTTTGGGACGTCCATTTTTAGCCACAGCTGGGGCTGTAATGGACTGTAAGACTGGAGACATGAACATCTCTTTCAGAACGAAGAAACATAGGCTGAACATGTTTGGGTGCCCGATATCGTTGCCACCGGGGTATGACGACAAGTACTTGAACAACAGACCGCTTATGGCACCAAAGGAAAAGGATAAAGGTAGGAATCAGGTTCAAGGAACCGGAAGTGATGAAGAAGAAATTTTGTGGGAAGCGAAAAAACATCCATTGGCAACAGTGGACAAGATACAGCTTTTAGATATGCTCGAAATGATGGAGTTGAAGCACCAGCAATATGAGAAGGACACACGGTGCAGGGAGGCAAAAGTCTTCTAGATTCTGGATGCTCAACAACAATGGATCAGTCAAGTGAGTGCTCGAATGACACAGCTTACCACATTGCTAGCAACATTGGTTTATGACTTTGCACCTGAGATGAAAAGGATGATGCCACCAGACGAAAAAGAGGAATAAGGAGTAGCACGTCCGGCTGAAGACGTTAAACTTAGCACTTGTTGGGAGGCAACCCATCTGTAAATCGGTTAGGTATATTGTTTTTAGAAGTAATTAGGGAATATCATCATCATCATTTCAGGTATTCGTGGTACGAGTTAAGTGTGGGGGTCAAAACGAAGAACTTTAGAGAATTTAAAAGGCACGACGCAGCGAGGAGAAGGGCACGACGTGGGATCACAAGTTAACCTGATGTGCAGGGGTTGATTCGGCGACACGCGCGACACGGATCACATCCAGACGCGTCGCGGAATTTGATCGGACCGAAAACCACTCTATAAGGTACGTGTGAAATTGATTGAAATAGCAAAAACTAGAAAACTTAGAAAATCGGCAATGTTGTATCGTAGGGTGTTGTGCTTGCAAAATTCACACCCTAGAGGGGCTAGTCGATAGTTAGGGAACCTTGTAGTAGCGTTGGATTGAGTTTAACAGGTGAATTCGAGGATTTCTTGGATTTTGTTCGCATCAGGCTTACGGCGCGACGTGCCAAGTTCTTGGGCCGCATCGCACGTGTCTGTGCGAGGAGAAGGACTGATTTTGCAAAGTATTTTGTGCGTGACTTTTTGTGCAGATGGCATACAGGGAGGATCACCCGTTTCTCCAGTTCCCACAGATGTTAGACGAGACTCCACGGTACGAGGCGCGCCTCGAGGAGCTTAGTTCCAGACCGGTCCTTGGTGCCATTCAGCTGGACCGAGCGATTCTAGACCAGACGGGGCTATGGGTGGAAATTTTGCCATAATTACACCGTACCTGGACTGACGGGGAGCATACATTTACTTGTGAGGGCTGGGATAGGCTCATGGCCACAGCTGAGGATGTGGTGTACAAGGAGCTTGTGCTTGAGTTCCTCTCGACTTGTTGCTACGTGCCAGCATCACAGAAGGCGCGATCCAAACTGGTCCGATTTAGGCTGGGAGGTGAGAACCGGGAGTGCAGCCTCCGCGAGTTTGCCAGACGCACCGGGATTTACACGGATCGTGAGGTGCGTAGCATTCATTTTGCACCCTTTCTCCGTGCTTGCATCAGGGGACAGCCTCGACGGGAGGCTAATGCAGTGATCTGGGTAGCGATGTTTAATGTTATGTTCGAGACCGAGTCGGCCAGGGAGAGCTAGCTCTACGACCCACTCCATCGGTTGATGCACCGTATCGTATCCACTTCTATCTTGCAGAAGTGGGGATGCGAGAAGGTGTCTGGGAGGACATGACCTATATGTGGGTCCTCTCCGATGCCAGCGGTTCATCAACCTGCCTTACGAGCTGGCGGTTTCTTTGATGGCCTGGGCTGCGGGTGTATCTGACAGCAGTCCCATGACCGGCGGATACTTCATCACCCGCCTGGCCCGATCCTATAGCATTTTGACGACGGAGACCGTGGCGGGCATGACAGTGACACCACCCTCCAGGACATCGATCTGATACCTGGAGAACATGGGGCTTATCCACTAGCCACACACGGGTGTTATTTTAAGGGTGCCGACGGAGGCACCAGAAGGACCTCAGCAGGAGAAGCCAGGGAGAAGACAGAGACGGAGGGTGGAGCCACCAGTTGACCCACTAGTTCAGCCCCAGCCACCACCGCTGTTAGCAGACGTGCTGACTGCTGTACAAGATTTGGGCGAGAGGATGACGGTGCTGGAGGAGCAGTAGGTGTGGATTGGGGAGGCACTGCTTGAGGTGCTTTCTCAGTCTGGACGACGCCCGCGACCCTTCCCTACTAGAGCCCACGATGACGAGGCTGGTCCCTCTGGGACTTAATAGGATGATGATGGATTTTTCTTTATCTTTTGAGACATTGTACCAAACTTATGACTATCTTTTGTTACTTTTAGTTTTTATCATTTTATATTTTTCTTTTTGCATTTAATGTGTTTACGAGTGTTGCATGTGAATACCAAATGGAGTCTATGGAGGAGTTGTTTCAAGCAAGTATGGGGTCATTGTACCCCTACACTTGCCAGTTCATCGGCGTGTTTACTGTTGCGCCACAACTCCTGAAATTCTGAATCATGAGCAGTTCGTGTTTTTGTATCCTGTGACAATTAAGTTCCAACAAGCAGTCAACCGTCTAAAAAGGGGAAACTCTTTCTCCCTTATTCTGAAATATTTTTATGTACAACGGGGATGTTGTATGGTCTTAAGTGAGGGGTGTGGACAGTCGAAAGAGTGTTTTTGAAAATTATTGCGGGAAATGAGTTAAAATTCAAAATTTTTAGCAATTTTTCAAAATTTTTAATAGATTGTAATTTTGAAACGAATAGTTTTGAATGATAGCATTGGTATTGTTCAAGAAATACTATTTAGTTGTTATCATGCTATTTGTTTAGTCAAATAAATTGAGTTTTAGGAGTTAGAAGATTGGAATATTATAGGATTGGAATTTAGGAAGGGACTGTCAATCAATGGCCTTTGTTGTTCAAGCAGGTAGGTCTAAAATGGGTGGCCTCGAAGAGGCACTTATGAACCTTACCACCTAAGATCGTCTGGTCTGGGATGGCATTTCCGAAAGCTTGTTACACGGACAACATCAAAATTCATGGACAGTTCTTTAATGGCCTTTAGAATCTGAATGAGTACGTGCACTCTTTTGTGAACAGAAAATTTGTAATCAAGGGTTCTTTAGAAAGTCATGAATTCCAAAGGATATTCTGGTTATGTTTGCAAAAACTATTTCAATCTAACTCTGGGAATAATAAGCTTTGAAATTGAACACTTTCAAAAATGTTTGAGTCTTAGTTAAAATCTGTTAAAAACTCTCTTGCTTGGGGACAAGCAAGGCACAAGTGTGGAGTGTTTGACAACGCCTAGTAATATCAAGTATTTTAGTCGTTGTTAGGCCCTATTCTTGGTGAAATTATATCATATATATATATATATATATATATATATATATATATATATATATATATATATATATATATATATATATATATATATATATATATATATATATATATATATTGGTATTTCTCACTTTTTGAGCTAGTGCTTGTATGCAAGAAAATGTTATAATCAGGGACCAAATGCAGAAAAATGGAAGAAGTTTTGAGGATAGGAGGCAAGGAACGACCCCTAAGGTGGACTTAAGGCTTCTTTGACTCCAAGTTTAGGATTTCAGCAACATCTTTTGGTATTTCTTACGTTTTCATTTGCAATTCATTATTAGTTTAGTTTAATTAGCTTTTAGCTTAGTGTTTCTGGATTGTTTCAACCAGTAGCAGTAGGTTAAAGTTGTTATTTTAGAATTTCAGTACTCTGGATCTCTGGTTTTAGTTTTAATACAAGCAATCATTCGGTTTATGCTTTTATTGCACTTCTCGGTATTTATTGTGTTTGAATGCTTGTTGAATGCAATTGGTTTGTGAGTTTGCTTCTGGATTCTGAGCTTTGTTTTTTTATTTCAGTAAGTAATCTTAGGTTAGAACTTGGTTTGGTTTAGCTTAGTTTATGTTTGATTTGGATTTTTGCATTTGCTTTGGAATTGCGATTTTAGTGTGTGTTTAGGAAAGTGGAGTTAGTCCCTCTAGCTGTAGCGTGACACTACAGTTGGTAAGCTATCATAACACCTCACACTTGTGCCTTGCTTGTCCCCAAGCAAGCACCAAGACTCTCACTTGCACGTGCAGGAGGGGGTGCAAATGCGAACCAAATTGGATTGGGTTCACTGAACTTGTGAGCGAGCACGCGTCCTGTGGGTACGAATTCACCACCGGTCGACCAGAAAAGTTCAATGAGCTTTTTGCAAATAATTTTCCTTTTCGTAATGGTTCGTAACTGAAAATTTAATATAATTAAAACTGATTATGGTTTTGATATGGGTATTAAACAGACTTTGTTTTTCAGTTACGTTTATGTGTTTAATTCTTCAGTTACACTTTACTGTATATATACAGTACTCGAGCAACTATTGAGGACACCTGATGCAACGCTTCTACCTTCTTCTCAGCTTCTGCATACACTTCGTTCTCGTCTTACAACCAAGGTAGAATCCAGCCTAGTGATGGTTCGGGAGATCTAGAGAATCACTTTACGTTGTTGTATCATGGGAAACAAACACCTATACCGGGCAAATTTGTTTTAAGGAAACTGTGTCAAACACATGCCTCAACACCGATTTCCTTTTTCTTGTTCACTAGCATTATTTCCAGTTTACATGTTTCTAACAGTCTTAAAAAAAATTTGTTTATGTTAAACGAACAACGAAAATAAATTGCTTTCATCATAAACAATTTTCTGCTATTAGTTCTTGCAATTCGGAAACTGTTTTCTAGCAACAATTTTGTTTCTGAACTTATCTTTCTGTTTATTCTATTAGTTACAGTTTACTAATATGGTTTAGATTTCATAAATTCTAAATCTGTTTTAGAAACAGTTTTCATAGTACTTTTGATTAAACTTACACGTTTGGTTTGTGGTTATAACATGACAACAGGAACCTCTGATATGCCTAAGCAAACAAACTCTCCTCCCAAGAGACTGCAACGATTACCATGCTGGTTAATCATGCGGAGAAGTCGGAAAAGTTTTCATGTATGCACTTAAAAAGGTGGAAACATAAGATGTTCTTCTACCTCACTACCTTGAATCTTGAACGATTCTTGAGTAAGGAGGCTCCACAACTCACTGGAGGAGAAGGAGATGTCCAATCCGTGAGTGCGCTTGACGCTTGTAAACACTCCAATTTCTTGTGTAGAAACTATGTTCTAAATGGTTTTGTTAACTTACTTTACAATGTGTATTGTGTAACTAAATCGACTAAAGAACTATGGGACGCATTAGACAAGAAATATAAAACGGAAGATTCTGGGGCCAAGAAATTTGTGGTTGCCTAGTTTCTAGACTATAAAATGAGTGATAGTAAGTTGGTTATAACACAAGTCGAAGAACTTTAAGTCCTCCTACACGATATCCACGTCAAAGGTATGGTTATAAGTGAGACCTTTCAAGTTGCCTCTATAATCGAGAAGTTACCCCCGACTTAGGTAGACTTCAAGAATTATTTGAAGCATAAACGAAATGAAATGACCATCGAAGACAAAATTGTTAGACTCCGAATCGAGGAAGATAATAAGGTTGCTCAAAAGAGTAGTTATGAGCCTACTTCTGAAAAAGCCAACGTGGTTGAACATGACCAATCTTTCAGGAAGAACAAGTCCAGAAAAGGAAAATTCCAAAAGAAGGCAAGGGATGCCAACTTGGGAGCAAAGGGTGGAAACTTCAAGAAGAAGTTTCAAGGTAACTGTCACAACTATGACAGACCAGGGCACCGTGCTACAATTTGCAAGCTTCCAAAGAGAGACAAAGCTAAGGAGTCGAATGTTGTGGAGAAGATAACCCGTGATGTTTCCGACATCGATATTTCTGTGGTTTCTCTGAAGTCAACCTCGTGGAGTCTAATCCAAGAGAATGGTGGGTTGATACTGAAGCGACTCGACATATTTTCTCCAATAAGGAGTGGTTCCGAAACTCGGTGAGTTTCGATATCCAAGGTGTTGGAAAGATTGTGTTGAAGATGACGTCAGGAAAAGAGTTGACGTTGAATGATGTGTTGTATGTTCT
Source organism: Cichorium intybus (assembly GCA_023525715.1). Taxonomy (NCBI): domain Eukaryota; kingdom Viridiplantae; phylum Streptophyta; class Magnoliopsida; order Asterales; family Asteraceae; genus Cichorium; species Cichorium intybus. Next base: position 161,388,081 of record CM042009.1, on the reverse strand, counting down.
GGAGATTAGGAAGATTTTGGTCTCTGTGTGGTTGTTGAACAAGCATGGTTTTCACTTGGTGTTTGAGTCTGATAAGTTTGCATTAACTAAGAGTGGTGTGTATGTGGGCAAGGGGTATGCCGATAGGGGTATGTTCAAATTATGTGTAATGGTTATTCAGCCAAGTAATAATGAAATGAACAACTCTTCTACTTACTTGCTTGAGTCTTCAAATATTTGGCATGCTAGACTAGGACATGTTAATTTTGATACTCTTCGACGTTTAATTAAACTCGACCACATACCCCACTTTAATATTGACTCAAAATACAAATGCAACATATGTGTTGAATTAAAATTAACACGATAATCATCAAATCCATTGAAAGGATTAACGAACCCCTTGGTCTAATACACACCGATGTGTGTGACATGAAGTCAAATCCCTCGAAAGGTGGAAATAAGTACTTTATCACTTTTATTAACTGTAACACCCGACTTTTAATAACAAAAACACCCGAGAAAAATTTTATTTTCAAACATAAGTTTTAACACACAAAACCATTTAGATAGGGTATTAGTTATTACACACAGGTACAAGTGTATCAAGGAGTGTACAATATAGTGAACACTCTCTAAGCCGGGCTGCTACTGACATCATCAACGAGTCCTATGTCCTTAGTCACAGACTTTTTCTTTACCCTTAGCAGGGTCACGCTCACCTGCAGGGACATTTCAAACAAACACTGTGAGCTATAAAGCCCAATGAGTAATCATATCAACAATTTAACATGTATAAGAAAGACAAGTTAACAACAAATCTTAATACAAGTTAATCTACTTTTGATCTTCACTTGGACACTAAGTCCCATCTCGTAGCCACGCAGGCCATCAACATTTGGATATCGAATCCAATCTCCTAGCCACATAGGCCGTTAGTATTTGGATATCAAATCCAATCTCCTAGCCACATAGGCTGACCATTAATATTTGGATATCAAATCCAATCTCCTAGCCACAAAGGCCGTATATAACTACAAAGGTTTCTACTAAATAATTCGGGTAATCAACCCAACTTCCATGCTACCAAATTCAACTCCAAAACTGCTTCAAGTTATAAGAGTTCAACCAACACATATCACATCTGATATAAGTGAGATTACTCACCTTGATTCTTGTTACAAATGTTTCTAGTTATTCCTTACCTCCCTGCACGCGCCACAACTGCTTGACTGGTACCTATTTATATATACATTTATATACAAAATAATAATAGGTTAACAACCATTTCAATCGACTCTACTACATAAGATTCCAGTATAATACAACTACGAATCATAACTAGATGATAATCCTACTTTACCACCTTTCTATGAATTGTATACTTTCCCGAAATACATGTATTATTCTACAGTGCCCTTGGGAAGTCGTATTCTCATTTCAATATTTTTCCATGACTATTTATACTATCATGGACTTGTGGTTCAAATTTGAGGTCAAAAGGATAAGCCTAATCCCAATTTCCAACTTCAAAACCCCCTGATCAAGTGCACAACTCGTGCATAATTTACTCTACAAAGAGCACGACTCGTGCATGCCATTATGGCAATGTACTTTCACTCTGCAGGGGAGCACGACTCGTGTATAATAGAGCACGACTCGTGCTCTTGATGCAGACTCCAGTTCAGTCTGAATTTTGAGTTGTAGACCTCTATTTTCGCATATTAAGTGCTTAATACTCTACTTAATCATTTTAGGTTCATTCCAAGACTAAAACCATCAACCAACATCTGATTTTAACCCATGGAAATCATGAATTTCAAACGTTCCAATAAATTCTCATTTGGTCCATTTTTCACCAAAAATGCAAATCTTTGAAAACAATCACTTAGGAATGTCTTAATACATCCTAAGTGATCCTTAGGACTTAACAAAACCATTAAAATCAAACTTGATCATATACTTGTAATTTAGGGTTCTTGAGCCAAAAACCCCAAATTCCAAAAATTCATCAAAACTCTTTGTTTTAGATGTATGTTCTTAACACTTAAACATGTTTGAGGTTTAGGAATCATTTAAACCTCTTGGATCATAACTGGAATTTCAGATTCCAATTCCTCCCGTGAAGAACACACACAAACACTTAGGTTAGAACTCAATTACTAACCTTTTGGCTTGAGAATCTTCAATTTTCCAAGCAATTGTTCAACTTCTTCTTCTTCTCCCGTCGATATCCAGAAATCGGGTCTTCAAGAACTTCCCGATCCTTCTCCAATATTCAGTCAATAATAGAAAGATATTTCTCCTATTTATACTTCTAATTTTTCAGTTTAGCCCCTCAAGTTCTTTTCATTGAACTTTTGGCACCATAATCAAATTTTATCACATAAAACTTCATTTCTTACATTTTTGCCACAAACACACAATATTATTACATAATAAATCCTTCATATGGTCAAAAGTCCAAATTACCCTTTTATAGTCAAAAGACCAAATTACCCTTTTACAGCCTTTTACTATAATTAACTTATAATATAGTTATCAAAAGTACATGGTGTTACATTAACGATTGCACTAAACTTTGTTATGTCTATTTACTAAAGAGTAAAGATGAAGCAATAGACAAATTTAAAGTGTACAAAAGTGAAGTCAAGAATCAACTCAACAAAAAGATTAAAGTATTACGAAGTGACCGTGGAGGTGAGTATGTGTCACCATTTGAAGAATTTTGTGGAACTCATGGCATAAGACATGAGCTTACGGCACCTTATTCACCATAACAAAATGGCATTTTAGAAAGGAAAAAGCACACCTTAAAAGAGATGATGAATCCATGCTAATAAGTTCTGGTTGCCCCAGTCAATGTGGGGGGAAGTTGTACTGTCAGCTAATTACCTTTTAAATAAGGTATCCCGGAAGAAAACAGATAAAACACCATACGAGTTATGGTCGGGTATATAACTGTCTTAAAGATACCTTCAAGTGTGGGGGTGTCTCGAAAAGGTTGTTATACCTACCCCAAGGTTGTAAAGATCGGAACAAAGACTGTTGATTGCATATTTATTGGGTATGTACAAAACAGTAGTGCGTATCGATTTCTAGTGAACGATTCTAAAATACTCGACATTCACAAGGACACAATAATGGAATCAAGAAATGCATCGTTCTTTGAAACTATGTTTCTGTGTCTTGATAAAGTTAAGACAAGCGCTCCGAAACTGAATGCACACAATGCATCTTCGCATGAAGAAAGAAGACAAGAGGACATAGAGCCCCAACGAAGCAAAAGGGCATGAGTATAGAAATCATTTGGCGAGGATTTCTATACTTATATGGTAGAGAAAGAACCTCAAACCTTTCGCGAAGCGTCACTTCTTCTAAAGGATCTCAATGGAAAGAGGCTATTTAAAGCGATGATGGAATGTGGATACAAGATTAACGAATGTGACAAGTGTGTTTTTGTTAAAAACACAAATGATGGGTATGTTATCTTGTGTCTTTATGTTGACGACATGATTATAGTTGCTAGCAATGATAAAATGGTTCAGTCAACTAAAAACATGTTAAAGGCAAGATTTGACATGAAAGATATGGGTTTGGCCGATGTCATCCTAGGTGTGAAGACCACAAGGACTGAAAGTGGAATTACATTAAGTCAAACTCATTACGTGAACAAAATTCTTGACAATTTCAACTTCGGTGACTCTAATATAGCAAGGACACCAATTGATACAAGTAATCACCTAAGCAAAAACTGAGGTGAAGGAGTTGCACAAGTTGAATATGTAAGAATTATTGGTAGTCTGATGTACCTCATGAGTTGTACCAAACCTGACTTAGCTTTTGCAATAAGCAAACTAAGCGGATGTACCAGTAATTCAAGTGCTGAACATTGGAAGAGTATTACAAGCAATGTTTTAAAACCCAAGTTGACCCGGCCGGTCGAACCGGTTGGACCGTGACCGGTGAAGAGAGCGGGTTAATTATGACCGATTTTTTATTAATTTCCGACTCGGATTGAACCGGCTGGTTTTCTGAAAAAACCGGTTAGACCGGTGACTCGGAACCGGGTTAACCCGGCAGTTGAAAAAAATTAGAATTTTGGTTTTAAAAACTTGGTTAAAGAATTCAATGATCAAACTTTTAAAGTTGTCCACCATGGCTTCATTAAATTTAGTAAATTTTCCTATAGAAAGTTAACAAAATATATTTTTTGATACAAAAAACGTGAAATAACATTGTGTATGTTTTATAAATATATAATTATGCTGAAAAATATAAAATATATGAAAATTGTAAAAACCAGGTTGACTTGACGGTTGAACCGGTTGACCCGTGAGCCGGTCATCACACCGGGTCAACTAAAAATCTGGGTTTTAAAACATTGATTACAAAAGTATTACGATACTTAAGGTATACTCTCAAAATTTAGTTATTTTGTGTTTGAGTGCGTTTTTATTTAGATACGGAACTTGAATTTTGAAATACAAGTGAAAAGTTCACCGGGTGATAGATTACTCGCCAACAATCGCCGCCTTCACCACCTATAAGCATCACCATCCTTGGCTATCCACACAACCATAACGATATCACCACACGGGCTTCTCCTTACAATTAATATCACACCACTACTACACCTCTTCTGTGCTACAATCGTCCATCTTTCTCTGTAAGCCACCACTTAACCACCACCACCGTAGCACAACAACCGCACCACAATAATCTCTATTTATTATACACACCATTCTTTTATTCTAATTTTGGATATGGTATTAAATTTGCTCTGATAGTGTTTGGTTGTTGATTTTGATTCCATGGATGATACTGGAAGGCTTGTTCATATAGATAAGTCAAGAACAATAGAATGCATAACATTGCTATTTTCTTATTTGGTTGTGTTTTGTGTTTTTGATTTAAATGATCTCCAATGAGGAAGCAAACAGGGAAGCTACATCAAGTATGTTTTTTTAATACCGAGCAAGACAAGCATGGAAGTACTGGAGGCAAGGAATTCCAGAATAGAGAACGATTATGAAGACGTTAACTTAGGGTGAGGTCTCATTACATTTGGTCTTTTAGTATTTTTGTTTTTTGGTTCCATTTGTATAGTGTAATAATAAAATGAATACCTAATTGTGTGCTTGTTTTAAACAAATCTCAATCTCTCATGTTGATTTTCAATGTTGTTTCTTTTGTAGCCTTTCAAGGGATCGAGAAAGAATAAAAGAAATCACGAGAGAGATTCAACCGAAGATGAGACAGATGGTGCATACTCCTTAGCAAATGGTAAATATTTAACGTTATGTTTTTAAGCTAATAATAGTATGTTTATTTTTCACGTGGAATGATAGCTTTTGATTTGGAAAAAAATGTTGGTTTTCATTTGAAACATTGGGAGAAAATTTTACTCATTTCAACCCTATTTATATTCCAGTTTTGTTTTGACATTTTTGGCTTTTTTTTTCTTTTTTTTTTTTTTTTTTTTTTTTTCTGATTAGGCTTTGTTTTCAATGATTTGTGTGTTATTGAAAACAGGTGCTTTTAGTTTAATGGTTGTTGAAATTTTTTTGGCAGCAGAATTAAGAAGCTAGCCGGCTCAAGCATATAAATATAGAAAGGGTAATCATTTCTTTTCCCTTTTCTATGTAAGAATTATAAGAAAGACTAAATCTTGGTCAGGTCTGAAAAAGCACGGTATATCAATATGTATATGTATCTTTAGAGCATTTTGCTATTTCCTACGGGTTGTCCTTAGTCATTTGAACAAAGTACTGATTTTCCTTCGTATTCACAGAAATTTATTGTATGGAATGAAGAATAGAGGTGTTGGAATAAAGTATTAGTGTTCAAGTTTGTAGTGATGTAAGTTAATGGATTTAATCCTTATTTTTTATGTGCTGTAATTCCAAATAAATGCCAGTACATGTGATTTATTATAGCAAGAAATAACAGTTTACCTCCATTTGTGATTTCTTATAGCATCCGACTTAATTTTATACCACACACAACGTTTTACTTTCATTATTTATATATTTTTTAAACAAAATACCTAATAAAGATGCTCTTTTTTTTGGCCTCCTTTGGAGCCGAGGTTCCGACACGTTATGCGAGCCGACTAATCCCCGGGCGACGACCCGCTTCGCATGTAGCCCAGAGTCATCGCGGGTGAACCTATGTGGCCACTAGGGGGTTTTTGTTCATCCTTGGATTAGAACCTGGCACCTCCTGGTCATTTTGACCTTTCGAGACCAAGCTCTAACCAACTAGGCACCACCCTTGTGGTTATGAAGATGATCTTGGAAGAAACGATATCTTGGAAGAAACATCAGTTCTGTAACTTACTTGTTTTTCACTTTCATTGCTATTTTCTGTTAAGACTCTTGGCATATGCTAAATAGTTTAACCATTCCAAATTTCAAAGTTTAAAATACGTAGGATTAGACAAATTTTGAATAGAAGTTATAAGTAATTAATTTTACCAATCGTTTTTTATACTTCAATGTCATATATATTATGGCGTTTTTGGTGTGTGGTATTTTTATGGTTATGTGAAGCATGGTTTTGACTGTACTTGGTGTTTGAAGAGTTCTAAAGACCAAGGAATTTAGAGGATGGTTTATTCATCAAAGATCAACAAACTTTGGGTCATTGGTGTTTGTTTTAAACAAATATATTGCCTTCCTACAAGGTGGTATTGCTTTTTCCAATGAGGCTTAAGTCGTGCTTTGTTTGTGTATATGGCTTGCCGTTTTTATTGTTCCTGCAATTTCAATCATTTTCCGTATGTATTTTTCGCATCTCTATGTTCTTTGTTTTTCCAGCTCTGTATTTTTTCAGTTTCCTGCAGCTTCATTTGCTTTAATTTCATGAATTCATCATTCAAAAAAAATCCCATTTTGTCAAACTTAAATACACACATGTAACTATTTACATAAAATGGCATGGTTATTACACATTAATTATGATTAAAGAATGCTGCATTGCTTAATAAAATAATGAAATTAATTTTGTGTTTTAATGCAGTCGACGGATATAAATAAGTGTTATTTCTATAAAGTATTAATCTGATATTTTTGAATAAAATGGTTTACTTGGTTATAAACATTTGAATATGCATATTTTTTTAGCAAAATTTCATATAATTTATGTTTTGACCAGTTTTCATTTAAATAAAGAAAATTTTTCACACTTAATGACGATAAAAAGACATACGAAAACCATCTAGACTAATATAATATTTACATAGATGTGTAGCGGCTGTACTAGCTTTATTTTCTTGCCAATTTCATACAATAAGCAATATTTTTTCTATCAATCATACAATTAGATATGCCCGTACCAGATAAATTATTCACCACAAGAAGTTGCCTTCAGATCCCATATATATGCTAAAACAAAATTTAGAAATAACAGACGAATCAGAACAACCTAAAAAACGGGCTCGCCACACATGTATATATATGCGTTGGTTCAAAAAGTCGGATAATTTGATTATACAAAGATGTTTCACATCATCCAAATTTATGCAAAAAAATGTTTGTAGCTCAAAACAATAACATTTTTTTAATTTAAATTGCAATGAATTTGTTTCTTAACCCAAAACAGTAACATGTTTTTATTTTAATCCCAAAAAAGCAATGTATTTTTATTTTTAACTCAAAATCAACGTATTTGTATTTTTAACACAAAATAACATGTTTAGTTCTTAAAGTACAAAAGAGTAATGTACATTTATTCTAACTCAAAACGACGTATATTATAGATATATTTTAACAGTAAATGATATTCACCGATCCATTGTAATTTCTACGAAATTAATATGTTTCTGAAAAAAAAAACTAATTTTTGAAAAGAAATTATTCGCTGCCTGCCAAAATGAAACTATTCGATGACATCACATTCTCATTTCGAAAATGATGCTTACTTAATAAAATACAAAATAAAGCTCATGTCTCCTCATCATAAACTATTTCCTCTCTTAAATATGGCATATTTATGAAACAAAATAATCAAATAACTCACCAAAACGTTTCCATTGCAAAACCGCCCGCCGCATTGCGCGGGTATACCGCTAGTGATAACCAAAGGAAAAAAAATACCCTGATCCTAAATACATCAAAAATAATGCCAAAATTTGTTTAGAGATGGTAATAAATTAGTTCATACCTCATCCAATATAAAGACTAACAATTGTGACACCTAACGGATTTAATTAGATTGATAGTTTTAAAAGAAAGAAAATAGAGTAATGTTACATGCCTGCCTTGCTATCCAATGCAAGAAAATAAAGAATACTAATTATAGCCCAAGATTAGCGGGTACACCATATTGAGGAAGCCAAGATCCTGCCATCATGAATGTGCCGGCGGTAAAACCAAGCGCCTCCTTCTGGTTTGTGATAGGCCGAAACCCCTTCCACTTCACCCTTCCTGCCATGTTGGAACCTGGTCCCCTGTTGCCAAACTCCCTGAACATACATGACATGTGGTTGTTCTTCCCCTCGGGTGATTCCCATACCGTCCAACCTTCTGGTTTGATCAGATCTCCTATGTCGCATTGCATTATCACCGACGTTGCCGATGGCTTCCATGGTCGTCCTAGGTACGAGGCATATTGTCCTTTTACCGGAGCCAACTCCGGGGCTGCCATGATCTTGCAATTGTGAAGCACAACCCCTCCCGCTTCTTCAAATTTCATCCTTCCATCGGCTGTTACCATGCTCGCCTGGTTTTTGTCTGGCTTTCGAACGAAGATTTCCGAGTCCTGGATATAAGCCCGTCCAAACCCAAAGATGAAGTCCACGGTTCCGGAGATGGCACAGTTCTTGTAGAACTGATCGTGGGCGTGGTAATATAACGTGTCCTGGTAACCCTCGAAGCTGCAATCCACCATGACAGTGTGAGGGGACTGAGATCGAAATGCAACCGCCTGGTGTCCTGCCGGTCCGATTGTGTTTCTAAAGCCTATACCCCTAGCCATGAACCGTTCTCCTAGGGCAACTACCGTTGCTGTTTGGGAGGTTGAAATTTTTTGGATTCCAAAGTTTAGGGAACCGGTGATGATGGTCTTGGTGCGACCATCTCCGTACATGTAGACATTATTGTGCGTCTTTTCTACGGTGATTTGTCCTTCGTTGTACACACCAGCCTTAACATAGATTATATATCTTCCTTGATGATTCGGGGGATAAGCAGCCAGAGCTTGTTTGATGCCCTTAAACTTTCCGCTTCCATCTTGAGCCACCACTGCGTTAGGTGTGACCTTTGGGGGAAGAGGAGGGGGCGGGGGAGTTTTGAAGATCGCTTGGCCTTTTGGTTTCATCTTACCACCTCCACCCTTCTTGGCTCCGAGAAGCTTGCGGTCGGCGGTAGAGACCCACGACGGAAAACCAGCATGCTCGATCTCATGGAGCTCATCAAGAAGCCTACGAGATCCGGTGGAAGGGAGCTTCAAGTCACCAAAGTCAACTCCGATATCCTTAAGGATATCAAGAACGTTGTACACAATCTTTTGTGCATTAAAGGTCAGCTCGTTGGAGGTTTCCAGGCCTTCTTGCATGTCCCTTTTGAGTTTTTCGTCTCTGATCTCATCGACACATGTCGTCTGGTATCCACGTACGGCCGTCAGCCAAACGAGGATGGGGTCGATCTGCTCCGCGAGAGAGACTACTTCGGTCTCAGAGACAACCTTAAGAACCTGTTGGAGCTCGTCGGTGGCATACCCTAACATTTTCTCACACGTCTCAAGGTCACGACGGGTAGGGGAATCCTTTTTATCATCATCCAAATCATCCTTGGCAGCCGTGGCCTTTTTAAGGGCCTTTTGCAGTTCATCGGCGGTTGCACGAATGGAAGCAATGATGTAGTCCTCGTGGGTGGCGGAGGAGTTCTTGGCCACCTCGATCGCTACTTTATTGCAAGCCTCTTTGTACTCGGTTGGTTTGCAAACGGTGTCGGCTGCCTTGGTGCTAGTGGAAATATTTTTGTCGGACTTACCGCTTTTGACGATGACGGCCACGACGCCGAGGACGGCAGCAACCACCAACACCAAGGATACGATGGAGATGACGACCTTATTAGCCATAATTAGTCTGAGATAGATAATATATATATTATATGAAAGAAAAAGTGGTTGGTTTATTCTTCCCTGGTGGGAGGTACCAAGTGATTTTGCCCTCTCTCCTTAATCGATTAAGGGGAGAAATGGGATATGGAAAGAAACTGAAATGTTTGGAGGGCGGTTAGTGGTTAGAGGCCGTATATATGTACCTTCAATTCATGGTAATCCCATTATTCAGGATTTCAGATGGATCGCTTGTTTTTTTTCATGGTTCGTTAATTTGGTTCGTTAATTTGGTAGATTCACCACTCAAAATTTAGTTATTTTGTGTTGACTGCGTTTTTTGCTCTTCGTTTCTCCTCAGCGTCCTCCAATAAGACCTGCCGCCATTTCCATCTTCCTGGTGTTTTCATGCCTGCTTCACCATCTTTCCTGCCAGCTTCACCAGCCACCTTGGCTGTCTATTTCCATATCAAGAGTTCCCTTTTAATCACGCGTGTTTGTTTCTATTGGATTTAGAGCCACCGCCAATAGTTAGTCCAAAACACTCTTTCTTGGTCTTGAAGATAGTCGTAAGCCTGCACCGCCTTCTCTTATTTGTTTAACATCGTTCTATATTTCCGATAAATTGAAGGTACTACTGCCATCCCGATTGACGGTTCTCAATAACCATTTAGACTTTAGAGCATATATAAAAGCCACGTATCGACAACACCAAATCCACTATCGACGATCGGCAGGTGTACGACTTATTTCTCTCTATCTCTACTAAAGTACATGTTCTTTAACGATACATATCTTCTTATTCTTCATACGTTGAGCAGTGTCTGTTAACAGAACCACCGCACCTCAATCACGTTTTTTCTCACAGTTATCTATTCTCTTTTGCCCTATTTGCTTGAAGGATTGGAAGTAATCCTTCAAATCAATATATGTTTATAAAATCTCAGGTAAATTGATTGTTCTTATTCAAAATTTCTTTATCTATTTAGCATAATTTTCAATCATCATCATTAATTAGTAGCGAAATCTGTTAATTTATTTATATTCTTTGATTGGCCACAGATTGATTGTTCTTATTCAAAATTTCTTTATCTATTTAGCATAATTTTGAATCTTCATCATTAATTAGTAGCGAAATCTGTTAATTTATTCATATTCTTTGATTGGCCGCAGAAGTCATAGCGTTTTGAATTTGAACTCATGATTGAAGGAAGGCTTTAGGTTTTGCTACAAAATTCTCAATAAAGTTCTTTATTACTTTAATTCTTTATCACTCGCATGCCAAACTTTGTTTCCAACATCCAATTTGAGCAAATTTTTGTTATCGGTGCTTTTAGATGCAACATGATGAGGGTATGCTTTTTAGCATTGCCACTTGTTATCTTTTAACTTCGAAATTCTTAATTCTTAATTTTCCATCGACCTGATAAATTTGGTTTTTCTGTTTTTAGGTCCTGCTAATCTTCATATGGGAGGAATTAATTTCCCTATAAATGATTTGAAGCGTATTATGATTATTTTTCTAATTTTTTTAAGCTTTACCGATAAGGAAGGTGGACAACTTTTTTTCTCTCTCGATAATGAGGCTTATCATGGTACATGATGTCTATGTTTGTTTCAGTTTTTCCGATTAGGTTGTGAGTTCATTAACTTTTTTGTTGATTTTTAACTTGATTAATTAGGGTTACTGTCTATTTTCGATTGTAATCATCTCGATGTTAAACCCTGAGACGAATGAGATGGTGATGGTGAAGAGTTACGTTTTGGTTTCATATGTAGTAAGACATCGTATGGATCACACCAAATAGATAGGTATATTACTGAATCAGCTTGTCTTTTATGCTTAGTTTCCTGTTTGATTTCTAAATCATGTTGTTTCCTTACCATTATTAGGTTTACTCATATAAATCTGTATATTATGAGTTTTAGTAGTTAACTTTAAATAATTGCATGATTTGAGTGGATTACAGAATGGTTTTTGGTAAAGGATGGTCGATGTCGTTGCACATGCTCTGGGGTTAGAGTGGTTTCTGGTTCTATCTTATTATTTCAATGGTGAAGAACATGGCTGTAGAAAACGAGAAACGATCCAGTTCCTTGGTCCCTAATTTATAAGCAATATGGTATGATTCATGCTAAGTTCCCCTCTTTGTCTGATTAAGATACCATTTTAATTTTTCTTACTTAAATGGAACTATTTGTGTGTATTTTTAGCAAGGATGAGGTAGTTTAGGATAGAAATGTGAGCCTCTGCTGAATATGAGAAGCATATGAGACTTAATGGCGATATAGCTGGTAGAAAGAAGCAGCAATTGACATTCTTAAACTTTTGTTTTAAGGCTTGTATTTAAAAGACATTCAATGTGCAAATATGAGTTATCGTAGAATTGCATATCCATTCCTATTGTGTGTGTGTGTGTGTAATCTTGTTTATTTGGTACTTAACCTTTAATTGAGATAGTTTATATGCAGATATGTAGAATACTGTAACTTAAGTCTTCATACACCCTAAAATAAGAGTTAATGAATTTAATCTGAAATCACTTATTCGTTTTGATTCTATTGGATAGTCAACGAATTCAATATGTATGTGTTATGTTGTGTTGCTTTATTATGACAGGTGGTGAAGAATCAACAGATGTTTAGATCACCACCAAGTATGCCGATTAAATTATAAGAAATCTATATAGTTCATAAGGTGGCTTTAGATCTTTTCAACAAATACCTTCACTATTTTTGTTTATTACATTAATTCCCTGTACTTTAATCTTTTTCATGGACTTTTCGTTTAGGGTTTCTCAAGAAGAAGGATATGTGCCCCATTAATTGTTGTCTGGAAATGACTAAATTCAAGAAATAACAATATGCTTTTGGATTTTTTTATAGTGTTCTAGGTCATTTGTTTCTATTTACGATGTTAATACTTCCAAATTATATATTAACAGGGCACTGTACTAAAAAAATATGTCAAATGATAAAGCCATCATCTATTTAGTTGCATTTTATGTTGACACGTTTTGACATGAAAAGGATATAGAAAAGCAATACTCCACCCGAATCGGAAGAAGACCAAACTACGAAAGGAGAAGCCCTCTTCAGAACCCATACCCTAAGTCGATTCTTTTTATTTTATTTATTCAGAATGAGCCGCTGACACATAACATATACTTGTGAATTACATTACCATACTGAATCTTCTTTAGCTATATCATTGGGCTGTGCTTAGCACAGCCTGAAATACTTCCTAGTTTATATATTAAGGCCTCCCTATCTCTCACACCATTCTGCGTTGCCTCCTATGTCTCAACTTCTCGAAACCCTAAGATTACTCGCCAACAATCGCCGCCTTCACCACCTATAAGCATCACCATCCTTGGCTATCCACACAACCATAACGATAACACCACACGGGCTTCTCCTTACAATTAATATCACACCATTACTACACCTCTTCTGTGCTACAATCGTCCATCTTTCTCTGTAAGCCACCACTTAACCACCACCACCGTAGCACAACAACCGCACCACAATAATCTCTATTTATTATACACACCATTCTTTTATTCTAATTTTGGATATGGTATTAAATTTGCTCTGATTAGTGTTTGGTTGTTGATTTTGATTCCATGGATGATACTGGAAGGCTTGTTCATATAGATAAGTCAAGAACAATAGAATGCATAACATTGCTATTTTCTTATTTGGTTGTGTTTTGTGTTTTTGATTTAAATGATCTCCAATGAGGAAGCAAACAGGGAAGCTACATCAAGTATGTCTTTTTAATACCGAGCAAGACAAGCATGGAAGTACTGGAGACAAGGAATTCCAGAATAGAGAACGATTATGAAGACGTTAACTTAGGGTGAGGTCTCATTACATTTGGTCTTTTAGTATTTTTGTTTTTTGGTTCCATTTGTATAGTGTAATAATAAAATGAATACCTAATTGTGTGCTTGTTTTAAACAAATCTCAATCTCTCATGTTGATTTTCAATGTTGTTTCTTTTGTAGCCTTTCAAGGGATCGAGAAATAATAAAAGAAATCACGAGAGAGATTCAACCGAAGATGAGACAGATGGTGCATACTCCTTAGCAAATGGTAAATATTTAACGTTATGTTTTTAAGCTAATAATAGTATGTTCATTTTTCACGTGGAATGATAGCTTTTGATTTGGAAAAAAATGTTGGTTTTCATTTGAAACATTGGGAGAAAATTTTACTCATTTCAACCCTATTTATATTCCAGTTTTGTTTTGACATTTTTGGCTTTTTTTTTTTTTTTTTTTTTTTGTTTTTCTGATTAGGCTTTGTTTTCAATGATTTGTGTGTTATTGAAAACAGGTGCTTTGAGTTTAATGGTTGTTGAAATTTTTCTGGCAGCAGAATTAAGAAGCTAGCCGGCTCAAGCATATAAATATAGAAAGGGTAATCATTTCTTTTCCCTTTTCTATGTAAGAATTATAAGAAAGACTAAATCTTGGTCAGGTCTTTAAAAGCACGGTATATCAATATGTATATGTATCTTTAGAGCATTTTGCTATTTCCTACGGGTTGTCCTTAGTCATTTGAACAAACTACTGATTTTCCTTCGTATTCACAGAAATTTATTGTATGGAATGAAGAATAGAGGCGTTGGAATAAAGTATTGGTGTTCAAGTTTGTAGTGATGTAAGTTAATGGATTTAATCCTTATTTTTTATGTGCTGTAATTCCAAATAAATGCCAGTACATGTGATTTATTATAGCAAGAAATAGCAGTTTACCTCCATTTGTGATTTCTTATAGCATCCTACTTAATTTTATACCACACACAACGTTTTACTTTCATTATTTTTAAATTTTTTAAACAAAATACCTAATGAAGATGATCTTGGAAGAAACATATGTTCTGTAACTCACTTATTTTTCGCTTTCATTGCTATTTTCTGTTAAGACTCTTGGCATATGCTAAATAGTTTAACCATTCCAAATTTCAAAGTTCAAAATACGTAGGATTAGACAAATTTTGAATAGAAGTAATAAGTAATTAATTTTACCAATTGGTGTTTGAAGAGTTCTAAATGTTAGGTGAAGATTTGGTGAGTCAAATGTTTGAAAGTCAAAATAAGGAAAAGGTTGGCTACCTCCCTTTGTTGATTTACTTCACAGTTTCACAATTCTCTCATGCCTATAAATATAGGCTTTGGTTGAGAAGCAAGATGCACCACTTGAGTTAAAGATAGAAAATAACTTGTAGAGAGTTATAAATTGTAATCTTGTGAGTATTAATAAGATTTCTCTAATTGTTGCCCGTGGATGTAGGATTGACACCGAATCCGAACCACGTAAAAATCATTGTGTTATCTTCTTGCTATATTTTCGTGAGTTTGTGTGTGTGTGATAGTGTGTTTCCGCTGCGTGTACCCGGTCCGGTTCCTAACAACTGGTATCAGAGCTTCGGTTTCGGAGGAGGTCTCGGTTTTAGAAATTAGAGTATGCTCTGTGGTTGCAGTTTTGTCTGATCTTCCACATCAGAAACTAATTTCTATTAATCGTATTAAAGGTGTCTCGGTACTTTGAAGGGTATTGTTCTGTCACACACGAGTACACTAAACGAATCGGTCAGGCCCGTGCCATTGTTGTGTCTGTTTCGTTGTCTCAATTTGTTTCTTGTTTGTCGTAATGGATGAAGACAAGATTGTAATCGAGAAGTTCGACGGTTCTGATTTTAGTTGGTGGAAAATGCAAATAGAAGCATTGTTATATCAGAAAGACTTGGATGTGGTACTTGGGGACAAGCCGGAGAAAATGGAAAAAGCTGCTGAATATGCGTGGAACTCAAAGGACAAGAAAGTTAAGGCGGTTATTACGTTGTCATTGGAAAGGAGCGTTGCTTTCAACATCATGAAGGAAACCACGGCGCGTGGTATGATGGATGCTCTGACGAACATGTATGAGAAACCGTCGGCGGCTAACAAGGTGTTCTTGATGAGGGAGTTATTCACTACAAGGATGAATGAGGAAAGTTCTGTTACGGTTCACATTAACAATCTAAATTCAATTCTGTCCAGATTATCATCTGTGGGAATTAAATTTGATAATGAAACTCAAGCTGCACTGCTGCTAGCTTCACTACCTGATAGTTGGTCCGGAACAGTTACGGCTGTTACTAGCTCCGTGGGAGCTAGTGGTATGACTTTTGAAGGGGTTAGAGACTTGGTTTTGGGCGAGGATATCAGACGCAAAAATCAAGGTGGATCATCTTCTTCTGCGTTATTGAATATGGACAGAGGTAGAACGAATACCAGGAACAGTGGGAGCCGAGGAAGAAGTTCATCTAGAACTCGGAAGAATGTGAAGTGCTGGAACTACCAAGAGGTGGGACATGTTAAGAGTCAATGTCCAAAGAAAGAATTGAACATTGCTGGTGCTGAAAGTGTGTCTGAGGATGATGCACTAATACTAAGTATGGAAAGTTCTGTAGACTCTTGGGTCATGGATTCAGGGGCTTCGTTTCACGCCATGGACAACGGAGAAACGATGGTGAATCTAAAAGAAGAAGATTTTGGGAAGGTACGGTTAGCAAATGACGAGATGCTTCAAGTAACGGGCATGAGAGATATTGATCTGGTTACTTCATTGGGAACTACATGGAACCTGAAGAATGTCAGGGTGATTCCGGAGCTGAAGAAGAAATTGATTTCTGTTGGTCAGCTGGATAAACAAGGACTGGAAGTAAGGTTTGGTGGTGGTAAATGGAGGGTGGTCAATGGTAATTCGGTGATTGCTCAAGGTATGAAGTGTGGGTCATTATATATGGTTGAGGTACCTGCTGAGGGAAGTATGACCGTCCCCGTTAAGCATGACAAAATCTGGTTCGCTAAATCTAGTGCTAAGAGAGTTCATTTTGCAAACATGAATTCTGGAGCCAAGGGGATGTTAGCTGAACGAGTCGTAAAGTCTAAACCATTCAGGAGATTTTGTGACAGTGGGAGCACGGGGTGTATTCCGGGTACAGTTACAAAGAGCCGTTGGGTTTTGAAGACTAAGACTGGAAAATTCTCTCATGTTGGAAGTTTGCAAAGTTTGGAGAGTGTTAGTGGTCCTCGGTGTATCTCTGGAGCTGGTGGAGTGTCCAAACCGGTTGAGACAGAGGATGAGTAGGTGGTGGGATTAGCCACGGCTGAGTTGGAGCTAGTGGGAGCTTCAACTGGCCCTTCTAGTACTTCAAGATGAGGGGTATGTGGCTGCAATTAGAGAAATTGGACTAAGTTTAGCTTGTTCTTGGGAGCTGGAGGCTTGGAAGACTTGGTTGTTTTAAGGTTACTGGAATTGGATGACAGTAGAGAAATACTACGTTGTTTAAAATCTTCAAGTGGGAGATTGTTAGGTGAAGATTTGGTGAGTCAAATGTTTGAAAGTCAAAAGAAGGAAAAGGCTGGCTACCACCCTTTGTTGATTTACTTCACAGTTTCACAATTCTCTCATGCCTATAAATATAGGCTTTGGTTGAGAAGCAAGATGCACCACTTGAGTTAAAGATAGAAAATAACTTGTAGAGAGTTATAAATTGTAATCTTGTGAGTATTAATAAGATTTCTCTAATTGTTGCCCGTGGATGTAGGATTGACACCGAATCCGAACCACGTAAAAATCATTGTGTTATCTTCTTGCTATATTTTCGTGAGTTTGTGTGTGTGTGATAGTGTGTTTCCGCTGCGTGTACCCGGTCCGGTTCCTAACAACTGGTATCAGAGCTTCGGTTTCGGAGGAGGTCTCGGTTTTAGAAATTAGAGTATGCTCTGTGGTTGCAGTTTTGTCTGATCTTCCACATCAGAAACTAATTTCTATTAATCGTATTAAAGGTGTCTCGGTACTTTGAAGGGTATTGTTCTGTCACACACGAGTACACTAAACGAATCGGTCAGGCCCGTGCCATTGTTGTGTCTGTTTCGTTGTCTCAATTTGTTTCTTGTTTGTCGTAATGGATGAAGACAAGATTGTAATCGAGAAGTTCGACGGTTCTGATTTTAGTTGGTGGAAAATGCAAATAGAAGCATTGTTATATCAGAAAGACTTGGATGTGGTACTTGGGGACAAGCCGGAGAAAATGGAAAAAGCTGCTGAAGATGCGTGGAACTCAAAGGACAAGAAAGTTAAGGCGGTTATTACGTTGTCATTGGAAAGGAGCGTTGCTTTCAACATCATGAAGGAAACCACGGCGCGTGGTATGATGGATGCTCTGACGAACATGTATGAGAAACCGTCGGCGGCTAACAAGGTGTTCTTGATGAGGGAGTTATTCACTACAAGGATGAATGAGGAAAGTTCTGTTACGGTTCACATTAACAATCTAAATTCAATTCTGTCCAGATTATCATCTGTGGGAATTAAATTTGATAATGAAACTCAAGCTGCACTGCTGCTAGCTTCACTACCTGATAGTTGGTCCGGAACAGTTACGGCTGTTACTAGCTCCGTGGGAGCTAGTGGTATGACTTTTGAAGGGGTTAGAGACTTGGTTTTGGGCGAGGATATCAGACGCAAAAATCAAGGTGGATCATCTTCTTCTGCGTTATTGAATATGGACAGAGGTAGAACGAATACCAGGAACAGTGGGAGCCGAGGAAGAAGTTCATCTAGAACTCGGAAGAATGTGAAGTGCTGGAACTACCAAGAGGTGGGACATGTTAAGAGTCAATGTCCAAAGAAAGAATTGAACATTGCTGGTGCTGAAAGTGTGTCTGAGGATGATGCACTAATACTAAGTATGGAAAGTTCTGTAGACTCTTGGGTCATGGATTCAGGGGCTTCGTTTCACGCCATGGACAACGGAGAAACGATGGTGAATCTAAAAGAAGGAGATTTTGGGAAGGTACGGTTAGCAAATGACGAGATGCTTCAAGTAACGGGCATGAGAGATATTGATCTGGTTACTTCATTGGGAACTACATGGAACCTGAAGAATGTCAGGGTGATTCCGGAGCTGAAGAAGAAATTGATTTCTGTTGGTCAGCTGGATAAACAAGGACTGGAAGTAAGGTTTGGTGGTGGTAAATGGAGGGTGGTCAATGGTAATTCGGTGATTGCTCAAGGTATGAAGTGTGGGTCATTATATATGGTTGAGGTACCTGTTGAGGGAAGTATGACCGTCCCCGTTAAGCATGACAAAATCTGGTTCGCTAAATCTAGTGCTAAGAGAGTTCATTTTGCAAACATGAATTCTGGAGCCAAGGGGATGTTAGCTGAACGAGTCGTAAAGTCTAAACCATTCAGGAGATTTTGTGACAGTGGGAGCACGGGGTGTATTCCGGGTACAGTTACAAAGAGCCGTTGGGTTTTGAAGACTAAGACTGGAAAATTCTCTCATGTTGGAAGTTTGCAAAGTTTGGAGAGTGTTAGTGGTCCTCGGTGTATCTCTGGAGCTGGTGGAGTGTCCAAACCGGTTGAGACAGAGGATGAGTAGGTGGTGGGATTAGCCACGGCTGAGTTGGAGCTAGTGGGAGCTTCAACTGGCCCTTCTAGTACTTCAAGATGAGGGGTATGTGGCTGCAATTAGAGAAATTGGACTAAGTTTAGCTTGTTCTTGGGAGCTGGAGGCTTGGAAGACTTGGTTGTTTTAAGGTTACTGGAATTGGATGACAGTAGAGAAATACTACGTTGTTTAAAATCTTCAAGTGGGAGATTGTTAGGTGAAGATTTGGTGAGTCAAATGTTTGAAAGTCAAAAGAAGGAAAAGGCTGGCTACCACCCTTTGTTGATTTACTTCACAGTTTCACAATTCTCTCATGCCTATAAATATAGGCTTTGGTTGAGAAGCAAGATGCACCACTTGAGTTAAAGATAGAAAATAACTTGTAGAGAGTTATAAATTGTAATCTTGTGAGTATTAATAAGATTTCTCTAATTGTTGCCCGTGGATGTAGGATTGACACCGAATCCGAACCACGTAAAAATCATTGTGTTATCTTCTTGCTATATTTTCGTGAGTTTGTGTGTGTGTGATAGTGTGTTTCCGCTGCGTGTACCCGGTCCGGTTCCTAACAACTGGTATCAGAGCTTCGGTTTCGGAGGAGGTCTCGGTTTTAGAAATTAGAGTATGCTCTGTGGTTGCAGTTTTGTCTGATCTTCCACATCAGAAACTAATTTCTATTAATCGTATTAAAGGTGTCTCGGTACTTTGAAGGGTATTGTTCTGTCACACACGAGTACACTAAACGAATCGGTCAGGCCCGTGCCATTGTTGTGTCTGTTTCGTTGTCTCAATTTGTTTCTTGTTTGTCGTAATGGATGAAGACAAGATTGTAATCGAGAAGTTCGACGGTTCTGATTTTAGTTGGTGGAAAATGCAAATAGAAGCATTGTTATGTCAGAAAGACTTGGATGTGGTACTTGGGGACAAGCCGGAGAAAATGGAAAAAGCTGCTGAAGATGCGTGGAACTCAAAGGACAAGAAAGTTAAGGCGGTTATTACGTTGTCATTGGAAAGGAGCGTTGCTTTCAACATCATGAAGGAAACCACGGCGCGTGGTATGATGGATGCTCTGACGAACATGTATGAGAAACCGTCGGCGGCTAACAAGGTGTTCTTGATGAGGGAGTTATTCACTACAAGGATGAATGAGGAAAGTTCTGTTACGGTTCACATTAACAATCTAAATTCAATTCTGTCCAGATTATCATCTGTGGGAATTAAATTTGATAATGAAACTCAAGCTGCACTGCTGCTAGCTTCACTACCTGATAGTTGGTCCGGAACAGTTACGGCTGTTACTAGCTCCGTGGGAGCTAGTGGTATGACTTTTGAAGGGGTTAGAGACTTGGTTTTGGGCGAGGATATCAGACGCAAAAATCAAGGTGGATCATCTTCTTCTGCGTTATTGAATATGGACAGAGGTAGAACGAATACCAGGAACAGTGGGAGCCGAGGAAGAAGTTCATCTAGAACTCGGAAGAATGTGAAGTGCTGGAACTACCAAGAGGTGGGACATGTTAAGAGTCAATGTCCAAAGAAAGAATTGAACATTGCTGGTGCTGAAAGTGTGTCTGAGGATGATGCACTAATACTAAGTATGGAAAGTTCTGTAGACTCTTGGGTCATGGATTCAGGGGCTTCGTTTCACGCCATGGACAACGGAGAAACGATGGTGAATCTAAAAGAAGGAGATTTTGGGAAGGTACGGTTAGCAAATGACGAGATGCTTCAAGTAACGGGCATGAGAGATATTGATCTGGTTACTTCATTGGGAACTACATGGAACCTGAAGAATGTCAGGGTGATTCCGGAGCTGAAGAAGAAATTGATTTCTGTTGGTCAGCTGGATAAACAAGGACTGGAAGTAAGGTTTGGTGGTGGTAAATGGAGGGTGGTCAATGGTAATTCGGTGATTGCTCAAGGTATGAAGTGTGGGTCATTATATATGGTTGAGGTACCTGCTGAGGGAAGTATGACCGTCCCCGTTAAGCATGACAAAATCTGGTTCGCTAAATCTAGTGCTAAGAGAGTTCATTTTGCAAACATGAATTCTGGAGCCAAGGGGATGTTAGCTGAACGAGTCGTAAAGTCTAAACCATTCAGGAGATTTTGTGACAGTGGGAGCACGGGGTGTATTCCGGGTACAGTTACAAAGAGCCGTTGGGTTTTGAAGACTAAGACTGGAAAATTCTCTCATGTTGGAAGTTTGCAAAGTTTGGAGAGTGTTAGTGGTCCTCGGTGTATCTCTGGAGCTGGTGGAGTGTCCAAACCGGTTGAGACAGAGGATGAGTAGGTGGTGGGATTAGCCACGGCTGAGTTGGAGCTAGTGGGAGCTTCAACTGGCCCTTCTAGTACTTCAAGATGAGGGGTATGTGGCTGCAATTAGAGAAATTGGACTAAGTTTAGCTTGTTCTTGGGAGCTGGAGGCTTGGAAGACTTGGTTGTTTTAAGGTTACTGGAATTGGATGACAGTAGAGAAAGACTACGTTGTTTAAAATCTTCAAGTGGGAGATTGTTAGGTGAAGACTTGGTGAGTCAAATGTTTGAAAGTCAAAAGAAGGAAAAGGCTGGCTACCACCCTTTGTTGATTTACTTCACAGTTTCACAATTCTCTCATGCCTATAAATATAGGCTTTGGTTGAGAAGCAAGATGCACCACTTGAGTTAAAGAGAGAAAATAACTTGTAGAGAGTTATAAATTGTAATCTTGTGAGTATTAATAAGATTTCTCTAGTTGTTGCCCGTGGATGTAGGATTGACACCGAATCCGAACCACGTAAAAATCATTGTGTTATCTTCTTGCTATATTTTCGTGAGTTTGTGTGTGTGTGATAGTGTGTTTCCGCTGCGTGTACCCGGTCCGGTTCCTAACAACTGGTATCAGAGCTTCGGTTTCGGAGGAGGTCTCGGTTTTAGAAATTAGAGTATGCTCTGTGGTTGCAGTTTTGTCTGATCTTCCACATCAGAAACTAATTTCTATTAATCGTATTAAAGGTGTCTCGGTACTTTGAAGGGTATTGTTCTGTCACACACGAGTACACTAAACGAATCGGTCAGGCCCGTGCCATTGTTGTGTCTGTTTCGTTGTCTCAATTTGTTTCTTGTTTGTCGTAATGGATGAAGACAAGATTGTAATCGAGAAGTTCGACGGTTCTGATTTTAGTTGGTGGAAAATGCAAATAGAAGCATTGTTATGTCAGAAAGACTTGGATGTGGTACTTGGGGACAAGCGGGAGAAAATGGAAAAAGCTGCTGAAGATGCGTGGAACTCAAAGGACAAGAAAGTTAAGGCGGTTATTACGTTGTCATTGGAAAGGAGCGTTGCTTTCAACATCATGAAGGAAACCACGGCGCGTGGTATGATGGATGCTCTGACGAACATGTATGAGAAACCGTCGGCGGCTAACAAGGTGTTCTTGATGAGGGAGTTATTCACTACAAGGATGAATGAGGAAAGTTCTGTTACGGTTCACATTAACAATCTAAATTCAATTCTGTCCAGATTATCATCTGTGGGAATTAAATTTGATAATGAAACTCAAGCTGCACTGCTGCTAGCTTCACTACCTGATAGTTGGTCCGGAACAGTTACGGCTGTTACTAGCTCCGTGGGAGCTAGTGGTATGACTTTTGAAGGGGTTAGAGACTTGGTTTTGGGCGAGGATATCAGACGCAAAAATCAAGGTGGATCATCTTCTTCTGCGTTATTGAATATGAACAGAGGTAGAACGAATACCAGGAACAGTGGGAGCCGAGGAAGAAGTTCATCTAGAACTCGGAAGAATGTGAAGTGCTGGAACTACCAAGAGGTGGGACATGTTAAGAGTCAATGTCCAAAGAAAGAATTGAACATTGCTGGTGCTGAAAGTGTGTCTGAGGATGATGCACTAATACTAAGTATGGAAAGTTCTGTAGACTCTTGGGTCATGGATTCAGGGGCTTCGTTTCACGCCATGGACAACGGAGAAACGATGGTGAATCTAAAAGAAGGAGATTTTGGGAAGGTACGGTTAGCAAATGACGAGATGCTTCAAGTAACGGGCATGAGAGATATTGATCTGGTTACTTCATTGGGAACTACATGGAACCTGAAGAATGTCAGGGTGATTCCGGAGCTGAAGAAGAAATTGATTTCTGTTGGTCAGCTGGATAAACAAGGACTGGAAGTAAGGTTTGGTGGTGGTAAATGGAGGGTGGTCAATGGTAATTCGGTGATTGCTCAAGGTATGAAGTGTGGGTCATTATATATGGTTGAGGTACCTGCTGAAGGAAGTATGACCGTCCCCGTTAAGCATGACAAAATCTGGTTCGCTAAATCTAGTGCTAAGAGAGTTCATTTTGCAAACATGAATTCTGGAGCCAAGGGGATGTTAGCTGAACGAGTCGTAAAGTCTAAACCATTCAGGAGATTTTGTGACAGTGGGAGCACGGGGTGTATTCCGGGTACAGTTACAAAGAGCCGTTGGGTTTTGAAGACTAAGACTGGAAAATTCTCTCATGTTGGAAGTTTGCAAAGTTTGGAGAGTGTTAGTGGTCCTCGGTGTATCTCTGGAGCTGGTGGAGTGTCCAAACCGGTTGAGACAGAGGATGAGTAGGTGGTGGGATTAGCCACGGCTGAGTTGGAGCTAGTGGGAGCTTCAACTGGCCCTTCTAGTACTTCAAGATGAGGGGTATGTGGCTGCAATTAGAGAAATTGGACTAAGTTTAGCTTGTTCTTGGGAGCTGGAGGCTTGGAAGACTTGGTTGTTTTAAGGTTACTGGAATTGGATGACAGTAGAGAAAGACTACGTTGTTTAAAATCTTCAAGTGGGAGATTGTTAGGTGAAGATTTGGTGAGTCAAATGTTTGAAAGTCAAAAGAAGGAAAAGGCTGGCTACCACCCTTTGTTGATTTACTTCACAGTTTCACAATTCTCTCATGCCTATAAATATAGGCTTTGGTTGAGAAGCAAGATGCACCACTTGAGTTAAAGAGAGAAAATAACTTGTAGAGAGTTATAAATTGTAATCTTGTGAGTATTAATAAGATTTCTCTAGTTGTTGCCCGTGGATGTAGGATTGACACCGAATCCGAACCACGTAAAAATCCTTGTGTTATCTTCTTGCTATATTTTCGTGAGTTTGTGTGTGTGTGATAGTGTGTTTCCGCTGCGTGTACCCGGTCCGGTTCCTAACACTAAAGACCAAGGTATTTAGAGGATGGTTTATTCATCAAAGATCAACAAACTTTGGGTCATTGGTGTTTGTTTTAAACAAATATATTGCCTTCCTACAAGGTGGTATTGCTTTTTCCAATGAGGCTGAAGTCGTGCTTTGTTTGTGTATATGGCTTGTCGTTTTTATTGTTCCTGCAATTTCAATCATTTTCCGTATGTATTTTTCGCATCTCTATGTTCTTTGTTTTTCCAGCTCTGTATTTTTTCAGTTTCCTGCTGCTTCATTTGCTTTTCATGAATTCATCATTCAAAAAAAATTCCCATTTTGTCAAACTTAAATACACACATGTAACTATTTACATAAAATGGCATGGTTATTACACATTAATTATGATTAAAGAATACTGCATTTCTTAATACAATAATGAAATTAATCTTTTGTTTTAATGCAGTCGACGGATATAAAATAAGTGTTATTTCTATAAAGTATTAATCTGATATTTTTGAATAAAATGGTTTACTTGGTTATAAACATTCGAATATGCATATTTTTTAGCAAAATTTCATATAATTTATGTTTTGACCGCATTTCATTTAAATAAAGAAAAATTTTCACACTTAATGAGATAAAAAGACATACGAAAACCATCTAGACTAATATTGTATTTACATAGATGTGTAGCGGCTGTACTAGCTTTATTTTCTTGCCAATTCCACACAATAAGCAATAGTTTTTCTATCAATCATACAATTAGATATGCCCGTACCAGATATTATTCACCACAAGAAGTTGTCTTCAGATCCCATATATATGCTAAAACAAAATTTAGAAGTAACGGACGAATCAGAACAGCCTAAAAAACGAGTTCGCCACACATGTATACAGTATATATATGCGTTGGTTCGAAAAGTCTGATAATTTGATTATACAAAGATGTTTCACATCATCCAAATTTATGCAAAAAAATGTTTGTAGCTCAAAACAATAACATTTTTTTAATTTAAAATTGCAATCAATTTGTTTCTTAACCAAAAACAGCAACATATTTTTATTTTTATCCCAAAAAGGCAATGTATTTTTATTTTTAACTCAAAATCAACGTATTTGTATTTTTAACATAAAATAACATGTTTATTTTTTAAAGTAAAAAAGAGTAATGTGCATTTATTCTAACTCAAAACGACGTATATTATAGATATATTTTAACAGTAAATGATATTCACCGATCCATTGTAAGTTCTATGAAATTAATATGTTTATGAAAAAAAACTAATTTTCGAAAAGAAATTATTCGGTGCCTGCCAAAATGAAACTATCTGATGACATCACATTCTCATTTCGAAAATGATGCTTACTTAATAAAATACAAAATAAAGCTATGTCTCCTCATCATTAACTATTTCCTCTCTTAAATATGGCATACTTATGAAACAAAATAATCAAATAACTCACCCAAACGTTTCCATTGCAAAACCGCCCGCCGCATTACGCGGGTACACCGCTAGTGATAACCAAAGGAAAAAAAAGTACCCTCTTCCTAAATACATAAAAAATAATGCCAAAATTTGTTTAGAGATGGTAATAAATTAGTTCATACCTCATCCAATATAAAGACTAACAGTTGTTACACCTAACAAATTTAATTAGATTGATAGTTTTAAAACAAAGACAATAGAGTAGTGTTACATGCCTGCCTTGCTATCCAATGGAAGAAAATAAAGAATACTAATTATAGCCCAAGATTAGCGGGTACACTATATTGAGGAAGCCAAGATCCTGCCATCATGAATGTGCCGGAGGTAAAACCAAGCGCCTCCTTCTGGTTTGTGATAGGCCGAAACCCCTTCCACTTCACCCTTCCTGCCATGTTGGAACCTGGTCTTGTTTCCAAACTCCCTGAACATACATGACATGTGGTTGTTCTTCCCCTCGGGTGATTCCCATACCGTCCAACCTTCTGGTTTGATCAGATCTCCTATGTCGCATTGCATTATCACCGACGTTGCCGATGGCTTCCATGGTCGTCCTAGGTACGAGGCGTATTGTCCTTTTACCGGAGCCAACTCCGGGGCTGCCATGATCTTGCAATTGTAAAGCACCACCCCTCCCGCTTCTTCAAATTTCATCCTTCCATCGGCTGTTACCATGCTCGCCTGGTTTTTGTCTGGCTTTCGAACGAAGATTTCCGAGTCCTGGATATAAGCCCGTCCAAACCCAAAGATGAAGTTCACGGTTCCGGAGATGGCATAGTTCTTGTAGAACTGATCGTGGGCGTGGTAATATAACGTGTCCTGGTAACCCTCGAAGCTGCAATCCACCATGACAGTGTGAGGGGGGGTGAGATCGAAATGCAACCGCCTGGTGTCCTGCCGGTCCGATTGTGTTTCTAAAGCCTATACCCCTAGCCATGAACCGTTCTCCTAGGTCAACTACCGTTGCTGTTTGGGAGGTTGAAATTTTTTGGATTCCAAAGTTTAGGGAACCGGTGATGATGGTCTTGGTGCGACCATCTCCGTACATGTAGACATTATTGTGCGTCTTTTCTACGGTGATTTGTCCTTCGTTGTACACACCAGCCTTAACATAGATTATATATCTTCCTTGATGATTCGGGGGATAAGCAGCCAGAGCTTATTTGATGCCCTTAAACTTTCCGCTTCCATCTTGAGCCACCACTGCGTTAGGTGTGACCTTTGGGGGAAGAGGAGGAGGCGGGGGAGTTTTGAAGATCGTTTGGCCTTTTTGTTTCATCTTACCACCTCCACCCTTCTTGGCTCCGAGAAGCTTGCGGTCGGCGGTAGAGACCCACGACAGAAAACCAGCATGCTCGATCTCATGGAGCTCATCAAGAAGCCTACGAGATCCGGTGGAAGGGAGCTTCAAGTCACCAAAGTCAACTTCGATATCCTTAAGGATATCAAGAACGTTGTACTCAATCTTTTGTGCATTAAAGGTCAGCTCGTTGGAGGTTTCCAGGCCTTCTTGCCTGTCCTTTTTGAGTTTTTCGTCTATGATCTCATCGACACATGTCGTCTGGTATCCACGTACGACCGTCAGCCAAACGAGGATGGTGTCGATCTGCTCCGCGAGAGAGACTACTTCGGTCTCAGAGACAACCTTAAGAACCTGTTGGAATCCTTTTTATCGTCATCCAAATCATCCTTGGCAGCCGTGGCCTTTTTAAGGGCCTTTTGCAGTTCATCGGCGGTTGCACGAATGGAAGCAATGATGTAGTCCTCGTGGGTGGCGGAGGAGTTCTTGGCCACCTCGATCGCTACTTTATTGCAAGCCTTTTTATACTCGGTTGGTTTGCAAACGGTGTCGACTGCCTTGGTGCTAGTGGAAATATTTTTGTTGGAGTTACCGCTTTTGACGATGACGGCCACGACGCCGAGGACGGCAGCAACCACCAAGACCAAGGATACGATAGAGATGACGACCTTATTAGCCATAATTAGTTTGAGATAGATAATATATATTATATGAAAGAAAAAGTGGTTGGTTTATTCTCCCCTGGCGTGGTGGGAGGTACCAAGTGATTTTGCCCTCTCTAATCAATTAAGGGGAGAAATGAGATATGGAAAGAAACTGAAATGTTTCACATCATCCAAATTTATTCAAAAAAATCTTTGTAGCTCAAAACAATAACATTTTTTTTAATTTAAAATTGCAATGAATTTGTTTCTTAACCCAAAACAGCAACATATTTTTATTTTTATCCCAAAAAAGCAATGTATTTTTATTTTTAACTCAAAATCAACGTATTTGTATTTTTAACACGAAATAACATGTTTATTTTTTAAAGTAAAAAAGAGTAATGTGCATTTATTCTAACTCAAAACGACGTATATTATATATATATTATATATATATATATATATATATATATATATATATATATATATATATATATATATATATATATATATATATATATATATATATATATATATATATATATAGTAAATGATATTCACCGATCCATTGTAAGGTCCATGAAATTAATATGTTTCTGAAAAAAAAAACTAATTTTCGAAAAGAAATTATTCGCTGCCTGCCAAAATGAAACTATCCGATGTCATCACATTCTCATTTCGAAAATGATGCTTACTTAATAAAATACAAAATAAAGCTCATGTCTCCTCATCATTAACTATTTCCTGTCTTAAATATGGCATACTTATGAAACAAAATAATCAAATAACTCACCAAAACGTTTCCATTGCAAAACCGTCCGCCGCATTGCGCGGATACACCGCTAGTGATAACCAAAGGAAAAAAAAAGTACCCTCCTCCTAAATACATCAAAAATAATGCCAAAATTTGTATTTCCAGAATCTTAACATAACAATTAATTTCGTAATTATAATAGAAACCATATAATTATGTAATATCTAACTTCCTTGTTTTATGCAATTTAAAATTTGAATTAATTTAAATCATTTTTTATTTAATCTGAATTTTGAATCAATTTTTTGCTAATTCGAATTTATATTTTATTATAATAATATTTTTATAAAATTCGTTATTTCAATTTTTTTCATTACTGATCAGTTTCTATTCTAAAAAACATATACTTTTATTCTAAAATGAACAAAATAATTGGGACAATATATATTCTGATGTATACTATTTTTAAATAACAAAATAGTTATACTTTTTCACTATTACTGATTATATTCTAACAAAATATATACATTTACTTAAAATGAATAAAATAATTGGAAAACATATATTCTGATGTGAACTAATTTTAAAAAAAATATTGTGTTACAATGCGAACAAAAAGTTTTCTTTGATGAACACGTTATATTCTAAAATGAATTTAATATATTCTAACAGTCAACAAGTCATTCTAATATGAACATGATTTATTCTAAATTTTAATATGAATATGATATATTCTAAGATCAGAATGGAATGACCGAGTCTCCTCTGTATTTCATCGATATTGCTGATTATACCCATCTTTAACCATATTGCTGATTGTACCCCGAGGAAAGTTCCTACATGAAAAACAAATCTCAGTTTTAATCATATATAATTGAATATGCGTAATTGACTCTTTTGCCCATCATTTTTTTGGCACCGGAAGTCAAGGTGGGTACCATTGTTTAAACCAAAAGTATTTCACTTTCAAGCATAGTTATATGAAAAGCACATAAAAACACATAATTAAAAGATGAATCCTATCACATAACATCGATTGCTCTTAATTTTATGCCAGTTACATAATCTTAAAGAAGATAATTTCAAACAGAGCAGGAAATAGCAGTTCAGATAGTAAACACAACTAGGAAATAACCACATTTATATAGACCTCAAAATTAGTAACCGGTGAATGAGTCCACTTATTATGTAGAATGGTAAATTTCGTTTTTTGCAATCATAATATGGACCACATATCATAATATTATAAAAAACCAAAAAAAATATGTTATTCTTACATTTGATCGGTTAAAGCTTGTTTAGAAAAAGCACCATCTTTATCAATTTTATTTCCCAAAACAAGTAAAGGGATTTGATGGTTTACTTACAAGATCCCATAATTTTATTGTTACATTTCCTTTAGTTACTTTACGCATATTAAATCCCACCTGCAAAAATCGATTTTTGAATTATCATTTACAGGACTTGAAATGTGTGTTTGGATTAAAATTTAAATGGTGTAGATAAAAGGGGTACCGTAGGGATTATGCCTTCACTGTATCCACCGGTCTGTCACACTAGCATAGAAGAATGAGATTATTTATTTATTTATTTATAATAAAATCAAATTGATACATAAGTATGAAGATGGTGTATTTTACTTACGGCGCAAACATTAACAAGTGAAGTTTTTCCGGCATTTTGAAACTAAACAGGAAGAGAGCTGAAAAAGGGGCACGTTCAAATGCAGAGACAAACTAATTGAGAAAAAATAAATGATTACCTTCAAAGCCTATTGAGAATAGATTTCCATAAACCCAAAAAGCGACTGCGAGAGACTACAAGAGAAAGAGATAGATAATAGATTGAACCAAAAGACCACTCTTTGTCTCTCTCTTTGACGGTCAAAATTGATTTTGGCTAAGGTTTCTAGAGAGACGGTAGAAGGTTTGCTTGGTGCCGATTTAAGGGGAATGAGGCTAGGGTTTAACTAGATGGAGGGTGGGGGAGAAAGAACCTGTCACGGTGGTGAGAAGCATGGCTTCATATCAGATGACAGATGAACATTTTTATTCTACGATCTTTCATCAGGAGATAAATGCGAGTGGTGCGGTGTTATGTTGGGAAATCGATATACATGTTACCCAAGGTTTAAAGATTGAAAAAAAACATTTTTCAAACGGTAATTAGTGACTCACTAACGACAAATATTAAAAATATACTTTCTTTTGGCGAGGAAAGAATGCATGAATTCAATCACAAACCTTCACAAACACAAAGCAGTTCTTCTTCTCCGGGACGTCACCAAGAAAATAAGTGTGAGGACGCCGCCATCCACCACATGGAATTGCAACTACCTGTTGCAACAAGAAAGCAAGGCCAACCAGTATTAAAATGTGCATATAAGAGAGAGAGAGAGAGAGAGAGAGAGAGAGA
Organism: Cichorium intybus; assembly: GCA_023525715.1. Lineage (NCBI taxonomy): Eukaryota > Viridiplantae > Streptophyta > Magnoliopsida > Asterales > Asteraceae > Cichorium > Cichorium intybus. The sequence goes on along the minus strand of CM042009.1, from coordinate 161,356,845 downwards.
GAGAGAGAGAGGAGAAAGAGACGACCTTTGTCTCTGTTGACAAATTCCATATTATGAAATAAGTTGATGTGAAGTCTATTGCATAGTTACCAGCTGCAATGTTATAATTGTTGGGATATAACAAAACGAGTTAAGCACTTCAAACAAATTGATATTTGATTTCGGTGACACGAGCGGAATAAAATTACCAAAAAACGGTAAACGAAAATGTAAAATCGGAACACAATATTTAACGTGGTTCGGTCACGAGATCATGACCTACGTCCACGGGCAAACGAGAGAGAGAGTGTGTGTTTTATTAACACCAAGAAATTACAATCATACAACGCTAAACTGCACTTGTATTCTGACTACTCACAAGAAAATATCACTCGTACTTTTGGCTGCCAAACTGGACTCTGCACAAAAGGCTAACTCACGAAACTGTGATATATCTATCTATGATTTTCTTTATGTGTTTGTGTGTTGTGTTGTGTATTGTCTACAACTAAGAACCCCTATTTATATACATTTGAGAATGTATATAATATAATAAATCTACACCTCATATTTGAAAAATAAAATCTTCACCAAACTTTGAATTCAAAACTTCACCTAATAATCTCCCACTTGAAGATTTTGAACAACGTAGTCTTTCTCTACCGTCCAACTCTTGCAACAAGTTTCCAATCTCTCTCGTTCCTGCCATCCCTCCTTTTTAAACTTCTAGAAGGCCAGTTGAAGCCATACAAAACTTCATCTTCTCTGTGGTAACCACCTTGGTGAACATATCTGCTGGATTCTTCGTTCCAAGGATTTTCTTCAGATTTAGAGTTCCATCATTGATTAACTCTCGAATGAAATGGTACCTCATCTGAATGTGTTTCGTTCTACTGTGAAACACTGGATTCTTTGCTAGGTGAACTACACTCTGGTTGTCACAATGCAGTACACAATTCTCTTGTTGCATTCCAAGATCTGATAAGAAGGTCTTCAACCATATAAGCTCTTTGGCTGCTTCTGCAATAGCCATGTATTCTGCTTCTGTGGTTGAAAGAGTAACACTCTTCTGTAAGGTTGAAAGAGTAACACTCTTCTGTAACCTGGACATCCAACTGATTGCCGTACCTCCGATTGTAAAAACGTAACCTGTTGTGCTCTTACCCGAATCCACACATCCACCCAAATTTGCATCGGCGAACCCTTCTAAAATCGCCCCTTTCTTTTTAAACACAGGGCGGTCTCAGTTGTTCCTTTCAAGTAGCGTAACAGCCACTTTACTCCTTCCCAATGCTCTCTTCCTGGATTTGACATAAACATGCTTACTACTCACACTGCATGAGCAATATCTGGTCTTGTGCATACCATTACATACATCAAACTACCAACTGCAGATGCATAAGGAACTTTAGCCATCTGTTCTTTGTCTTCTTCCGTCTTTGGGGATTGCTTCTTTGAGAGTTTCAATTGACTTCCTAAAGGTGTACTTCTTGCCTTGGCATCTGCCATGCTGAACTTTTCTAAAACTTTCTTGATGTACTTGGTTTGTGAAAGTTTTAATGTACCGGTAACTCTGTTCCTGGCTATGCTCATGCCCAATATCTGCTTAGCAGCCCCTAGGTCCTTCAACTCGAACTCTCTGGACAACTACTTCATAAGCTTGTTGATCTCTTGCATGTCGGATCCAGCTATCAACATGTCATCAACATATAATAACAGGATGATGTAAGAGGAGTTGAATTTCTTCAAGTAGCAACAGTGATCCATCTCACATCTGTGATACCCACTCCTCTGTATGAAGCTATCAAACTTCAAGTACCACTGTCTTGAAGCTATCAAACTTCAAGTACCACTGTCTTGGACCTTGCTTCAAACCATACAGACTTTTCTGTAACTTGCACACCGGTTTTCCTTGCCAACTGTTGGGAAACCCTCTAGTTATGGCATGTAGATGTCTTCTTCCAGGTCACCATGAAGAAAAGCTGTTTTCACATCTAGCTGCTTTAGATGGAAATCTTCAGAGGCTACAATTCCCAAGACCATTCTGATTGTAGTCATCTTCACAACTGGAGAGAAGATCTCATTATAATCGACCCCTCTTTTCTATTGGAACCCCTTGACCAATAATCGTGCCTTGTATCTTTTGCTGCCATCAATCTCATCCTTTACCCGAAACACCCATTTGTTCTGCAGTGCTTTCTTCCCTGCTGGGAGCTTGACCAAGGACCAAGTCTGGTTCTTGTCAAGTGAGCTCAATTCGTCTTCCATAGCCCTCTTCCACTGTATGGAATCTTTCATCCTTAGGGCCTCTGAATAAGACTCATGTTCACCATTCTCTGTCAGCAATAAGTAATTTGCTGAAGGAGAATACTTGTTTGGAGCCTTTCGTGGTCTAGTGGATCTCCTGACAGTAGGAGTTTCAGTCTCTGCTCCTTCTCCGACTTCTTCTTCAAAACTACTGTCTTATTCGCTCCCACTATCTCAAGTATTATCAAAGCTCCCACTGCTTCCTGAACTTTCACCTATCTCCGGAGTACTGATAGGTCTTACAATATCGTCATCAGAGATATCTTCAAACTCGACGACAGTATTGTTTAAACCCGATTACAGTATTGTTTAAACAACCATCTTGCATTGAAATTGGAAAGTTACATTATTCAAACGGTATTGTTTAAACCCGATTACAGTACGATAACAAAATAAATAAAGAAGACGTCTTCGCGTCCCATCCCAAAAGGATAGTCGATCCGGACTAATTGTTACCTGAGAATACAAGTAATTTTTCAAGTGTCAACATTTCGTTGGTGAGTTCATAAGATTTTTGTATAAGAAAAGTCCTTTTGTTTGTAAACGATAGTATTGTAAACCGAGAAAATCCAATATTTTCTCATAAAATGTCCAAGTCTTTAAAAGGTCCAAAGACTAAAATGTATAATATAGTTTGTAGTGTAAATCCGTTAAAAAGTATGATTCTACGTAAACAAATTATAAAGTTAATTGTTTTCCCATGTGAGACGTCCTATAACCATACTGTAACCTTGTAGGCCTGCTGCGACGTTTTTCAGGCGTCGGAATGTTATGACATTTGTCACCTCAGACCTGCCGGTCTAGCTGAAGCTAACAGTTTAGGTGCGGGGTTGTCAATCCCGTATAGATCTATACACAAATATCACGTTCTCTTACCGAGACTCTGGTTATAAATTTCAGGACTTATAGTATGTACATAAATAAGCACTGTGAAGACCGGTCTCACAAAAATGTATGTATATCAATTTGTTTAGGTATATTTGTTAAGAAAGCATTTTTTTTCACTTTTATCATTTTTCTCATGATAAAATAGTAATGTATAATAATTATATATTTTTATATAATTAGTTGTCTTGTTCAAAATGTCATAATAACCTTGTGTCCATAAACTATTCCTATAATAGTTTATTTTTAGTATAAAAAGTATATATTTACGAATATGTGTGAAATAACTTATTTAGATGGTTATACCATTTATTAATTCCAATAATATTTCATGACTATCAAATAAAGAACGGCCGGGTAGAAGATCAGATGGGGAGGCATGACCCTTTCAGCGTATAAGCCTTTTGAAAATCCAACAGCCTATCCCAATTGATCGGCCTAAACACCGCTCTCGTAAGTAGATCAATCGATATTATTTTTGGCATTATAATTGAATTGTTATAATAACGACGCTTACCAAGTTCACACTTTGTTTACTAATATCACAAATGGTCATAAATAGTTATTTTTATAGTATAACTTGTATTCTCCCCTAAAAACTTGAATAAAGACAAAAAGGAAGGGGTATGAACTCACCTTTGAAGCATAAATTCGGTCTAGATATAAGAACGATCGTGTTTGAAAAGCACTGCGAAATAACACCACAAAACAACAAGGTTTTGTGCGGCGGAGTGATGGTGCTCTTGGCCAAAAGGAGAGCAATTGGAGAAAGAAAGAAAAGCTAGAAGCTTTGGTAAATTGGTGAAGAAAATGAGAGAATTTGAGCCTCTATTTATAGTATGTTTATTTTCGTATAACGGCCCTCAAGATACAGATATTTGACAATTATAGTTATTAAGATTTGCTAATGACAAAACACACCCTTATTAATTTTAACAATTTGTAGTGTACCCGGTTACATGAAAAAATCATAATTTTTGAATTTTTGTAAAATTCATAAATTACCTATAATTACACTTTGTGATCATTATAAACATTTCTGGTGTACTTGGGTTCATGAGAAACTGCTCAAATTTTGAATTTTTTTATGATTTTTTTATGTTATTTTTAACAATTTGTCATGTACCCGGGTACATGAAAAATTCATAATTTTAGAATTCTTGTAAAATTCATAAATTACCTATAATTACACTTTGTGATCATTTTAAACATTTCTGGTGTACCTAGGTTCATGAGAAACTGCATAAATTTTGAAAATTTTAATGATATTTTAACAATTTGTCGTGTACCCGGATACATGAAAAAAATTAGAATTTTTGAATTTTTGTAATATTCATAAATTATCTATAATTACACTTTGTGATCATTTTAAACATTTCTGGTGTACCTGGTTTCATGAGAAACTCCTTAAATTTTGAATTTTTTAATGATATTTTTTCTGTTATTTTTACAAATTTGTCGTGTACCCGGGTACATGAAAAATTCATAATTTTTGAATTTTTGTAAATTCATAAATTACCTATAATTACACTTTGTGATCATTTTAAACATTTCTGGTGTACCTAGGTTCATGCGAAACTGCATAAATTTTGAAATTTTTAATGATATTTTAACAATTTGTCGTGTACCCGGATACATGAAAAAATCATAATTTTTGAATTTTTGTAAAATTCTTAAATTACCTTTAATTAAACTTTGTGATCATTTTAAACATTTCTAGTGTACCTGGGTTCAAGAGAAACTGCTTACATTTTGAATTTTTTTAATGATATGTTTTCCGTTATTTTTAACAATTTGTCGTGAACCCGGGTATATGAAAAATTCATAATTTTTGAATGTTTGTTAAATTCATAAATTACCTATAATTACGCTTTGTGATCATTTTAAATATTTCTTGTGTACCTGAGTTCATGAGAAACTGCATAAATTTTTAATTTTTTTTTTATATTTTAACAATTTGTCGTGTACCCGGATACATGAAAAATCATATTTTTTGAATTTTTTAAAATTCATTAATTACCTATAATTACACTTTATGATCATTTTAAACATTTCTGGTGTACCTGGGTTCATGAGAAACTGCATAAATTTTGAAATTTTTAATGATATTTTAACAATTTGTCGTGTACCCAGATACATGAAAAAATCATAATTTTTGAATTTTTGTAAAATTCTTAAATTACCTATAATTACACTTTGTGATCATTTTAAACATTTCTGGTGTACCTGGGTTCATGAGAAACTGCTTTAATTTTGAAATTTTTAATAATATTTTTATGTTAATTTGAACAATTTGTCGTGTACCCGGGTACATGAAAAAATCATAATTTTAGAATTTTTGGAAAATTCATAAAATACTTATAATTACACTTTGTGATCATTATAAACATTTCTGGTGTACCCGGGTTCATGAAAAACTTCTTAAATTTTGAATTTTTAATGATATTTTTTCTGTTATTTTTAACAATTTGTCATGTACCCGGGTACATGAAAAATTCATAGTTTTTGAATTTTTGTAAAATTCATAAATTACCTATAATTACACTTTGTGATCATTTTAAACATTTATGGTGTACCTGGGTTCATGAGAAACTGCTTAAATTTTGAATTTTCTAATGATATTATTTAGTTATTTTTAACAATTTGTCGTGTACCCGGGTACATGAAAAAAATCATAATTTTGATTATTGTAAAATTCATAAATTACCTATAATTACACTATGTGATCATTTTAAACATTTCTGGTCTACCTGGGTTCATGAGAAACTGCTTAAATTTTGAAATTTTTAATGATATTTTTATGTTAATTTTAACAATTTGTCGTGTACCCGGGTACATGAAAAAAATCATAATTTTTGAATTTTTGTGAAATTCATAAATTACCTATAATTACACTGTGTGATCATTATAAACATTTCTGGTGTACTTGGGTTAATGAGAAACTGCTTAAATTTTGAATTTTTTAAAGATATTGTTTATGTTATTTTTAACAATTTGTCGTGTACCCGGGTGCATGAAAGATTCATAATTTTTAAATTTTTGTAAAATTCATAAATTGCCTATAATTACACTTTGTGATCATTTTAAACATTTCTGGTGTACCTAGGTTCATGAGAAACTGCATAAATTTTGAAATTTTTAATGATATTTTAACAATTTGTCGTGTACCCGGATACATGAAAAAATCATAATTTTTGAATTTTTGTAAAATTCATAAACTATCTATAATTACACTTTGTGATCAGTTTAAACATTTGTGGTGTACCTTGGTTCATGAAAAAACTCCTTAAATTTTGAATTTTTTAATGATATTTTTTATGTTATTTTTAACAATTTGTCGTGTACCCGGGTGCATAAAAAATTCATAATTTTTGAATTTTTGTAAAATTCATTAATTACCTATAATTAAACTTTGTGATCATTTTAAACATTTCTGGTGTACCTAGGTTCATGAGAAACTGCATAAATTTTGAAATTTTTAATGATATTTTAACAATTTGTCGTATACCCGGATACATGAAAAAATCATAATTTTTGAATTTTTGTAAAATTCATAAATTAAATATAATTACACTTTGTGATCATTTTAAACATTTCTAGTGTACCGGGGTTCATGAGAAACTCCTTAAATTTTGAATTTTTTAATGATATTTTTTCTGTTATTTTTAACAATTCGTCGTGTACCCGGGTACATGAAAAATTCTTAATATTTGAATTTTTGAAAAATTCATAAATTACCTATAATTACACTTTGTGATCATTTTAAACCTTTCTGGTGTACCTGGGTTCATGAGAAACTACATAAATTTTGAAATTTTTAATGATATTTTAACAATTTGTCGTGTACCCGGATAAATGAAAAAATCATAATTTTTGAATTTTTGTAAAATTATTAAATTACCTATAATTACAGTTTGTGATCATTTTAATAATTTCTGGTGTACCTGGGTTCATGAAAAACTGCTTAAATTTTGAAATTTTCAATGATATTTTTATGTTTAATTTAACAATTTGTCGTGTACCCGGTTACATGAAGAAATCAGAATTTTTGAATTTTTGTAAAATTCATAAATTGCCTATAATTACACTTTGTGATCATTATAAACATTTCTGGTGTACCTGGGTTCATTAGAAACTACTTAAATTTTGAATTTTTTAATGATCTTTTTCTGTTATTTTTAACAATTTGTCGTGTACGCGGGTACATGAAAAATTCATAGTTTTTGAATTTTTGTAAAATTCATAAATTATCTATAATTACACTTTGTGATCATTTTAAACATTTATAGTGTACCTCGGTTCATGAGAAACTTCTTAAATTTTGAATTTTCTAATGATAATTTTAGTTATTTTTAACAATTTGTCGTGTACCCGGGTACATGAAAAAATGTTAATTTTAAATTTTTGTAAAATTCATAAATTACTTATAATTACACTGTGTGATCATTTTAAGCATTTCCGGTGTACTTGAGTTCATGAGAAACTGCTTAAATTTTAAATTTTTAATGATATTTTTATGTTAATTTTAACAATTTGTCGTGTACCCGGGTACATGAAAAAAATCATAATTTTTGAATTTTTGGAAAATTCATAAATTACCTATAATTACACTTTGTGATCATTATAAACATTTCTGGTGTACTTGAGTTCAAGAGAAACTACTTAAATTTTGAATTTTTAATGATATTTTTTCTGTTATTTTTAACAATTTGTCTTGTACCCGGGTACATGAAAAATTCATAGTTTTTGAATTTTTGTAAAATTCATAAATTACCTATAATTACACTTTGTGATCATTTTAAACATTTCTGGTGTATTTGGGTTCATGAGAAACTGCTTAAATTTTGAATTTTCTAATGATATTTTTTAGTTATTTTTAACAATTTGTCGTGTACCGGGGAAATGAAAAAATCATAATTTTGAATTTTTGTAAAATTCATAACTTACCTATAATTACACTATGTGATCATTTTAAGCATTTCTGGTGTACGTGGGTTCATGAGAAACTGCTTAAATTTTGAAATTTTTAATGATATTTTATGTTAATTTTAACAATTTGTCGTGTACCCGGGTACATGAAAAAATATTAATTTTGAATTTTTGTAAAATTCATAAATTACCTATAATTACACTGTGTGATCATTTTAAGCATTTCCAATGTACTTGGGTTCATGAGAAACTGCTTAAATTTTAAATTTTTAATGATTTTTTATGTTAATTTAAACAATTTGTCGTGTACCCGGGTACATGAAAAAATCATAATTTTTGAATTTTTGGAAAATTCATAAATTACCTATAATTACACTTTGTGATCATTATAAGCATTTCTGGTGTACCTGGGTTCATGAGAAACTGCTTAAATTTTGAATTTTTAATGATATTTTTCTGTTATTTTTAACAATTTGTCGTGTACCCGGGTACATGAAAAATTCATAGTTTTTGAATTTTTGTAAAATTCATAAATTACCTATAATTACACTTTGTAATCATTTTAAACATTTCTGGTGTACCTGGGTTCATGAGAAACTGCTTAAATTTTGAATTTTCTAATGATATTTTTTAGTTATTTTTAACAATTTGTCGTGTACCGGGGAAATGAAAAAATCATAATTTTGAATTTTTGTAAAATTCATAACTTACCTATAATTACACTATGTGATCATTTTAAGCATTTCCGGTGTACGTGGGTTCATGAGAAACTGCTTAAATTTTGAAATTTTTAATGATATTTTATGTTAATTTTAACAATTTGTCGTGAACCCGGGTACATGAAAAAATCTTAATTTTGAATTTTTGTAAAATTCATAAATTACCTATAATTACACTGTGTGATCATTTTAAGCATTTCCGGTGTACTTGGGTTCATGAGAAACTGCTTAAATTTTAAATTTTTAATGATTTTTTATGTTAATTTTAACAATTTGTTGTGTACCCGGGTACATGAAAAAATCATAATTTTTGAATTTTTGGAAAATTCATAAATTACCTATAATTACACTTTGTGATCATTATAAGCATTTCTGGTGTACCTGGGTTCATGAGAAACTGCTTAAATTTTGAATTTTTAATGATATTTTTTCTGTAATTTTTAACAATTTGTCTTGTACCCGGGTACATGAAAAATTCATAGTTTTTGAATTTTTGTAAAATTCATAAATTACCTATAATTACACTTTGTGATCATTTTAAACATTTCTGGTGTATTTGGGTTCATGAGAAACTGCTTAAATTTTGAATTTTCTAATGATATTTTTTAGTTATTTTTAACAATTTGTCGTGTACCCGGGTACATGAAAAAATCATAATTTTGAATTTTTGTAAAATTCATAAATTACCTATAATTACACTATGTGATCATTTTAAACATTTCTGGTCTACCTGGGTTCATGAGAAACTACTTAAATTTTAAAATTTTTAATGACATTTTTATGTTAATTTTAACAATTTGTCGTGTACCCGGGTACATGAAAAAATCATAATTTTTGAATTTTTGTAAAATTCATAAAGTACCTATAATTACACTTTGTGATCATTATTTACATTTGTGGTGTACTTGGGTTCATGAGAAACTGCTCAAATTTTAAATTTTTTAATGATATTTTTTATGTTATTTTTAACAATTTGTCGTGTACCTGGGTACATGAAAAATTCATAATTTTTGACCTTTTGTAAAATTCATAAATTACCGATAATTAAACTTTGTGATCATTTTAAACATTTCTGGTGTACCTAGGTTCATGAGAAACTGCATAAATTTTGAAATTTTTAATGATATTTTAACAATTTGTCGTGTACACGGATACATGAAAAAATCATAATTTTTGAATTTTTGTAAAATTCATAAATCAACTATAATTACACTTTGTGATCATTTTAAACATTTCTGGTGTACCTGGCTTCGTGAGAAACTCCTTAAATTTTGAATTTTTTAATGATATTTTTTCTGTTATTTTTAACAATTTGTCGTGTACCCGGGTACATGAAAAATTCTTAATTTTTGAATTTTTGTAAATTCATAAATTACATGTAACTACACTTTGTTAAAATTTAAACATTTCTAGTGTAACTGGGTTCATGCGAAACTGCATAGATTTTGAAAATTTTAATGATATTTTAACAATTTGTCGTCTACCCGGATACATGAAAAAATCATAATTTTTGAATTTTTTTAAAATTCTTAAATTACCTATAATTACACTTTGTGATCATTTTAAAGATTTCTAGTGTACCTGGGTTCAAGAGAAACTGCTTACATTTTGAATTTTTTCTGTTATTTTTAACAATTTGTCGTGTACTCGGGAACATGAAAAATTCATAATTTTTGAAATTTTGTAAAACTCATAAATTACCTATAATTACGTTTTGTGATCATTTTAAATATTTCTGGTGTACCTGGGTTCATGAGAAGCTGCATTAATTTTGAAATTTCTTATGATATTTTAACAATTTGTCGTGTACCCGGATATATGAAAAAATCATAATTTTTGAATTTTTGAAAATTCATAAGTTGCCTATAATTATACTTTGTGATCATTTTAAACATTTCTGGTGTACTTGGTTTCATGAGAAACCCCTTAGATTTTGAATTTTTTTAATGATATTTTTTATGTTATTTTTAACAATTTGTCGTGTACCCGGGTACATGAAAAATTCATAATTTTTGAATTTTTATAAATTCATAAATTAACTATAATTACACTTTGTGATCATTTTAAACATTTCTGGTGTACCTGGGTTCATGCGAAACTGCATAAATTTTGAAATTTTTAATGATATTTTAACAATTTGTCGTGTACCCGGATACATGAAAAAAACATAATTTTTGAATTTTTGTAAAATTCTTAAATTACCTATAATTACACTTTGTGATCATCTTAAACATTTCAGGTGTACCTGGGTTCATGAGAAACTGCTTAAATTTTGAAAATTTTAATGATATTTTTATATTAATTTTAACAATTTGTCGTGTACTCGGGTACATGAAAAAATCATAATTTTTGAATTTTTGGAAAATTCATAAATTACCTGTAATTACACTTTGTGATCATTATAAACATTTATGGTGTACTTCGGTTCATGAGAAACTGCTTAAATTTTGAATTTTTAATGATATTTTTCTCTTATTTTTAACAATTTGTCGTATACCCGGGTACATGAAAAATTCATAGTTTTTTAAATTTTTGTAAAATTCATAAATTACCTATAATTACACTTTGTAATCATTTTAAACATTTCTGGTGTACCTGGGTTCATGAGAAACTGCTTAAATTTTGAATTTTCTAATGATATTTTTTAGTTATTTTTAACAATTTGTCGTGTATCCGGATACATGAAAAATTCATAATTTTTGAATTTTTGTAAAATTCATAAATTACCTATAATTAAACTTTGTGATCATTTAAAACATTTCTATGTACCTAGGTTCATTAGAAACTGCATAAATTTTGAAATTTTTAATGATATTTTAACAATTTGTCGTGTACCCGGATACATGAAAAAAATCATAATTTTTGAATTTTTGTAAAATTCTTAAATTACCAATTATTACACTTTGTGATCATTTTAAAGATTTCTGGTGTACCTAGGTTCATGAGAAGCTGCTTAAATTTTGAAATTTTTAATGATATTTTTATGTTAATTTTAACAATTTGTCGTGTACCCGGGTATATGAAAAAATCATAATTTTTGAATTTTTGGAAAATTCATAAATTACCTATAATTACACTTTGAGATCATTATAAACATTTCTGGTATACCTGGGTTCATGAAAAACTACTTAAACTTTGAATTTTTTAATGATATCTTTTCTGTTATTTTTAACAATTTGTCGTGTACACGGGTACATGAAAAATTCATAGTTTTTGAATTTTTGTAAAATTCATAAATTACCTATAATTACACTTTTTGATCATTTTAAACATTTATGGTGTACCTCGGTTCATGAGAAACTTCTTAAATTTTGAATTTTCTAATGATATTTTTTAGTTATTTTTAATAATTTCTCGTGTACCCGGGTACATGAAGAAATCATAATTTTGAATTTATGTAAAATTCATAAATTACCTATAATTAATATATGTGATGATTTTAAACATTTCTGGTGTACCTGGGTTCATGAGAAACTGCTTAAATTTTGAAATTTTTAATGATATTTTTATGTTAATTTTAACAATTTGTCGTGTACCCGGGTACCTGGGTTCATGAGAAACTGCTTAGAAGACTTGGTTGTTTTAAGGTTACTGGAATTGGATGACAGTAGAGAAAGACTACGTTGTTCAAAATCTTCAAGTAGGAGATTGTTAGGTGAAGATTTGGTGAGTCAAATGTTTGAAAGTCAAAAGAAGGAAAAGGATGGCTACCACCCTTTGTTGATTTACTTCACAGTTTCACAATTCTCTCATGCCTATAAATATAGGCTTTGGTTGAGAAGCAAGATGCACCACTTGAGTTAAAGAGAGAAAATAACTTGTAGAGAGTTATAAATTGTAATCTTGTGAGTATTAATAAGATTTCTCTAGTTGTTGCCCGTGGATGTAGGATTGACACCGAATCCGAACCACGTAAAAATTCTTGTGTTATCTTCTTGCTATATTTTCGTGTGTTTGTGTGTGTGTGATAGTGTGTTTCCGCTGCGTGTACCCGGTCCGGTTCCTAACACTAAAGACCAAGGTATTTAGAGGATGGTTTATTCATCAAAGATCAACAAACTTTGGGTCATTGGTGTTTGTTTTAAACAAATATATTGCCTTCCTACAAGGTGGTATTGCTTTTTCCAATGAGGCTGAATTCGTGCTTTGTTTGTGTATATGGCTTGCCGTTTTTATTGTTCCTACAATTTCAATCATTTTCCGTATGTATTTTTCGCATCTCTATGTTCTTTGTTTTTCCAGCTCTGTATTTTTTCAGTTTCCTGCTGCTTCATTTTCTTTTCATGAATTCATCATTCAAAAAAAATTCCCATTTTGTCAAACTTAAATACACTCATGTAACTATTTACATAAAATGGCATGGTTATTACACATTAATTATGATTAAAGAATGCTGCATTGCTTAATACAATAATGAAATTAATCTTGTGTTTTAATGCAGTCGACGGATATAAATAAGTGTTATTTCTATAAAGTATTAATCTGATATTTTTGAATAAAATGGTTTACTTGGTTATAAACATTCGAATATGCATATTTTTTTAGCAAAATTTCATATAATTTATGTTTTGATCGGTTTTCATTTAAATAAAGAAAAATTTTCACACTTAATGACGATAAAAAGACATACGAAAACCATCTAGACTAATATTATATTTACATAGATGTGTAGCGGCTGTACTAGCTTTATTTTCTTGCCAATTCCACACAATAAGCAATAGTTTTTCTATCAATCATACAATTAGATATGCCCGTACCAGATATTATTCACCACAAGAAGTTGTCTTCAGATCCCATATATATGCTAAAACAAAATTTAGAAGTAACGGACGAATCAGAACAGCCTAAAAAACGGGTTCACCACACATGTATACAGTATATATATGCGTTGCTTCGAAAAGTCTGATAATTTGATTATACAAAGATGTTTCACATCATCCAAATTTATGCAAAAACATGTTTGTAGCTCAAAACAATAACATTTTTTAATTTAAAATTGCAATGAATTTGTTTCTTAACCCAAAACAGCAACATATTTTTATTTTTATCCCAAAAAGGCAATGTATTTTTATTTTTAACTCAAAATCAACGTATTTGTATTTTTAACACAAAATAACATGTTTATTTTTTAAAGTAAAAAAGAGTAATGTGCATTTATTCTAACTCAAAACGACGTATATTATAGATATATTTTAACAGTAAATGATATTCACCGATCCATTGTAAGTTCTATGAAATTAATATGTTTATGAAAAAAAAACTAATTTTCGAAAAGAAATTCTTCGCTGCCTGCCAAAATGAAACTATCCGATGACATCACATTCTCATTTTGAAAATGATGCTTACTTAATAAAATACAAAATAAAGCTATGTCTCCTCATCATTAACTATTTCCTCTCTTAAATATGGCATACTTATGAAACAAAATAATCAAATAACTCACCAGAACGTTTCCATTGCAAAACCGCCCGCCGCATTGCGCGGGTACACCGCTAGTGATAACCAAAGGAAAAAAAAGTACCCTCTTCCTAAATACATCAAAAATAATGCCAAAATTTGTTTAGAGATGGTAATAAATTAGTTCATACCTCATCCAATATAAAGACTAACAGTTGTGACACCTAACGAATTTAATTAGATTGATAGTTTTAAAAGAAAGAAAATAGAGTAATGTTACATGCCTGCCTTGCTATCTAATGGAAGAAAATAAAGAATACTAATTATAGCCCAAGATTAGCGGGTATACCATATTGAGGAAGCCAAGATCCTGCCATCATGAATGTGCCGGCGGTAAAACCAAGCGCCTCCTTCTGGTTTGTGATAGGCCGAAACCCCTTCCACTTCACCCTTCCTGCCATGTTGGAACCTGGTCCTGTTGCCAAACTCCCTGAACGTACATGACATGTGGTTGTTCTTCCCCTCGGGTGATTCCCATATCGTCCAACCTTCTGGTTTGATCAGATCTCCTATGTCGCATTGCATTATCACCGACGTTGCCGATGGCTTCCATGGTCATCCTAGGTACGAGGTCACCATGAAGAAAAGCTGTTTTCACATCTAGCTACTTTAGATGGAGATCTTCAGAGGCTACAATTCCCAAGACCATTCTGATTGTAGATGATCGACCCCTATTTTCTGTTGGAACCCCTTGACCAATAATCGTGTCTTGTATCTTTTACTGCCATCAATCTCATCCTTTACCCGAAACACCCATTTGTTCTGCAGTGCTTTCTTCCCTGCTGGGAGCTTGACCAAGGACCAAGTCTGGTTCTTGTCAAGTGAGCTCAATTTGTCTTCCATAGCCCTCTTCCACTGTATGGAATCTTTCATCCTTAGGGCCTTTGAATAAGACTCAGGTTCACCATTCTCTGTCAGCAATAAGTAATTTGCTGAAGGAGAATACTTGTTTGGAGCCTTTCGTGGTCTAGTGGATCTCCTGACAGTAGGAGTTTCAGTCTCTGCTCCTTCTCCGACTTCTTCTTCAAAACTACTGTCTTATTCGCTCCCACTATCTCAAGTATTATCAGAGCTCCCACTGCTTCCTGAACTTTCACCTATCTCCGGAGTACTGATAGGTCTTACAATATCGTCGTCAGAGATATCTTCAAACTCGACTTGACTCTTTGCTTTCTCTGGTTGCTTCTTTCTACCAGAGCTTGCTGCAAGTTCATCCTTGTATAGAGCATTCTCGTTGAACACCACATCACGACTTCTGATAACCTTCTTTGTCTCATTATGTCACACCCCCAAACCACGATGGCGGAATCGTCTGAGGGTGGAACGAGACATAGTATCACGACCATTGCATATATTGAAACATAAGTAAATAAACAACCATCTTACATTGAAATTGGAAAGTTACATTATTCAAACGGTATTGTTTAAACCCGATTACAGTACGATAACAAAATAAATAAAGAAGACGTCTTCGCGTCCCATCCCAAAAGGATAGTCGATCCTGACTAATTGTTACCTGAGAATACAAGTAATTTTTCAAGTGTCAACATTTCGTTGGTGAGTTCATAAGATTTTTGTATAAGAAAAGTCCTTTTGTTTGTAAACGATAGTATTGTAAACCGAGAAAATCCAATATTTTCTCATAAAATGTCCAAGTCTTTAAAAGGTCCAAAGACTAAAATGTATAATGTAGTTTGTAGTGTAAATCCGTTAAAAAGTATGATTCCACGTAAACAAATTATAAAGTTAATTGTTTTCCCATGTGAGACGTCCTATAACCATACTGTAACCTTGTAGGCCTGCTGCGACGTTCTTCAGGCGTCGGAATGTTATGACATTTGTCACCTCAGACCTGCCGGTCTAGCTGTAGCTAACAGCTTAGGTGCGGGGTTGTCAATCCCGTATAGATCTATACACAAATATCACGTTCTCTTACCGAGACTCTGGTTATAAATTTCAGGACTTATAGTATGTACTTAAATAAGCACTGTGAAGACCCGTCTCACAAAAATGTATGTATATCAATTTGTTTAGGTATATTTGTTAAGAAAGCATTTTTTTTCACTTTTATCATTTTTCTCATGATAAAATAGTAATGTATAATAATTATATATTTTTATATAATTAGTTGTCTTGTTCAAAATGTCATAATAACCTTGTGTCCATAAACTATTCCTATAATAGTTTATTTTTAGTATAAAAAGTATATATTTACGAATATGTGTGAAATAACTTATTTAGATGGTTATACCATTTATTAATTCCAATAATATTTCATGACTATTAAATAAAGAACGGCAGGGTAGAAGATCAGATGGGGAGGCATGACCCTTTCAGCGTATAAGCCTTTTGAAAATCCAACAACCTATCCCAACTGATCGATCTAAACACCGCTCTCGTAAGTAGATCAATCGATATTATTTTTGGAATTATAATTGAATTGTTATAATAACGACGCTTACCAAGTTCACACTTTGTTTACTAATATTACAAATGGTCATAAATAGTTATTTTTATAGTATAACTTGTATTCTCCCCTAAAAACTTGAATAAAGACAAAAAAGAAGGGGTATGAACTCACCTTTGAAGCGTAAATTCGGTCTAGATATAAGAACGATCGTGTTTGAGAAGCACTGCGAAATAACACCACAAAACAACAAGGTTTTGTGCGGCGGAGTGATGGTGCTCTTGGCCAAAAGGAGAGCAATTGGAGAGAGAAAGAAAAATTATAAGCTTTGGTGAATTGGTGAAGAAAATGAGAGAATTTGAGTCTCTATTTATAGTATGTTTATTTTCGTATAGCGGCCCTCAAGATACAGATATTTGACAATTATAGTTATTAAGATTTGCTAATGACAAAACACACCCTTATTAATTTTAACAATTTGTCGTGTACCCGGTTACATGAAAAAATCATAATTTTTGAATTTTTGTAAAATTCATAAATTACCTATAATTACACTTTGTGATCATTATAAACATTTCTGATGTACTTGGGTTCATGAGAAACTGCTTAAATTTTGAATTTTTTATGATATTTTTTATGTTATTTTTAACAATTTGTCGTGTACCCGGGTACATGAAAAATTCATAATTTTTGAATTCTTGTAAAAATTCAAAAATTACCTATAATTACACTTTGTGATCATTTTAAACATTTCTGGTGTACCTACGTTCATGAGAAACTGCATATATTTTGAAGTTTTAATGATATTTTAACAATTTGTCGTGTACCAGGATACATGAAAAAAATCAGATTTTGAATTTTTGTAAAATTCATAAATTATCTATAATTACACTTTGTGATCATTTTAAACATTTCTGGTGTACCTGGGTTCATGAGAAACTCCTTTAATTTTGAATTTTTTAATGATATTTTTTCTGTTATTTTTAACAATTTGTCGTGTAACCGGGTACATAAAAAATTCATAATTTTTGAATTTTTGTAAATTCATAAATTACCTATAATTACACTTTGAGATCATTTTAAACATTTCTGGTGTACCTGGGTTCATACGAAACTGCATAAATTTTGAAATTTTTAATGATATTTTAACAATTTGTCGTGTACCCGGATACATGAAAAAATCATAATTTTTGAATTTTTGTAAAATTCTTAAGTTACCTATAATTAGACTTTGTTATCATTATAAACATTTATGGTGTACCTGGGTTCATAAAAACTCCTTAAATTTTGAATTTTTTAATGATATTTTTTTTGTTATTTTTAACAATTTGTCATGTATCCGGGTACATGAAAAATTCATAATTTTTAAATGTTTGTTAAATTCATAAATTACCTATAATTATGCTTTGTGATCATTTTAAATATTTCTGGTGTACCTGGGTTCATTAGAAACTACATAAATTTTTAAATTTTTTATGATATTTTAACAATTTGTCGTGTATCCGGATACATGAAAAAACATATTTTTTGAATTTTTTAAAATTCATTAATTACCTATAATTACACTTTGTGATCATTTTAAACATTTCTAGTGTACTTGGGTTCATGAGAAACTCCTTAAATTTTGAATTTTTTAATGATATTTTTATGTTAATTTTAACAATTTGTCGTGTACCCGGGTATATGAAAAAAAATCATAATTTTTGAATTTTTGGAAAATTCATAAATTACCTTTAATTACACTTTGTGATCATTATAAACATTTCTGGTGTACCTGGGTTCATGAGAAACTGCTTAAATTTTGAATTTTTAATGATATTTTTTCTGTTATTTTTAACAATTTGTCGTGTACCCGGGTACATGAAAAATTCATACTTTTTGAATTTTTGAAAAATTCATAAATTACCTATAATTACACTTTGCGATCATTTTAAACATTTCTGGTGTACCTGGGTTCATGAGAAACTGCTTAATTTTTGAATTTTCTAATGATATTTTTTAGTTATTTTTAACAATTTTTCGTGTACCCGGATACATGAAAAAATCATAATTTTGAATTTTTGTAAAATTCATAAATTACCTAAAATTACACTATGTGATCATTTTAAACATTTCTGGTCTACCTGGGTTCATGAGAAACTACGTCAATTTTCAAATTTCTAATGATATTTTTTAGTTATTTTTAACAATTTTTCGTGTACCCGGGTACATGAAAAAATCATAATTTTGAATTTTTGTAAAATTCATAAATTACCTATAATTGCACTATGTGATCATTTTAAACATTTCTGGTCTACCTGGGTTCATGAGAAACTGCTTAAATTTTGAAATTTTTAATGATATTTTTATGTTAATTTTAACAATTTGTCGTGTACCCGGGTACATGAAAAAAATCATAATTTTTGAATTTTTGTGAAATTCATAAATTACCTATAATTACACTTTGTGATCATTATAAACATTTCTGGTGTACTTGGGTTCATGAGAAACTGCTTAAATTTTGAATTTTTTAATGATATTTTTATGTTATTTTTAACAATTTGTCGTGTACCCGCGTGCATGAAAAATTCATAATTTTTGAATTTTTGTAAAATTCATAAAATACCTATAATTACACTTTGTGATCATTTTAAACATTTCTGGTGTACCTAGGTTCATGACAAACTGCATAAATTTTGAAATTTTTAATGATATTTTAACAATTTGTCGTGTACCCGGATACATGAAAAAATAATAATTTTTGAATTTTTGTAAAATTCATAAGTTAACTATAATTACACTTTGAGATCATTTTAAACATTTCTAGTGTACCGGGGTTTATGTGAAACTCCTTAAATTTTGAATTTTTTAATGATATTTTTTCTGTTATTTTTAACAATTTGTCGTGTACCCGGATACATGAAAAATTCTTAATTTTTAAATTTTTGTAAAATTCATAAATTACCTATAATTACACTTTGTGATCATTTTAAACATTTCTGGTGTACCTGGGTTCATGAGAAACTGCAAAATTTTGAAATTTTAATGATATTTTAAGAATTTGTCGTGTACCCGGATACATGAAAAAATCATAATTTTTGAATTTTTGTAAAATTCTTAAATTACCTATAATTACACTTTGTGATCATTTTAAACATTTATGGTGTACCTCGGTTCATGAGAATATGCATAAATTTTGAAACTTTTAATGATTTTTTAACAATTTGTCGTGTACCCGGATACATGAAAAAATCATAATTTTTGAATTTTTGTAAAATTCATAAAATATCTATAATTACACTTTGTGATCATTTTAAACATTTTTGGTGCACCTGGGTTCATGAGAAACTCCTTAAATTTTGAATTTTTTAATGATATTTTTCTGTTATTCTTTAACAATTTGTCGTGTACCCGGGAACATGAAAAATTCTTAATTTTTTAATTTTTGTAAAATTTATAAATTACGTATAATTACATTTTGTGATCATTTTAAACATTTCTGGTGTACCTGGGTTCATGAGATACTGAATAAATTTTGAAATTTTTAATAATATTTTAACAATTTGTCGTGTACCCGTATACATGAAAAAGTCTTAATTTTGAATTTTTGTAAAATTATTAAATTACCTATAATTACAGTTTGTGATCATTTTAAACATGTCTGGTGTACCTGGGTTCATGAGAAACTGCTTAAATTTTGAAATTTTCAATGATATTTTTATGTTAATTTTAACAATTTGTCGTGTACCCGGTTACATGAAGAGATCATAATTTTTGAATTTTTGTAAAATTCATAAATTGCCTATAATTACACTTTGTGATCATTATAAACATTTCTGGTGTACCTGGGTTCATGAGAAACTACTTAAATTTTGAATTTTTTAATGATATTTTTTCTGTTATTTTTAACAATTTGTCGTGTACGCGGGTACATTAAAAATTCATAGTTTTTCAATTTTGTAAAATTCATAAATTACCTATAATTACACTTTGTGATCATTTTAAAAATTTCTGGTGTACCTCGGTTCATGAGAAACTTCTTAAATTTTGAATTTTCTACTAATATTTTTAGTTATTTTTAACAATTTGTCGTGTACCCGGGTACATGAAAAAATCATTTTTTAGAACTTTTGTAAAATTCATAAATTACCTATAATTACACTATGTGATCATTTGAAGAATTTCCGGTGTACCTGGGTTCATGAGAAACTGCTTAAATTTTAAATTTTTTTGATATTTTTATGTTAATTATAACAATTTGTCATGTACCCGGGTACATGAAAAAATCATAATTTTTGAATTTTTGAAAAATTCATAAATTACTGATAATTACACTTTGTGATCATTATAAACATTTCTAGTGTACCTGGGTTCATAAGAAAGTGCTTAAATTTTGAATTTTTAATGATATTTTTTCTGTTATTTTTAACAATTTGTCGTGTATCCGGGTACATGAAAAATTCATAGTTTTTGAATTTTGTAAAATTCATAAATTACCTATAATTACACTTTGTGATCATTTTAAACATTTCTGGTGTACCTGGGTTCATGAGAAACTACTTAAATTTTGAATTTTCTAATGATATTTTTTAGTTATTTTTAACAATTTGTCGTGTACCCGGGTACATGAAAAAAATCATAATTTTGAATTTTTGTAAAATTCATAAATTACCTATAATTACACTATGTGATCATTTTAAACATTTCTGGTGTACCGGGGTTCATGAGAAACTCCTTAAAATTTGAATTTTTTAATGATATTTTTTCTGTTATTTTTAACTATTTGTCGTGTACCCGGGTACATGAAAAATTCTTAATTTTTGAATTTTTGTAAAATTCATAAATTACCTATAATTACACTTTGTGATCATTTCAAACATTTCTGGTGTACCTGGGTTCATGAGAAACTGCTTAAATTTTGAAATTTTCAATGATATTTTTATGTTAATTTTAACAATTTGTCGTGTACCCGGTTACATGAAGAGATCATAATTTTTGAATTTTTGTAAAATTCATAAATTGCCTATAATTACACTTTGTGATCATTATAAACATTTCTGGTGTACCTGGGTTCATGAGAAACTACTTAAATTTTGAATTTTTTAATGATATTTTTTCTGTTATTTTTAACAATTTGTCGTGTACGCGGGTACATTAAAAATTCATAGTTTTTCAATTTTGTAAAATTCATAAATTACCTATAATTACACTTTGTGATCATTTTAAAAATTTCTGGTGTACCTCGGTTCATGAGAAACTTCTTAAATTTTGAATTTTCTACTAATATTTTTAGTTATTTTTAACAATTTGTCGTGTACCCGGGTACATGAAAAAATCATTTTTTAGAACTTTTGTAAAATTCATAAATTACCTATAATTACACTATGTGATCATTTGAAGAATTTCCGGTGTACCTGGGTTCATGAGAAACTGCTTAAATTTTAAATTTTTTTGATATTTTTATGTTAATTATAACAATTTGTCATGTACCCGGGTACATGAAAAAATCATAATTTTTGAATTTTTGAAAAATTCATAAATTATTGATAATTACACTTTGTGATCATTATAAACATTTCTAGTGTACCTGGGTTCATAAGAAAGTGCTTAAATTTTGAATTTTTAATGATATTTTTTCTGTTATTTTTAACAATTTGTCGTGTATCCGGGTACATGAAAAATTCATAGTTTTTGAATTTTGTAAAATTCATAAATTACCTATAATTACTCTTTGTGATCATTTTAAACATTTCTGGTGTACCTGGGTTCATGAGAAACTACTTAAATTTTGAATTTTCTAATGATATTTTTTAGTTATTTTTAACAATTTGTCGTGTACCCGGGTACATGAAAAAAATCATAATTTTGAATTTTTGTAAAATTCATAAATTACCTATAATTACACTATGTGATCATTTTAAACATTTCTGGTGTACCGGGGTTCATGAGAAACTCCTTAAAATTTGAATTTTTTAATGATATTTTTTCTGTTATTTTTAACTATTTGTCGTGTACCCGGGTACATGAAAAATTCTTAATTTTTGAATTTTTGTAAAATTCATAAATTACCTATAATTACACTTTGTGATCATTTCAAACATTTCTGGTGTACCTGGGTTCATGAGAAACTGCATAAATTTTGAAATTTTTAATGATATTTTAACAATTTGTCATGTACCCGGATACATGAAAAAATCATAATTTTTGAATTTTTGTAAAATTCTAAAATTACCTATAATTACACTTTGTGATCATTTTAAACATTTATGGTGTACCTAGGTTCATGAGAAAATGCATAAATTTTGAAATTTTTAATGATATGTTAACAATTTGTTGTGTACCCGGATACATGAAAAAATCATAATTTTTGAATTTTTGTAAAATTCATAAAATATCTATAATTACACTTTGTGATCATTTTAAACATTTTTGGTGCACCTGGGTTCATGAGAAACTTCTTAAATTTTGAATTTTTTAATGATATTTTTTCTGTTATTTTTAACAATTTGTCGTGTACCCGGGTACATGAAAAATTCTTAATTTTTGAATTTTTGTAAAATTCATAAATTACGTATTATTACACTTTGTGATCATTTTAAACATTTCTCGTGTACCTGGGTTCATGAGATACTGCATAAATTTTGAAATTTTTAATAATATTTTAACAATTTGTCGTGTACCCGTATACATGAAAAAGTCTTAATTTTGAATTTTTGTAAAATTATTAAATTACCTATAATTACAGTTTGTGATCATTTTAAACATGTCTGGTGTACCTGGGTTCATGAGAAACTGCTTAAATTTTGAAATTTTCAATGATATTTTTATGTTAATTTTGACAATTTGTCGTGTACCCGGTTACATGAAGAGATCATAATTTTTGAATTTTTGTAAAATTCATAAATTGCCTATAATTACACTTTGTGATCATTATAAACATTTCTTGTGTACCTGGGTTCATGAGAAACAACTTAAATTTTGAATTTTTTAGTGATATTTTTTCTGTTATTTTTAACAATTTGTCCTATACCCGGGTGCATGAAAAATTCTTAATTTTTAAATTTTTGTAAAATTCATAAATTACCTATAATTACACTTTGTGATCATTTTAAACATTTCTGGTGTACCTGGGTTCATGAGAAACTGTATAAATTTTGAAATTTTAATGATATTTTAACTATTTGTCGTGTACCCGGATACATGAAAAAATCATAATTTTTGAATTTTTGTAAAATTCTTAAATTACCTATAATTACACTTTGTGATCATTTTAAACATTTATGGTGTACCTAGGTTCATGAGAAAATGCATAAATTTTGAAACTTTTAATGATATTTTAACAATTTGTCGTGTACCCGGATACATGAAAAAATCATAATTTTTGAATTTTTGTAAAATTCATAAAATATCTATAATTACACTTTGTGATCATTTTAAACATTTTTGGTGCACCTGGGTTCATGAGAAACTCCTTAAATTTTGAATTTTTAATGATATTTTTTCTGTTATTTTTAACAATTTGTCGTGTACACGAGTACATGAAAAATTCTTAATTTTTGAATTTTTGTAAAATTCATAAATTACGTATAATTACACTTTGTGATCATTTTAAAAATTTCTGGTGTACCTGGGTTCATGAGAAACTTCTTAAATTTTGAATTTTCTAATAATATTTTTAGTTATTTTTAACAATTTGTCGTGTACCCGGGTACATGAAAAAATCATATTTTTGAACTTTTGTAAAATTCATAAATTACCTATAATTACACTATGTGATCATTTTAAGAATTTCCGGTGTACCTGGGTTCATGAGAAACTGCTTAAATTTTAAATTTTTAATGATATTTTTATGTTAATTTTAACAATTTGTCATGTACCCGGGTACATGAAAAAATCATAATTTTTGAATTTTTGGAAAATTCATAAATTACTGATAATTACACTTTGTGATCATTATAAACATTTCTGGTGTACCTGGGTTCATAAGAAACTGCTTAAATTTTGAATTTTTAATGATATTTTTTCTGTTATTTTTAACAATTTGTCGTGTACCCGTATAAATGAAAAATCTTAATTTTGAATTTTTGTAAAATTATTAAATTACCTATAATTACAGTTTGTGATCATTTTAAACATTTCTGGTGTACCTGGGTTCATGAGAAACTGCTTAAATTTTGAAATTTTCAATGATATTTTTATGTTAATTTTAACAATTTGTCGTGTACCCGGTTACATGAAGAAATCATAATTTTTGAATTTTTGTAAAATTCATAAATTGCCTATAATTACACTTTGTGATCATTATAAACATTTCTGGTGTACCTGGGTTCATGAGAAACTACTTCAATTTTGAAATTTTTAATGATATGTTTTCTTTTATTTTTAACAATTTGTCGTGTACGCGGGTACATTAAAAATTCATAGTTTTTGAATTTTGTAAAATTCATAAATTACCTATAATTACACTTTGTGATCATTTTAAACATGTCTGGTGTACCTCGGTTAATGAGAAACTGCTTAAATTTTGAATTTTCTAATGATATTTTTTAGTTATTTTTAACAATTTGTCGTGTACCCGGGTACATAAAAAAATCATAATTTTGAATTTTTGTAAAATTCATAAATAACCTATAATTACACTATGTGATCATTTTAAACATTTCTGGTGTACCGGGGTTCATGAGAAACTCCTTAAAATTTGAATTTTTTAATGATATTTTTTCTGTTATTTTTAACAATTTGTTGTGTACCCGGGTACATGAAAAATACTTAATTTTTGAATTTTTGTAAAATTCATAAATTACCTATAATTACACTTGTGATCATTTTAAACATTTCTGGTGTACCAGGGTTCATGAGAAACTGTATAAATTTTGAAAATTTTTATGATATTTTAACAATTTGTCGTGTACCCGGATACATGAAAAATCATATTTTTTGAATTTTTTAAAATTCATTAATTACCTATAATTACACTTTGTGATCATTTTAAACATTTCTGGTGTACTTGGTTTCATGAGAAACTGCATAAATTTTGAAAATTTTAATGATATTTTAACAATTTATCGTGTACCCGGATACATGAAAAAATCATAATTTTTGAATTTTTGTAAAATTCTTAAATTACCTATAATTACACTTTGTGATCATTTTAAACATTTATGGTGTATCTAGGTTCACGAGAAAATGCATAAATTTTGAAATTTTTAATGATATATTAACAATTTGTCGTGTACCCGGATACATGTTAAAATCATAATTTTTGAATTTTTGTAAAATTCATAAAATATCTATAATTACACTTTGTGATCATTTTAAACATTTTTGGTGCACCAGGGTTCATGAGAAACTCCTTAAATTTTGAATTTTTTTATGATATTTTTATGTTATTTTTAACAATTTGTCGTGTACCCGGGTACATGAAAAATTCTTAATTTTTTAATTTTTGTAAAATTCATAAATTACGTATAAATACACTTTGTGATTATTTTAAACATTTCTGGTGTACCTGGGTTCATGAGAAACTGCATAAATTTTGAAATTTTTAATAATATTTTAACAATTTGTCGTGTACCCGTATACATGAAAAAATCATAATTTTTGAATTTTTGTAAAATTATTAAATTACCTATAATTACAGTTTGTGATCATTTTAAACATTTCTGGTGTACCTGGGTTCATGAGAAACTGCTTAAATTTTGAAATTTTCAATGATATTTTTATGTTAATTTTAACAATTTGTCGTGTACCCGGTTACATGAAGAAATCATAATTTTTGAATTTTTGTTAAATTCATAAATTGCCTATAATTACACTTTGTGATCATTATAAACATTTCTGGTGTACCTGGGTTCATGAGAAACTACTTAAATTTTAAATTTTTTAATGATATTTTTGTACCTGGGTTCATGAGAAACTACTTAAATTTTAAATTTTTTAATAATATTTTTTGTGTTATTTTTAACAATTTGTCGTGTACGCTGGTACATGAAAAATTCATAGTTTTTGAATTTTTTTAAAATTCATAAATTACCTATAATTACACTTTGTGATCATTTTAAACATTTCTGGTGTACCTCGGTTCATGAGAAACTTCTTAAATTTTGAATTTTCTAATGATATTTTTAGTTATTTTTAACAATTTGTCGTGTACCCGGGTATATGAAAAAATCATAATTTTGAACTTTTGTAAAATTCATAAATTACCTATAATTACACTATGTGTTCATTTTAAGACTTTCCGGTCTACCTGGGTTCATAAGAAACTGCTTAAATTTTAAATTTTTAATGATATTTTTATGTTAATTTTAACAATTTGTCGTGTACCCGGGTACATGAAAAAAATAATAATTTTTGAATTTTTGTAAAATTCATAAATTACTGATAATTATACTTTGTGATCATTATAAACATTTATGGTGTACCTGGGTTCATGAGAAACTGCTTAAATTTTGAATTTTTAATGATATTTTTTCTGTTATTTTTAACAATTTGTCGTGTACCTGGGTACATGAAAAATTCATAGTTTTTGAATTTTTGTAAAATTTATAAATTACCTATAATTACACTTTGTGATCATTTTAAACATTTCTGGTGTACCTGGGTTAATGAGAAACTGCTTAAATTTTGAATTTTCTGATGATATTTTTTAGTTATTTTTAACAATTTGTCTTGTACCCGGGTACATGAAAAAATCATAATTTTGAATTTTTGTAAAATTCATAAATTACCTATAATTACACTATGTGATCATTTTAAACATTTCTGGTCTACCTAGGTTCATGAGAAACTACGTCAATTTTCAAATTTTTAGTGATATTTTTATGTTAATTTTAACAATTTGTCGTGTACCTGGATACATGAAAAAATCAAAATTTTTGAATTTTTGTAAAATTCATAAATTACCTATAATTACACTTTGTGATCATTATAAACATTTCTGGTGTACTTGGGTTCATGAGTGACTGCTTAAATTTTGAAATTTTTAATGATATTTTTTATGTTATTTTTAACAATTAGTCGTGTACCCGGGTACATGAAAAAATTCATAAATTTTGAATTTTTGTAAAATTCATAAATTACCGATAATTAAACTTTTTGATCATTTTAAACATTTATGGTGTACCTAGGTCCATGAGAAGCTGCATAAATTTTGAAATTTTTAATGATATTTTAACAATTTGTCGTGTGCCCGGATACATGAAAAAATCATAATTTTTGAATTTTTGTAAAATTCATAAATCATCTATAATTACACTTTGTGGTCATTTTAAACATTTCTGGTGTACCTGGGTTCATGAGAAACTCCTTAAATTTTGAATTTTTTAATGATATTTTTTCTGTTATTTTTAACAATTTGTCGTGTACCCGTGTACATGAAAAATTCATAATTTTTGAATTTTTATAAATTCATAAATTACCTGTAATTACACTTTGTTAAAATTTAAACATTTCTGGTGTAACTGGGTTCATGCGAAACTGCATAGATTTTGAAATTTTTAATGATATTTTAACAATTTGTCGTCTACCCAGATACATGAAAAAATCATAATTTTTGAATTTTTGTAAAATTCTTAATTTACCTATAATTACACTTTGTGATCATTTTAAACATTTCTAGTGTACCTGGGTTCAAGAAAAATTGCATACATTTTGAATTTTTCTGTTATTTTTAACAATTTGTCGTGTACTCGGGTACATGAAAAATTCATAATTTTTGAATTTTTGTAAAACTCATAAATTACCTATAATTACGCTTTGTGATCATTTTAAATATTTCTGGTGTACCTGGATTAATGAGAAGCTGCATAAATTTTGTAATTTTTTATGATATTTTAACAATTTGTCGTGTACCCAGATACTTGAAAAAATCATAATTTTTGAATTTTTTAAAATTCATAAATTACCTATAATTACACTTTGTGATCATTTTAAACATTTCTGGTGTACCTGGGTTCATGTAAAACCCCTTAAATTTTGAATTTTTTAATGATATTTTTTATGTTATTTTTAACAATTTGTCGTGTACCCGGGTACATGAAAAATTCATAATTTTTGAATTTTTGTAAATTCATGAATTAACTATAATTACACTTTGTGATCATTTTAAACATTTCTGGTGTACCTGGGTTCATGCGAAACTGCTGTTAAATAATGTTTTTTATGTTTTTATGTGACCATCACTGAAATAAGTCGAAATGTTTTTTAACAGATATCACCAGTTTATTTCAGGTTGCGTAAATTCAAGATCAACCAAACCGAGATCAACCAAACCTGAGAAAAAGACACTATGTACCAAGAGCAAAAATGTCACCTAGCGACAGCAATCGCGACCCAACAGCTCATGTGTCGCGAAGTGAAGAAAATCAAAACAAAAGAAGAAAAAAGGCTGGAACAGTGCAGATCGCGACCCGATCCAAACCCAGATCGCGACCCGATCTAATGACACACACGTGACACTATGCTGACCAAAGATCGCGAGCCGATGGCAATCCTACGAGATCGCGACCCGATCTTCCTCCCCATCGCGACCCGACCCGGATCGCGACCCGATCGTCTAAAAGATCGCAACCCTACCCACCTACCACACTCCACCGAGTCGGGTAGTGGCCAGCACAAAAGCGAGACACACTCAAGATCGCGACCCGATCTCCACCCCGATCGCGACCCGATCTCCGCTGGAACAGACTATAAATAGAGACTCCCTCTTGCTGATTTTAAACAACCTATATACATTAACCTCAAGCATACCCACGACCAGAAACCTTAAAACTCTGAAATCTCTGCATTTGGCAACGAGGATCAAACCGCAAAACCGCAAGAAACAAAACCTCCACCCGACACCAAACTTCAAACCTCTAAACAACCTCTACCCGACACCAAACTTCAAACCTCTAAACAACCTCTACCCGACACCAAAAATCACCAAAACCTCATCCTACCACGAAGAACAAGAAATCGACACATCAAGAAAAACGCTATCTTCCGCAGCTATCGATAAGTTCTTTTAAAATTATCTGTGTCGTTATTGATTTATTTAAACTTTTATAAATCAATTGTACTAAATATCCAATACATCCGAATTGAACCTCGACAACGAAAACACATGTGGACTGTATTTAACCGAGACATTTAACTTCTAACTTCTAACCTTTTTATTTATTGTAAAAACACGTTATCGTTGATAATGGCGTTTATTACATCTAACATCTAACTCCTAATTTCTAACTTTTTTATTTATTGTAAAAACACGTTATCGTTGATAATGGCGTTTATTACATCTAACCTCTAACTTCTAACTTTTACTTTATTTACCGCTTTCTGTCTATTTAAATACTGTCTAGTTTAGATTTACCGTTTTATTTTATTCCGCAACTCTTATTTATTCCGCATATTATAGATAAAATACATATCTGTCACACAGTAATAGGCTTAAAAACCTTATTCGTGGAGATCAGTTATCGTATTTTCAACAATTGGTATCAGAGCTTGTGTGATTTAATCTGAAATTTTTGTCGAGAACTTTTGTGTAGCGTTTTTATAAACCACCAATAAGTTTTCTTTAAAAATTTCATCTTAATATCACTTGTTTAAAAAAATATATATATTAAAAAAAAAACAAAAACAACCCAAAAATTTCTTCCACAACCTACTCAAGAGCTCCATATGTCATCGATCAGGTATGGTCTATGATCTCAGAAATCGGTCTTTCAAAAACACCATTTGTGTCCCACATGACTAAGATTGAGAAAAGTTTGAAAGCTGATCTCAAACTATATCATGACACAATAGTCAAATCTGATATCTGCAAATCTGAATTACAAACCTTGCAACTCAGATTTGGAGAATCAACAAGGACTAGAGACAAACTTGAAAGAGACGTCGAACGAAAATCAGAAGAATATAATCACGTCTTAGATCAATTAAATGAAGCTCTAAAACAAAAAAAGGACTTAGAAATAAAAAATCAATCTGTTTTTCCATCTGAAATAAAAGATACCTTAGAAATAGAAGTCCTTCAGTTAAAACTAAAAATTCAAGATTTAACTGACACAAACACTAGTTTGATTTTGAAATTAGATGATTCTTCAAAACAAATCAAACTTCTTGAATCCGAGAATCAAAGATTTCAAGGAAAACTGGATTCTATCAATCTTGCTAGAAAGCTAAGTGATGATATTTTCATCAAAGCGACATCCTTAGGATCTAGCAAAATCGATACAAATTACAGACCTGGATTAGGAAGAGAATCTTTCGAAATTGAACAAGTCAAACAAGAAACCAGGACTAACAGTGAAAACTCTGAATCAACTCTAACAGATCTATCCACATCTGTTAATGAGGAAAATTCAGACGACGAAACAGTTATCAACTGTAACCCAAATGATACTGATTTCACTGTTTCCAAAAGATCTTTCACTAATAGGTCTTCAACCCACCAAATCCAAATTACCAACCAAAACTCCTTTTACAAGAAGGGCAGTACCTCTAAACCAATTGCTCTTCAAAAGGAACAAGGCAAACCCAAAGTTTTCAAACAAACCCAAAAGAAACCTTTAAAACCAGCTTCTGTGCCACAAAAACAAACTTTTAATCCAAAACAAAAACCTTTTCAAAAACCAATTCAAAGTTGCTTTCAAGAGATAAACTTCAATCTCTCAAGGAATTTTCAGAAATCATCATTTCACCAAATTCCATTCCATCATCATAATGTTTTTCAAAATCATCCAAATCACAGATACAAAGAAAGGTTATCAAACGGATCTTCACATATAGGATATCTTTCACAAAATCAAAGACCATTTCAACTGACAGGTTTTCAAAAACAAATCTTAAATTGGGAAAATCTGATAAGTCAAATCAAGCCTCAACCACTTCGTCCAATTAACAGAAACCATAATGATTTCAAATCACCGAAAACCATTAACAAATCAGGACCCACCATGGTTTGGGTACCTAAACTTTCTGTCTAATTGCAGGTACTTTGTGCTGGAGAGCCCAAGGATGATACATGGTATATCGATAGTGGCCGTTCCAAGCATATGACAACAAACCATAGCCTTCTACAAGACTTCAAACCCACACTACCTCCGATGCAGAAACTTCACAATCAAACCAAAATGATGCGGATCCAGTCGAGGGGGAACCACCAAAACCAGAACCCTCCTAAAACACCCCAATCCACCTATCCAAATAATCCCAATGCATCATTTATGGGAGAACCACCAAAACCAAATTCCTCTTTAAACAATCCCAATCTACCTATCCAAAATGATCCCAGTGCATCATTTATGGGGGAACTCTCGTTATCCCATTCTCACTACCAAACCAAAGTTTTCCAAAAAAACATTCAAATAACAAAAATCTTCCAAAAACATTCAAATAACCAAAATTTTCCAAAAACATCCACATAATCAAAAATCAAAAATTAGAAAAAAGTTTTATCTTTTTAAAATCTTTATAAAACCATATGATTAACATCTTCTTGACTAAAATTTCAGATAATTATGCTCGATGAATGTTCTCAGTTATATTGATTCTTAATTAAAGAGAAGGTTCAAATTTCAAACATTTTTGTTATGTACATTCTCCTATTCCCTTTGAATTTATTTCAATTATAACGATTTTATCTGTAAAGGGACATAAGATCAGGAGATTCAGATGAAAACCAAACCCATGTGAGAAATTGTGCCTCGTCTTTAATTGCTAAGTGGAATTCATTTCTGTGAGCAAAGGTGTTTTCATTATGACTTATAGGATTTATACTCCTATACCGTGATGCTAGTCTCATTTTTGCTTAGATATCAAAATGTCCAGGGACGATACTTTCATTTTCTTATATATTAGACAAACTGTCTATTATATCACCTATCCCTATCCTAAATCAAACCACTTCAAAGAAAACCTTCATCATCTGGCATAACAAATCTGACAAATGAAGAAACGACAAAGTCATATCCAATAAATGCTGTCAACAAATCACAATTGGTAACCACATCAGATATCTTTTACACAATGTGTATTCGCACAAATCAAGAAAAGATAAAGACAAAGGTGAACACATCACCAAAGAAAAAGAAGATTTACAACAACAATCCATCAAAGACAGACATCTCTCAAACAACGAATTCTCAAAAGCGTTATCAAATATAGCTGTCAAAACCAAAGATTTACCGGGATACTGTAGCCTTCATAATTGAATATTTTTAGTTGCAAACTGCACTATGAAAATTTCTAAACCCCTCTACATGTATTTCCCGACGGAGAGAGAGTGAACTTCAATGGCATGAATGAAGAAACCCTCTGAGTAATGCCGAAACCAGTCTTATGTGATTGATTATCTAATATGAAGACCAAGTGACTAAAGTATATAGGTATAAATCCACGTTAAGCATAAGTCAACACCTTCAAACTGAGAGATATCACTCATCTTTAGTGATTATACACCAGTTCTGCACCCAGAACAAACAAACACCTCAGTCAAGTGTGAGCTATACCTATGAGAGTTCATCTGAATCGACCTATTAAGATCACTTGTCGTCTTTATAAATGCTATAAAATCTTAAGGAATATTATGAAAATACATATACAAAAACCTTTTGATAATCGAACTCGAGACTTTGATTCAGAAACAAATATTCTTGACAAACATTTTTCAAAACATAAGTAAAATCTAGTCACACTCTTTCAAAACAAGTGATATGGTTTTATAATCTTATCCAAATTTCAAGAATTTCAATCAAACATTTTTCTCCTCATTTCATTAATGATCACATAGGGGGAAATTGTTAAATAATGTTTTTTATGTTTTTATGTGACCATCACTGAAATAAGTCGAAATGTTTTTTAACAGATATCACCAGTTTATTTCAGGTTGCGTAAATTCAAGATCAACCAAACCGAGATCAACCAAACCTGAGAAAAAGACACTATGTACCAAAGAGCAAAAATGTCACCCAGCGACAGCAATCGCGACCCAACAGCTCATGTGTCGCGAAGTGAAGAAAATCAAAACAAAAGAAGAAAAAAGGCTGGAACAGTGCAGATCGCGACCCGATCCAAACCCAGATCGCGACCCGATCTGATGACACACACGTGACACTATGCTGACCAAAGATCGCGAGCCGATGGCAATCCTACGAGATCGCGACCCCATCTTCCTCCCCATCGCGACCCGACCCGGATCGCGACCCGATCGTCTAAAAGATCGCGACCCTACCCACCTACCACACTCCACCGAGTCGGGTAGTGGCCAGCACAAAAGCGAGACACACTCAAGATCGCGACCCGATCTCTACCCCGATCGCAACCCGATCTCCGCTGGAACAGACTATAAATAGAGACTCCCTCTTGCTGATTTTAAACAACCTACATACATTAACCTCAAGCATACCCACGACCAGAAACCTTAAAACTCTGAAATCTCTGCATTTGGCAACGAGGATCAAACCGCAAAACCGCAAGAAACAAAACCTCCACCCGACACCAAACTTCAAACCTCTAAACAACCTCTACCCGACACCAAACTTCAAACCTCTAAACAACCTCTACCCGACACCAAAAATCACCAAAACCTCATCCTACCACGAAGAACAAGAAATCGACACATCAAGAAAAACGCTATCTTCCGCAGCTATCGATAAGTTCTTTTAAAATTATCTGTGTCGTTATTGATTTATTTAAACTTTTATAAATCAATTGTACTAAATATCCAATACATCCGAATTGAACCTCGACAACGAAAACACATGTGGACTGTATTTAACCGAGACATTTAATTTCTAACTTCTAACCTTTTTATTTATTGTAAAAACACGTTATCGTTGATAATGGCGTTTATTACATCTAACATCTAACTCCTAATTTCTAACCTTTTTATTTATTGTAAAAACACGTTATCGTTGATAATGGCGTTTATTACATCTAACCTCTAACTTCTAACTTTTACTTTATTTACCGCTTTCTGTCTATTTAAATACTGTCTAGTTTAGATTTACCGTTTTATTTTATTCCGCAACTCTTATTTATTCCGCATATTATAGATAAAATACATATCTGTCACACAGTAATAGGCTTAAAAACCTTATTCGTGGAGATCAGTTATCGTATTTTCAACAACTGCATAAATTTTGAAATTTTTAATGATATTTTAAAATTTTGTCGTGTACCCGGATACATGAAAAAAATCATAATTTTTCAATTTTTGTAAAATTCTTAAATTACCTATAATTACACTTTGTGATCATTTTAAACATTTTAGGTGTACCTGGGTTCATGAGAAACTGCTTAAATTTTGAAAATTTTAATGATATTTTTATATTAATTTTAACAATTTGTCGTGTACTCGGGTACATGAAAAAATCATAATTTTTGAATTTTTGGAAAATTCATAAATTACCTATAATTACACTTTGTGATCATTATAAACATTTCTGGTGTACTTGGGTTCATAAGAAACTGCTTAAATTTTGAATTTTTAATGATATTTTTATGTTATTTTTAACAATTTGTCGTGTACCCGGGTACATGAAAAATTCATAGTTTTTGAATTTTTGTAAAATTCATAAATTACCTATAATTACACTTTGTAATCATTTTAAACAATTCTGGTGTACCTGGGTTCATGAGAAACTGCTTAAATTTTGAATTTTCTAATGATATTTTTTAGTTATTTTGAACAATTTGTCGTGTATCCGGGTACATGAAAAAATCTTAATTTTGAATTTTTGTAGAAATTCATAAATTACCTATAATTACACTATGTGATCATTTTAAACATTTCCGGTGTACCTGGGTTCATGAGAAGCTGTTTAAATTTTGAAATTTTTAATGATATTTTATGTTAATTTTAACAATTTGTCGTGTACCCGGGTACATGAAAAAATCATAATTTTTGAATTTTTGTAAAATTCTTAAATTACTTATAATTACACTTTGTGATCATTATAAAATTTCTGGTGTACTTGGGTTCATGAGAAACTGCTTAAATTTTAAATTTTTTAATGATATTTTTTATGTTTTTTTTAACAATTTGTCGTGTACCCGGCTACATGAAAAATTCATAATTTTTGAATTTTTGTAAAATTCATAAATTACCTATTATTAAACTTTGTGATCATTTTAAACATTTCTATGTACCTAGGTTCATGAGAAACTGCATAAATTTTGAAAATTTTAATGATATTTTAACAATTTGTCGTGTACCCGGATACATGAAAAAAATCATAATTTTTGAATTTTTGTAAAATTCTTAAATTACCAATTATTAGACTTTGTGATCATTTTAAAGATTTCTGGTGTATCTGGGTTCATGAGAAACTGCTTAAATTTTGAAATTTTTAATGATATTTTTATGTTAATTTTAACAATTTGTCGTGTACCCGGTACATGAAAAAATCATAATTTTTGAATTTTTGTAAAATTCTTAAATTACTTATAATTACACTTTGTGATCATTATAAAATTTCTGGTGTACTTGGGTTCATGAGAAACTGCTTAATTTTTGAATTTTTTAATGATATTTTTTATGTTATTTTTAACAATTTGTCATGTACCCGGCTACATGAAAAATTCATAATTTTTGAATTTTTGTAAAATTCATAAATTACCTATAATTAAACTTTGTGATCATTTTAAACATTTCTATGTACCTAGGTTCATGAGAAACTGCATAAATTTTGAAAATTTTAATGATATTTTAACAATTTGTCGTGTACCCGGATACATGAAAAAAATCATAATTTTTGAATTTTTGTAAAATTCTTAAATTACCAATTATTATACTTTGTGATCATTTAAAATATTTCTGGTGTATCTGGGTTCATGAGAAACTGCTTAAATTTTGAAATTTTTAATGATATTTCTATGTTAATTTTAACAATTTGTCGTGTACCCGGTACATGAAAAAATCATAATTTTTGAATTTTTGGAAAATTCATAAATTACCTATAATTACACTTTGTGATCATTTTAAACATTTATGGTGTACCTCGGTTCATGAGAAACTTCTTAAATTTTGAATTTTCTAATGATATTTTTTAGTTATTTTTAACAATTTGTCGTGTACCCGAGTACATGAAGAAATCATAATTTTGAATTTTTGTAAAATTCATAAATTACCTATAATTACACTATGTGATCATTTTAAACATTTCCGGTGTACCTGGGTTCATGAGAAACTGCTTAAATTTTGAAATTTTTAATGATATTTTAACAATTTGTCGTGTACCCGGGTACATGAAAAAAACATAATTTTTGAATATTTGTAAAATTCTTAAATTACCTATAATTACACTTTGTGATCATTTTAAACATTTCTGGTGTACCTGGGTTCATGAGAAATTGTCTTAATTTTGAAATTTTTAATGATATTTTAATGTTAATTTTAACAATTTATCGTGTATCCGGGTACATGAAAAAATCACAATTATTGAATTTTTAGAAAATTTATAAATTACCTATAATTACACTTTGTGATCATTATAAACATTTATGGTGTACCTGGATTCATGGGTTCATGACAAACTGCTTAAACTTTGAATTTTTTAATGATATTTTTTCTATTATATTTAACAATTTGTGTCGTGTACCCGGGTACATGAAAAATTCATAGTTTTTGAATTTTTGTAAAATTCATAAATTACGTATAATTACACTTTGTGATCATTTTAAACATTTCTGGTGTACCTGGGTTCATAAGAAACTGCTTAAATTTTGAATTTTCTAATGATATTTTTTAGTTTTTTTAACAATTTGTCGTGTACCCGGGTACATGAAAAGATCATAATTTTGAATATTTGTAAAATTCATAAATTACCTATAATTAAACTATGTGATCATTTTAAACATTTCCGGTGTACCTGGGTTCATGAGAAACTGCTTAAATTTTGAAATTTTTAATGATACTTTTATGTTAATTTTAACAATTTGTCGTGTACTCGGTTACATGAAAAAATAATAATTTTTGAATTTTTGTAAAATTCATAAATTACTTATAATTACACTTTGTGATCATTATAAACATTTCTGGTGTACCTGGGTTCATGAAAACTGTATAAATTTTGAAATTTTTAATGATATTTTAACAATTTGTCGTGTACTCGGGTACATGAAAAAAAACATAATTTTTGAATTTTTGTAAAATTCTTAAATTACCTATAATTACACTTTGTGATCATTTTAAACATTTCTGGTGTACCTAGGTTCATGAGAAACTGCCTTAATTTTGAAATTTTTAATGATATTTTAATGTTAATTTTAACAATTTGTCGTGTACCTGGGTACATGAAAAAATCATAATTATTGAATTTTTAGAAAATTTATAAATTACCTATAATTACACTTTGTGATCATTATAAACATTTATGGTGTACCTGTGTTCATGGGTTCATGACAAACTGCTTAAACTTTGAATTTTTTAATGATATTTTTTCTATTATATTTAACAATTTGTGTCGTGTACCCGGGTACATGAAAAATTCATAGTTTTTGAATTTTTGTAAAATTCATAAATTACATATAATTACACTTTGTGATCATTTTAAACATTTCTGGTGTACCTGGGTTCATGAACAACTGCTTAAATTTTGAATTTTCTAATGATATTTTTTAGTTTTTTTAACAATTTGTCGTGTACCCGGGTACATGAAAAAATCATAATTTTGAATATTTGTAAAATTCATAAATTACCTATAATTAAACTATGTGATCATTTTAAACTGCTGATCTCGAAGTGATGAGGTGTCAAGAAATGGTAAGAGGGAAGTGATAATAAAAGGGGTTGGTTGTGACACTTAGAAATCATACAAGTGAAGATCTTTGAGAACTAACATGGCTTCAAGACGTCCGTTTAATCGTGATGAGAAGGTGGAGGTTAGAATGCAAGATGGGGAGTTTATGGTGGTGTGATCAAGTCTGTATGGAATCATCGTTATGAGGTAAAAATGACAACCTTGACTGATGGATCCACTGGAGGTCCTATGAATGTGCATGTGGACTTTGCATATCTGCAACCTGTTCCTCTTAAGGTTTTGGTGGAGTTCAAGCAATTTGATTTTGTGGAGGTGTGGTACCGGCGAGGATGGTGGCCAGCTGCCATTTCGAGAAAGACACCATTCAATCAGTTCCATGTGGTGTTAGTGGATGGAACTCGTCTGTTTGTTGATGAATCGGAATTGAGGATTCATCGGAGGTATCATCTTGGAGAGACTCCTATGTGGCAATACTATAAGCTCTGATGATCGAAGAAGACTGTGGTTCTCCTGGTATTTTATGTGTCTTGTTTCGGATTATATGTTTGCTTGTATGACTAGGATTATGTGAAAATTGCTTTTGGTTGTATGTTGTAATGTTTTGGGTGTTATGAATGAAAGCAAGTTATGTTGTTTGTTTGAGTGTGTGAATGGGACTCAGAATTTTTCATTCAGAAAGTGTGTAGGAAGGAGTCGGAGAAAAAAAATGTTCGGAGAAAGAACAGAGTTTGTCGTTTTTAGGGGAAAAAGATATGGAGGGTTAGGTGAGGATGTGTCAGTTTTGGGAGAGGAGAACAATCAGTATGGGAGCAAGAGCAGTTTATCCAATACGCCGTCAAAGTTGTCGAACCGTCTAATCAACGGTTTAGGCCATGATGCTGATGTGACGGGTGCATTAACTGCCCACTAGGGTCATTATGACCTCTAATTAAATGGATTAGAGAATATGAATGGGCATGTTGGTTGGTTATAAAAAGGGGGTTTCGACTGAATGTTTGATCACTCGTATCAAGAACAAAATTAACTAAACTTAATTTGCTTTCAACATGGCTCGATTTTTCTTCAATTGTTTTGATGAAGTTGAAGTGAAGCTGACTCATGGAGATTTTGCTGGAGGATTTTACGAGGGGTGATCACAAAAACTTGGAAACGACGGTGTGAGGTGCAGCTGAGGTGTTTGCCAGATAATACCATCGGAAAGATGATGATCGTGAGGGTCAAATACGGCCTTCTTCGTCCTATTCCACCGACCGTGATAGTAGATTACAAAGTCGGTGACTATGTCGATGCATGGGATCGACAAGGATGGTGGAGCGGTGTTGTCGACGACGTGATCGGCGACAATGTGTATGACGTTGTGCTGCTGGATGGGAAGATTGTGCGAGTGTGTGATTTGTCTGTGCGAATCACGCAGTACTTTGCGTATGGCAATCCTCCAAAGTGGCAGTACAACAAGCATTAGGGAGAAGGAAAAAAGAAGTGATCATCTTTTGTTTTTGATGTTTTCTAGTAGTCTTCTTGTAATGGAATCTTAAGTCATAGGTTTTTGAGATGTTTAGATGTATGACTTAATGGATTCAGTGAATGTAATGTTTATCTTAATGAAAGTAGATTTGGCTTTTATATGTGTGTTAATAACCATAAAATGAAGAGTGTGAAATCTTGTGGCTGAGAATGTTGAGATAAATTTTCTGAGGCTATTATGAGAGAAGTCGGAAGGCTTAAAGTTCTGAGAGGATGGTCAGAAGTTGTTCAGAACTGAGTGTTTGCTGAGTGGATGATGATCGGAAGTTGATTATCATTCTCGGAAGAAGTCAGAGTCAGGATGTAACATGCCCAACTTATCCAGAAAATTGTTGAATTTTGTGGAATCTAAGGCTTTTGTGAAGACATCAGCCACTTGTTCATCGGTAGGAATAAAGTAGAGTTCGATGTTACCTTCTAAGATTTGATCCTTGATGAAGTGATATCTCAGATCGATGTGTTTGGTCATAGAGTGCTGAATAGGATTGTGATAAATAGCTATGGCACTCTTGGAGTCACAGTAGATGGGAACTTGAAGGAATCGGTAACCATAATCCATTAGCTGAGTTTTCATCCAGAGAACTTGTGAACAGCAGGTGGATGTAGCCACATATTCTGCTTCTGCTGATGACAATGCGACACAGTTTTGTTTCTTGGAGGACCAGCTGACTAATCTTCCACCAAGGAATTGACAGCCTCCGGATGTGCTTTTCCGATCCAATTTGCATCTGGCATGGTCCGAATCGGTGAATGCTTGGAGTTTAAAGTTGTCTCTGATTGGATACCATAGTCCCATTGCCTTAGTCCCTTTGAGATATTTGAATATTTGCTTCACTGCTGTCAGATGTGACATTTTCGGATCAGCTTGATATCCGGCACACACGCACGTTGAAAACATGATGTCGGGTCTACTTGCGGTTAAGTACAGTAGTGAGCCTATCATCCCTCGATACAACTTATGATCTACTGGCTCGCCTTCGGGGTCTGCAAAGATTTTATGATTGGTGGATATCGGAACTTTGGCAGTAGAACAATTTTCAAGAGAAATTTTCTTCAGAAGTTCATTTGTATATTTCTCTTGATGTATGAAGATTCCTCTTTTGGTTTGTTTGATTTGAAGACCTAGAAAGAAGTTTATTTCTCGATTCATGCTCATGTGAAATTTGTCTGTCATCACTTTTGCAAATTCATCAACCATTGCTTGATTTGTTGAGCCGAAGATGATATCGTCTACATAGAATTTTACGATCATGATGTGATTTTGATGAGATCGAACAAAGAATGTCGGATCAATGACTTCTCTTCTGTATCCTGATGAGACTAGAAAGGTTGATAGCATTTCATACCAAGCTCTGGGTGATTGTTTTAGACCGTATACTGCCTTATTCAGACGATACACATGGTTAGGTCGTGATATATCTTCGAAACCCGGAGGTTGTTGAAGATAGACTGTTTCTTGAAGATCACCTTGAAGAAATGCACTTTTTACATCCATTTGATGTACAATAATATTTTTGTGTGCAGCGTAGGCTAGAAAGATCCGAATGGCTTCTAGTCTAGCAACTGGTGCATACGTTTCATCATAGTCAAGTCCTTCGATCTGACTATATCCTTTTGCCACTAATATGGATTTGTTTTTTACTACAGTGCCCATGTCATCAAGTTTGTTTCGGAAGACCCATCTAGTACCTATGACTCTGTGATTGGAGGGTCTCGGAACGAGATCCCAGACGTTGTTTCTTTTGAATTCTGATAGTTCTTCTTGCATGGCTTTGATCCAATCGTCGTCGTCTAGAGCGTCTAGGACTGTCTTTGGTTCAACTTTGCTGATGTATACGGCATAGAGGCATTCATCCTGAATTGATTTCTTTGACCTTGTCTAAACCTTGGATGAGGGATCTCCGATGATTTGGTTCGGAGGATGACTCCGAGTCCATTTGTGTAAGCGTAGAAGGAGGGCTGGATCAGAAATAGGAGGGGAGATATTTTGAATGAAGTGGGTGTCTTCAGGAGAGGTGTTTTGAATTTGTGATTCTTCAGCTGATGTATTCTCATCGGCTTTAAAGATAAAGACTGGTGAATTGTTAGTTATAGCATCAGAGGAGTAGGCTATGACATTTTCTGATGGGATATCTGCTGACGAGGTATCTTCTGAGGGTTGTCGACCACCCTCGGATTGTGGTATCCCATCAACATGTGTAGGGAGTCTGGACTCCCCCTCAGAGGTTGCTGGGATTGAAAGTTCCTTCTGAGTCTGATGATTTGGAGAAGGGAGCAGAGGCTCCCCCTCAATTGTTGGAGTGTTGATCAGAAGATCTGTCTGATTGTCGGATGCTGTAGGTTTTGATGAATTTGAGGGTCCTGATGCTGAGATGAGTTGCTGGATAGCATAAGGAGAGTGAACAACTTCGGCTTCTTTTGCAGTTTCTGGTTGATCAAAGAGCATGTCGTAATTAATTTCAACTGTGTGAATGGGTCGATGTCCCACTGGAACATCATTTTCCATTACATATAGAATATATTGATTCTTCTTTCTCCGTTGGTATTGATCGTCGAATTCTATGTCAAAACTTTCTTCGATAACTCGTGTTCTCTTGTTTAGAACACGATAGGCTATTGATTTTGATGAATATCCCATGAATATTGCTTCATCGCTTTTGGGTGCGAATTTTCCCAAATGATCTTTGTTATTTTTAATGAAGCCCCGGCAGCCAAATATATGAAAGAATTTGATATTAGGTTTTCTTCCGTTTAATACTTCATAGGGAGTCATTTGTAGTCTTTTGTTGATAATGGATCGATTTTGAACAAAGCAGGCAGTTGCTATTGCTTCTGCCCAGAAGGTTAGAGGAAGATTTGCAAAAGTCAGCATTGATCGAGCTGCTTCCACTAATGTTCTGTTTCTTCTTTCTACGACACCGTTTTGTTGAGGTTTATATGGTGCTGAGAAGTTGTGCTCTATTCCTTTTGATGTTAGAAATTCTTCAATTTGCTTGTTGTTGAACTCAGTACCATTATCACTTCGGATTCTCTTTACTGGTAGTTGAACTTTGAGTTCAATTGATGTGATAAAGTTCTTAAGTTTTGGGAAGGTGTCTGATTTTAATCTTAAGAAAAATACCCAGGTGAATCGGGAGAAGTCATCCACGATAACTAGGATATATTTCTTGTGATTTATACTAGAAACTGTTGATGGACCGCAAAGATCCATGTGAAGAAGTTCTAGTGGACGAGTAATGCTTGAGTCGGTGATTGATTTGTGAGGTTTCTTCTTTTGCTTGCCAAATGCGCATGCTGCACATAAGTTTTCGTTGTCAAACCTCAGAAGTGGCATTCCTCTGACCATTTCTCCTGTTACCAACTGATTCATGTATCGGAAGTTGAGATGAGCTAGTTTCCGATGCCATAACTAGCTGACTTTGGAGTGTGCTTTTGACAATAGGCAAAGTCTTGGTTTTCCGATAAACATAGAGATGTCTAATGGAAACATGTTGAGTTGTCTTAGAGATTTTATTAGACATCTGTCTCTGTTGCCTGTCATGATATAACTGAATTCATTGTCGAATTCAACTCGAAGACCGGTGCTGACCCGTTGACCCACGCTTATGAGATTGTGCTTAACTCCGAGAACGTAGGCAACCTTCTGAATGGTGAAGTTTCCGTTTGTAAGTACACCATAGCCTTTGATGATGCCATTTGCGTCATTACCGAATGTGACGTATCCTCCAAAGCTGACTTCTCTGTAATCTCTTAGAAACTCCAATCTTCCGGTCATGTGCATTGAGCAGGCACTATCTATTAGCCATTCGTCATCCTGCTCTTCAGTACTAAGTGCCTGAAAGATTAGACAGTTAGTTTGGGTACCAAACTTGTTTGGTACCATTTGTTTTTTCGGTCATGGAAGATTTATTTTAGACAATTGATTTGATGGGAGTTTCAATTTCTAGAGATAATTTTGACTCAGAAGTTGGTGTTTTTACGATCCATTTTTGAACAAATCTCTTTGGAAGTTTTGGTGAGTGGTTTTTCATTGTATACCTAGGATTTTTTAAATTCGTGACACTGATTGTTTTAGAATGATGTTTGCAACAATGACAGCAAGTATTATTTTGTTGTCGTTTTAAAATTCTCGGAGTAGTTTCAGAATGATTGTAGTTCTGAATCTTGGTTCCGAT
The DNA here is from genome assembly GCA_023525715.1 of Cichorium intybus. Taxonomy (NCBI): domain Eukaryota; kingdom Viridiplantae; phylum Streptophyta; class Magnoliopsida; order Asterales; family Asteraceae; genus Cichorium; species Cichorium intybus. The sequence goes on along the minus strand of CM042009.1, from coordinate 161,312,735 downwards.
AACTTTTGGAATTTGTTTGTTGCTTCTGATGATACTTGAAAATGATTTAGAGAATTCATTCACAGGTTTAGAGATTGTGTAACTATTTTGAGTATTTTTCGAATTTCTCGTTAACTTTCGAAATTCTGAGTTGTAATATGAATTTATGATATTTTGAAATTGCTGAATGGGTTTGATTTTTGGAGTCGGAAGTAATCCTTTGTGGATGTACTTTCGTGGTGTGGAAGAAGTTGATCTCTGAGTATGACTTGGAGTGACAATAGTTGAATTAGCGTCTGATCGTTTCTGAGTGTAGAAGCATTTTTTCTGTTCAATTCTTGCGTGAGATCGAGGAGATCAGAAATCTTTTCGGTTTAGGATTGGTTTTATTCTTTGTTTGGTTAGATTCTTTCCTTTTCCTTTTTGAAACATTTCTCTTGGGGAAGAGTCAGATAAAGAATCATTTAGGGGGCTTGTCCCCTCATGATTGACTTTAAGTTTTTTGAGCGAAATTTTGATCGGATTATTTGAAGAATTATGTTTTGATCTGTCTTCGGATGACTTAGTGTCAGAACTTGAAGGTTCAGAAGTCATATTGGACATATCAGCAACATTAGGGTTTCTGATTATAATTTTGTTGAAATCATTTTTAGTGATGATACTGCCTGGGGACTGCTCCATTTCAATTTCCTCATCAACTTTCTCTTTATTTGAATCTTCCAAGTTCTTAGAATCTGGAATGCATTCTTCAGTAACACAGTTACTTTGTTGGTTCTTTATTAAAGAGTGTTGTTGAGAACTTGACAGTGGATAGTTTGTGACCGTGGTCATGTGTCTAGGCATGAATGGGACTGAAGCTGTAGACAGTTTGCTGATTTCGGTAGTGTCTGCTTCTGAGAAATATGAGAAGGGAATGTTAACTCCTATTTTTGACTCAGAAATGGCATTTTCTGATTCATTGATAGGGTTTTTAGAAAGATTCTTGGTTGTGTCCTCATCGTGTTTATCATCATGTTTATTTGAAGGGTGTTGAAAATACGATAACTGATCTCCACGAATAAGGTTTTTAAGCCTATTACTGTGTGACAGATATGTATTTTATCTATAATATGCGGAATAAATAAGAGTTGCGGAATAAAATAAAACGGTAAATCTAAACTAGACAGTATTTAAATAGACAGAAAGCGGTAAATAAAGTAAAAGTTAGAAGTTAGAGGTTAGATGTAATAAACGCCATTATCAACGATAACGTGTTTTTACAATAAATAAAAAGGTTAGAAGTTAGAAGTTAGATGTTAGATGTAATAAACGCCATTATCAATGATAAAGTGTTTTTACAATAAATAAAAAGGTTAGAAATTAGAAGTTAGATGTCTCGGTTAAATACAGTCCTCATATGTTTAGTTGTCACGGTTCAATTTGGATGTATTGGATATTTGGTACAGTTGATTTATAACAGTTAAAATAAATCAATAACGACACAGATAAATTATTGGAATTATAATTTCAAAAGAACTTATCGATGACGGAAGAATGTGGCGTTTTCTTGATGTGTCGATTTCTTGTTCTTTGCGGTAGGATGAGGTTTTGGTGATATTTGGTGTCGGGTAGAGGTTGTTTGGAGGTTTGAAGTTTTGGTGTCGGGTAGAGGTTGTTTAGAGGTTTGAAGTTTTGGTGTCGGGAGGATGTCTTGTTTCTTGCGGTTGTGCGGTTTGGTTCTTGTTGCCAAATGCAGAAATTTGAGAGTCTTGAGGTTTCTGGTCGTGGGTAAGAGTGTATGGAGCTTAGTTGATGTATGTTTTGTGTGTTAGTCTTGGAATGGCAAGAGGTGAGCTTCAATTTATACTGCTGAACTACAGCCATCGCGTCGCGACCAGGCATGGCGTCGCGTCGCGAAGGTGCGGCTGTCGAGTGCTTTTGGTCGGCCACTGGTTAGTGCGTTGGGTTGGTAATCTCGCGATTAGAAAGTTGGTGGTGTCGCGTTGGAGTCTTCGCGTCGCGACCATGTCCTTCGTCGCGTCGCGATCGCTGAAGGATTTTGGTCTTCTGTCTTGTTTCTCTTCACGTCTCGACAAATGTGCTGTCGGGTAGCGATGGGTCTTCGCGTCGCGACCGGGCCTTCCGTCGCGTCGCGATTGCTGAAGCAGTGTGACATTTTTTTATTTTGCTCTTTGGTTCGTAGCATTACTTCCTCAGGTTTAGTTGTTTTCTCAAAGTTTCTCGGGTCTTGATTCTTCTTTGTTTTTGATCTCGAATTCATGCAATCTGAAATAAACTGATAATATTTGTTAGATAAAAACAGTTCATCTTATTTCAGTGATGGTCACATATAAAAATATATTTTTCAACAAAGGGTACTGAAAGAATGGACTTTTTCTGTTGTAAATAGGACAGTTTTTATTTCTGGTTTTTCTTGCCCATCCACAATTGAAAGTGTTTTCTGGAGAGTTAGTATTAGCAGGAGATTTGAAAATTTCAGTTGCATGATACAACTGATCTACTAATTTGTTTAATCTTACATTATCACTTCGGGCTAAATCCCTTTGTGATGTCAAAAGCTGATTTGAATTTTCTAACAAAGTCCTAGAAGTCTGTTCGATCTTCAAATCAGTAGTAAGTTTATCGTAAAATAGCGTTTTATCTTCTAGTCTATTCTTCAACTTTAACACCTCGTCATACCCATTATCCCTTTCTTCCAGAACCCGCTGGTATGCAGCTAAGGCATCTGCACAGGTGTTAGATATTTTTTCTAGAGCAGGTTCTAGATTATTAGAGTAAATTTGATGTGTATGGAGCATGTTACGTACCTGTTCGATGATACTTACTCCTTTTCTTGTCTTGTGGTTGACCCTGAAATCGTAGTTTTTCGGCATGTAGGAAGATGACGATTCGGCGGTGTTGTCAAGATGTTTGGAGTTTGCTAACCCTGGGATTGAAGTATCTCGATTTGCCTGCACCATCATGCATTCTCCAAATCCTTTTCCTCGTTTTCGCTTGTTTTCAAACTGCTCATCATCATCTCCTGAGGACCAGATCTCGACATTTCCAGAAGCTACAAATGCTTTGACCTTTTCTTCTTCTTTTGCTTTCGGATAATTCCTTGGTGCTCTGCAGTCAGCAGCATAGTGCCATAGGCCTCCGCAGTTGTGGCATTTGATTACTTTTGATTCTTTCTTCTCAGAAGTTGGAGCTTGATTGGTGCTGTCTGCTGGAGCTGTCTTTGGTTTTTCTTGATGTTGATTTTCTGGTTTCTGATAGTAGCGATTCTGACCAGATTGTTGATGTCCTTTCTGATAATTGCTTCTGGGTTGATAATCTGAATTTTGGTTTGAGGAATGATAGTTCTTTTTCGGGCCAGAGTGTGATGGTATTCTGTTGAACTTCTGACTGATCAAAGCAATCTCATGTTGATAAGCTGCTTCTTCTGCTTCATCATATTCTGAATAGTATAATTCAGTAGTTTGTACTGGTGCTGGAAGTGCAAGAGTAGTGGATTTTGATTGAATGGATGGTTGCGAGATTTGAGATGATTGGTATTGAACCGATTGGTTTTGATAGTTAGAAGGGTAAGAAATTTGTGGTTGAGACGGGTGATATGAAGGTATAGGATTTGGTTGCTGAGGTTGTGGCAAGTTTTGAGTGGGAGCAAGCTGTGGTGGAGGAATGTTCTGGTTGGTTTGTTGCTGAGATGTTTGCTGATATTGTACCAGTTGCTAAGGGTTGTTGCCCATCGTTGGATAGTTATGCTCAGCAACTAAAGCCAGAGGTCCACCAAGTTGTTGCTGTTGTTGATTGCTTTTTATATCATTCTCTTGTCCAATGAGGTTGTTGTACAGTCGGTACATGTTGAAGGTTTTCAACTTTCCAGAGTCTTGAAGGATCATTTTGACGAGCATCCAGTCTCTTCTAAGTCCCTCAAGAAATCGATGGTTGATTTCCTGATTGGTTCTTTCTGCTCCTGAACTTAGAAGTCTGGTTACTATTATGGAGAATCGGGTGAACGCTTGTCTCAGTGATTCTCCGGGAAATACTGAGAAGTGGGTGTAGTCTGAGAGACTTGAAACCAGCTTTTGATCTTTTGCTTCTTCTATTCCTAAGAACATATTTTGCATGAGAACCCAGACCTGTTGAGCTGTAGTACAGTTTTGTATGAGATCGAAGAGTTCTGGAGGAATTCCACACTGGATTTCGGTGAAAGCGGTTTGGTCGTTATCCATTTTCTCTATATCCAAGGGAGTTAGCCTTGGATGAGAAGTACCACCTAGAGCCTCTTCTACAGTGTCTGGTCTAGGGGTGTATGTTGGAAGATGTGGTCCTTCTTCGACTGAACGCCAAATATCTTTCCCTTTGGTTTTGAGATAGTTGCGCATACGAGATGCCCAGCCATTATACTCTGTTTGAATGAGTATAGGAGCTCGATTAGAGCCTCCAACGCTGTTGGAAACATTCAGAGAGTAGTTCATCTGCGTGATGAAAAGAATTTCTAGAGAGAGAGATTAAGATTTTTTGAGAGCTATAATAGCATGCAATGATCCATAGAGGATTCTAAGGTTGTTGCTACAGCCAGGGTTTTGAGCAAACTAGGCACTTAGAATCTTGTGAACAGCTATTCAGGCTCTGATACCAATTGTTGTCGCCAAATATTCTAAGTAAGTGCGGAAATAAAGATTGCAAAAAGTAAAGATCTGAAACTGAAAGTTTCGGAGGGACAAGTCCTGAGACTTGAGATGGACAAGTCCGAAGACTTGATGTGGTTACGGAATTATAAGAGTAAGGTAATACTTAGAATAGATCTTTAATAGCTCAATAATAAATAATAAGGACTAGCAGTTATATAACTAGGAAATATAAAGACTAGAATTAAAGAGTGCTAGAAATGTAAGGACAATAAGAAGTGCAGATGAGAGAGTAAGAGTTGATGGAATGAGAGATTGTATTGATAAGTGAAATTGTTACATAAGTCTCTCAAAAACCATGAGGACTAAAGAGGAACTTGGTCTCCCTTTTATAGACTAAGGGAGGACCTTCGGATAATAACCTATGGACTGAAGAGGAGACAACACGTCTCTCTTCAGTCAGATAAGAAAGGGTAAATCTAATATAATAATACAATGTCAGACTAGGGTGGCTTGTCTATAATTTAATAGTATTCTAAAGTACAACAGACATGCTTCTAGAGGGCCACGCCTGATCTAGTCTAATTATATCCTATAAGTTGAAGTGCTTATCCCTTGCCTTATCTTCTTGATGTTCTTTGGTCTTCAGTCTTCTTTGTTGAATGTTTAAGTGTAATATTTCCTTAGATTTGTTGATATTGATAGTCTGAAATCCTTAGTAGATTTCGGACTCCTGGCTGGTTTAATCAGAGTATCTTGGGAAATATGGTTGTGAATGTCTTGATCTTCTGAGTTAGTTTGGAATGTGATCTTCCAAATTCTTTCTTCTGGGTGCGGTACTTTTTGATTCTGAGTTCCTTTGAAGGTCCGAAATCAAATACTGGATTTCGGATAGTTACCATATTATCAGAACACAACTTATCCGAGATATAAGTTGACAACATACACAAGACATAAGTATTTGTTCATTACTTAAAACATTCATACAAAAGTAAATTCATTCCATCAAAATAAGAAGTTTGATAATACAATCCTAAAATATCAAACTATGAGTTGGTCAACGATTTGACTTTCAGTACTAACAATATCATTAATAAATTCAAATTTTAAGCAGTTTCTCATGAACCCAGGTACAGCAGAAATGTTTAAAATAATCACAAAGTGTAATTATAGGTAATTTATGAATTTTACAAAAATTCAAAAATTATGAATTTTTCATGTACCCCGGTACACGACAAATTGTTAAAAATAACAGAAAAAATGTCATTAAAAGTTCAAAATGTAAGCAGTTTCTCATGAACCCAGGTAAACTAGAAATGTTTAAAATGATCACAAAGTGTAATTATAGGTAATTTATGAATTTTAAAAATATTCAAAAATTATGAATTTTTCATGTACCTAGGTACACGACAAATTGTTAAAATATCATTAAAATTTTCAAAATTTAAGAACTTTCTCATGAACCCAGGTACAACAGAAATGTTTAAAATGATCATTAAGTAGTTTCTCATGAACTCAGGTACACCATAAATGTTTAAAATTATCACAAAGTGTAATTATAGGTAATTTATGAATTTTACAAAAATTCAAAAAACTATGAATTTTTCATGTACCCGGGTACAAGACAAATTGTTAAAAATAACAGAAAAATATCATTAAAAAATACAAAATTTAAGTAGTTTCTCATGAACCCAGGTACACCAGAAATGTTTAAAATGATCACAAAGTGTAATTATAGGTAATTTATGAATTTTACAAAATTCAAAAATTATGATTTTTTTCATGTACCCGGGTACACGACAAATTGTTAAAAATAACAAAAAAAATATCATTAAAAAAATTCAAAGTTTAAGCAGTTTCTCATGAACCCAGGTACACCAGAAATGTTTATAATGATCACAAAGTATAATTATATGAAATTTATGAATTTTACAAAAATTCAAAAATTATGATTTTTTTATGTACCCGGGTACACGACAAATTGTTAAACTAACATAAAAAATTTAATTAAAAATTTCAAAATTTAAACAGTTTCTCGTGAACCCATGTATACCATAAATGTTTAAAATACTCACAAAGTGTAATTATAGGTAATTTATGAATTTTACAAAAATTCAAAAATTATGATTTTTTTCATGTATCTGGTACACGACAAATTGTTAAAAATAACAAAAAGATATCATTAGAAAACTCAAAATTTAAGCAGTTTCTCAAGAACCCAGGTACACCAGAAATATTTAAAATGATCACAAAGTGTAATTATAGGTAATTTATGAATTTTACAAAAATTCAAAAATTATGAATTTTTCATGTACCCGGGTACACGACAAATTGTTAAAAATGATAGAAAAATATCATTAACAAATTCAAAATTTAAGTAGTTTCTCATGAACCCAGGTACACCAGAAATGTTTAAAATGATCACAAAGTGTAATTATAGGTACTTTATGAATTTTATGAAAATTCAAAAATTATGATTTTTTCATGTACCCGAGTACATGACAAATTGTTAAAAATAACAAAAAAATATCGTTACAAATTTCAAAATTTAAGTGGTTTCTCATGAACTCAGGTACACCAGAAATGTTTAAAATGATCACAAAGTGTAATTATAGGTAATTTATGAATTTTACAAAAATTAAAAAAAACTATGTCCTAAACCCTAAACCCTAAATCCCATTCCGACTTTTTTCCCTTCTCTCTACTTTCTCTCTCTAGAAATTTTCTCTCAAGAAACTTTTTCGTTTTTGATTTTTCTGGTCGTATATTAGCCATGGCCGATGTTGTTAATGTGCAACATGATCAAGTTATTGTTTTTTCTGCTCAATCGTTGGAAGATTATGAAATCTCGAAAAAACAAAGTGATTTTCCTTATTCATTCAAAGTTGCTGAGAATTTAGAAGAAAAGAAGAATCAATATCGTTCATGTGATTACAAAGGGTCAATGTTTAAAAACTACTCTGGTTCATTGATTGAAGCTACTGATGAGAGAAGCAGCAAAGAAAAGAGTAAAACGCTGCACCAAAAACGGCTCCCCATCGTGATCAACGATGGTTTGATGACGGAAATCGTGCCTTCTGATGGTCCGATGTTGGAGGACAGTAACGTTAAATCAACTGTGGTAGCTATGGAGGCTGCCACCACCAGACTTGGGCTGGCTGACGGTGGAGATAAAGATTTTGACCGAGTCTGTCAACCGATCAAGAGGCCTGATGTGGTTGAAGGTATGGTGGAAGACGACATCGTTATCGCCGGAAATCTTAGTGATGAAGTCGTTGATGGTGATAGATGCGAGAATAATAGTAATGAAGTCGCCGGAAGTATGGGGAACGAAGCCGTTTCCGATGCCCTTGTGTCCACCGCTGTCACATCAGTCCTTGAGCGGGCTCCTTCAACAGTCATGCACGCGGATCAAGTTCTCGAGGAAGATCAGATGCAAACGGTAACATCCGCCGGCAAGGGTAAGTCAGGTACTACTTTTCTGCCTTCCGCCAATATGTCTTCTCCTTTACGTAAAATAACTGATGAGTCCTCTTTTCTTTCAATTAATGACAAGTATCCTGGCCTTGGCAATAATGCCCCCTCTAATATTAAAGATCTTTCAAATATTGAGGGTAGAAATCGTAAATGTAGGCTAAATCAGGTAAAGAGAGTTTATGTATTGAAAAAGATAAGGACTTTGACTTTTCCTTGGCTGATAACGTGATTGCCGGCTTCAAAATTGTACCTCCCTCCCCATGCGCATTAATTGCTCACGCTTCTCTCTCCTCTTTGGACGGTTTGGTCCCTCCTGTTCCCTATGTGGACTCGGTTTCCACGTCTCCCACTTCTCTTCTTGGACCCGGACCATGCCTTCCCTCTTCCCTGTTGGGCCCCATCCCTTCTAATCCCTCTATGTTCTCTTCTATCAAAAAAAGCTCAGCCCAGATTCCTAGCCTGAATCATTCTCGATTGGAAAAAATTGAGAAACCTCCTGTCTTGCCTATTTCTTCTCAACCCCCTCTGAACTCAATTCCCATTTTTAACCATTCTAATAATTTGGATTTGAACTTAAAAAAATACCCCCCTAATTTTAATCCAAATGATCAAAAAGATGTTACTCCGAATACGGCTGAGAAAAATACTAATGTTAATGCTTGGGTTAGAAAATTGCCTCTTCTCACTAATTCTCAAGCTAATATTATTAGTGGTTCTCAAAAACACATAAACGCTAATTTTCGCCATATCCCAAATCTTAGTAATGATATTAACGTGCCGGTTGATATCCCTATGGCGGCGGTTAATAAAATTTGTGAAACTCATGGTAAGACTATTTGTGGTTACTTTGTCGGTAAAAATATGTTGTATTCGGACGTCCGTTATCTTGCTTCCAAGATGTGGTCCCAACATGGTCTTGTGGACGTTTTATTAAACGGCCACGGCGTTTACCTTTTCAAATTTAGTGATGACCAAGGTCTTCAACATGTCATCACCCATGGACAATGGACGTTTAAAGGTGTCCCGATTGTCATTCAAAAGTGGAGACCCGGACTTAGTATCCATAAGAACAAGCATGATAAACTCCCGCTTTGGATCAAAATCCATGATATTCCTTATGAGGCTTGGAGTCATGAAGGTCTTAGCCACATCGCTTCCAAAATTGGAATGCCCCTTGCTATGGATTCTTATACGGCTAACATGTGTACTTATGCGGCGGGCAAAGCCGTTTATGCCCGTGTCCTTCTTGAGGTCCCCACCAGGGCTTCATGGGTGGATAAAGTCTTGGTCCGTATCCCTAACCCCGATACTCTTGAGTTCTCTACTCATACCTTTCGTATCGAGTACGAGTGGAAACCCCCTATGTGCTCTCATTGTATGGTTTATGGTCATGAAACTAATACTTGTATGCATGTTATCTCTAAGACTAATGAAGCTAGCCCAAAAAATAACAAGCTTCTTGATCAAGTGCAAGGTTCTACTCCTATGGAAGAAGATGATGGTTTTACGGTTGTCTTTAAAAAGAAAAATGTTTCTAAACAAGGTTTAAAAAATGAAAAGAAAACCAATCATATTTTGCAAAGTAACTCTAGTAGAAATTCCCAAAGTTTTGTGACGGCTAAAGATGTTTCAAAAAACAATGCTAATAATAAAAATAAAAAACTAATAATAAGTCACGTTTAGAGTTCCGTCCGGTTCCTAATAAGAACCGCCCCCCATTCACCTAATCCCCCCCAGAAGGGTTCGGCCGGTTTAGTCGGTTTCCCTAGCCTCATCCTCTGCCTTTCTTCCACCCCGCCCCCGAAACAGTCTGAGCGCTCCACTCCTATCTTCAACGCCTTCTCCGTTCTTGAGACTTGCTCCACCGTCGTCACGGATCTTCCCGCTTCTTCTTCCCCCTCCCCCCCTCCGCGTGCTCCCTCCCCCGTTATTCCCGATGCTTTTGACCCGGACGCTGATGACCTCTTCGACGAGGATGATTGTATTGAGGTCGACTCTGATGATGGTGAGACTGCCCAGTTCATTATTGATGAGATTGGATCCCCTCATGATCACTTTATGATAGCTCCGGCGTCCAAGCAGATGGACACCACCACCCCTCCCCCCCCCCCCCCCCCCCCGTTTCCATATGATGCACCTCGCTGTGTGGAACTCTCGCGGTCTTTGTAACCTTTCTCATCAAAAAGCTTTGAGAGAGCTTATTCGTGATCAAAATCTTCAAATCTGTGCCGTCGTCGAGACTCGTGCCGCCTTCTCTAATCTTCCTCATATATGTAGTCATCTCTTTGGCTCCTGGTCTTGGTCTTCCAATGGGCTCGTTTGCCCGTGGGGGACTAGAATTGTGGTTGCCTGGGACCCGCTGGCTGTTGATATGATGCTTCTCGACTCCAATGATCAGGTTATGCATTTCAGCGTTAAGATCCGCGCTTCTAATAAATCCTTATTCTGCTCGTTTGTGTATGCTTATAATAATCACATGCTGTGTCGCACTCTTTGGGATTCTCTTGCTGCCCATAAGCATGTGGTTAAAGCTGCCCCTTGGATCGTTTTGGGTGATTTCAATGTTGCTATTGACATGAAAGATAGCACTGCTGGGGCGTCTGGTATCTCTCGCGGCATGGATGATTTCAGGGACTGTGTGAATCGGATTGAGATGGAGGACCTTAATTTTAAAGGTCTCTTCTACACCTGGACCAAGTCTCCTAACGGTTCCGGTGGCATTCTCAAGAAGATTGACCGGGTCATGGGTAATCCGCGCTTTGTTGCTTCCTTCCCCTCTGCTTCTGTCACTTTTCTCCCCTACCGCTCATCCGACCATTCCCCTGCTGTGCTTTCTCTCCCCCTCCGCACCCCGTTCAGGCCTAAATCGTTCAAGTTCCCTAATTTTCTGACCTATAAGAACGAGTTTAAGCAGGTTGTTGCTTCTTCTTGGAATCCTGATATTCCTGGCCATCAGATGTATAAGGTCTTCCAAAACCTGAAAAGCCTGAAAGCGCCTTTGCGTAAGCTGCTCCGCAGTCAGGGCAACCTCTTCTCTAAGGTTATCTCCCTTCGTATTGAGCTTGATAGAGTTTAGATTGCTCTGGATCGGGACCCTTTCAATAGGGATCTTCGTGACGAGCAATGCAGGTACCTCCTCGCTTATAACGAGGCGTGCCTGGATGAAGAGAGGTTCCTGAAACAGAAGGCTAAGGTTGACTGGCTTCGTGAGGGCGATAAAAATTCTGCTTTTTTCCACAAGTCGGTTAAAAGCCGTAATTCTCGCAATCGCATTGATTCCATCTAGGATGCCCAGGGCAGCTGGATCTCTGGGGATGCCATCCCCAATCTCTTTGTCTCCCACTTTCAAAACTTCTTGGGCTCTGCCCACCCCCTTGCTATCCTCAACCCGTCTTCCCTCTTCACCAATAAGCTCACCCCTCTCCAGTCTGCCGCCATGCTTACTCCTGTTACGGATGAGGAGGTTAAGTGCGTCCTATTCCAGATGGGCGATGATAAAGCCCTCGGTCCTGATGGTTTCTCGGCTAAGTTCTTCAAGTCTGCTTGGGATATTGTGGGCCCCAATGTCTGTTCGGCGGTTAAGGAGTTCTTCGTTTCTGGAAAACTCCTGAAGTCGTTCAACAACACCGTGCTTGCTCTCATCCCTAAGGTTGACTCTCCGTCTAAAGTCACTGATTTCCGCCCCATCGCCTGCTGTAACGTTGTTTACAAATGTATCAGCAAGATCATTGCGGATCGTATCAAAAACCATCTCTCCTCTCTGGTTGATGAAAACCAGTCTGCTTTCGTTCCTGGTCGTCTGATCACTGACAACGTTCTTCTTGTCCGGGAGCTCATGCGGGATTATCACCGTCATCGTGGTCCACCCAGGTGTGTGTTCAAAGTCGATATCCAAAAAGCTTACGATACAGTTGACTGGTTTTTTCTCCGCACCATCTTGTTCGGGTTTGGTTTCCCCATCCGTATGATTGATTGGATCATGACGTGTGTCTCCACTGCTGCTTACTCTGTGAGCATCAATGGTAATACGCACGGATTCTTCGATGGTCAAAGGGGCCTCCGACAGGGTGACCCCCTCTCTCCCTATCTCTTCACTATTGTCATGGAGGTGCTTAACCTTCTGATCAAGAGACAATCTTGTGGTGCGTATCTTCCAACTTCCCTTGTCCCTTTTAAAGATATCACTCATGGTCCCTTTGATTTCCAAATGTTTCACTTTTGGTGTCCTGTGGTTTCCAGATCTAACATTTTTGGTCCGTGTGGTTTACACAAGTGGTAACAGAGGGAGGGACCAAAAGTGAAAGATTTAAAAACCACAGGCACTAAAAATTTAAGATTTTCAAAACTAGGACTAAAACTGTAATTTACTCTATATTTTTTTATGTTTTGATGATTAAAATTTAGTGTTTTTAACAGGATTTTCCTACAAATTCATTAGTAGAAGAAGATGATGCAAGCAGTGAATCATCTGTTTCAGATCTCTCTCGCTTCATATCCAAATCTCCTACACAAAACTCCATGTCTCATGTCATTAGCATCCGACAGCTTTTTGAATCACTAATTTCTTTTTGAATTTTGACTTAAATTTTTTTTTTGGAAAGATTTGATATTTATAAAAGTTTGTGAAACTTTTTAGGCACTAGAAGCAGCTGGACAAGTGGCGGGGGCGTCTGTGTCAACCTCTCCCCTACCATTCAGCACCATGGTTGGTCAATGTGAAGCTCTTGGTACAGATTCAAGGAAAAAACTCTCCACTTGGCTCTCTCATGCAAACACTGATGCAACAAAACCACCACCCATGGTCGCCTTACCTACCCACACTTCAAATGCCATGAAGGTGATTCTTATTATTGCTAAATACAAGAATAGTAACCTACTTTCAAATATTTGTTTATTATAGCTTCGTACTATTTCTTGCATTTAACACATATTATTACTTCGAAAGTTTTACCTAATTATATAATAAACAAATGACGATGCTCTAATAGGAAAAATGAAAGTAGAATGATATAATAAACAAATTAATGAAAGTATTTTGCAATGTTTTCTTCATTTAACCCTTATTGTTACTTTGAAAAATCTACCTGGTTATAGCAGTTAAAACTACTTTGTGTTGGATGACATTGCTATAAATGGGGAAAAATTACCAAGTTTTAATGATGTGATAGGAATAAATGAAATTAAAGTATAATGCTATAATAAACAAATAAATGAAAGTAGATTGCTATTTCTTGCATTTAACCTTTCTCATTAATATAACATACCACTACTGCTATTAATCCTGTGTTTTTTATTATGTAGATTCTGGGTGAAGAGGAATCACTTTGTACAGGAACGAATGGTCTAAGGCTACCTCATGCTAGCCCTTTTGATAACTTTTTAAAAGCAGCTAGATATGCCTAAGAAAAGATGAATCTGTTGATAGCTGTTTGCACTAATTGATGTCAAAACTTTAGATCAAATGTAAGGATTAACTTGATTGAACTTTTAGGATTTGTTTTATGTAGTCGTATGAATATTGTTTTATGTCATTAAGGTTGTAAGGCGGTCAATGAAGCTACTTGGGCTCATATGAGGTTTGACTCGGAATATTTTTCTAGATTCAGTTTGTTATCATTGATAATGGGTAGTTTGACTAAATCAACTCACCTCCCTTCTTATATCGGAAGGGTGCCCCACCGAAAAGTTATCAAAGATTTATATAGATGAGTTGATGAGGTTACACAAAATACTTTTATTTATCGTTTCGGATTGACATGCTTGATTTACTTCGAATGTTTATGGGGAAAGGGAAGGAGTGAGATTAGAACTCGGAACCTCCTTATGGGGGAAGAGAAGGAGTCCTAAGCCTTATCCACGTCATTTGTTTACAAACAAAGATTTAGTCAATCCAATTAATATATTAAACCAATTCATGTCTTAAAAAAGACGGAATAAAAAAGATTGAATAAGTCATTTCTTAACAAAAACCATTAAGTCATATATTTTCATATAACCTAGCTTAAAAACGACATACATTGAACGAATTACAACCCTTTTCTGACTAAAACCAACAAAACCACATAAACCCTAAATCTAAGATTACGCAAATAACATGTATGTGAAAGTCAAAAGCCAACTACAAATCAATTCCAACTTCAACCACTTAATTTGAAGTCGCAATGACGCATTCATTTCTTGATGTCTGACATTTATTTATTGACCTCTGTTCATAAATCGTAGCAATCCAAGTATGACTTCGACTGCCCTAGAACACATCGGTGGGTCGAACCACCCTAGAAACATACATGATGTACCATTACCTCTGCAACACCAAAATTTTTGGCCTGGATTTGTGTCCGTTCACGAGGTAACCACAATGCCTGACCTACCACACGAACACAACATGATATCAGAAGGATGAGAAGAAGAAAACACGGAGCTGTGTGCTAAATTGAAGCATGAAGTGTTATATAGCCCGATGTTTACGTTAATGAGAAGTGTCCAGCCCTAAAAGACTATTTTGCCCTCATGTGGATTGCATGTAAGGTTACCAAACGGAGGAAAACTGACGTTGTTAGTCAAAAGAACCAGCAACATGCAAAGTATTGCTGAAAGGGACCATCCATGTCCAGTTGGATTAAAAAGGACCTGCTGCAGTGGTATTTTTTTGACAACCACAGTGACCATTTATGTAATTTTGTCTATTAATTTATTGCGAATAACAACTGCAGTCCGCGAGTAGATAGCAAAGTGTCATTACTATGACATTCATAACAATTGCATGAATAAGAAGATAATATTAATTTCTTGTGAATAAGAACTACAATTCACGAGTAGATGGCAAAGTGTCTTTACTATGGCATTCATAATGGTTGCATGAGGAAGATGCTAATATCAGTTTCGCAAATAACAACTATAGGACATTAATAGATAACAATGATAATTTACTATGACATTGATAACTATTGTACCAAGTTGTACCATGAAGATGAAAAATTAATTTGTCGTGAATAACATCTACATCCACGAGTAGATAGCAATAGTCATTTACTATGACATTCATAACAGTTACACGAGAAAGATAATATTATTTTTTCGCGAATACCAACTACAATATATGCATTGATAGTGAGGAACTTTTACTATAACATTCATAGATTGGACCAGAAAGATGATACTATTAAATCTTCTCGAATGATATAAAACATTTTGGGTTTTGTGTGACATAACTAGACCTGGCAAAATCAGTCACGAGACGATAACTCGACACGAACCCGACACGAAATTAGCGGGTTCGGGTTAGGGGTTTTGACCCGTTTAAGTAAATGGGTTGGGTTAGTGTCAATACTTTCAACTCGATAATGACACGATGACCCGTTTATATATATATATATATATATATATATATATATATATATATATATATATATATATATATATATACCATCTATAATACATACTTAAATTACAAGTATTTTATGCATTAAGATCTTAATTTTTAAGATAGTACAACACTCCATTGCCTGTGGTGAATTAGGCGGGCATTTCAAAGGGGTTCGAATTTTGAATAAACGTGCAGTCCAATGGAATCACTCATCTCTCTTTCATCCGTTGTTTACTTTATAGGGGTTGGATTAAAAGTTATAGATCATACGGTGTGTATCTATTCAGGTAACCAAACAAACACAATCACACACACGGATTGCCACCGTGTCGCTTTATCTACTTCCTTAGGCTATGAGGAATACCTCACTTGGTTCCCACATCAAAAGTGCTGCTACGTCACCGACACATCATCTCACTTGCTTACCACACCACCAAGGAAATACCCACCACTCCACATCATCTAATTAATTTCTTTTTGATTTATTTTTAATAGAACTTCATTTCATATTTTATGATTTAATATAAAAACAAACATAAATTAAATTCATAAAAATTCAAATTTCATTAAAATTTAAAAAAACATTACAAATTCCTAAAAATTAAAAATTACCAATCCTAAAAAATTAAAACTACAAATCCTAAAAATAAAAATTACAAATTCCTAATAATTAAAAATAGAAAACCTAAAAACTAAAATTACGGATCATATCGAGGATTGTTTTGGCTGCGTTGATATTTTTCGCGAATTTCTCGTTTGATTTGGCGGATCATTTCGAGGTCCTCGGGTTCGACGTCGTGTGCGGGCATACGCAAAATGTTCATGTCGGCAACGAGTTCGTTTTGACGTTTTACCTCCTCTTTAATTCGTAGTTTTGCTTTTTGAACTTCGAGGTGTTCGTCCAACGTCGATTTGAAATACGCAAACTCGTCCACATCGGGTACGTTTTTACCCGAAGACGAGGCCGCTCGCTTTCCTTTATCTCTCCCTTGTGGCCGTCGAGGTGTTCGTTCCGGTGTTTCTTCCGCTTCGTCTTCGTTTTCTTCAAACTCGTCGTTTAGATTGAACTCGGTACGTCCGTCGGAATGTTGGGTTTGTTCGGTCGACTCGGATGTTCTCGAGCGTTTGTTCGATCCCGACGATTGTGTAAGAACATCCGGTTTTAGTGCCCATTTTGGTCCCGTTTTTAAAACTTCTCACGCCTTCATATGCGTAAACGCCCGATTGACGTGTTGGACACGATATTGTTGGAGTGCCGTGTTCAAAACATCGAATTCGCTCCGGCCACTTTTGTGCATTTTTGAAAGATTATTGTAAATGCCGTTGAAACTCGTACACGACGCTCGTAAATCGCGCCACTTGCTAGAAAGAGCATCGGTGTTTCGGTACGCGCCTCTTCCCATCCTCTCGTGAAATTGAAATAAAATTCGATTCCATAAAGTTTCGCCGGTTTGGTTTGTTCCGGTCACCGCGTCTTGAGAAATCGCGAGCCAAGACGCCGCCAAGGCCGCTTCTTCGTCTTCCTTCCAAGTCCGTTGACCCCGTTGATTTGTGGTTTGCTTTTTTGATCTTTTTTTGCCTCGACGTGGCGGTTCCTCCTCGGGTTCCGGTTGCGTTTCCGGAACGGATTCCGGTAGTTGCTCGGGGGACGGTTGTTGTGTTTCTTGTTGTTGTTGTTGCGAAGATTGGAATTGACCTTGAAATTGTTGAGGAAACGCGTTTGGTTGGAACGAGAACGGTTGTTGGTACGGAAAGGGTTGTTGAAAAAAGTTTTGTTGGAACGGTTGTTGAAACAAATTTTGTTGCGGAATGCCGGATCCTTATTGTAGCAGGTTCATAAACGAACCGGTTGGTGAATCGAGAGATGGGTATTGTCGGGAAGTGTTTTGGTTCGAGTTGTGAGGAGATGCATTTTGGTTTGGATCCATTTTGGTTTGTGTATTTGTGAAATAAGATGTAAATTATTGTGAATGTGTGTGTATATATATATATATATATATATATATATATATATATATATATATATATATATATATATATATATATATATATATATATATATATATATATATATAAGATGTAAAGTATTTAAAATTTTAAAATTAAATTTTTTTTTTATAAACAGTCAAATGGTCCAACGTTCAAATCCTGCGTTCCTCTACGTTGCCCTCACCACGCCGGGCCACGCCCACGCAGGCCACGCCACGGGGGGCGGTGTGCCACGCCGTGGGTTGGTGACACGTCCACGCCGCTCCCGTGGTACGTATTCCTCACAGTCTTATAAAACCTAAAAGAGACATTTGGACCAAGTCTCACATGTTCTGCCATCTCAATCATATCTTCATCTCTCTCAATCTCTATCGTAGATACACACGACAACCACCATTACTATCCTGGCGTACAACCACCCACCTCACCGTCGTCAACCAGCCGCCACACACTTCACCGCCTACGCCCTCCTCCTCAGAACCAGACGCCTTTCTACCGATCTCATTTGTTGTTAGCTTCTTCAAATGCCTTTCAACGGATCTCATTTGTTGTTAGCTTCTTCAAATGCCTTTCAACGGATCTCATTTGTTGTTACCACAAAGAACATCGACATCATCAAAACCGCCTCCTCATCTGTCATCACTGCAACGAACATCGACATCATCTGCACTTTCTCCTCATTTTCTGTTAACACAACGAACATCGAAACCACCAGCACTGTCGCCTCCTTCTGCGATTCACCAAAATGAAGAATGACACCACCGCATAATTCCGTCAGTTTTTGGATGCTACCCCCTCCTAATTCCGTCTGTTCTCATTGTGTTTTTTGTACTTACAGAAATTTGTATATGGTTCTTTGTTTTGTTGGATTCCTAATTCTTGGCATTTTTTTATTTTTTGATGTTAGGGTGTGGATTAGGCAGGAGTTAACTGTTGGTTATTTTATTTCTATTAGGTTTGTTGTATTTGCCATTATATCGATTTTTTGTTATAGATATGTTCATATTCACATCACAACTCATTTTGCTGTGGCAAATCTGTACGAAATGATTTGCTTTTGCATCTCCATGGTAGGTATTATTTGGGATTTTATTTTGTGTTCATATATGAATATTAGTTTCGCTTTTGTTTCCAACCATTTACATACTAACAATATGAAGCTGTCTTTTGATTTTGGGTTTATGCAGTTGAAAATTAGGATTTCCAATGATTGCGAATCACTTATCCCATTTGGAGTCTCTAAAACATTTACATGGCCATCTATTAATACACATACTTCAAACGAGTATTGGATGACACTGTGTGTGTATTTCATTATGGGTGTGGGTATGTATGTGTGCTTGTCTATGTATTTGAGTTGGTCCGCTACTGTGTTTATGTGTGTGTTTGTGAATATCCATCTGTAGGTACGCATGTGTGTATCTATGTATTTGAGTATGTTTGTATGTGAAAGTGTCTGACTTGCATGTGTATGTTTGTGTGATTGTGCATCCTACTTTCATGTAAGCTTAATATGTATCTTGGTAATTTTTTAAATGAAGTTTAGTATGTATCTGTTTGTATGATTGTACTTTTTAGATTTGGAAGGCCTAAAGTTTTATTTAACTTCTATAGAGATGTGTAAAAATTGTGAACTTGATGAATCAATCAATATTTATTTGTAGATCTGTTGATGAACTGACACTATTATTGGTGTTATCGAGTTCCAACAAGTTTGCCTTTTCGCTTTCATTTAAGTTTTTATATTTAGGCATTTATCGTCTGTATGAGTGGTAATACAAGGCATATTTGAAATTCTTAATGATGAACTAACTGGATGGCGATAAGTAACCAAAATAGTCATAGGTTTTAGCTAGAAAAATATTATAATTCTAAAGCAGCTTCGTTTCATGTTTAATTGGAACGTTTTATGTGTCTAAAGAACCATTTTTACTGAATCTAATTGTCACAGGTGAAAATTAATAACAGATTTAGAGAGGGTACCAGTCTAAAAGAATATTAAATATTATTTTTCTCTCATGGTGTTGTTTTTGTAGAATAGTTATCATAATAGGAATATGAAAAATTGCTGTTACAAAATGTCAGAAGCCCATTCCGTTCTTAACATTGTTACTTTCACATGGCTTCTATACATACGTGTCAACAGCCCAAAACAAAAGAAAAATAAAAAACATTTATCTTTAATTTTATTTTTATAAGAATAAAATATAAAAAGTCATTTCCATTTATGATATATATCACTATCAATTACCTCTTCAACAACAATATTGAAAAAGATAATTGAAAAAATGATGATTTATGTTGGAGTTTCAATGCAAAAGAATAATAACGATTTTAATCGAAAAAGTGTTTATTTTCGAAAAAATGTTAAACTATAATAGCTATTATGCTATTTATGAAATTTTATTTAAAATTGTGAATGTTTGATTCGGTAAAAATTGTATTAAAAAAAGTGCAAATTCTATATTGTTGAAAATGTCATCTATTAATATGACTTCTCATTTTGATTGTTTTTTGAATTTAACCTACGTATCTAAGTTATGATGGAATCATGATGACGAAAGAAAACTATTCATTAAAAATAAACTAATCATTGTGACCATATATTACGTTATGTCAGTACTCGTGTTTTTTGGATTATAATATGTTTTCAACAAAAAACTATTCACTAAAGAAAAATAGTCAACATCCCACGAAAGAATAACAATCGTCGGAAAAAAAAAAACTATTCACAAAAAATAATTATAAACCACCCTCGTATTAACTGCCCATCGTACCTGAAATAAATTAATAGTAAAAAAATTATTCGTTTCCTGCTGCATCACGTGGGTACGCATCTGTAAATCGGGACAAGTTCTTATTGAGTTGCCCCCGTACCAAGGGATGTACCTAAATCGCAACACGGTGGCAGCTGGCGGTGGGTCATCTGTAATTGTTGCGTGTTCTCCATATTAGAACAGAAGCATATTTGTAAATCGAATTTTTAATTTGGGGAAATATGTAGAGTCTAGAGAATTATGTAGAGCAAATAGAGATACTCGAAGAAATATAGAGCAGATGGAGATAATTGAGAAATAAAGGCGGTGAAAAAGAAATTGATAGGAGTCGCAAAGAATTGGACACGCAACACGTATACCGGCGGGTGATGAATGGTGAGGGTACAATTCATCAATCCGTTTAAATGTATAAGCTTATAATAAGAAAACTATTCGTTGAGAGAAATCATTTATCGTCTGTGGAAAAAAACCAATCAAACGATAGAAGTGTAATTTAATTTTCACTATTCACCACATAGAACTGTTTGCTGCCCATCTACAAGAAACCAATCAAACGAATAAACCATTCAACATTTCCATATCTGGCCACCGCAACATCGCTACCTTGAATTAATTGCCGTCCGCTGCATTGCGCGGGTACACACCTAGTGTATATATATATATATATATATATATATATATATATATATATATATATATATATATATATATATATATATATATAATGTAAACAA
Source organism: Cichorium intybus (assembly GCA_023525715.1). Classification (NCBI taxonomy): domain Eukaryota; kingdom Viridiplantae; phylum Streptophyta; class Magnoliopsida; order Asterales; family Asteraceae; genus Cichorium; species Cichorium intybus. The sequence continues at coordinate 161,291,797 of CM042009.1, read as the reverse complement.
AATTGCCAAATGTTGTTGATGTTGCGTAACCCAATTTGGCCCATTTCTATTAGTTTTGGGCTAAGTAATAACAAAACCTAGACAAAGAAAATAACCTAGACAAAGGGCATGTTTGTTCATCACTTAATTGAATTTTTAAGAGGCAAATCTGGATGAAATAAATTAAGAGCGTTTGTTTACCGTTTATTTTTTTGTCTCTTAATTGAAAAGTTACCTCTTATTGAATCAGATTTCAGGACCCAAGTGAATAAAAAAAAGAAACACGCGTTCCCTTTTTGCCCTAGCCATCCCGCCTCTCTTTCTCCTTCGTCTCGCCTCCTTTCTTCTTCATTCGTATCAGATCTCCTCCCATCGGAATCTTGCTCTCTTTCCGATCTCTTAACCGCCGATATTCTCCTCTCGCCAGCATTCTCCTATCGCCTCCTTCTACCGACCGCCGACTACGAAGACGTCTGCAGTAGCTCCTGCACAGCATCGAGGAAGAAGCCATCTGCAGTAGCTCGGCTCCGACGTCCTTGCTTCGCCGCTGCTTTTCTGTCGTCGTCCCTCCGCCGCCGCTCCTCGTCTACCGGCGGTAACTTTTTTTTTTCCTGAAATTAGAACATCTTGCTGCAACTTTTTTTTCTGAAATCAAAACATCTATGTTCAGATTGCTTATGTTAAATGTAAGAACCCGCGAAAAAGTTGTAAAAAAGGGTAAAATGGTCTTTTGACACATTATAAGACCATTATGTAAAATAATATGTTGTTATGAAATAATAATGAAAGAAATAAAAGTTTATGTAAAATTTGGAGTTTTACCGCGTGAATAGTAAAATTTGACCAAAAAGGACAAAATGGTCATTTGACATGGAAATTATCAAAATGTCAAGAAAATGTCAAGTTAGAAGTTAATGGAACTTTGTTTGCAAGATTTTGGGTCTTAGAACCATTTTTGTAGAGAAGTGGAAAGAGTAAGGACTAGAATGTAAATATTTTTATAAAATTATATATAAATAAGAGAGTTATCTAACTCTCATCTCCAGAAGATCATAGAAGAGTCCAGAGAGAGCGAGAGAAAGTACGGGAAGAACACGAACGATCAGGAAGAAGTGTACGAATCAAGTTCTAAGTTTGAGGATTTTAGCTTCAAGAGGTAAGAAATTCTGTGTTTGAAGCTTATTTCATCCAAGTTCTTGAACGAGAATCGTGTACTTGATTTCTGATTTTCTAGAAGTCATGATTCCAGTGAAATCATCTAAACCATCTTGCTCAAAATCATCAATTTAACATGTTTAGTGATGAATATGTTGAATTCCAAGAAAAAGATGATTTTGGTTCAAGAACATCAAGCCACGGGTTTAGATGAATAAGTGATTTTGATGAGTCTAATAGGTTAGAAATGATGAAAGAAACTTGTATTAACAAGTAATTCCATGGAATTGAAGATTTGATGCAAAAATGATGAAATGGGTTTTTAGCTCAAGAACCCTAGAAATGGGTTAATGAGTTAAAACAAATTTCATATGGTTCTAATGGTCTTGTTAAGTCAAACATGACATAAAAGAGTTCATAAGCTTGAAAATCCAATAAAATGATTTTTGGTAAAAAATGGGGATTTCGGAAGAATTTTCAAGCTTATAAAGAAGATTTGATGATTTTGAGGTTTAAAGTTAAGTATAAGTTGGTATTTAGGGCCTGGAAATGACCCTAAACTAATTAAGTAAAGTATTAAGAGCTTAATAGGGTGAATAGTGGAACTGCAGCATGAAAAATCGTCAGATATAGCAATTTACTTTGGATCGCGACTCGACCATAGGGGTGGTCGCGACGCGACCTGGCGGCAGGAAGACTGAGAAGTTTCTGTCCAATTTTGAGATTTGAACTCGTAGCTAGGCATGTCCGTTTGACCTGAAATTCATACCATAGGCTTAAAATGGTATGAAACCACGTAGAAATTTTTTAAATTCGGAATACGACCCCTCAGGGACACTGTAGCAAAATACGCGTATTTCGGGGAAAAACTATAAAATGAGTTATTAAAGGTTATACATTTGTTATGACCTGTAGTTGTGTCATATGAGACTCTTAAGTTATAGAGTCAGATGTAGTATGTATTAATTGAGTAAATATATATGATACTTGTATAGGTGGTGCTTCAAATACTGTTGAGCACGGAAAAGGAAAAGGTGTACGAGAAGCTTAGTAATCCATAGCAGAACCAAGGTGAGTATGTGTGGATTTTTTTTCTAGTACATAGCAAAATGATATTTTCAGAAAATAAGATTTCCAAATACTTTTGAATACTAAAGTTGGAAACAGTTTTAAAGTAGCTCTATACAAGGGCTAAGTGTTTTTAAGCAGATTTTAAAGCAGTGTAGTTTGTAAAGTTTTTGAAAGAAGCTCCATATGAGAGCTAAAGATATTGGAGTTAGTTTTGAAAGTATTTTTGATTATGAGTTAAAAAGTCTATGAGTTTGAGTTTATTATAAATTGTGTCCCTTTTTGACCAATTTGAGATGTAATGAGATAAGAAAGAAAGCAAAGCCAATAATAAGAGTCAGTTGTCCGGACTAGGATCACCCACATAATCGGGAGATCTGAAGACACTACTGGGGTGGTACATCCCGTCGCGAAGTAGTTGTCTAGCTTAGCATAACCTTGTGCTTGGATTCGTTCCAAGTCACAAAGGGGAGACAGAGATAGCATAACCTTGCGGGTAGATCTGTTCTGTCCCGCGAAGGGGAGTTAGTAGAATGAATTAAATTAAACTAATTTATGAGTTTCAGTTGGTCATAAGAAAATGAGAAAGAAAGCAGTTTTTGAGAAAGAAAGCAGTTTTTGAGAAAGAAAACAGTTTTGAGAAAAGAAACAGTTTTTGCAAAAGAAAGTATTTTTGAAGTTTGAAAATAGAGAAGAAAAGAGATTTATTATAAAAATAAGTTTTAAGCAGTTTACTTGTTTATATTTCAAGTTTGAGCAGAAACGTTTTAGGTCTAAAACCCATATTACTCACGAGACTTTATGTCTCACGTATTATTTTTTTTAAATGCTATGTACTTAGGTGAAAGGAGCAGGAGTTGAAGTTGGGACCAGTGTAAGATACAGATAAGTTTGAATTATGGTTTCTGTATTGAGTCTGTAATACCCTTTGAGAATAAAATTTGTAAAAAAAAAAATTAAGTGACTTTTTCATAGTCACGCTTTGTAAGATATTTTGTAATATAAAATGTATTAAACTACGGTTTGAGAAAGGGGTGTTACATTAAACGTATTCTGATGTTGCTATTTGCTGAAATTTCTGATTTTGTGACTTTATGAAGATAATTCTGATTTTGTGTTAAGTTGACAATGAAATCTGATTTTTCTTGTTGTAATGGTGCTGAAATTCCGAGTTTGTGCTATCATTACATTGAAATCTGATTTTCTTTGTTGCAATGGTGCTAGAAAGTTCTGATTTTGTGTTAGCTTTTATATTATAGGCTGATTTTGGTGAAATATTGTTGGTTATATTTGCTGAAATGTTCAATTTGATGTTGGCGGAATGTTCACTAAAAAAAAGTTTTAATTGTTTTTTTTCTTACGTTGCCCAAATCCTAAATCGGTAACCCCTAAACTAGGAGTGCGAGAAAAAACCGAAACCGAATAACCCTCCCGAACCGAATAAGAAATGGGTTAAACGGTTCGGGTTATTCGGGTATCGGGTGGCTTAATCGGGTATAACCAAACCGAATAAGACTATGCAGTTCGGTTATCGGGTAAGGGTGCATATTTTCGGGTTACCCGAATAACCCGATTAAGGGTATAATTTAAAATTGAAAAATATATATTTAATTTGAAATCAGGTTCACGTTTGACGTTTCAGACTTTCAACAAGGACTCAGGGGTATTATGGTACATTTTCACTCAAAAAGGGTTAAAGGTTATACTACGCTTTCAGCTTTCTTTATCGTTTCCAAGTCGCAAAGACACAGTCGCACTCGACTTTTGAACCTCGCCTCCGGCTCCAGGCTCCACCGTCCACCGGACGACTGCTCCAGGCGGCCAGGCGGCCAGACCTCCTATCCACTCCACCCTCCGGCATCCGGCGACGGCGACAGATCGATTTCAGGGACATCAATCTTTCTATCGAACCCAAATTCAAGCATCGATCTTTCATTCTTTCTGAAGCATCGATTTCAGGGACACACACACACCAAGGTAAGTAGGTAACTCGATTTTGCTTTTGCTGTTAATTGAAGCATCGATCTTTCATTCTTTCTGAAGCAATTTTAATTTTTCTGTTAATGTGAAGCATAGATTTCGATTTTGTAAATCGATTTTGCTTTAGTAACTCGATTTCTGAGGTAATTTTTCTGTTTCTGAGGTAATTGAATTGAAGGTAACTCGATTTTACAGTGAGATTTGTTATTTTGGAACAGAGGGAGTATTAACTTTGCGTATATAGAAAGAATAAAACAAGATTTTCGATTAAACAACCACAGGACTCAACAGAAATGGATTTTGGTTTTGCGTTTTAGAGTCAAAATCTTCTTTGCATAGTTGGATTGATTCGGTTTCAAAGAAGAACAGAGTTTTGTTCCAAGTCAGTTTCAAACCGAAAAAGTTGAAGCGTAAGTTTCTAGGGCATATTCAGTCATTGCTTTTTCACAAGTCCCGTGGCTTCTTTTACTATTGATTTCGACATTTCAATCTACAAGCCAGCTTGAGGATTTAGGTATATGTGTATGTTTTGTTTATACACAGGGTGCTAATGCATAGTATTTATCACAAACGAAGGTTCTAATTTAGCGAAAACACAAACAGAATCGGAGAAAGATATTACATATATGATATGGCTGCTAGAAACTGATGATGACGGACCGGCGGAGCAGTGGAGGACGGTAGTCGGAGGGCGGAATGGTAGGAGACGACTGGAGGATGGCACCGCACTATACACTCGCCGTCGTCGTCGGTGATTTAGTAGAACGGCTGAAAGCCTGAAACGCGAAGGTTTTAGTTTAGGGGTTACCGATTTAGGATTTGGGCAACGTAAGAAAAAAAAAACAATTAAAACTTTTTTTTTTAGTGAACATTCCGCCAACATCAAATTGAACATTTCAGCAAATATAACCAACAATATTTCACCAAAATCAGCCTATAATATAAAAGCTAACACAATATCAGAACTTTCTAGCACCATTGCAACAAAGAAAATCAGATTTCAATGTAATGATAGCACAAACTCGGAATTTCAGCACCATTACAACAAGAAAAATCAGATTTCATTGTCAACTTAACACAAAATCAGAATTATCTTCATAAAGTCGCAAAATCAGAAATTTCAGTAAATAGCAACATCAGAATACGTTTAACATAAGCAATCTGAACATAGATATTTTGATTTCAGAAAAAAAGTTGCAGCAAGATGTTCTAATTTCAGAAAAAAAAGTTACCGCCGGTAGACGAGGAGCGGCGGCGGAGGGACGACGACAGAAGAGCAGCGGCGAAGCAAGGACGTCGGAGCTACTGCAGATGGCTTCTTCCTCGATGTTGTGCAGGAGCTACTGCAGACGTCTTCGTAGTCGACGGTCGGTAGAAGGAGGCGATAGCAGAATGCTGGCGAGAGGAGAATACCGGCGGTCAAGAGATCGGAAAGAGAGCAAGATTCCGATGGGAGGAGATCAGATATGAATGAAGAAGAAAGGAGGCGAGACGAAGGAGAAAGAGAGGCGGGATGGCTAGGGCAAAAAGGGAACGCGTGTTTCTTTTTTTTATTCACTTGGGTCCTGAAATCTGATTCAATAAGAGGTAACTTTTCAATTAAGAGACAAAAAAATAAACGGTAAACAAACGCTCTTAATTTATTTCATCCAGATTTGCCTCTTAAAAATTCAATTAAGTGATGAACAAACATGCCCTTTGTCTAGGTTATTTTCTTTGTCTAGGTTTTGTTATTACTTAGCCCAAAACTAATAGAAATGGGCCAAATTGGGTTACGCAACATCAACAACATTTGGCAATTTTGTTTTTATATATATATATATATATATATATATATATATATATATATATATATATATATATATATATATATATATATATATATATATATATATATATATATAAATATATACACACACACACCAGGTGTGTACCCGCGCAATGCAGCGGACGACAATTAATTCAAGGTAGCGATGTTGCGGTGACCAGATATGGAAATGTTGAATGGTTTATTCGTTTGATTGGTTTCTTGTAGATGGGCAGCAAACAGTTCTATGTGGTGAATAGTGAAAATTAAATTACACTTCTATCGTTTGATTGGTTTTTTTCCACAGACGATAAATGATTTCTCTCAACGAATAGTTTTCTTATTATAAGCTTATACATTTAAACGGATTGATGAATTGTACCCTCACCATTCATCACCCGCCGGTATACGTGTTGCGTGTCCAATTCTTTGCGACTCCTATCTATTTCCTTTTCACCGCCTTTATTTCTCAATTATCTCCATCTGCTCTATATTTCTTCAAGTATCTCTATTTGCTCTACATAATTCTCTAGACTCTACATATTTCCCCAAATTAAAATTTCGATTTACAAATATGCTTCTGTTCTAATATGGAGAACAGGCAACAATTACAGATGACCCACCGCCAGCTGCCACCGTGCCGCGATTCAGGAAACATCCCTTGGTACGGGGGCAACTCAATAAGAACTTGTCCGGATTTACAGATGCGTACCCGCGTGATGCAGCAGGAAACGGATAATTTTTTTTACTATTAATTTATTTCAGGACCCAAGTGAATAAAAAAAAAGAAACACGCGTTCCCTTTTTGCCCTAGCCATCCCGCCTCTCTTTCTCCTTCGTCTCGCCTCCTTTCTTCTTCATTCGTATCAGATCTCCTCCCATCGGAATCTTGCTCTCTTTCCGATCTCTTGACCGCCGGTATTCTCCTCTCGCCAGCATTCTCCTATCGCCTCCTACCGACCGCCGACTACGAAGACGTCTGCAGTAGCTCCTGCACAGCATCGAGGAAGAAGCCATCTGCAGTAGCACCTGCACAACATCGAGGAAGAAGCCATCTGCAGTAGCTCCGACGTCCTTGCTTCGCCGCTGCTCTTCTGTCGTCGTCCCTCCGCCGCCGCTCCTCGTCTACCGGTGGTAACTTTTTTTTTTTCTGAAATTAGAACATCTTGCTGCAACTTTTTTTCTGAAATCAAAACATCTATGTTCAGATTGCTTATGTTAAACGTATTCTGTTGTTGCTATTTGCTGAAATTTCTGATTTTGTGACTTTATGAAGATAATTCTGATTTTGTGTTAAGTTGACAATGAAATCTGATTTTTTCTTGTTGTAATGGTGTTGAAATTCCGAGTTTGTGCTATCATTACATTGAAATCTGATTTTCTTTGTTGCAATGGTGCTAGAAAGTTCTGATATTGTGTTAGCTTTTATATTATAGGCTGATTTTGGTGAAATATTGTTGGTTATATTTGCTGAAATGTTCAATATGATGTTGGCGGAATGTTCACTAAAAAAAAAAAGTTTTAATTTTTTTTTTCTTACGTTGCCCAAATCCTAAATCGGTAACCCCTAAACTAAAACCTTCGCGTTTCAGGCTTTCAGCCGTTCTACTAAATCACCGACGACGGCGAGTGTATAGTGCGGTGCCATCCTCCAGTCGTCTCCTACCATTCCGCCCTCCGACTACCGTCCTCCACTGCTCCGCCGGTCCGTCATCGTCAGTTTCTAGCAGCCATATCATATATGTAATATCTTTCTCCGATTCTGTTTGTGTTTTCGTTAAATTAGAACCTTCGTTTGTGATAAATACTATGCATTAGCACCCTGTGTATAAACAAAACATACACATATACCTAAATCCTCAAGCTGGCTTGTAGATTGAAATGTCGAAATCAATAGTAAAAGAAGCAACGGGACTTGTGAAAAAGCAATGACTGAATATGCCCTAGAAACTTACGCTTCAACTTTTTCGGTTTGAAACTGACTTGGAACAAAACTCTGTTCTTCTTTGAAACCGAATCAATCCAACTATGCAAAGAAGATTTCGACTCTAAAACGCAAAACCAAAATCCATTTCTGTTGAGTCCTGTGGTTGTTTAATCGAAAATCTTGTTTTATTTTTTCTATATACGCAATGTTAATACTCCCTCTGTTCCAAAATAACAAATCTCACTGTAATCGAAAATCTTGTATTTTTTTTTTTTTGCATATTGAACTGGCGATGTTCATAGAGCAATTCATGTAGTTCTCAAAGTTCTATTTACAAGTAAAGAGTCCCATATCGATTTTGACACCCAAAGTTGAAGTATGGCTCTTCTTTGTATACTCTAAAAATTACATTTTAAGTTGCTTTATGGGTTTAAGGCTTTAAAGAAATGGGTTTGATCCATGTTCACTTGGGGTACTTCTTGAATTCATGATTGATAACAAACTTGTCACCAAGTTTTTAAATTGTTTTGCAAGGACTAACTTGCATGGATTTTTTTGATAATGTGTCTAGTAGTTTGATATATTTATGTATATTATACAATCTATATTTCCAGTAAACAACCAAATTTAGGACCTGCACCAAAGATACCAAATGTTGGCCCCTCGCCAAATGCTCACTAGAGCCCTACTTTTCCGCCACGTTAGACAATCCTCCACATCAGCAGCTTTAGTTCAAGATTATGATGAAACCCCACTCACATATCTTGAAGGCTTCCCAAAACCAGACCCCAAACATGCTGAGACCATTCACGCGGTGCCACGTGGACTTTCTGGTAAAAACATCTCAGCTAAAGAACGTAAAGCTGGACGTGTACCAAGTATTGTGTTTGAACAAGAAGATGGTCAACATGGTGGCAATAAAAGACTCATATCTGTTCAAAATAATCAAATCAAGAAACTTGTGAATCATCTTGGAAGTTCTTATTTTCTGTCACGCCTCTTTGATCTTGAAGTTAGGGCTGATGTGGAAAGTGAAGAGGTTCTTGAGAAAGTTCGCGTATTGCCTCGATTGGTATGTGATTTAGTAATTTGCTAAATGCGTCAAATAACAACGTACTTTTGTTTTTTGCATTTAGCCTATTTAGTAATCAAATGAAGATATTAAATTGTGATTTTTGAGTTTCTTATTTCTTATTTGATATTTTTATTTTTGTTGTCAGCTTCATCTTCATGCTGCTACAGATGCTGTGTTGAATGTTACATTTGTAAGAGCACCTTCTCATGCTTTATTGAAAGTTGATGTCCCACTTGTCTTTATTGGAGATGACGTGTCACCTGGATTGAAAAAAGGTATGCAAAAATCTTCATGATTTCTAGTCTTGTTTTGTTTAAATTTGTTTAGCCTACATGAACAATTGAAATTACCAGATTAACCCCGCAGTGTACTTTCCAAAATTTTATATTCTAGCATTGTACTTCTTATTTCCTTTTTATTACAACATTTTACTTATAAACTATCTCTAACTAGGACATTGCATTCTAAAAAATTACTCAATTATATTTATACAATGCCCTAATAAGAAATAAATTAAAATTATACTGCTGTATGCTATAATAAAAAATGGGAAATTGAAATTCATTACTATTTCTTTCATTTAGCCAATGACATTTTAAACATGTTATTATACCGTGTGTTATAGTTGAGTTTGTTCCTTTAAAAACCTTTTTTTTCCTATTTCTTTAATTTTCATTTAAATGTTTTAATTTATAAAACCAAAACTAACCATTTACTCTCAATCACCCAAATAACTCAACATTTATATATTTAGTTTGTTCAAAGTACCATGGGCTAAAGCATTTTTTATAACATTGTATTTTTAATAATGGACAGGGTCTTATTTAAACATCATCAAAAGAACAGCAAAGTTCATGTGTCCTGCAGATATAATCCCTCCTTTTATTGAAGTTGATTTAAGTGAATTAGATGCGGGTCAAAAGTTGGTAATGGGGGATCTCAAAGTACATCCTGCTTTAAAGCTTGTACGCTCTAAAGATGAACCCATTTGCAAGATTGCAGGGGCAAGGGTTTCTGAACAAAAGAAGTCCAAATAATCACATTCATCATCTTTGCATGTTTTTCAATGTTAGATTTATTTGCAAGCCTTTTGGTGTTTCAAGTGGTTTTTTGAGCTTTTTAAAAACTAAGGAACATGTATCTTTTAGATTATATATCATGTTTAACTTAGGAGACAAAATGAGTACTTGATGAATTTCACCCCGGAGAATAAAGCAACGTTCGTGATGGTGTTTTTGGGATTGTTTTTTGCATACGAATTTCGGTTATAGCTTAATTAAGTCATGTTTTGGTGTTAAATTTTTTTGATATAAGATTCCTAGTGATGGTTTTCAAGATTATTCGAGTCTTCTACGTATATGGTGTATTGTTTTTAAGAACGGGTTATATGATGGGGATGAGGGCATTTATGTCTTTTGGATATACGAGAAATTGAGAGCGAGTCTGTGTCCAACTTTGTTTTACCGTTTTGGGGTGGGGTAAAAATTGTGTTATACAATCGTGAATACGAAATTGATTAATGGTGACAAAAACTGATATGACACATTAACCGAACATGAAATAAACGAGTTTGCGTAAGAGATTTTATAATATCAAATTTATTAGCAATTATCCACATTTTTCCTTAAAATTTGACCTCTGTTCACGATCTGTTTTAGTCATCTTCGTAACATTTATTTGTACAGACTTCAATTTCACAGAAACCTACTCCTTAGGTTTCCAGGGACACCAACATCAACCCTAATGGATGTTTCTACAATTTACCATAATTTTTGCAATATTGCATATCAAATCTTTCCAAACTGGACCAGTCTGTGAAGAATACGTATTGACCTAGGTTAGAGGCCGAATCATGCTTCACACCTCTCTAGAAAAATATACTATACTCAATTACTGAGAATATGGCACTGGTTTCACATCAAACCGATAATTCTATAATTTATAACGATTTTTATAACACAATGTTAAAAACAATGTTTTTACCTCAATCTGCAGTTCTGATCGCGAGCCTATACATCGACTTCAATAATTCAGAACTTAAATTCCTCAGGTCAGCACCTTCATATCTATCTCCTGCATCATCTGTCCAAATTTCACGACGATCCAACGGTTCAATCTCCCGGGATCATTCATGCACTATAGCATGTTCTTAAGAATTTGGGAAAGGTTGGAGAAAAATCCGATTTTCCCATATTTATACATAACAGTTTTCCAATTTGGCACAACTAGTCCCTCAACTTGCAAACATTACACCCCACACATATAAATACATTTAAGTCTCATCTTTCATACTTAAGCCTCCAAATTAATATATGAATATTTATAAATCAGTCTCGGGTGTTACAGATTTATAAGGTAGGTGGCGGCGTCAAAGGCAAAGTGCCAAAATTTTTGCGGGACTTGAGATTTTGTAAGAAGAGTGAGGCCGGTTTCAACCACGTGTTGATGACGGCGTTCAACGATACCATTTTGTTCACTGGTGTGGGGACACGAGAGACGATGGGTAATACCAAGGGTGGAGAAGAATGAGGAGAGGTTGCGGAATTCACCGCCCGAATCAGTTTGGACAGCTTTGAGCTTTGTGTTAAATTGACGCTCAACTGTCAAAAGAAATTGTTTAAAAGTATGAAAAACATCGGATTTTTGTTTTAATGGGAAGAACCACATGGATTTGGTGAAATGGTCAACACATAGTAAAAAGTAACGATGACCGTGAAAAGAAACAGCAGGCACAGGCCCCACACATCACAAAACATAAGATCCAAAATATGACTACTTTTAATATTAGAAGAAGACAAAGGGAGTTTGGTGGATTTTCCAACAAAACAAGATTCACAAAAAATACTAGAACAATTGTTTGACAACGGTAAAGGATATCTAGAACACATGGAACGTAAAAGCTATGGATGTGGATGCCCCGGCCGATGATGCCAAACAGTGGAAGATGCACGACACGTGGAAAAGGAGACTTTGGGTTGAATGCTTGGAAAGTTGAAAGAGTAGAGACCACCATTACTTGGCCCCATGTGGAGGATCTTGTGGGTGGAAGTGTCCTTCACACAAAAAAAGGTAGCATGAAATTCAAAATAAACGTTATAATCTAAGCAGAATTGTTGAACAGAAAGAAGATTTTGTGTTATAGAGGGAACGTGAAGGATTCTTTTGAGGTTAAAGGTTTTGTTGGGTGAGTAGAAGCTGGATGAACCAATATGTAAAATGGGGAGACCCTTACCATTGCCAACGCGAAGTTTATCTTCACCATAATAAGCTTCAGAGTGATCAAGGCTGGATAGATTGGAGGCAACATGGTAATTCGAACCCGTATCCGTTATCCAAGTGTTTGAAGGTTGTGAGTTGTAGTCGGTGAAATTTGCAGATGGTCGTCGAATGGTGTTCGGGTCTCGGTTCGGGCATTGAGACGGTAGGTGTCCGATGCCACACCTGTTACATGTGCCATACACAATATTTTGATTAGATGCCCAGCTAAATTGATTGCGATTACCTTGATTTCGGTTGTTGTGGTTTCCACATGCCCGATTGTTGGGGCGATTGTTTTGAGATCGATCCCGACTGTTGTTTGACCGGTTTGTAAAGTTGGCTTGCGTGTGGTCGCTGTCGGTTTTCGAATGTTTGCTGTGGTGGTGAAAGCTTGTGCTGGCAGGACTTCTGTGGATGGTTTTGAGATCATATAATCATGATCTAATAGAAGAGCATGAAGATCAACGAAGGCAATCGCTGCTTGGCGGGCGAGAATCGTTGATTTTAATCCGTTGTATTCTTCGCAGAGACCGGATAAGGGAAGCATAACGTCTTTTTCCTTCATAGGTTCGCCGATATTTGCTAGGGCGTCAGCATATTCCTGAGCCCTAGTAAGATATGCGGACGATGATTCATCGGGTTTCATTTGAAGTTTCAACAGTTGGGTCTTCAAAGTATACTCTCGGGAGGATGTATGAGGGGCATATGCCCGTTCCAATGCTAGCCAGAGATCGCGAGATGTTGTACCTTGAACGTGTTGGAATGCACTTTCAGAAATAGTAGACAGAATAAGCATCCTTACATGAGCATCATTCAAAACCCACGTCGTGTAATCCGGGTTTACTTCGATCGTGATTATTGGTGCTGCCTCTTTATCAGGCGATGGTGTACTGAGCGAGATTGTTGATGGAGGACATACAATTGTACCGTCAATATAATCGAATAGATTATTTGTAACAAGGAATGGCTGGAGCATTGTCTTCCAGTATCCATAGTTTGTTGAAGATAGCTTGAAACCAAACTTGTGTGAATTGTGAATGGTCTTTTCTGCTTGTGTGAATGTTGCGATGGTTGTCATCTCTTGTGTGGCTGCCATCGATGAGGAGAAGGATGAGAAGGAGGTTGGCGGCAATTAGGGTTAGGCTAGGAGGAGTTGACGACAATTAGGGTTAAGCCAAGAGTGGCTCTGATACCATATCAAACGTGATGTTGTTGTTTTCCATTAATGATGAGATTACAAGTATATATATATTAAGCTATGTTACACTTAAGCACCTTCTACAATATATAAATTACTAGTCTAATATGGAGTGTGAGTTCTGTTTGGATATCAGATCGTAAGCCGGAGATGAAACAATTTCGTAAGGTGGGTGATGAAAGACCAATGACCCGGTTGCTTATATTCTCGAATTCGGTTTGATAAGCGGAGGCCGATGTTGTTTGACGTAATTTAAACAAGGTGGCTTAGTGATTTTCATACGTGGACGGGCCAAAGCGGAGTTCAAATGCTCGTGTGAATTCTGGACAATTGCCTAAAAGATTGTTGTTGGCCAAGTGTTTGTACCAACTAAGCGCGTCAATGGTAAAATAAAGAACAGCGAGGGAAAGGCGTTGTGGTGGTCGAACGGAATAATAGGTGAAGTAGTTTTCGGCTTGAAAAATCCAATCAAGCGGATTAGAGCCATCAAAGGTTGGGAGGTGAATTTTTGGTAGACGAGGCTTGTTGTTCGGTGGAGGTGGCGGCGGCGGCGGCGGTGGTTGTCCTTTGGGTTCATCGGTAGAAAGGATTTTAACAATAGTGGCAAAGGTTTATGTTTGTTTGTCGATGTGGGTGACAAGGTGGTCGAGCTTGGCAGCGGCGGCAGTGGATATTTGGATGAGAGCTTGAAGTTGTTCGTAGAGGATGGCCATGGGTTCGTCGGAGGTGGAGCCAAAATCTTTTTTAGGAGGCATTTAACGAAGATGAAAGCACCAAATGATAGCACCTAATTCGAGATGGTGGGTCTCCGTAAGAATAATAGAGAGCAAGAACAAGAATGAGACAATTTTCTTCGGGATAAGTCCAAACTAAGATTACAAAAGAATAAACATGCTTCTAAATTAACCTACATGCGTCAACTATCAAATAAGCAGGAGAAAAGCATAGAAACGTGGCCTAGTGGATTAGTGGAAATAACTAAACTAATTGCAGTTAATAATTGACTTGGTCCTCACTTCCTGCACGTGGCACGTGGGATAACAGGAGCATATATCTAAACATGTTTGTATCATCAACTCCTTAATGTATTTGTGTAAATGTGATGTATCTCATTCAGAAAGCGTGCCTTCAATATCCACAGATTCACACATGCCACCTACAAACTCATGTTTCTCCATAACAGTCACATTCGAGTAACCAAGTTTGCATAATGCATACGCAGCCGATAAACCACTCGGACCCGCCCCAATAATCCCAATCCTTGTGTCTGTATGAAACCAAGGATGTAGCTTCGAGAATTGGTCCTCTATTAATGCTCCGGTCTCCATATCTCCCTAGTAATTAAAGGTTCCTGATCATGCAAATACAAGTTACCCCTTACTCATTTCACTGTAGTGTGATGGTTAGCCTATAGGCATGACACAATGTAGAAGTATTTAAGGGTTTAAGTTTGAGTAGTAGCCACAATGTGTGAGCTTACAATTCCAATGTGAGTTGGGTTTCTTATGGACACTGGGCTCTCATGAAACCCATCTGGCGATCTGCTTTACATTTCAGATAATGCTTATGGGATGGGACTGTGTGGGCCAACTCGGCATCAAAGTTGTGATCACTTGTTGGAAAAGTAACCTTTTTGCAAAAATATTTGTTTTTATTTTAACAGGGTAAAACATTGAGCTCATTTAATTTCATTTTGTGCATCTTGAGACACACAAAATGGAATAAAATTAGTAGACACGTCCATGTCCATCTGTATCCCATTTTGTACATCACATATTAGGATCACAAAGTGATGCATGTGAAACTATGCAATATAGGAAGAAAGATATATGATACCTTCCAAAAGTAATCGTATATGTACAAAATAACAACAAATGTTTCTGGAAAATCAGTAGCAAGCTTCTTTTAGTTAGTCCATTATACATCTAAGCACAAGGGGCAAGCTAGAACATTGTGCAAATGCATGGGATATATGTTTTTATATATTATCATATAATAAAACTTTAATCTCATAGCGCTCTTTTATACTAGTAGTGGTGATCGGGATCTCCAAGACAACATGTTGTAAACTTGTATGTATTTCAACATGCAGTTAGTTAAACATCGGTTTCGACTTAATTACGCGATCAGGTACTTGATTTAATAAGTAAAGCTTGGAAGAAAGTTTCCATATGATCAGATGGATACGTATGTTGAAGGATTCAATAAATTAAGACTTCATCGCCGACGGCCGACGACTCGGTGACGCCTTACTAGATTCTCATTGTTGATTCAAGCGGAGATTGGTTCAACTGTTCTTCCTAGACCTAGATGTATGTTTGTTAACACCGTGAGAGGTTTGTATTTTCCACAAATGAGCTCCCTTGGTTAGTTATCGTAGTTATATATGCACATGAAAGTGCATGAATTACAATAGTCTGTGTCTTTATGCTCACCTATTATTGTAATTGTGTGTGTTTAGCTAGTATATATAATGGAAATTACGAGGAATCATTGCAATGGTTGTTTGGTCTACTACCTGCTCGATGAAATGCCTAAGAGAAATTGATTAAACTTTCATCTAATATTGTTGCTACTCTTATTTAGTCATCTATTTTGTTAACTTAAACAAACTAAAAGAAAAGAAATTGATGTAGTTTGATTAATATGCAGTTATATTTTTGGGCAATGATTATAATATGGTAGATGTTTAACTTCTTATTTCGTTACCTAGGTGTTATCTGGGAACTTTTTTAAAAAGATATGGGAAGGATTAACATTCTTCATGTCTTATTGCCATCATTCAAGGGAGGAAATCCATTTAGACAGGTTCTGTCGTCCATCCTTTATTTGTCAGTCCTTTTGCCATCATTCAAGGGAGGAAATCCATTTAGATGGGTGCCACAAGCAATTTTGTCACCGAGGAGCTTGATGGAGGCCCAATCATCGAGCTGATGGTATACATGTTGCTCTGCTCTTAAAATAACCACTTCGATTAGTGTGACCCTTGAAAAGTTTTAGATTTTGCACAAAGGGTACAAGTGGGTTAATTCAAAGAAGTAAAACAGAGTAAAACAAGAGTATGTAGAGAGAGAATGTTAGGTAGAGTGAAACAAGGGGTAAATTCGTGTAATGAGATCGTAATGTTTATTCAGATGAAAAGGGTATATATATGTACAGATTACATCTATTACTAATAACTAATTGCTAACAAATTCTCTAACTAATTGTAACATAAATGAGCTGAATAAATATAATGCACGTGTGTAATCTTAACATCCTCCCCTCAAGATGAACGTTGGTGAATGTCATTAAGGTTCATCTTGGACAAAAGAAACTGAAACTGTGGTGCACTTAATCCCTTTGTAAAAAGATCAGCTAGTTGTTGATTCGTTGAAATGTGTTTCGGTAATACAAAACCAAGTTTGTATTGATCTCTGACTAAATGACAATCAATGTCAAGATGTTTTGTTCTTTCATGGAAAATCGGATTTTCTGTTATATGAATTGCTGCTTTGTTATCACACCTCAATGATATTGGGATTTTGAACTGAACCTTTAAATCTCTTAGTATGTAGCTTATCCACAATAATTCACACACTGTTGCTGCCAAACTCCTGTACTCGGCTTCGCATGAGGATCTTGATACGGTTTTCTGCTTTTTTGTTTTCCATGAAATCAAAGATGTACCCATAAAGATACAATAACCAGTAATTGATCTTCGTGTGTCATTACAACTAGCCCAATCAGAGTCATTATAGGCTGTAATGTCGAATAGTGAGGAACCTTTTTCAAAAAATAAGCCTTTTGAGGGACAACCCTTGAGATACTTCAGTACATGTAAAGCAGCCTTCCAATGTATCTCAGTTGGTGAATGCAAAAATTGACTCAATTGCTGTACAGCATAACTAATGTCAGGTCGTGTAAAATTAAGATACAACAACCTTCCAACGAGTCTTCTGTATTTTTCTGGTTCATGGATAGTTTCTCCTGTATCTGCACATAATTTGACATTTTTCATAACAGGAGTAGAAACTGGTTTGGCTCCTGTAAGACCAACATCATCCAATATATCCATGATGTATTTCCTTTGGTTTATATATAAACCTTTTTCAGTTTTCAGTAATTCAATTCCCAGAAAATAACTTGCAGCCCCCAAATCTTTAATCGTGAAAGCTTTATGGAGTTGTTCCTTAACTTCTTTTATCAACATCTCATTTGGTCCTGTGAGTAACACATCATCCACATAAACCACCAATGCAATAAAAGTATCTCTTTCTCCTTTAACAAAGAGACAATGATCATGTGAAGACTGGTTAAATCCGAAACTCAAGAGTTTGTTACAAAACTCAATATGCCACTGTCTACTTGCTTGTTTTAGGCCATATAAGGATTTTTCCAACTTAAAAACTTCTCCTTTTTTTGCTTTATTATATCCTTGTGGAGGAAGCAAGTAAACTTCTTCATCTAAATATCCATGCAAAAATGCATTGTTGATATCTAGTTGATGAAGAAACCAATCATTTGATGCTGATAATGAGAGCAATATTCTTACAGTAACAACCTTTGCCACCGGTGAGAAGCTGTCAATATAGTCGATTCCATAAGTTTGATTATACCCTTTTGCAACTAATCTCGCTTTAAATCTTTCAACTGTCCCATCTGACTTCAATTTAACTTTATAAACCCATTTCGAACCAATTGGTTTCTTGTTTGGTGGTAAGGGCATAATGGTCCAGGTTTTATTTTCTTCCAGTGCTTGAATTTCTTTTTCCATGGCTTTAATCCATTCATTACTTTTGCATGCTTGTTCATAAGAAGTTGGTTCATTCAGCTTTGAAACAGAGGTTAAGAAACATTTATGTGTGTCTGTGAGAAGTGAAGATTCAATGTAAGGATATGTGGGTGGGTAATGTGGTGAGGTGAATATTTTGGCAGAATTGTATTCAGGATTATCATGAGTATGACTACAGTGCATGATGTAATCGTTATACCAGGATGAAGGTTTTATAATTCGTGTTCTGGTTCTTGTATTTGGGATATTTGGTTGAGTATTTGGAATATTTTGTTGGGTATTGGGATCAGAGGCATTTAGTGCGATATTTTCAACATGAGGTTTCACAGGAGTATGAGAAGTATTTTGAAACTCTTGTTCTGTGACTAAATCGAAGTCATCTGAATTGTAATTTTCTGATGGTATGAAATCTTGAGAATTTACTTGAAATTCATCAAATTCATCATCATTCTGAACATTTGGCACTGTAACATCTTTTACTAAAGGATCATTTTTCTTGAATGGGAATATAGTTTCATAAAAAACTACATCTCTAGACATTATCACCTTCTTTTCTTCCAAATCGTATAACTTGTAAGCCTTTTTCCCTTGATTGTATCCAATAAAACAGCACATAACTGCTCTTGGTTCAAACTTTGTCTTGTATGGTATCACATTTGTTGCAAAACAGAGACACCCAAATATCTTTAAATTTGAATAAGTAGGTTCTTTGTTATGAAGACATTGGAATGGTGTTTTCCAATCTAATATTGGTGTTGGAAGAATATTGATGATGTAGGTAGCCATTAAAATGGCGTGACCCCAAAAAATGATAGGTAAATGTGACTGAGATAGAAGGGCTCTTGCTATTTGCAATAATTGTTGATGTTTCCTTTCCACCCTTCCATTCTGTTGTGGTGAATATGAAACAGTCCTTTGGTGAATAATCCCCATTGTTAAAAAAAGTTTTTGGCAATTTTGGTTCACGAATTCACTTCCATTATCGGTTCTTATGTTTCTAACAGTTGTTTTGAACTGATTCGTAACATAAGCAAAAAAATTGGAAAGGGTTTGAAAAACTTGGGTTTTATCATTCAAGAGAAATGTCCAAACAGATCTTGAATGATCATCAACAATGGTTAAGAAGTATGATGCTCCTGTAAGAGTTTTTGATTTGTAAGGACCCCAAAGATCAACATGGATAAGTTTAAAAACTTCATCAGCATGTGATTCACTGTTAGGAAAGGGCAATCTTTTTTGTTTGGCTAAATGACAAGGAATGCAAACTTTTAATTCATCATCCTGTTTGAAAGGAATGAATTCCAAGTGTTGTAATACATATTGAGAAGAATGTCCTAGCCTTTGATGCCAAATCGAAAAAGAACTTTTATTCAAGCTATCAACAGCATTACATGACTATGTAGCATTACATGGTTTATCATTCATGTTCTTATGACTTTTATCTATGAAATTGAACAGACAATTGCTATCAAGGATGTAGAGTTTTCCCGAAATCTTCCCTTCAGTTATCACCTTTTCAGTTTTAAGGTCCTGCAAAACACAGTGTGTTGGGTAAAATTTGAACACAATCTGTCCAGTGGTTGCCAATGACTTCACTGATAACAAATTACATTTGAAACCAGGTACATACAAGACATCTTTAAGAATTAACCTTGAATTTAATTCTATGAAACCTGTGTGAGTAACAGGTTTGATTGATCCATCGGGTAAGAATATAGGTGTATACCTATTTACTGGATTTGACTTCTTCATGTAAGATAATTGGGAGCACATGTGAGCAGTTGCTCCAGTATCTAATATCCATATATTTTTATCAAATCTATCACTTCTTAATGAGTTTAATAAGGAGATATTCATACCTGCAAAATCTCCAAAGTGAGAGAAATTTGCAAAATGAGGATCCATCCTTTGATTTGACTTCATGAATTGATTAAACTGTTGAAGGAGATCATTCATGGCCTCATGATTGTCTTGACCAGACGGAACTGATTCGAGATTGTCATACAAATGATTATTATCTTGTGGACCTGTGTTTGCCATGTGTGCTGCATTAAGAGTACTTTTCTTCTTGTTTTTCATGTCCTTGTACCAATCCGGATAACCATTCAATTTGAAACATGTATCTCTTGTATGACCATTGAGTTGACAGAAATTACAATGTCTATCTCCATTACTTTTGGTCTTGTAATCAGATTTAGGTTTATACGAGGATTGCTTTCTATCGTTATTGTTTTGATTGGATGGTGTCTTCACAAGCATAGCAGACTCAACTGGAACAGAAAAATTAATCTGGACTTCCTTTTGTTTCTCAACACTCAATGCCATAGAGTATGCTTTGTGAACAGAAGGAAGAGGATTGAGAACTAAGATTTGATTTCTTAGGCTCTCGTATGTGTCATTTAGTCCCATTAGAAATTGCATAAGACGAGTAGATGAAGTAAATTCAGACATAGCCTTTGCAGATCCACAATTACACAATGGTAATTGCATAAGACAGTTTAATTGATCCCATAATTGTTTGAGTTTTGTATAGTACTTTGAAATAGAAGAATCACCTTGGTGAATTGATGCGATTTGTCTCTGCAACTGATAAATGAGAGGACCATTGCTTTCTGAGAAATGTTCTTCAAGTTCAAGCCATAACTCACGAGCAGTAGTTGCAAAGATGAATGCACCAACGATCTCCTTTGAAACCGCATTTAGTAACCATGATCGATCCATGCAATCATTGCTAGTCACGGGTATGGATAGTAAAACTTAATGTAGTGTTTTGTGTGTACATGTACTTTATGGCACATCAGTGTGCAGTTAAGTGGGACTAAAAACCCATACGTCAAGTCGTCAACCACATTGATTCTGTAAAAACCAAAATGTTTATGTCCCATCTCATTGGTTATGTAAACTTATCTTTTAAAATGTAGACTTTGACTAAAACTGCAATAACTAAAGCTGGTGGAAATATTCAAAATAGGGACCAAAATGGTTATAAAATGCATAATAAGGCCAATTTTGCAAGAAAAAGTATTTTGGGACCCAAAGTGGAAAAAAACTAAACTCAAGGACCATCTTTGTAATTTACTATAAAATATACAAATACAAATTTTAATTAGTTACAAAAAGTAAAGTACGATGCTATTACTGGATTTCTTCTTTTTGTTCTAAAAGATTTGCATGCTAAAGCACTCATGTGTGTATGTATGTGTATGTGACTGTGTGACAAAGTATGTTGTTATATTTCTTTTTTCTATGCAGATTATGTTACAATAATGAGGAAGGTTTGAAGAATTATTATTGACCCGTGAGACCTTTCTTTCTGTTACACAAAGAGGAACCGAGGAAACCAACTTGAGTTTTTTACTTTTGACTTTTGGTTCCTGACTTGGAGACCTGGTAAGTACGAGTTCTTCAATTAATTCTGACATCTGGTTCTTTTATTACTTTTAATGTTTATTATAGCTTTTATTATTATTTTTCTGTTATATTAATCAATTTTTATTTTTATATCGATTTTAGCATTTTAATTTTATCCCCAACCGTGTAGCACACGGATTAATAACCTAGTTTCACTAATATATAGCTACTTATTTTCAGATAAATATAAAGCTGATTTCACAAAAAGTAGATAACTTTCTTACCATCCCTTTATTTTGATATTGCAGGATGATTCATACTTGGAAAGTTACATTAGCACAATCGGTGTAGATTTTGTAAGCATTAATTTAACAACTTTTCATGATGACATAATTACTATATGTAAGATTACTCTTTTACTAATCATAAATTCATAATGTCTCTTGTATAGAAAATTCGCACTGTGGAACAGGATGGCAAAACAATTAAGCTCCAAATTGTAAGCTTTCATATTTATTCAGCCATTATCAAAACTTTAGATATATGTTATATTTATAATTTACTACTACTTTTTAGATTCTTTTTCACTGCATTAAATTTCTCCATTTGGAAACAATAGTGATCAAGGGGATTAATTGATATTTCTCAACTTGTTCTCATTGATTGTCTCAAAGGAATTTATTAATTTTTCTCTAGTTGCTTTCATTAATCAACAATTATCAAAATGGAAGGGATCTTATCATAAGTTTTAAATCTACCGGGGTTTATCAACAATTAAAGGATATCATATACATATAATAATAATACAAATCTTGTTTCCAATAATAATTTCCAGCAAATTTTTAATCTCTATAAATATCACCAAAAACTAATGAAATCAGTTATCAATCTAAAACCTCAAAACCTAACCGTGTAAAATAAGAGCCGAACGACGTCTTTGAATCATCGAAAATCGGTCCTTATCTCTTGCCGGAGACTGTTGCTCGTTGCTTCACCGGAACAATTGGTTTTTTCTGTCTTGAAATTTTGCCGGTGGTTCGATGAGTCCGTCGTCCGCCTTTCATAGTTTCTTTATATCTGTGTCGCTATAACATGTTAGTATAATAGTACCTTTATGCTACAAGTTGGGGCTAGCCCACTTGGCTAACAAGGAGTGTTACTAACAAGGAGGTCCAGGGTTGAAACCCTGACACTAACATAACAAGGAGTAATTTAGGAGTAGGATTGATTTGCTGTTCAAAAAAAATAGTACCTTTATGCTTTTATTCTCTAATTTCTTTTATCCATAAAATTTTAATGTGTAGAGTGTTGCAGTCTTTATCAGTCAAATGTCAATGCCTATAATCTATATTACTTTTTACTGTTTCTGTTTGTTTTCTATTTAGAAAATAGGACTAGGGTCGGCAGAACTCAAATAGGGGTGGGGAGAGCTTCCATTCTTTTGACTTTTAGCCTTTTTATTAGGGTAAATTGCATAAAAGTTATTGATTTTTTCGATTTTCTTGATTTTGATACTGTATTTTTAGTTTTTGCAATTAAGTCATGATGTTTTCAAAAAAATTGCAATTAAGTCATTATGTTTTCCAAAAGTTACGAAAATGACCATATGACATGATAGCAACAAGTCATATGGTTAGATTTGCAATTTTTCAGAAAACATAATGACTTAATAGCAAAAATAAAAAAACATAGTATCAAAATCTAGAAATCTGAAAAAGTTAGCGACTTTTATGCAATTTACCCAATAATTTATACAATTTAATCAATTTACATGTCTCATACGTAGGGACGAGTGTTTTTACCAAATTACCGAACCGGAATCGGTTAGGATTGGCTTAGGTTATTCGGACCGGTTCCCGGTTTTCATAAATGGTCTTATTCGGTTATCGGGAAACCGGTTCCCGGGTCCTTCTTATCCGGTTAATCCGGTACTATAAAATCGGAACCAAAAATTGAACTTAAATCTTAATGTTCTCGTATACCCTAGTCCATACATATCCTGATTACGTGAATACAACTTCATGGCTAAAGTTCAACTCGCAACTCTTAAAAGCAGAATCTGATTATACGATCAAAGCAGTCGTAAACGACATTACGACTTCAATGTTAGGTAGGCCGTAGGCATACATACGATCAAGACATTCCAACAAAGTTTTATTTGTTTATTACGAGATATTATAAGTCTCTATTGATATGAAGTATTTTATTAGAATTAATGTTAGATACAATTTACATCCTTCTTATTTACGTTTCAATAAATAAATTCAATTATTTGTGGTTCCAGTTTTACATATGCGGTTCGGTTATCGGTTCTCATAAAACGTCTTATTCGGTTATCAGTTTTTCCGGTTCTGGACTGATTCGGTAAATTGCATAAAAGTCGCTAACTTTTTCAGATTTCTAGATTTTGACACTATGGTTTTTTTTTGTTATTAAGTCATTAAGTTTTCTGAAAACTTGCAAATCTGACCATATGACCTGGTAACCTGTTGCCACATTTCATATGGTCATTTTTGCAACTTTTGGAAAACATAATGACTTAATTGCAATTTTTTTGAAAACATAATGATTTAGTTGCAAAAAACTAAAAATACAATGTCAAAATCGAGAAAATCGAAAAAATTAGTGACTTTTATGCAATTTACCCTTTTTATTATTAGGACTAGTTAATCACTTAATTGACGAAGCATCCATTTTTTGTCATATTAATTACTTGATTGTTATTAATTTATTAGTTAACAGTTGGTGGTTATCCAACTTTAAAAGGCTTTGTATTGTGAATATACTTGAAACGCAAATACAAGTTATAAACTGTTAGTTTTTATAAGTTATGCAATTTTATTAAAAATTAGAAGGGATTATTATTAATTTATTACCGATATATATTATTAAGTTATTGATATTCTTTTTGATTTAACAAAAAAGGATGCCTCCAACTAGAAAATTTGAATTGGGTTGTTCTAAACGTAAAAGAAAACGACAAGAAGAACGATTTATTGATAGTCAAAGAGGAGCTATCAATCGTTTTATTATCAAACAAGTGTCGGAATCTCATCGTAATGAAGAACCAATTGTGGAAGAACCTAGAGAAGAAGAAGATGAATTGCGGGTGCCAAAAAATATGGATGAAGTTCATGAAGTTGTGATGAACCTAGAGAAGAAGTTCATGAAGCTGTGGATGAATCTACAGAAGAAGTTGAATTGCGAGCGTCAGATGAAAACATAGCTAACTTGAACAGTGATGGTGATGACAAAGAAGATATTCCAGTGAACATCTATGATCCTAGAATTTGGGATACCATTGATACAAGATGGAGAGACTTATTAGTGAAAAATGGACCTATAAGAGATATGTTAACAGGTAAAGGTCGTAACGATGGAAGAAATAGACGTTTCCGTTCAGATTTTTATAATAAGTACTTACCAAATGGAGAAAAACACCATAGAGATTGGCTTGTATACTCCAAAGATCTTGATAAAGTATTTTGTTTCCCATGCAAGTTGTTTAAGAAGAAACGACAACCAAGTAATCTAGCACATGATGGGAATCATGTAATCTAGCACATGATGGGATAAATGATTGGGGTCATCTTTCTCATAGTTTAAAGATGCATGAAAGTAGCATCTATGGAACCAGAAATAGTAGGAACAGATTGAGCATAAGATTTTTTTTATGGAATTAATGGTGATTTTTACAAAACATGGCTGCACACTTGCCTTTACAACATTGTCTTACATTTATGTTTTCTTTCCGCCCCACCCATTAAGCACCCAGGATAATTTTCACCCAAATTAGGAATATACTCGATGGTAGCATCTATGGAACCAGAAATAGTAGGAACAGATTGACCATAAGATTTTAAAGCAGGAGGTTGCAAAGGATTAACCACGTCCTTCCTATTATCAACGAGGTTTTGCGACCGCCCGTTGCGACTGCCCGTTGCGACTTCTTGCATTTTTTCCAATTAGAGGCTAAATGCAAGAAATATCATTTTCACAACTTGCATCAATTCATTAAGTATGACATCAAGAACAACATTGTAGCCGTCTTCTTCAATCACCTGAAAATGATAAAATAAAAAAAACAAACGATTAATTAAAATATCAATCCTTTTATTTATCCATTTTTAAAGAAAAAAAAAAAAAGATGAATCCATATACCACTGTAGAAACTCATCCTTCATGAACTCCAACGATACCATATTCAAAAGCTTCATACACATGTCACGAGCACTTAATACTGTTGGTGAATACATTAGCAGCTAATCTTGCACATGTATATGAAATATGTATTTCAAAAACAAATCAAGTACAGTTCGGTGTGATTTTTTACTAAAACTTAAACCAAATCGAAAATTTTTGATTTCTTAGGGGTTTAACTTTTTTTTTTTACTTCTTATTGAGTACCAATATATAGTTGGATAATAAACAAAAACTTGCATTAGTGTCGTTAGCAATATGTGTTGCTTCAAAATCCAATAATTATATGTAATAAAACATGATGCTTGAAGTCGCAATGCAGCGGGATATCAACAGCCTACTTTTTGGTTTTTATATTTTTGTTAGTGTCCAAAAAAATCAAAATCGAAACCCAGACCGTTCATAAAACCAACTGTTCGGGTTTCAACAAAATGAAAAAAGCCGTAAAAATTAATAATTAATAATATCAAAATTAATACCAAAACATGACCGCCAAAATGAAATAAATAAGCCAAAAGTATGACCAACACTAATACAATCACCAATTTTAAAGCACCGTGTAACATCCCAGTTTTTATGACAATTTAAAAATTTTAGAAAAACAATTTCAATAATAAAACATCACTTTATTTAAAAATCTTCAAATGGAAACATTACTCAAATCATTAAAACCATTTTATTATCAACATAACTCAACATTTAGCGGAAGTCAAATCTAACATAAAGTCAAATCAAAACATAAATCTCCATAGAAGCTGCACGAGTGTGTACACGTCACGCCTTGCCAACACCCGCATCTGAAAAACCTGAAATAGTAATTTTATAGGGAAAGGGTAAGCACGCTGCTTAGTGAATTCAACACATACACTGCATGTCCATCACACATACTCTACCCCTATGATAGGCACACCACACAATAAAGGCACACAGCACAACAACAAGACACAATACAACTATAACACATATCATGATCATTGCACCCAGCTAAATCATGGTTCACAGTACAACCACTAATCACAGCACAATCATGGCACCTAGCTCAATCATGGCACCCCGCTCCATGATGGCACCCAGCTCAATAATTGCACCCAGCACCCTCACAATACATCACATATCATGATACCCAGCTCAATCATGGCCCCCAGCTCCATGAATGGCACCCAACTCAATGATGTCACTCCACACACTCACACACCTACTAAGAACTTCCTATGGCCTGTTACTACCCACCTACATCCTAAACAGCACACACGAGCTACAGTAAAGGATGTACAACTTTCATACAATGCAGTGAAGAACTCACCTTAAAGCAGCAAAAGAAGAACTCCACACAGCGACTCCGAAAATCCCACCGAGCTCCACACGAGCACCTTATACACCTATAAGGTATTTTAAGTTACTACATAGTATAATAACTAATCTCATTATAAGTAGATACTTATTAGATGTTTTAGTCAAGTTTGGGTAAGCTCGAACACCCATTACTATCCCTAACCCACCACCAAGGTTCAAAACCACAAAAAGAAAGGTTTGACAGCAATGCTGATTTTTGGCCCATAACCGGATTTGCAACAGATGACCAATGAAAACTCAGGGATTATTGTGACAACAAAAATTTTATGTAAAGTAATAGATAAATGTAAGTATAGTTGAGGTTTAAAAGTTTAATGATTATGTACATCAAAAGTATAATACAAAAAGGCAAAATGGTCAAAAGAGGTAAAATATGGGAATTAATATTTTAAGACAATTTATTTTGTCATAATGAAGTGTTACTTTAATTGGAAACATGTCTTGAAAGCCCGAGGGCAAAATGGGAAACTTGGAGACTAAAAGTGAAGAAAATATTCGTTAATCTTTAAAAATTTGTATCTCAAAATCTATATGAAATTGGGGAAAGTTCATCAAGAAGAATTTGGTAGGTTTTGAGGTAATAAGAATATAGGAAAAAGATTCGGATTATTTGGGGTTATAACGAAGAAGTTATGACGTGATAAAGTTGGCAAAAAAGTGACAAAAATGGCCAAAGAGTCATTTTCAAGGGTTAATAACAGAAAATCTATACACATTTAGACCTGAGTCACTAGAGCAAAGTTGTAGATCTCGTTCCCACCTTTCTAGAGGTATAAAGTTTGCAAGTTTTGGATTTCGTACGAAGAAGTTATGCCCTTGCAAAGTTGAAAAAAAAATAATAAAGAGAAGCTAGAAATTTTTCTAGACTAAGACAACTCGTCTTAGTCTTATAAAATCAAGTAAAACTTAGACTAAGATGACTCGTCTTAGTCTTAAGTCTGGAATTAAGGGCATTTTTGTCATTTCTCTTTTAAAAGCAGCCAATGGCTTTACCAGCACACCTGGAGCTCGTTTTTTAGCCTGGTCATGTGAATTCAAAGTCAGAAAAGGGAATTTGGGGAGAAAGAGTTACGCACAGCAAGAGAAAAACACACACACATCGATTGTGTGTGTGCGCTAAATCTGCAATCGGGAGAGGGAAAGCGTAGGTTTTGAGCAGCGATTTTGTGCGGAAAGATCAAGTTAACCTCCTGATTTCAAATTTTTGGCCAAGGTTTAAAAGGTACATGTTTAATCTTCAAACCCTAGCTTCTGAGATCAAAAATGCTTGATGCATGTCGAATTTGGCAAGTTAATGTTTATGAGAATCTCCTATAGGTCCGATTTTCATAAAGATAGTCAAGAACACTTCTGATTTTTTCTGATTTGGGACAAGTTGAAGGTAAATTCATAAACCCTAAGTAAGATATCATCTTCTTAAGCTAGAAAACCCAATTTTCTTGTTGGGTGTTTACTGTAATCCGAATTTCAGATTATGGATGAGATTAATTCAGTGATTCCATCTATTAATTAGTGTTCTAATCATCAAAGAAACACATTACATCCATTGCATGTTGTTAATTTCAAGAATGGTGATTTTTGAACTCAAGAACCCTAGATTTTGGGTTTAACAGATTTACAATGATTTTAATGTTTTTATTAAGTCACAAATGTTGATTTAGATATAAGAAAACACCTGGTGTTGTTTGTTTCTGGTTACATCCGATTCTGATGCAAATTGAAGTAACGAGTAATTTTTGAACATGGAATGGAATCATTGATTCCATGGTTGAAACTCTATAAAGAATGGTTAGATAGGTCTTGGAATGATTCCCTTGAGGATTACCAATGAATTAAGTGCTTAATGGGTTAAAGAATGACCTTAAGTATATGAAATTGTAATTTCGTAGGTTATATAATTTCATAACGTATAAGAATGAAAGTAAGAAAGTATTCTGACAGAATTTTTACGTCAACTTAAACTGTAAAACTGTACAAATATACAAGGCCAAAAATTGTGTGCCATATATGAAAAGAAACCTACAGATGTCTAGTTTCTAAATCAAAAAGCGGTGAGTCATTTCGATTTTCCTAGAGTGAGCTATGTCGTTTTTCGTACAGGGTATCCTGTTTCGGCAGATTCTGTCCCACTTGGGAATATGAATGTATATGTTAATATAATGTTCAAAGAATTGAAAGAAAACCATTCCTAGCATATAGGGATGTATTATGAGTAATTAGAAGTGTTAAAGAGCACGATGGAAGTCTAAATGAACTAATGAAAGAAGTTTAGAAATGTTATAATATGCATACAAAAAATAATCTTATTGGTTTTATGATTATACCTTGAGCATAAAAGGTTATGGTTATGTAATTTATAAAGGAAAGAATTTGTTATGGAAATTAAGAGTATGTAAAAGAGTTTATGAATATCACAAGCATATTGTGATATGAATCTATTAAGATGTAGATTAAGAGGTCTTTAATTGCTATTAAGGCCTAGTTTGTATTAGCTAGAATGTTAAATGAACTCTTAGGTATTAATGAGTAAAGTTGAAAGAAAGGAAAAGACAACGGGAAGAAGTAATCCTAGTTAGACTTCTCTAACTAGCCAAGGTGAGTACATGAGGATTTTTACTGGGTACATAGCAACAAGTTTTAACTACTACATGTTTTATGTTAAATGTTATGTTTATTATTTTATGAGTAATAGTTTTCCCAAATGGTTTTAAAGCTTGAATTAGCAAGTATTAACAAAGTTTTATGTGACTTCCAACTATGAAATGATATGCAAGTTTATCTATCAATGACATGCTTATGAAAGTTTACCGTTATGTGTTGAAAGTATGATTTGATATTAAGCTGGAAATGATTTGAAAAGTATATTTTGGCATCAAGCCATAAAGATTTGAAAGTATGTTTTGGCATTAAGCTATAAAGAATTGAAAATATGTTTTGGCATCAAGCCATAAAGATTTGAAAGTATGTTTTGGCATCAAGCCATAAAGATTTGAAAGTAAGATTTGGCAATAAGCCATATTGTTATGAAAGAAAGTTTTAGGCATCTAGCCTCAATGCGTTTTTAATGGACTGGTATTATGATATGAAATGCACAGTAATATGAAGTAATGGAAATGTTCTTGTACCCGGGGGATAACGTTCCCGCAAGGGAATCCAGAGGAGTCTACTGGGGTGGTACCAACCCCTTCGCGAAGTAGATTTCCTAAAACTATATGACGCTAGGGTGGACTGATTATGTTCTTTCCATCCTAGTCCAGACTTGGGGTTAATGCCCTAAGTATAAAAAGCACGCATGTTTAGATACCAGTCAAAGCATGTGATATGACGCTGAGATGGTTTGATTATGTTCTCACCATCTCAGTCCAGACTTGGGGTATCACCAAGAGTGATTAAGGCCCTAAGTATAAAAATACTATCATGATCAAATGCCAGTCAAACTAAAGGAAAGAAAAAGAAAGACACTGCGTTTCAAGTTTTCTTACTTGATTGTTTAAAGGACTTTGAAAGCAAAATATTTTCACATGACGTATGAAAGGTTTTGACAACTAGTGTCATTATATGAAAACTGTTCATAAAGGTTTGAAAGTTTAAGTAATGAAACTGTTATGTTGGTAAGATTTTTATTAAATTTATTATGGAAAGGCTTTACAAGCAAAATGACAATGTGCTTCAATTATAAAGGTTTTGCTAACAAGTATTATGATATGATTTGTTTATGATCTATATAACAAACAGTGGCAATACATTATTTGCTTACAAAGGTTTTGAAAATGTTATATGTTATGTTTACAATTGTTTGAGTCTAAAACCCATGTATCTCACGAGACATATTTGTCTTACGTATCTTTGTTTTAAATGCTATGTACTCAGGAACATGAAGTTTATTACCAGATGATAGAAGAAAAAGACTTAGAAGATGCCACTTGGAATGTAGATAGAAAGAGGATCAGAAGATAGAGTACTTATAAAGCGGTATAGTTATGATGTATAATTGAGAGATGTGATGCTTATGGTTAGAACAACCCTTGTAGTTGTATTGTAAATTCTTGCTATGTTCCGTAATACTTTTTGGCTATCTTGATTTTGAGTCGAGTCAGTATGGATTTTATCCATTTAGCCCAAAGGTCATGCCGAATTTTTGGTAGAATTATTGTGTAATTACGGAACATTAGCTTTATGATGTTTTAAGGCTTTACTATGGTTGTTATGATCTGAGTTTGTAACCCCCAAAGTTCTTTAAATACTTTTAAACTTAATTGTTTTGTTGGGACCGGAATTTCAAGGCATGACACGAGGTCATGAATAACATTTTGTTTATTAAGAAACACACTTTTTGAAATATGAGATTTTTCAGCTATTGCGCTTTTAAAAAAAATTATGAAAAATTTGGGGAGTTACAATTATATCTAATAAAAATCATGTTGAAACTAGACCCGAGGAAGAGATCACAGGGCCTGACCTCAGGTCTTTTACATTTTCCATTTGCAAATGAAAAATCCACCAAGTGACCACAAATCACAAAAATAGTCACAAGACCCACCCCCAAAGATATCAACTAAGAATGAGAATTAGAAGGACTTAGGTTCTGAAATTTGGTGAGAACAAACTAGACACTTATATAGAACTTTTCCCACTGACCTTGCCCCTAGATGATTCTCCTACAATCATTTATGAATTTTACAAGACAGAAGTCACTTAGGTTCCCAGTCAGTCAGTGGAGATTGCAATTTTCACATGACTTAGGGTCTAAATCAATAAGTACCCTTTGAAGTGAACAAACTAGACACAAATACAAATTCAGGGACATAAGACTCAACTCAAACGGACACAAACACGATTTTATATGAATTTAACAAAATTGGTCAAAACAGTGGGGTTCCATACTTTTCATATATCACACTAAGGTTTAAGCTCTAACCCATTAAGAACTTTATTAAGACCATCTAAGGTCTGAAATATCTCCAAAGAACACCCCCCCCCCCCCCAACAACCTGATAGAAAAGATCATGAAACCTACTAGACCTAACACATCCAAAAACTCACACACCTAAACACACATTGACAAGCGTGTTAGGTGAATGGCTAAAGGATTTGCATACTCAACACCCAGCTCATGCATGGGATTAATTAAGAGCGTTAAACTAGGCTCACAAACTGAATAAGAGATCTCAAGAACAACCATCCACACACAAAAACAAACTCACGTGAAGATGATGGTGGTGATGGAGGAGATGAGACAAACTCTAAGAGAACATGAACTTACTTGGGGATTAGATCACAATACTTGGATTTCTCCCTCTTCTTTCCTTCTTTTCTTCCCTTGCTTCTCCTCCTTGTTGTCTCGACCTTGCTGCTGTCCTTCCTCAACTTCACAGAAAGGAAATCCCGCCAAGACCTTCCCGATTTCTCCTCTTCTCGACTCACTTGGAAACCTCGATTGTCCTTTCTTTTTTTCCTCGGTAAGAACAAACAACGAAGGGTGGGAGATGGGTTTAGGGTACTCGACTAACACCTCAAAGGGCTGGATCAAGGTCTTGGGCGGCTGAATCCTATACCACCGAAGGCCACAAGGGCCGAACACTCCACCCTCGAGAAACAGCCCACGACAACAGCCCTCACACTCTTTTAATTCATGCGACTTTGCTAAAATGACCATAATGGTCCCTATAGTTTGCATCTTGATTTTTATTTAACCCAAAGCTTCATAATTTCACATTTAAAGTTTCTATTAATGACAATTAGCCCCCCCTCCCCTTCATGTCTAAGATATATTTTAGAAAGATGAGAATTATTTTCTTTTTGTATAATTATTATAATATAAGAATTTGTCGTAATAATCGGGATTTGATTCGACGATTCGATTCCAGAATAAAGTTTATTTCCTTTTCCTTTAAAATACGATACTAAATAATTGAGGTTAAGTATAATTGCTAACGCCGGAAAATGGGGCGTTACACACCGACACTTGAGAACTCGTGTTACTATTTTTTTTATAAAAGTACATTGCTTTAATAGAAATTGAAGAGACTTTAAAACGTGGTTTGATTGAATACTGTGTGAACAGTTGGTACAACCTTCAGGTACATCCTAGTTGGGGTTATTTGTGTCCATTTCACACTAAAAATCAACATAACTTATATAAATGAGAAAACAAATATTAGAAAATTAACATAACTTATATAAATGAGAAAACAAATATTAGAAAATTAACTATGAAATGAGAAAAGATGAACATACCCATCAAGTGGATTCAAGACACCTGGAAAATAACTGTGTTGAAAATACGATAACTGATCTCCACGAATAAGGTTTTTAAGCCTATTACCGTGTGACAGATATGTATTTTATCTATAATATGCGGAATAAATAAGAGTTGCGAAATAAAATAAAACGGTAAATCTAAACTAGACAGTATTTAAATAGACAGAAAGCGATAAATAAAGTAAAAGTTAGAAGTTAGAGGTTAGATGTAATAAACGCCATTATCAACGATAACGTGTTTTTACAATAAGTAAAAAGGTTAGAAGTTAGAAGTT
Organism: Cichorium intybus; assembly: GCA_023525715.1. Classification (NCBI taxonomy): domain Eukaryota; kingdom Viridiplantae; phylum Streptophyta; class Magnoliopsida; order Asterales; family Asteraceae; genus Cichorium; species Cichorium intybus. Next base: position 161,258,136 of record CM042009.1, on the reverse strand, counting down.
AGAAGTTAGAAATTAGATGTTAGATGTAATAAACGCCATTATCAACGATAACGTGTTTTTACAATAAGTAAAAAGGTTAGAAGTTAGAAGTTAAATGTCTCGGTTAAATACAGTCCACATATGTTTTGGTTGTCACGGTTCAATTCGGATGTATTGGAGATTTGGTACAGTTGATTTATAACAGTTTAAATAAATCAATAACGACACGGATAATTTTAAAAGAACTTATCGATAGCTGCGGAAGATAGCGTTTTTCTTGATATGTCGATTTCTTGTTCTTCACGGTAAGATGAGGTTTAGGTGATTTTTGGTGTCGGGGAGAGGTTGTTTAGAGGTTTGGAGTTTGGTGTCGGGTAAGGGTTGTTTGGAGGTTTGAAGTTTGGTGTCGGGTGGAGGTTTTGTTTCTTGCGGTTTTGCGGTTTGATCCTCGTTGCCAAATGCAGAAATATCAGAATTTTGAGCTGTTTGGTCGTGGATTAGAGTGTATGGAGCTTGGATAATATGTGTGTGTTGTACAAAATCAGCTAGAGGAAGCCTCTATTTATAGTCTGTTCCAGCGAAGATCGGGTCGCGATCTGCTATGGGATCGGGTCGCGATCTCGAGTGGTTCCCTGCTTTTGTGCTGGCCACTACCCGACTCGGTGGAGTGTGGTAGGTGGGTAGGGTCGCGATCGATATGAGGATCGGGTCGCGATCTGGTCGGGTCGCGATGGGGAGGACGATCGGGTCGCGATCTTGTCGGGTTGCCGTCGGTTCGCGATCTTTGGTCAGCATAGTGTCACGTGTGTGTCATCACGATCGGGTCGCGATCTGGGTTGGATCGGGTCGCGATCGGCACTGTTCCAGCCTTTTTCTTCTTTTGTTTTGATTTTCTTCATTTCGCGACACATGAGCTGTTGGGTCGCGATTGCTGTCGCTGGGTGACATTTTTGCTCTTTGGTACATAACGTCATTTTCTTCCGGTTTGGTTGATCTCGAATTTATGCAATCTGAAATAAACTGTTAATAAAAACATTTCGACTTATTTCAGTGATGGTCACATAAAAACATAAAAAACATTATTCAACAATTTCCCCCTATGTGATCATTAATGAAATGAGGAGAAAAATGTTTGATTGAAATTCTTGAAATTTGGATAAGACATTTATAAAACCATATCACTTGTTTTGAAAGAGTGTGACTAGATTTTACTTATGTTTTGAAAAATGTTTGTCAAAAATATTTGTTTCTGAATCACAGTCTCGAGTTCGATTATCAAAAGGTTTTTGTATATGTATTTTCATAATATTCCTTAAGATTTTATAGCATTTATAAAGACGACAAGTGATCTTAATAGGTCGATTCAGATGAACGCTCATAGGTATAACTCACACTTGACTGAGGTGTTTGTTTGTTCTGGGTGCAGAACTGGTGTATAATCACTAAAGATGAGTGATATCTCTCAGTTTGAAGGTGTTGACTTATGCTTAATGTGGATTTATACCTATATACTTTAGTCACTTGGTCTTCATATTAGATAATCAATCACATAAGACTGGTTTCGGCATTACTCAGCGGGTTTCTTCATTCATGCCATTGATGTTCACTCTCTCTCCGTCGGTAAATACTTGTAGAGGGGTTTAGAAATTTTTATAGTGCAGTTTGCAACTAAGAATATTCAATTATGAAGGCTACAGTATCCCGGTAAATCTTTGGTTTTGACAGCTATATTTGATAAAGTATTTTGAAAATTCGTTGTTTTGAGAGGTGTCTGTCTTGATGGATTGTTGTTGTAAATCTTCTTTTTCTTTGGTGATGTGTTCACCTTTGTCTTTATCTTTTCTTGATTTGTGTGAATACACCTTGTGTAAAAGATATCTGATGTGGTTACCAATTGTGATTTGTTGACAGCATTTGTTGGATATGACTTTGTCGTTTCTTCATTTGTCAGATTCGTTATGCCAGATGATTAGTCTTTTCTTTGAAGTGGTTTGATTGAGGATAGGGATAGGTGATATAATAGACAGTTTGTCTAATATATAAGAAAATGAAAGTATCGTCCCTGGTCATTTTGATATCTAAGCAAAAATGAGACTAGCATCACGGTATAGGAGTATAAATCCTATAAGTCATAATGAAAACACCTTTGCTCACAGAAATGAATTCCACTTAGCAGTTAAAGACGAGGCACAATTTCTCACATGGGTTTGGTTTTCATCTGAATCTCCTGATCTTATGTCCCTTTACAGATAAAATCGTTATAATTGAAATAAATTCAAAGGGAATAGGAGAATGTACATAACAAAAATGTTTGAAATTTGAACCTTCTCTTTAATTAAGAATCAATATAACTGAGAACATTCATCGAGCATAAGTATCTGAAAATTTAGTCAAGAAGATGTTAATCACATGGTTCTATAAAAGCTTATTATGACAAGTCTTTTATTGTATTTTTGAAGATTTGTTTTTCTGAATGTTTTTGGAAATTTTGGTTATTTGAATGTTTTTGGAAAATTTTGTTTATGAAAATAAACACTCTTTTGTACAAACAAAAAGTAAGAGATTAGGGATGGATGTTATCTGGATTCAACATTCCTAGACGGCCTAGGAAGTATTGAAACTTGGTTTCGTCTAGAGCCTTAGTAAAGACATCGGCAATTTGATCTTCGGTGTTTATGAAGTGCAATTCGATATGACCTTTTTGTATGTTGTCTTTGAGGAAATGATATCGAATGTCGATGTGCTTTGTCATGGAATGGTGCACGGGATTGTGAGAAATGGCAATTGCGCTGGTTGAGTCACAAAATATGGGAATTTGTGATACTTTGTAGCCATAGTCACGTAATTGAGTTTGCATCCACATGACTTGTGAAGAGCAGCTTGCGGCAGCTACATATTCAGCTTCTGCGGTTGAAGTGGACACGCATGATTGTTTCTTTGAAGTCCAGCTTACCAGTCTGCCTCCAAGAAATTGGCAAGAACCAGATGTGCTTTTTCTGTCTAGTCTGCATCCTCCATAGTCGGAGTCGGTGAAGGCATTAAGCTGAAAATCAGAGTTAGCTGGATACCAAAGGCCAAGAGATAGAGTTCCTTTAAGATATTTGAAAATTCTTTTCACAGCTATGGCATGAGATTCCATAGGATTGGCTTGGTATCTGGCACAGACACATGTAGAGAACATGATGTCGGGTCTGCTGGCTGTGAGGTATAGGAGTGATCCTATCATTCCTCGATATTTCTTTTGATCAACAGGCTTGCCATTTAAGTCTGCATCTAATTTGTAACCAAGGGCCATTGGGGTTTTTGCTGTATTTGATTTGTCAAGAGAAAAACGAGTTAGAAGATTTTTAACATAATTTTCTTGATTGATGAAAATTTCATCTGACGATTGTTTGACTTGTAGTCCAAGAAAAGTAGTCATTTCTCCTATCATGCTCATCTCAAATTTGCTCTTCATCAAATCTGCAAACTTGATACTCAAGGATTCATCAGTAGAACCGAAAATAATGTCATCGACATATATTTGAACGATTAACAGATGTTTATTAAAAATTTTACGAAAGAGAGTTTGATCAATTGAACCTCTTTTGAATCCTGATTCTTCTGGAAATGTTGACAATGTTGAATACCAGGCTCGAGGTGCTTGTTTTAAGCCGTAAACTGCTTTTTGTAACTTAAAACTGTGATTTGGGAAGTGTGGATCTTCAAAACCTGGAGGTTGTTGAATATACACATCACGATCAATCTCTCCATGTAAAAATGCACATTTTACATCCATTTGGTAAACTTTGAAGTTCTTGTGTGCTGCATATGCTAGAAAGATACGAATGGCTTCGAGTCTTGCAACTGGAGCATAAGTTTCATCGTAATCGATTCCTTCTTGTTGAGAATAGCCCTTGACGACAAGTCTTGCTTTGTTTCGACAAACTATGCCTTGATCATCAGTTTTGTTTCTGAAAACCCATCTTGAACCTACTACAGTAACATCGGGAGGAGTAGGAACAAGATCCCATACTTGGTTTCTTTCGAATTCAGCTAGTTCTTCTTGCATGGCTTTGACCCAGTCTGGATCTTTGAGAGCTGAATGGATGGTTTTGGGTTCTGTCATGGATAAGAATGCTCCGTATAAACATTCGTTTGAGGTAGCGGCTCTTGTTTGAATACCAGAATTGGGATCTCCTATAATTTGTTCTGCAGGATGATTTCTGGTCCATTTGTTTAGGCGAGTTTTTTCAGGTATTTCGATTGGTGTTTCTATGTCCCATTGTTCTTCTTGGTCAGGTGATTCTGTTGGGAATAGATTTTGGTTGTTGTCAGATATGTCATTTTGGATTATGGGGTGAGAATGAGGTAAAGAAGGTTCCCCCATAGATGATGCACTGGGATCATTTTGAACAGGTGGATTGGGAGTGTTTAAAGAAGGATTTAGTGTTGGTAATTCCCCCTCGACTTGACCTGCATTTTCTTGGTTTGATTGTGAAGTTTCTGCATCGGAGGTTCCTGTAGGAATTGTAGAAGATGTTAGAAATTCAGAACTATAAGCGGTTTTGGGTTGTTCAAAAAGTAAATCAAGATCAATTTCTATGTCCGTAGAAGGCATTTGTTGAATTGGATTTTGAAAAATATTATCGATCATTTTAGAAGCAAAATGTTTACGATCCAATTTCCTGACATAAAATTCATCGAAATGAATATCGGTACTTTCTTCAATTACTCTAGTACGTTTATTCAGTACTCGATAAGCAGCTGAGGTAAAAGAGTAACCAAGGAAAATTCCTTCGTCTGATCTTGATTCAAATTTTGAAAGGTGATCTTTGTTATTCTTTATGAAGCATCGACAACCAAAAATATGAAAGAATTTGATGTTTGGTTTTCGGTTGTTTTAGACTTCATATGGTGTTTTATGAAGTTGTTTATGGATTAAAGAACGATTTTGAGTGTAGCAAGCTGTGGCTATTGCTTCTGCCCAGAAGTATTGTGGCAGATCAGCAAAGATGAGCATTGATCTTGCAGCTTCGCACAGAGTTCGGTTCTTTCTTTCAACAACGCCGTTTTGTTGAGGAGTGTAAGGGGCTGAGAAGTTGTGTTCGATGCCTTTGTTTTTGAGAAATGAGTCTAGAGTTATGTTTTTGAACTCTAAACCATTATCACTTCGGATTCTTCGAACTGGTCGTTTGAGCTTTAATTCAATCTGTTTGATGAAGTTGATTATTTCTTCAGGTGCTTCTGACTTTAGCCTTAAAAAGAAAACCCAAGTAAAGCGTGAGTAATCATCAATAATAACAAGGATGTATTTCTTCCCTTTTATGCTTTGGGTTTTTGCAGGGTCGCAAAGATCAATGTGCAATAATTCTAGTGGTTCGGATACACTAGATTCAGAAATGCTTTTATGAGAGGATTTGGACAGTTTTCCTCCTTCACAAGCTGCACAAAGAGTTTCATTATCAAGTTTCAGAAGCGGCAGTCCGCGAACAAGATCATTTGCAATCAACTTGTTGATGTAGCCGAAGTTGAGATGGGAAAGACGACTGATATTGCCTCATTTATACATATATTTCGGGCAATATCAAGTGCTTAAAAATGTGTTTTTGGTTTAATTTCACGATAAAAGATACTTAATCATTTTAAATAACCAAAACACAGGAAAAATTGCTTGATTGAGAAGAAGGAGCTAAATTCAAGCCTTGGAATGAAGAAAATGTAGTAAAATATCTATTGGGGGAAAAAGAGCCAAAAAGAACGTATTCGGGACGAAAAAGCGAAGAAATTAGTCAGTCAGACGATAGATCGCGACCCTATCTCCATAGGGATCGCGACCCTACCCCATGACGAAAGCGTGACAAATGGATGACCAAAGGATCGCGACTAGAAGGCAAAATCGCGACCTTACGGAGATCGCGACCCGATCTCCTAGGGATCGCGACCCGACGTACGCCCTACCACTCCACTCAGTCGGGATCGTGGCCGACGGACCTACGCACTACATTGCCGATCGCGACCCGACCCTTAGGGGATCGCGACCCTACGGTCCCTGTCCAGCACTATAAATAGAGACTTAATCTTGATGTTTTATACACACAAATTCAGATCATATACTCTCTACCTGGAGAAACACTCTCTATTTCCCTGTTCTAAAACTCTCTTCATCAAGGTTTGAAGCTCTGCTAAGCGGAAGTCACGACAAACGATCAAGAACACCATTGCTCGGATATTCGGTTTGCTTACTATGTTTAGCTTTCTTATATATTCAGTGTGCTGTTTGTCTTTGATTATGGAATAATTCCATTGTGCTTTTACTTAGACTAGATGAAACTTATAATTATGTTTTGATTGATATAAATTCGGATATTGCAAGTTTAATAATTTACTTTGCATGTTTATTTAAACCGACTAATGTATATTAAGAATCTATCTTTGAAACTTATAACTGAATTATATTTAGTATAGATGACCACTCTTGCTAAATTAATTTGTATCATAATATATATTTCATGTATATATTTATGACTAGTGATTGACCAAATCCTAGGTTAAGTTAAAAAGAAAGAATCTTATATGCATTTGTTTTAATTGTATTAGTGGACCAAACTATACATCTTATTTTGATTTTCATGACCATTGATATCAAAAAGAAACAAATAAATCATGCAGAGTATGAATAAATAGAATGATTAATTGGAGTAATTGATTTACAGGACCAATGAAATTAATAACCCTTTTTAATCATAAAATTGGATTGTTGGACCAAGACATCTAATTAACTTAGAAATCAGTGTTTAACTTATTAATATCCATTGCACATTATTATCAATCAGAATATTATTATAAGGAGTAATCACATCTGAGTAAAAGCATATTTTGTCAAACTATCCTTGCGGCTTAACTTCAAACCTTGTTACCATTTATTTACTTATTCTTTATTTATTTGATCATACAATCTCTTCGCAATTACACAAAAACTCCCCCTTTTCATCTCTTTTTGTTATTATTATAAATTGTTAATTGATAATTGGCTTTCTTAAACTTAAAACAAATTCCCTTGGGTTCGACCCGGACTTATCATTGATATATTACAATCGATTAGGTACACTTGCCTAGTTGTGTTGTTTTCATTCAAGGTATTTCCCTGTTATAAATTCAAAACTTATGAAAAGACATTAAAAAGACAATATTGATCCTCAGTATTCCAAAAATAAGTGATATCATTTTTGTATATAAAATATGTATGTCTGAAAACACATCAAGTTTTTGGCGCCGTTGCCGGGGAATACGGTTTAAAGTAAAGAAATTCATTTATTAATTTAATTTATTTAAAATTTATTCTAGATCTCACCATTCTGTTCCTCAGATAGTGTATGACCAGGAGTTCAAATTCTCCTTTGACTCCACAGTTTCAAGAACCAGAAAGAGAATTCCGCAGACGACGGAGACACGCAAAACTAATGGCAGACATTGCAAATCTTTCTTTAGAAGAATACGCAAGCCGTACACAAGAAGAAACTGGCCAAGGACTAGTTCGTCCCACAATTCCAGATGGGACGCATTTTGAAATAAAAGGCCAATTTCTACATCTTCTGAGGGAAACTCTATTCACAGGAAAAGATGCTGAAGATGCAAACCAGCATGTTGAATCCGTTCTGGAAATAGCCGATTACTTTCATATTCCCGGAGTCACAAAAGATGCTGTCATGTTACGAGTATTTCCAATAACACTCCAGGGAGCAGCGAAGAGATGGTTAAAGGCTGAACCCCCAAGAACCATAAAAACTTGGGAAGAACTAAAAACAAAATTTATTAAACAGTTTAGCCCACCTTCTAAAATCGCTAAAATGAAAGCAAAAATCCAAAATTTTCAACAGATGGATGATGAAACACTATATGATGCATGGGACCGTTATAAAGAAATGCTACAAAATTGCCCACAACATGATCTAAATCCACATCAAGTTGTGCAAACATTTTATAACGGAATTAATGTAACAACTCGTCAAATGGTTGATTCGCAGGGGCCAATTCCAAAGAAAACTCCAGCAGACGGGTATGCATTAATCGAAGAATTAGCCCAACACTCGCATCAGTGGCATTCTTCAAGAGACTCTTCCCTGAGAAAAAAGCCATCAGATGATCAAGCCGATGGATTAGCAGCCCTAAATGCCAAACTAGACGCTTTGGGGCGAGACATGAAAAAGGTAAATCAAACAATCCATGCCATACAGGTAGGCTGTGATAACTGTAGTGGACCACATCTTGCAAAAGATTGTCCACTAGACGAAGATGGGAAAAGAAAAGAAAGTGTTTGCTATTCCTCTGGAGACAGATTTGATGAAAGAAGGCCGCGAAACAGCAATTGGAAGCCTTATGAAGAGTATAAAAAAGATCAAGCCGAAAAATATAAGCAAAGCGGGCAAGGATACTACCAAAGAGAACCAACCTTTGATCCACAAAGACAGCCCGAGAAGAAACCAAACTTTGAAGAAATGATGGCCAGATTTGCAGAAGCCTCAGATAAAAGACACAGATCAACTGAGGAACTAGTGAAGAAGATGGGAGTAACTACGGAATCTGCACTCCGAAATCAACAAGCTTCAATATTAAATATTGAAACTCAAGTTGGTCAGATTTCACGAGTTTTGCACGAAAGATTCCCTGGTACATTGCCAAGCAACACGGAACAAAACCCGAATGCACATGTCAAGGCAATATCAACCAGAAGCGGTAAGATTTTAGAACCGTCAATTCCTATAACCACTAACTCTTCATCTAAAACGCAGGAATCTGAGAAACTACCAGAAAAGAATGAAGAAGAAGCTGAAGAAAGACCACCACCAACACCCGTAAAAAGTTATAAACCACCAGTTCCATACCCACAGCGTCTGAAGAAGGAAAAACAAGAAGAAGAGTATAAGAAATTTTTGGAACACATTAAATCATTGCATATTAACATACCTTTTGTTGAGGCAGTTGCACAAATGCCTAAATATGCAAAGTTTTTAAAGGATCTTCTTACAAATCGTAAGAAACTTGAAGAAGCATCCAATGTGATTCTAAATGAACAATGCTCAGCAGCGATGTTAAATAAACTACCTCAAAAGATGACTGACCCAGGAAGTTTAACATTACCATGTCAGTTTGGTAATCTAACTTTTAGTCATGCTTTAGCAGATTCAGGTGCAAGCATCAACCTTATGCCATATTCGTTTTACTCTAAGCTTGACTTGCCTGAACCTAAACCAACAAGAATGGCGATCCACTTAGCAAACAAATCAATAACGTATCCAAGAGGTATAGTGGAGGACTTGTTGGTAAAGGTAGATAAATTTGTCTTTCCTGCAGACTTTGTTGTTTTGGACATGGAAGAGGATGAACAGGTGCCGATAATTCTGGGAAGACCATTCTTAAGCACTGCAAGAGCATTGGTGGACATCCGTGAATCGAAGCTCACACTCAGAGTTGGAACAGACGCCATTACATTCGGAATTGATCAATCCATGAAACATTCTAAAATTTGTGATGATGCCGTGTATTTTATTGATACCTTTGATACCATTTTAGAGAATGAATTGCAGGAACTGGAGAGAAGAAATCTAGAAAGCATGATGCCTATGGAAGAAGAAGAATTCAACGCCAACGAGGAAATTGAGAAACTAGAAAAATTACTAGAAGAAGAAAGAGTGCCTAGTAATTCGTCTACAACTAATGAGAATCAAGAATCAGAGCCAAAGACTCCTAATCTCAATACTTTACCTCCTCATCTTGAATATGCTTATCTAGATGAAAACATGCAATTACCTGTAATAATAAATGCTTTTTTGTCAACTGCAGAAAAAACGAAGCTGGTAGCTGTCCTCAAGAAAAGAAAGAGTGCCATAGCCTGGAAAATCTCAGATATTAAGGGGATAAGCCCTTCATACTGTTCCCATAAAATTCTCATGGAAGATGAATCCAAGCCAAAAATACAACCCCAGAGACGTTTAAATCCTAAAATGCAGGAAGTTGTAAGAAAAGAGGTTGTAAAATTGTTAGATTCAGGAATCATATATCCCATTTCAGACAGTCCATGGGTCAGTCCCATTCATGTAGTGCCAAAAAAGGGAGGAATTACCGTCTTAAAAAATGAAAAAGACGAATTAATTCCCACAAGAACAGTAACCGGATGGAGAGTATGCATAGACTACCGTAAATTAAATGATGCTACTCGCAAAGACCACTTTCCATTACCGTTTATTGACCAAATGCTTGAAAGGCTTGCTGGCAAAACTTACTATTGCTTTTTAGATGGTTTTTCAGGATATTTTCAGATCCCAATCGATCCGTTGGATCAAGAGAAAACCACCTTTACATGTCCCTATGGAACTTTCGCATACCGAAGGATGCCATTTGGACTCTGCAATGCACCAGCAACATTTCAGAGATGCATGACTGCCATATTTCACGAAATGGTAGGAGATTTCATGGAGGTATTTATGGATGATTTTTCTGTATTTGGAGATACTTTTGATGAATGTTTAACCAGTCTTGATAAAATGCTTGAAAGATGCGAGAAAACTAATTTGGTGTTAAATTGGGAGAAGTGCAATTTCATGGTTCAAGAAGGAATAGTTCTTGGGCATAAGGTGTCAAAGCAAGGAATAGAAGTCGATAAAGCCAAGGTGGAAACTATCTCAAAATTGCCACCGCCATCAAATGTAAAGGGAGTGAGAAGTTTTCTCGGACATGCAGGATTCTACCGTCGATTCATAAAGGACTTTTCAAAAATAGCAAGACCATTAACTCAATTACTGTTAAAAGAAGCAAAATTTGAATTTTCAACAGATTGTTTAAATGCTTTTAACACTTTAAAAGAAAAATTGGTCTCGTCTCCAATTCTGATTGCACCAAATTGGAATTTACCTTTTGAATTGATGTGTGATGCAAGCGACTTTGCAGTTGGAGCAGTTCTAGGACAAAGGATGGAAAAACATTTCCAACCTATCTTTTATGCTAGTAAAACCCTCAATCCAGCTCAAGAGAATTATACCACAACAGAAAAGGAGTTACTAGCAGTGGTCTATGCATTCGATAAATTCAGACCATACCTAATTTTGTCTAAAACAACTGTCTTTACAGATCATTCTGCTTTAAAATACTTGTTTTCAAAACAGGACGCAAAACCAAGACTCATACGTTGGATCCTCCTGTTACAAGAATTTGATCTGGAGATAAAAGACAAACCAGGAATGGAAAATGTAGCAGCAGACCACTTGTCCAGACTGGAAAATCCAAGAATGGAGCAGCTGAAGGAAACGGACATCAACGATAATTTTCCTGATGAACACCTAATGAATATAGACACTGATCTTCCTTGGTACGCTGACATAGTTAATTATTTGGCTGCAGGAGTACTTCTGAAAGGAATGACACATCAGCAGAAAAAGAAATTCTTCACAGATGTAAAACACTACTTCTGGGACGATCCATATCTTTTTCGAGTCAATGTAGACAACATAATTAGAAGATGTGTCTATGGGAAAGAAATTCAGAATATCCTGAAACATTGTCATCAAGGACCAGTTGGAGGACACCATAGTGCAAACTACACAGCGAGAAAGATATTTGAAGCCGGATTTTATTGGCCAACGATTTTTAAAGACGCTAAGAGATATGTGAAAGAATGTGATTCATGCCAGCGATCAGGAAACATCTCATCCAGGAAAGAAATGCCCCAGGTAAGTATACAGGTATGTGAAATTTTTGACATTTGGGGGATCGATTTTATGGGACCATTCCCAAATTCATGTGGAAACAAATACATTTTAGTTGCTGTCGACTATGTGTCAAAATGGGTTGAAGCCCAAGCTTTACCCACTAATGACGCACGAGTTGTAGTAAAATTTCTAAGGAAATTGTTTTCACGTTTTGGTGTACCAAAAGCTCTAATCAGTGACCGGGGGACTCACTTTGCAAACGCACAACTTGAAAAAACTCTTAAAAAATATGGAGTCCAACATAGATTTGCAACCCCGTATCACCCACAAACCAGTGGGCAAACTGAAGTCACTAACAGAGCAATAAAAAGAATTCTAGAAAAATCAATTGGTACCAATAAAAAAGAATGGTCTAATAAACTCGATGATGCTTTATGGGCTTTCAGAACAGCTTATAAAACACCTATTGGTACAACACCATATAGGTTAATATACGGTAAAGCATGTCATTTACCTGTGGAAGTAGAACATAAAGCATACTGGGCATTGAAAAACTGTGATTTTGATGAAACAAATATCCGTTCTAACCGTTTAATACAGATAAACGAATTAGAAGAGTTAAGGAACGAAGCATATGAAAACTCTCTAATTTACAAAAATCGCACTAAAAAATGGCATGACGCACGATTGCAAAAGAGAACGAAGATTGCACCAGGAGATCAGGTACTTCTATACAACTCGAGATTAAAATTGTTTCCAGGAAAATTGAAGTCAAGATGGTATGGGCCGTACAAGGTGAAAACCGTATTTCCATACGGTACAGTTGAATTACTAGATAAGAACGACGTAAGCTTCAAGGTTAACGGACACCGGGTGAAGCATTACGAACAAGGAGTCCGTTGTGAAGAAGGAGAGGATGTACCCCTCTCAAACATTTAAAAATTTAAAAGAAGGGGTACGGGTTTAAGCTTTCAACCCAGGTAAGGAAAGCGGTGTGAGAAAAAGACATTAATTTTTATTCGATTGGGTTGTAATAATTTTAAGACAATTTAATTTTATGTTGTGTGTTTAATAAATATAAATAATAAAAATAAAAAAATAAAAATCATCAAAAACTAGAACGCCACAGCAGAAGATAGGGACCCGATCACAAAACCATAGGGACCCGATCTCAAGCAAACCGGAAAAGCCCAAGCCCGTAAATCCACAGATCGCGACCCGACCCAATGGGGATCGCGACCCGACGACACGCGGAAGGTTAAAAGCCGATCGGTCACTAGGTTTTAAGTTTTACCCCACAATCGCTTCCCGATCTTCACGGTAAATCGCGACCGAGCATTTTTCCAGATTTTTAGATCCGTAATCATCAAGCAAGGTATGTAATCCCTCGATTCCCTCTCGTTTTACATTACGAATTGATAGACATTTGTGAAATATTGAAATAAAATTAGGTTTTAAAATTGATTCTCGGTTTTTGAATGATTTACCCATATAGATGTTAGATCTAGCCGAGAATCAAGAAAATTAGTTAAAACCTACAGATTTAGTTAAGTTTTGGCTTGAAAAATGTTGAAAATCGCAAGTTTAGGGTCGGATGTTCATCGATCGCGACCCTATCTTTAAACATGTTCATCGATCGCGGCCCGATGTAAGAACAATGTTGCATATGTTCAGCGATCGCATCCCGATCCTCGAGATTTTCTTAGGTCGCGTCCCGATATCTAAATGTGGCCAAGAACTGTTCGTCGATCGCGACCCGATCGATGATAGTGTTCATTGATCGCGACCCTACGTATGAATTTGACCGGACTCTTGATCTCGTCCCTATCGTGATCCAGAACCCGACCCGTCCAAGGATCGCGACCCGATCCGGTGACCATCGCGACCCGACATCGACCAATACCCGAACCGCCTGTCCCGACCAAACCATGATCGCGACCCGACCCACATGTCGATCGCGACCCGATCTCCGATCAGGGGCAAAAATTTTGTTTATTTCTCAAGCTAATTCTTTTTCTATTTCTTCTTTTATTTTTTTATTTTGCAGATTAAATGGCAGGAAGGGGAGAACAAGCTGAGCAGTTGCCCTCGCATGCATTGCTTCAATTTCCAACAACTATCAGCAATGCGAGGAGACAACGATATATGGGAGAACTCGCCAAAATTCACAAAAGAGATATTCATGTGCCTCCCTGTCTGGATTGGGAATATGCAGCCACAATCGGGCTGCACCACCGTATGGCACCATTCACGACAAAAATCCACGGTGCCACTGGATTTACTTGCCACGCTTGGGATAGACTATTCCATATCCACGAGCCGATCTTCAGAGAGCTCACTCTTGAATTCCTATCCACTGTTCAGTTTGAGCAGTACAAGGAATTATCAGATAGGACGGCTCTCTCTTTCCGACTGGGAGGAGTAAGCCGAGAGTGCAGCGTGACAGAGCTGGGATTACGTCTGGGGCTATATACACGGGAGGAGATTGCATTGCCCATTTTTTCTACTTTCTTCGAGGCATGCCTTAGGATCCCGCCCCCTGAGTTCCGCGTGGCAGATGTTTGGGGCGCGTTGGCCAATGAGGCCTACGATTCACACACCGCGGTGGAGAGCATGCTACGCTCCCCTGTCCACCGTGTACTTCATAGACTCATCGCTTCTACGGTTAATCACCGTAAAGGAAGCGATAAGGTACCCGTTGATGATGTTTTCTACCTTTGGTGCCTGGTGTCTGAGGGTGTGTGCCTCAACATCCCGTATACGCTGGCTGTCTTCCTTACCAGAAAGGCGAAAGGGGCAAAGAGAAAGAGCCCCATCACTGGAGGGCATCTCATATCCAGACTGGCAGGATCATATGACGTCTTCTCATCTCCACTCGTACGGGGACTCACCGTATCAGATCCTCGTCTTTTGACCAGGGGTTATCTTTATCAGATGCGAGTGATCGACCAGGACGATCACATTCGTGAGGAGGACCCGGTTGAGCAAGAAGAAGACATGGACGCTCAGCCCGAGCCAGAGCCACAGCCAGAGCCAGAGCCACAGCCAGATCCAGAGCCGCAGCCGCAGCCTCAGCGAACCCACGGTGCTCACCGACGACGCCGGCAGAGATCTCCTGTACAGCAGGATATACCAGAGCAGGAGATCGACCTACGCTACTTATCCCAGCAGATGAGTAGGATGGAATTGAGCCGAGAGCGCGACATGCGACGGATAGAGCGCGACATGCGACGGCTAGATCACGACATGCAGAGGCTAGATCACGATATGCTGAGGAGACAGGTACATGACCAGTGGGTATCGCGCAGTATGCAGGAGTTCTACGATAGTCAGGGGTTCCAGCCATCTATTCCATACCCGACTTATGTCCCTCCTGTACCCACGTGGTTTGAGCCGTCAGGTTTCATGCATGACTACGGTGATGGCGGTGGCACCTCAGGTTCAGTTTTCGATGATACTGATGATTGACTTTATTTTTGTATTTAAATACGTTTGGATTTTTGTTATATTTTATTTTAGTGTGGTGTGTTTGTTTTTATTTAATGGTGTGTTTTTGTGGTGTGGTTAATATTTTCTCTGAGCATTGATACAGAATTTAGGTTCAAACAGACGCTGGCATTCAGTTCAGCAAACTTCTTCGGTGAAATCTGTCCTTAAAACAGAACGACCCATTACCCAAGGGGAGTCCATTCCAATTAAACTCCTATTTGAATTAAAAAGATATATACAATAAGATTATTGTATAAGATAAGTGTAGGGTAAAAAGGTCAAAATGTAATTATTAACTAAGCCAAGTCAAAATTTTATCTTAAACATCTTTTCCAAAAAAATTGAACACTAAAAAAGGGGAATTGTTAAGAAAAATGTTTTGAAAATAAATTTGTAGGTTAAACTTAATTTTATGCTCTTATTTTCTAATTTTTCATTAATTCATATAAAATTTAATTCCGTAAATGACAAGTAGTTAGAATGATAATTACAAAATGTTTTGCATAAATAACGAAATAGACCCGTTGAAAATTAGGATTTGTCAAAACAGGTTGAGTCAGTTTCCCTAATCGCGCGAATGCTATGACTAAATCGAGGAAAATAAGCCTCGTTAAAAGAACTTCAAATGAGAAAATAAATGAAATGAAAAGCAAGAATCAAGCAACGTTACACCATAAGATTGAGACTCAGGAAGGAAATTCAATCAGTGGCCTTTGACATTCGAGCAAGTAGACATAAAATGGGGCCCACGGGCATTCCTACTCCTTATTACCTAAAACCAACTGGTTTGGGATAATATTGTCGAAAACTCGTTACACGGATGTCATCGAAAGTCATGGAATTTCCTTAGTGGCCTTTGGAATTTGAATTAGTAAACTCTGTACAGTTGTGAGTTGAAAATTTGTAATCAAGAGTTCCATAGAAAGTCACGAGTTTCAAAGGTGCGATAAAAATAGATAACTTAACTTGATAAACCTAGTCCAGCATAATTTTTGGGAAACTTGACAAAAAGATCTTGAGATGAGAAGAATTTTTAAAGGGTGTATTCAATGTTATGTAAAAATGAGTATTTTTCAATCTAAATATTTGTCATTAATAGAAATAGATTTTATGTAAAATTTTGGAAGGTTAGAAATACGCACATAAAACTAGGCATAATCTACTATGTTTATTCTTACAACCTTATTCTTAACATAGGTAAATAATGTTAACAGTTGGAAAGTTGTTTGGATATCAATTGCCTTAGCTAGTTTTTAAATTATAGTTTGCTCGAGGACAAGCAAAAATCAAGTGTAGGGTATTTTGATATTGCCTCATTTATACATATATTTCGGGCAATATCAAGTGCTTAAAAATGTGTTTTTGGTTTAATTTCACGATAAAAGATACTTAATCATTTTAAATAACCAAAACACAGGAAAAATTGCTTGATTGAGAAGAAGGAGCTAAATTCAAGCCTTGGAATGAAGAAAATGTAGTAAAATATCTATTGGGGGAAAAAGAGCCAAAAAGAACGTATTCGGGACGAAAAAGCGAAGAAATTAGTCAGTCAGACGATAGATCGCGACCCTATCTCCATAGGGATCGCGACCCTACCCCATGACGAAAGCGTGACAAATGGATGACCAAAGGATCGCGACTAGAAGGCAAAATCGCGACCTTACGGAGATCGCGACCCGATCTCCTAGGGATCGCGACCCGACGTACGCCCTACCACTCCACTCAGTCGGGATCGTGGCCGACGGACCTACGCACTACATTGCCGATCGCGACCCGACCCTTAGGGGATCGCGACCCTACGGTCCCTGTCCAGCACTATAAATAGAGACTTAATCTTGATGTTTTATACACACAAATTCAGATCATATACTCTCTACCTGGAGAAACACTCTCTATTTCCCTGTTCTAAAACTCTCTTCATCAAGGTTTGAAGCTCTGCTAAGCGGAAGTCACGACAAACGATCAAGAACACCATTGCTCGGATATTCGGTTTGCTTACTATGTTTAGCTTTCTTATATATTCAGTGTGCTGTTTGTCTTTGATTATGGAATAATTCCATTGTGCTTTTACTTAGACTAGATGAAACTTATAATTATGTTTTGATTGATATAAATTCGGATATTGCAAGTTTAATAATTTACTTTGCATGTTTATTTAAACCGACTAATGTATATTAAGAATCTATCTTTGAAACTTATAACTGAATTATATTTAGTATAGATGACCACTCTTGCTAAATTAATTTGTATCATAATATATATTTCATGTATATATTTATGACTAGTGATTGACCAAATCCTAGGTTAAGTTAAAAAGAAAGAATCTTATATGCATTTGTTTTAATTGTATTAGTGGACCAAACTATACATCTTATTTTGATTTTCATGACCATTGATATCAAAAAGAAACAAATAAATCATGCAGAGTATGAATAAATAGAATGATTAATTGGAGTAATTGATTTACAGGACCAATGAAATTAATAACCCTTTTTAATCATAAAATTGGATTGTTGGACCAAGACATCTAATTAACTTAGAAATCAGTGTTTAACTTATTAATATCCATTGCACATTATTATCAATCAGAATATTATTATAAGGAGTAATCACATCTGAGTAAAAGCATATTTTGTCAAACTATCCTTGCGGCTTAACTTCAAACCTTGTTACCATTTATTTACTTATTCTTTATTTATTTGATCATACAATCTCTTCGCAATTACACAAAAACTCCCCCTTTTCATCTCTTTTTGTTATTATTATAAATTGTTAATTGATAATTGGCTTTCTTAAACTTAAAACAAATTCCCTTGGGTTCGACCCGGACTTATCATTGATATATTACAATCGATTAGGTACACTTGCCTAGTTGTGTTGTTTTCATTCAAGGTATTTCCCTGTTATAAATTCAAAACTTATGAAAAGACATTAAAAAGACAATATTGATCCTCAGTATTCCAAAAATAAGTGATATCATTTTTGTATATAAAATATGTATGTCTGAAAACACATCAACGACGATGCCACAACCAGCTAATATCAGCTGAAGCTTTGGATAAGAGACAGATGTCTGGTTTTCCATAGATAAGGTCCATATCTAGTGGATACATGTTGCCTAGACGATCAGAATTGACTAGAATGGCTTTGGTCTTGGCATCCGTGATTATGCTTCGCTGTTTGGTGAAAAGAACTTCATGATTGTTGTCACAAAGTTGTGATACGCTGATTAGGTTGTGTTTCAGGCCGTCAACGTAGGCTACTTTCTTGATGGTGAAGTGACCATTTGTTATGTTTCCATAACCTTTGATTCTTGCAGTCATGTTATTTCCAAAAGTCACATCTTGTTTGGATTCTGTGGGTTTGAAGTCTCGTAGAAAGCTTTGGTTTCCTGTCATATGCTTGGAGCAGCCACTATCGATATACCATGTGCCATCCTTGGGCTCTCCAGCACAAAATGCCTGCAATTAGACAGAAATTTTAGGTACCCAAACCATGGTGGGTCCTGATTTGTTAATGGTTTTCGGTGATTTGAAATCATTATGGTTTCTGTTAATTTGACGAAGTGGTTGAGGCTTGATTTGACTAATCAGATTTTCCCAATTTAAGATTTGTTTTTGAAAACCTGTCAGTTGAAATGGTCTTTGCTTTTGTGAAAGGTATCCTATATGTGAAGATCTGTTTGATAACCTTTCTTTGTATCTGGGATCTGAATGGTTTTGGAAAACACTTTGATGATGGAATGGAATTTGGTGAAATGATGGTTTCTGAAATTTCCTTGAGAGATTAAAGTTTATCTCTTGAAAGCGATTTTGACTTGGTTTTTGAAACGGTTTTTGTTTTGGATTAAAGGTCTGTTTTTGTGGCACAGCACTTGATTTCAAAGGTTTTTCTTTGAAAACAATGGGCCTGCTTTGTTCTTTTGGTTTACAGACAGCTTGAATGGTTTGTTTATTTGTCTGTTGTTTCTTTGAATACTTTTGTCCCAGATTATTCTTTCCAATAAAGGTTGAGTTTAAAGAGGGAAAGATAGTTGGAGCAGAAGTACTACCATTTTGATGATCAGAATTTTCTCCATTTAAGAAATTTTCAAGTTTGATTGTGCCATCATTCATTGTTAGTTTAGTAGATCTCAATTGATGAGTTACTGAACTAGCAGAGTCTGATTCAGATTTTAAGACTCTTTTGAAAGACTTTTTGGAAACAGTGAAAGCAGTATCATCTGGGCTACAGTTGATAACTGTTTCGTCATCTGAATCGTCCTCATTAGCAGATAAGAAAAAATCTGGTAGAGGCGATTTAGAGTTTTCACAAATTTTCCCATTTTTCTTTTCAGTCTCTTCATTTTCAAAAGATTCTCTTCCAATTCCCGGTTTATAATTCGTATCAATTTTGCCAGTTCCTAAGTTATTTGCTTTAGTGAAAACATCATCACTCAATTTTCTGGCAATATTGATAGAATCCAGTTTTCCTTGAAATCTTTGATTTTTGGATTCAAGAAATTTAATTTGCTTTGAAGAATCATCTAGTTTTAGAATTAAACTAGTGTTGTTGTCAGTTAAATCTTGAACTTTTTGTTTTAACTGAAGGACTTCCTTTTCTAAGGTATCTTTTATTTCAGATGAAATAACAGATTGATTTTTTATTTCTAAGTCCCTTTTTGTTTTAGAGCTTCATTTAATTGTTCTAGGATATGATTATTTTCTTCAGATTTTCGTTCAATGTCTCTTTCAAGTTTGTCTCTAGTCCTTGTAGATTCTCCAAATCTGAGTTGCAAGGTTTGTAATTCAGATTTGTAGATATCAGATTTGACTATTGTGTCATGATACAGTCTGAGATCAGCTTTTAGACTGTTCTCAATCTTAGTCATGTGGGACTCAAATGGTGTTCTTGAAAGACCGAGATCTGAGATCATAGACCATACCTGATCGATGACATATGGAGCTCTTGTGGTTGGTTCATTGTCAGCCATGAAGCAGAAGTTTGACTGAGCGGGTTCAGTGTCTGTTTCATCATCAGAAGTTGGCCAGTATTCCACGCTAGGTTCGTGGAATGCCATCAAAGCTTTTTGCTTTGCTTTCTGTTCTTGTTTCTTCAGCTCTTCGGCTTTTTGAGCATAGTAGGCTGAGTCTTTGACTTTGACTTTGGCTCGACAATCTCGGGCATAATGATTTAGTCCTTTGCATTTGTGACAAATGATTACGTCATCATCATCATCGTTATTGTCAGCCTTTTGGCTTTTAACAGGTGGTCTTTCAGATGTTTGAGTTTGTTTCTGTTGAGATGGTTGTGAATGATTTTTCTGAAATCCAGAACTTTGGTTATTATAAGAGTTGTGATTATTTTGAAAACCGCGATTCTGAAAGTTTTGTCCAAAAGTGGATCTTTGTTGAAAATTTGGTCTGAAGTTTGATTGATTATGATGTGGCAAAAATCTTTCGAGATTAGTGTTTGCTACCAAAGCGCACAATTGTTGGTAATCAGCTTCATTATTTGGATCAGACAAGTCACAAGAATTACTTGAAAAAGCTTGGTTTTGATCAATTTGACTTTGATCATGAAAATGTGTTTGGTTTTGAGAGGATGTTGACAACAAAGCAAGTGGTCCTCCAAAAGAAGTTGACGTTGGTGGGTCAATCGAGGATTCATACGATTGTAATTCTCCGTACAGATTGTACAAAGATTCAGTATGAATTGCCGGATTTCCCTGAATGATTAGTTTGACCATTTTCCAGCTTTCATAAAGGTTGTTTAAAAATTTGAGGTTTATCTCATGCTGTGACTTTTTGATGCCCAGATTATTCATTTTGATGGTAATGAGATTGAATCTGTCATGAGCATCATGGATGGTCTCATGTGAAAACATTTTGAAGTTGCCAAATTCGTTTAAAACAGATGTTTTCTTGTTTCCAATGATTCTCTCATTTCCTTCAAAACGATTTTTCAAAGTTTGCCAAATTTGGTTTGCAGTTAAAAGGATTATATCATTCATTTGGCTTAGAATACTGTGGGGTATTCCAGACACAAGCTCCTTTTTGGCTTGAAGTTCAAGTTTCTTCCTTTCATTCAGTATATCCAAGTTACTCGTAAGAGAGGTCATGTTATCTGGTAGAGATCCGTCTACACATTTCCACACGTCTTCACTTATAGAGTTGAGATGAAGATTCATACGACCTACCCATGATTTATATTCTTCGGGAATAAGAATGGGTGCTCGAGTACCTGAACCTATACTGTTAGCAATAGATACAGAATTTATGTTTGAGTAGTTTGCGGAAGACATTTTTTTTTTAACGAAAATGTGATGTTAAAATGAAATTTTTAAAGAAAACTTATTGGTGGTTTATAAAAACGCTACACAAAAGTTTTCGACAAAAATTTTCAAAATAAATCACACAAGTAAATTTTAAATGTTTTTTTTTTAATATTTTTAATTTTTTTTTTGTTGAACAAGTGATATTAAGATGAAATTTTTAAAGGAAACTTATTGGTGGTTTATAAAAACGCTACACAAAAGTTCTCGACAAAAATTTCAGATTAAATCACACGAGCTCTGATACCAATTGTTGAAAATACGATAACTGGTCTCCACGAATAAGGTTTTTAAGCCTATTACCGTGTGACAGATATGTATTTTATCTATAATATGCGGAATAAATAAGAGTTGCGGAATAAAATAAAACGGTAAATCTAAACTAGACAGTATTTAAATAGACAGAAAGCGATAAATAAAGTAAAAGTTAGAAGTTAGAGGTTAGATGTAATAAACGCCATTATCAACGATAACGTGTTTTTACAATAAGTAAAAAGGTTAGAAGTTAGAAGTTAGAAGTTAGAAATTAGATGTTAGATGTAATAAACGCCATTATCAACGATAACGTGTTTTTACAATAAGTAAAAAGGTTAGAAGTTAGAAGTTAAATGTCTCGGTTAAATACAGTCCACATATGTTTTGGTTGTCACGGTTCAATTCGGATGTATTGGAGATTTGGTACAGTTGATTTATAACAGTTTAAATAAATCAATAACGACACGGATAATTTTAAAAGAACTTATCGATAGCTGCGGAAGATAGCGTTTTTCTTGATATGTCGATTTCTTGTTCTTCACGGTAAGATGAGGTTTAGGTGATTTTTGGTGTCGGGTAGAGGTTGTTTAGAGGTTTGGAGTTTGGTGTCGGGTAAGGGTTGTTTGGAGGTTTGAAGTTTGGTGTCGGGTGGAGGTTTTGTTTCTTGCGGTTTTGCGGTTTGATCCTCGTTGCCAAATGCAGAAATATCAGAATTTTGAGCTGTTTGGTCGTGGATTAGAGTGTATGGAGCTTGGATAATATGTGTGTGTTGTACAAAATCAGCTAGAGGAAGCCTCTATTTATAGTCTGTTCCAGCGAAGATCGGGTCGCGATCTGCTATGGGATCGGGTCGCGATCTCGAGTGGTTCCCTGCTTTTGTGCTGGCCACTACCCGACTCGGTGGAGTGTGGTAGGTGGGTAGGGTCGCGATCGATATGAGGATCGGGTCGCGATCTGGTCGGGTCGCGATGGGGAGGACGATCGGGTCGCGATCTTGTCGGGTTGCCGTTGGTTCGCGATCTTTGGTCAGCATAGTGTCACGTGTGTGTCATCACGATCGGGTCGCGATCTGGGTTGGATCGGGTCGCGATCGGCACTGTTCCAGCCTTTTTCTTCTTTTGTTTTGATTTTCTTCATTTCGCGACACATGAGCTGTTGGGTCGCGATTGCTGTCGCTGGGTGACATTTTTGCTCTTTGGTACATAGCGTCATTTTCTTCCGGTTTGGTTGATCTCGAATTTATGCAATCTGAAATAAACTGTTAATAAAAACATTTCGACTTATTTCAGTGATGGTCACGTAAAAACATAAAAAACATTATTCAACAAACTGTTAGGAATCGGACAGGGTACACGCAGTGGAAACACACTATCACACACACAAACTCACGAAAATAAAGCAAGAAGAACACAAGGATTTTTACGTGGTTCGGATTCGGTGCAAATCCTACGTCCACGGGCTACAACTAGATTTTATTTAACAAGGAGATTACAAGAGATACACTCAATTCTTATAGGTATTGAGTTGTGGTGCATGTTCTTCTTCAACTAATGTTCTATTTATACACATCTTGTAATGTATATAATATGCAAACAATTAATGTGAACATGGAAATATAAATCAAGCTACCAAACTTAGTAGGCTACCAAACTTATTTGACTAAGAAAAGTCAGCCTTCACATTCTAACAATCTCCCACTTGAAGGCTTGAACATCTCTAATTAATCTCCTAACATAACCAGTATTCCAAGCTTCCAGTTCCAAAGAACAAGCTAAGACTCAGTCAATTTCCTAGTTGCAGCCGCCCCTCATCATCAAGTACTAGAAGGGCCAGTTGAAGCTCCTACAAGCTCCAACTCAGTCGTGGTCAATACCGCCACCGACTCATCCCCTGTCTCAACCGGCTTGGACACTCCACCAGCTTCAAAGATACACCGAGGACCACTAACACTCTCCAAACTTTGCAAACTTCCAACAGGAGAGAATTTTTCAGTCTTAGTCTTCAAAACCCAACGGCTCTTTGTAACTGTACCCGGAACACACCCCGTGCTCCCACTGTCACAAAATCCCCTGAATGGTTTAGACTTTCCGACTCGTTCAGCTAACATCCCCTTGGCTCCAGAATTCATGTTTGCAAAATGAACTCTCTTAGCACTAGATTTAGCGAACCAGATTTTGTCATGCTTAACAGGGACGGTCATACTTCCCTCAGCAGGTACCTCAACCATATATAATGACCCACGCTTCATACATTGAGCAATCACCGAATTACCATTGACCACCCTCCATTTACCACCACCAAACCTTACTTCCAGTCCTTGTTTATCCAGCTGACCAACAGAAATCAATTTCTTCTTCAGCTCCGGAATCACCCTGACATTCTTCAGGTTCCATGTAGTTCCCAATGAAGTAACCAGATCAATATCTCATATGCCCGTTACTTGAAGCATATCGTCATTTGCTAACCGTACCTTCCCAAAATCTCCTTCTTTTAGATTCACCATCGTTTCTCCGTTGTCCATGGCGTGAAACGAAGCCCCTGAATCCATGACCCAAGAGTCTACAGAACTTTCCATACTTAGTATCAGTGCATCATCCTCAGACACACTCTCGGCACCAGCAATGTTCAATTCTTTCTTTGGACATTGACTCTTAACATGTCCCACCTCCTGGCAGTTCCAGCACTTCACATTCTTCCATGTTCTAGATGAACTTCTTCCCCGACTCCCACTGCTCCCACTATTCCTGTTATTCCCTCTACCTCTTCCGATATTTAATAACTCAGAAGAAGACGAGCCACCTTGATTCTTGCGTCTGTTAATAAAAACATTTCGACTTATTTCAGTGATGGTCACATAAAAACATAAAAAACATTATTCAACAATTTCCCCCTATGTGATCATTAATGAAATGAGGAGAAAAATGTTTGATTGAAATTCTTGAAATTTGGATAAGACATTTATAAAACCATATCACTTGTTTTGAAAGAGTGTGACTAGATTTTACTTATGTTTTGAAAAATGTTTGTCAAAAATATTTGTTTCTGAATCACAGTCTCGAGTTCGATTATCAAAAGGTTTTTGTATATGTATTTTCATAATATTCCTTAAGATTTTATAGCATTTATAAAGACGACAAGTGATCTTAATAGGTCGATTCAGATGAACGCTCATAGGTATAACTCACACTTGACTGAGGTGTTTGTTTGTTCTGGGTGCAGAACTGGTGTATAATCACTAAAGATGAGTGATATCTCTCAGTTTGAAGGTGTTGACTTATGCTTAATGTGGATTTATACCTATATACTTTAGTCACTTGGTCTTCATATTAGATAATCAATCACATAAGACTGGTTTCGGCATTACTCAGCGGGTTTCTTCATTCATGCCATTGATGTTCACTCTCTCTCCGTCGGTAAATACTTGTAGAGGGGTTTAGAAATTTTTATAGTGCAGTTTGCAACTAAGAATATTCAATTATGAAGGCTACAGTATCCCGGTAAATCTTTGGTTTTGACAGCTATATTTGATAAAGTATTTTGAAAATTCGTTGTTTTGAGAGGTGTCTGTCTTGATGGATTGTTGTTGTAAATCTTCTTTTTCTTTGGTGATGTGTTCACCTTTGTCTTTATCTTTTCTTGATTTGTGTGAATACACCTTGTGTAAAAGATATCTGATGTGGTTACCAATTGTGATTTGTTGACAGCATTTGTTGGATATGACTTTGTCGTTTCTTCATTTGTCAGATTCGTTATGCCAGATGATTAGTCTTTTCTTTGAAGTGGTTTGATTGAGGATAGGGATAGGTGATATAATAGACAGTTTGTCTAATATATAAGAAAATGAAAGTATCGTCCCTGGTCATTTTGATATCTAAGCAAAAATGAGACTAGCATCACGGTATAGGAGTATAAATCCTATAAGTCATAATGAAAACACCTTTGCTCACAGAAATGAATTCCACTTAGCAGTTAAAGACGAGGCACAATTTCTCACATGGGTTTGGTTTTCATCTGAATCTCCTGATCTTATGTCCCTTTACAGATAAAATCGTTATAATTGAAATAAATTCAAAGGGAATAGGAGAATGTACATAACAAAAATGTTTGAAATTTGAACCTTCTCTTTAATTAAGAATCAATATAACTGAGAACATTCATCGAGCATAAGTATCTGAAAATTTAGTCAAGAAGATGTTAATCACATGGTTCTATAAAAGCTTATTATGACAAGTCTTTTATTGTATTTTTGAAGATTTGTTTTTCTGAATGTTTTTGGAAATTTTGGTTATTTGAATGTTTTTGGAAAATTTTGTTTATGAAAATAAACACTCTTTTGTACAAACAAAAAGTAAGAGATTAGGGATGGATGTTATCTGGATTCAACATTCCTAGACGGCCTAGGAAGTATTGAAACTTGGTTTCGTCTAGAGCCTTAGTAAAGACATCGGCAATTTGATCTTCGGTGTTTATGAAGTGCAATTCGATATGACCTTTTTGTATGTTGTCTTTGAGGAAATGATATCGAATGTCGATGTGCTTTGTCATGGAATGGTGCACGGGATTGTGAGAAATGGCAATTGCGCTGGTTGAGTCACAAAATATGGGAATTTGTGATACTTTGTAGCCATAGTCACGTAATTGAGTTTGCATCCACATGACTTGTGAAGAGCAGCTTGCGGCAGCTACATATTCAGCTTCTGCGGTTGAAGTGGACACGCATGATTGTTTCTTTGAAGTCCAGCTTACCAGTCTGCCTCCAAGAAATTGGCAAGAACCAGATGTGCTTTTTCTGTCTAGTCTGCATCCTCCATAGTCGGAGTCGGTGAAGGCATTAAGCTGAAAATCAGAGTTAGCTGGATACCAAAGGCCAAGAGATAGAGTTCCTTTAAGATATTTGAAAATTCTTTTCACAGCTATGGCATGAGATTCCATAGGATTGGCTTGGTATCTGGCACAGACACATGTAGAGAACATGATGTCGGGTCTGCTGGCTGTGAGGTATAGGAGTGATCCTATCATTCCTCGATATTTCTTTTGATCAACAGACTTGCCATTTAAGTCTGCATCTAATTTGTAACCAAGGGCCATTGGGGTTTTTGCTGTATTTGATTTGTCAAGAGAAAAACGAGTTAGAAGATTTTTAACATAATTTTCTTGATTGATGAAAATTTCATCTGACGATTGTTTGACTTGTAGTCCAAGAAAAGTAGTCATTTCTCCTATCATGCTCATCTCAAATTTGCTCTTCATCAAATCTGCAAACTTGATACTCAAGGATTCATCAGTAGAACCGAAAATAATGTCATCGACATATATTTGAACGATTAACAGATGTTTATTAAAAATTTTACGAAAGAGAGTTTGATCAATTGAACCTCTTTTGAATCCTGATTCTTCTGGAAATGTTGACAATGTTGAATACCAGGCTCGAGGTGCTTGTTTTAAGCCGTAAACTGCTTTTTGTAACTTAAAACTGTGATTTGGGAAGTGTGGATCTTCAAAACCTGGAGGTTGTTGAATATACACATCACGATCAATCTCTCCATGTAAAAATGCACATTTTACATCCATTTGGTAAACTTTGAAGTTCTTGTGTGCTGCATATGCTAGAAAGATACGAATGGCTTCGAGTCTTGCAACTGGAGCATAAGTTTCATCGTAATCGATTCCTTCTTGTTGAGAATAGCCCTTGACGACAAGTCTTGCTTTGTTTCGACAAACTATGCCTTGATCATCAGTTTTGTTTCTGAAAACCCATCTTGAACCTACTACAGTAACATCGGGAGGAGTAGGAACAAGATCCCATACTTGGTTTCTTTCGAATTCAGCTAGTTCTTCTTGCATGGCTTTGACCCAGTCTGGATCTTTGAGAGCTGAATGGATGGTTTTGGGTTCTGTCATGGATAAGAATGCTACGTATAAACATTCGTTTGAGGTAGCGGCTCTTGTTTGAATACCAGAATTGGGATCTCCTATAATTTGTTCTGCAGGATGATTTCTGGTCCATTTGTTTAGGCGAGTTTTTTCAGGTATTTCGATTGGTGTTTCTATGTCCCATTGTTCTTCTTGGTCAGGTGATTCTGTTGGGAATAGATTTTGGTTGTTGTCAGATATGTCATTTTGGATTATGGGGTGAGAATGAGGTAAAGAAGGTTCCCCCATAGATGATGCACTGGGATCATTTTGAACAGGTGGATTGGGAGTGTTTAAAGAAGGATTTAGTGTTGGTAATTCCCCCTCGACTTGACCTGCATTTTCTTGGTTTGATTGTGAAGTTTCTGCATCGGAGGTTCCTGTAGGAATTGTAGAAGATGTTAGAAATTCAGAACTATAAGCGGTTTTGGGTTGTTCAAAAAGTAAATCAAGATCAATTTCTATGTCCGTAGAAGGCATTTGTTGAATTGGATTTTGAAAAATATTATCGATCATTTTAGAAGCAAAATGTTTACGATCCAATTTCCTGACATAAAATTCATCGAAATGAATATCGGTACTTTCTTCAATTACTCTAGTACGTTTATTCAGTACTCGATAAGCAGCTGAGGTAAAAGAGTAACCAAGGAAAATTCCTTCGTCTGATCTTGATTCAAATTTTGAAAGGTGATCTTTGTTATTCTTTATGAAGCATCGACAACCAAAAATATGAAAGAATTTGATGTTTGGTTTTCGGTTGTTTTAGACTTCATATGGTGTTTTATGAAGTTGTTTATGGATTAAAGAACGATTTTGAGTGTAGCAAGCTGTGGCTATTGCTTCTGCCCAGAAGTATTGTGGCAGATCAGCAAAGATGAGCATTGATCTTGCAGCTTCGCACAGAGTTCGGTTCTTTCTTTCAACAACGCCGTTTTGTTGAGGAGTGTAAGGGGCTGAGAAGTTGTGTTCGATGCCTTTGTTTTTGAGAAATGAGTCTAGAGTTATGTTTTTGAACTCTAAACCATTATCACTTCGGATTCTTCGAACTGGTCGTTTGAGCTTTAATTCAATCTGTTTGATGAAGTTGATTATTTCTTCAGGTGCTTCTGACTTTAGCCTTAAAAAGAAAACCCAAGTAAAGCGTGAGTAATCATCAATAATAACAAGGATGTATTTCTTCCCTTTTATGCTTTGGGTTTTTGCAGGGTCGCAAAGATCAATGTGCAATAATTCTAGTGGTTCGGATACACTAGATTCAGAAATGCTTTTATGAGAGGATTTGGACAGTTTTCCTCCTTCACAAGCTGCACAAAGAGTTTCATTATCAAGTTTCAGAAGCGGCAGTCCGCGAACAAGATCATTTGCAATCAACTTGTTGATGTAGCCGAAGTTGAGATGGGAAAGACGACGATGCCACAACCAGCTAATATCAGCTGAAGCTTTGGATAAGAGACAGATGTCTGGTTTTCCATAGATAAGGTCCATATCTAGTGGATACATGTTGCCTAGACGATCAGAATTGACTAGAATGGCTTTGGTCTTGGCATCCGTGATTATGCTTCGCTGTTTGGTGAAAAGAACTTCATGATTGTTGTCACAAAGTTGTGATACGCTGATTAGGTTGTGTTTCAGGCCGTCAACGTAGGCTACTTTCTTGATGGTGAAGTGACCATTTGTTATGTTTCCATAACCTTTGATTCTTGCAGTCATGTTATTTCCAAAAGTCACATCTTGTTTGGATTCTGTGGGTTTGAAGTCTCGTAGAAAGCTTTGGTTTCCTGTCATATGCTTGGAGCAGCCACTATCGATATACCATGTGCCATCCTTGGGCTCTCCAGCACAAAATGCCTGCAATTAGACAGAAATTTTAGGTACCCAAACCATGGTGGGTCCTGATTTGTTAATGGTTTTCGGTGATTTGAAATCATTATGGTTTCTGTTAATTTGACGAAGTGGTTGAGGCTTGATTTGACTAATCAGATTTTCCCAATTTAAGATTTGTTTTTGAAAACCTGTCAGTTGAAATGGTCTTTGCTTTTGTGAAAGGTATCCTATATGTGAAGATCTGTTTGATAACCTTTCTTTGTATCTGGGATCTGAATGGTTTTGGAAAACACTTTGATGATGGAATGGAATTTGGTGAAATGATGGTTTCTGAAATTTCCTTGAGAGATTAAAGTTTATCTCTTGAAAGCGATTTTGACTTGGTTTTTGAAACGGTTTTTGTTTTGGATTAAAGGTCTGTTTTTGTGGCACAGCGCTTGATTTCAAAGGTTTTTCTTTGAAAACAATGGGCCTGCTTTGTTCTTTTGGTTTACAGACAGCTTGAATGGTTTGTTTATTTGTCTGTTGTTTCTTTGAATACTTTTGTCCCAGATTATTCTTTCCAATAAAGGTTGAGTTTAAAGAGGGAAAGATAGTTGGAGCAGAAGTACTACCATTTTGATGATCAGAATTTTCTCCATTTAAGAAATTTTCAAGTTTGATTGTGCCATCATTCATTGTTAGTTTAGTAGATCTCAATTGATGAGTTACTGAACTAGCAGAGTCTGATTCAGATTTTAAGACTCTTTTGAAAGACTTTTTGGAAACAATGAAAGCAGTATCATCTGGGCTACAGTTGATAACTGTTTCGTCATCTGAATCGTCCTCATTAGCAGATAAGAAAAAATCTGGTAGAGGCGATTTAGAGTTTTCACAAATTTTCCCATTTTTCTTTTCAGTCTCTTCATTTTCAAAAGATTCTCTTCCAATTCCCGGTTTATAATTCGTATCAATTTTGCCAGTTCCTAAGTTATTTGCTTTAGTGAAAACATCATCACTCAATTTTCTGGCAATATTGATAGAATCCAGTTTTCCTTGAAATCTTTGATTTTTGGATTCAAGAAATTTAATTTGCTTTGAAGAATCATCTAGTTTTAGAATTAAACTAGTGTTGTTGTCAGTTAAATCTTGAACTTTTTGTTTTAACTGAAGGACTTCCTTTTCTAAGGTATCTTTTATTTCAGATGAAATAACAGATTGATTTTTTATTTCTAAGTCCCTTTTTGTTTTAGAGCTTCATTTAATTGTTCTAGGATATGATTATTTTCTTCAGATTTTCGTTCAATGTCTCTTTCAAGTTTGTCTCTAGTCCTTGTAGATTCTCCAAATCTGAGTTGCAAGGTTTGTAATTCAGATTTGTAGATATCAGATTTGACTATTGTGTCATGATACAGTCTGAGATCAGCTTTTAGACTGTTCTCAATCTTAGTCATGTGGGACTCAAATGGTGTTCTTGAAAGACCGAGATCTGAGATCATAGACCATACCTGATCGATGACATATGGAGCTCTTGTGGTTGGTTCATTGTCAGCCATGAAGCAGAAGTTTGACTGAGCGGGTTCAGTGTCTGTTTCATCATCAGAAGTTGGCCAGTATTCCACGCTAGGTTCGTGGAATGCCATCAAAGCTTTTTGCTTTGCTTTCTGTTCTTGTTTCTTCAGCTCTTCGGCTTTTTGAGCATAGTAGGCTGAGTCTTTGACTTTGACTTTGGCTCGACAATCTCGGGCATAATGATTTAGTCCTTTGCATTTGTGACAAATGATTACGTCATCATCATCATCGTTATTGTCAGCCTTTTGGCTTTTAACAGGTGGTCTTTCAGATGTTTGAGTTTGTTTCTGTTGAGATGGTTGTGAATGATTTTTCTGAAATCCAGAACTTTGGTTATTATAAGAGTTGTGATTATTTTGAAAACCGCGATTCTGAAAGTTTTGTCCAAAAGTGGATCTTTGTTGAAAATTTGGTCTGAAGTTTGATTGATTATGATGTGGCAAAAATCTTTCGAGATTAGTGTTTGCTACCAAAGCGCACAATTGTTGGTAATCAGCTTCATTATTTGGATCAGACAAGTCACAAGAATTACTTGAAAAAGCTTGGTTTTGATCAATTTGACTTTGATCATGAAAATGTGTTTGGTTTTGAGAGGATGTTGACAACAAAGCAAGTGGTCCTCCAAAAGAAGTTGACGTTGGTGGGTCAATCGAGGATTCATACGATTGTAATTCTCCGTACAGATTGTACAAAGATTCAGTATGAATTGCCGGATTTCCCTGAATGATTAGTTTGACCATTTTCCAGCTTTCATAAAGGTTGTTTAAAAATTTGAGGTTTATCTCATGCTGTGACTTTTTGATGCCCAGATTATTCATTTTGATGGTAATGAGATTGAATCTGTCATGAGCATCATGGATGGTCTCATGTGAAAACATTTTGAAGTTGCCAAATTCGTTTAAAACAGATGTTTTCTTGTTTCCAATGATTCTCTCATTTCCTTCAAAACGATTTTTCAAAGTTTGCCAAATTTGGTTTGCAGTTAAAAGGATTATATCATTCATTTGGCTTAGAATACTGTGGGGTATTCCAGACACAAGCTCCTTTTTGGCTTGAAGTTCAAGTTTCTTCCTTTCATTCAGTATATCCAAGTTACTCGTAAGAGAGGTCATGTTATCTGGTAGAGATCCGTCTACACATTTCCACACGTCTTCACTTATAGAGTTGAGATGAAGATTCATACGACCTACCCATGATTTATATTCTTCGGGAATAAGAATGGGTGCTCGAGTACCTGAACCTATACTGTTAGCAATAGATACAGAATTTATGTTTGAGTAGTTTGCGGAAGACATTTTTTTTTTAACGAAAATGTGATGTTAAAATGAAATTTTTAAAGAAAACTTATTGGTGGTTTATAAAAACGCTACACAAAAGTTTTCGACAAAAATTTTCAAAATAAATCACACAAGTAAATTTTAAATGTTTTTTTTTTAATATTTTTAATTTTTTTTTTGTTGAACAAGTGATATTAAGATGAAATTTTTAAAGGAAACTTATTGGTGGTTTATAAAAACGCTACACAAAAGTTCTCGACAAAAATTTCAGATTAAATCACACGAGCTCTGATACCAATTGTTGAAAATACGATAACTGGTCTCCACGAATAAGGTTTTTAAGCCTATTACCGTGTGACAGATATGTATTTTATCTATAATATGCGGAATAAATAAGAGTTGCGGAATAAAATAAAACGGTAAATCTAAACTAGACAGTATTTAAATAGACAGAAAGCGATAAATAAAGTAAAAGTTAGAAGTTAGAGGTTAGATGTAATAAACGCCATTATCAACGATAACGTGTTTTTACAATAAGTAAAAAGGTTAGAAGTTAGAAGTTAGAAGTTAGAAATTAGATGTTAGATGTAATAAACGCCATTATCAACGATAACGTGTTTTTACAATAAGTAAAAAGGTTAGAAGTTAGAAGTTAAATGTCTCGGTTAAATACAGTCCACATATGTTTTGGTTGTCACGGTTCAATTCGGATGTATTGGAGATTTGGTACAGTTGATTTATAACAGTTTAAATAAATCAATAACGACACGGATAATTTTAAAAGAACTTATCGATAGCTGCGGAAGATAGCGTTTTTCTTGATATGTCGATTTCTTGTTCTTCACGGTAAGATGAGGTTTAGGTGATTTTTGGTGTCGGGTAGAGGTTGTTTAGAGGTTTGGAGTTTGGTGTCGGGTAAGGGTTGTTTGGAGGTTTGAAGTTTGGTGTCGGGTGGAGGTTTTGTTTCTTGCGGTTTTGCGGTTTGATCCTCGTTGCCAAATGCAGAAATATCAGAATTTTGAGCTGTTTGGTCGTGGATTAGAGTGTATGGAGCTTGGATAATATGTGTGTGTTGTACAAAATCAGCTAGAGGAAGCCTCTATTTATAGTCTGTTCCAGCGAAGATCGGGTCGCGATCTGCTATGGGATCGGGTCGCGATCTCGAGTGGTTCCCTGCTTTTGTGCTGGCCACTACCCGACTCGGTGGAGTGTGGTAGGTGGGTAGGGTCGCGATCGATATGAGGATCGGGTCGCGATCTGGTCGGGTCGCGATGGGGAGGACGATCGGGTCGCGATCTTGTCGGGTTGCCGTTGGTTCGCGATCTTTGGTCAGCATAGTGTCACGTGTGTGTCATCACGATCGGGTCGCGATCTGGGTTGGATCGGGTCGCGATCGGCACTGTTCCAGCCTTTTTCTTCTTTTGTTTTGATTTTCTTCATTTCGCGACACATGAGCTGTTGGGTCGCGATTGCTGTCGCTGGGTGACATTTTTGCTCTTTGGTACATAGCGTCATTTTCTTCCGGTTTGGTTGATCTCGAATTTATGCAATCTGAAATAAACTGTTAATAAAAACATTTCGACTTATTTCAGTGATGGTCACGTAAAAACATAAAAAACATTATTCAACAAACTGTTAGGAATCGGACAGGGTACACGCAGTGGAAACACACTATCACACACACAAACTCACGAAAATAAAGCAAGAAGAACACAAGGATTTTTACGTGGTTCGGATTCGGTGCAAATCCTACGTCCACGGGCTACAACTAGATTTTATTTAACAATGAGATTACAAGAGATACACTCAATTCTTATAGGTATTGAGTTGTGGTGCATGTTCTTCTTCAACTAATGTTCTATTTATACACATCTTGTAATGTATATAATATGCAAACAATTAATGTGAACATGGAAATATAAATCAAGCTACCAAACTTAGTAGGCTACCAAACTTATTTGACTAAGAAAAGTCAGCCTTCACATTCTAACAATCTCCCACTTGAAGGCTTGAACATCTCTAATTAATCTCCTAACATAACCAGTATTCCAAGCTTCCAGTTCCAAAGAACAAGCTAAGACTCAGTCAATTTCCTAGTTGCAGCCGCCCCTCATCATCAAGTACTAGAAGGGCCAGTTGAAGCTCCTACAAGCTCCAACTCAGTCGTGGTCAATACCGCCACCGACTCATCCCCTGTCTCAACCGGCTTGGACACTCCACCAGCTTCAAAGATACACCGAGGACCACTAACACTCTCCAAACTTTGCAAACTTCCAACAGGAGAGAATTTTTCAGTCTTAGTCTTCAAAACCCAACGGCTCTTTGTAACTGTACCCGGAACACACCCCGTGCTCCCACTGTCACAAAATCCCCTGAATGGTTTAGACTTTCCGACTCGTTCAGCTAACATCCCCTTGGCTCCAGAATTCATGTTTGCAAAATGAACTCTCTTAGCACTAGATTTAGCGAACCAGATTTTGTCATGCTTAACAGGGACGGTCATACTTCCCTCAGCAGGTACCTCAACCATATATAATGACCCACGCTTCATACATTGAGCAATCACCGAATTACCATTGACCACCCTCCATTTACCACCACCAAACCTTACTTCCAGTCCTTGTTTATCCAGCTGACCAACAGAAATCAATTTCTTCTTCAGCTCCGGAATCACCCTGACATTCTTCAGGTTCCATGTAGTTCCCAATGAAGTAACCAGATCAATATCTCATATGCCCGTTACTTGAAGCATATCGTCATTTGCTAACCGTACCTTCCCAAAATCTCCTTCTTTTAGATTCACCATCGTTTCTCCGTTGTCCATGGCGTGAAACGAAGCCCCTGAATCCATGACCCAAGAGTCTACAGAACTTTCCATACTTAGTATCAGTGCATCATCCTCAGACACACTCTCGGCACCAGCAATGTTCAATTCTTTCTTTGGACATTGACTCTTAACATGTCCCACCTCCTGGCAGTTCCAGCACTTCACATTCTTCCATGTTCTAGATGAACTTCTTCCCCGACTCCCACTGCTCCCACTATTCCTGTTATTCCCTCTACCTCTTCCGATATTTAATAACTCAGAAGAAGACGAGCCACCTTGATTCTTGCGTCTGGTATCCTCGCCTAGAACCAAATCTCGAACCCCATCAAACGTCATACCACTGGTCCCCACTGAACTCGTAACAGCAGTAACTGTTCCTGACCAGCTATCAGGTAGTGAAGCTAGTAGCAGTGAAGCTTGAGTCTCGTTATCAAATTTAATTCCCACAGATGACAATCTGGACAGAATTGAATTTAGATTGTTAATGTGAACAGTAACCGAGCCTTCCTCATTCATCCTTGTAGTGAACAGCTCCCTCATCAAGAACACCTTGTTAGCCGCCGACGGTTTCTCATACATGTTCGTCAGAGCATCCATCATACCACGCACCGTGGTTTCCTTCATGATGTTGAAAGCAACGCTCCTTTCCAACGACAACGTAATAACCGCCTTAGCTTTCTTGTCCTTTGAGTTCCATGCATCTTCAGCAGCTTTTTCCATTTTCTCCGGTTTGTCTCCAAGTACCATGTCCAAATCTTTCTGACATAGCAATGCTTCTAATTTCATTTTCCACCGGCTAAAGTCAGAACTGTTGAACTTCTCGATTACAACCTTGTCTTCAGCCATTACGACAAACAAGAGACAAATATTTTATAGTACTTTTGTGTGACAGAACAGTACCCTTCAAAGTACCGAGATACCTTTAATACGATTAATAGAAATTAGTTTCTGATGTGGAAGATCAGACAAAACTGCAACCACAGAGCATACTCTAATTTCTAAAACCGAGACCTCCTCCAAAACCCGAAGCTCTGATACCAGTTGTTAGGAATCGGACAGGGTACACGCAGTGGAAACACACTATCACACACACAAACTCACGAAAATAAAGCAAGAAGAACACAAGGATTTTTACGTGGTTCGGATTCGGTGCAAATCCTACGTCCACGGGCTACAACTAGATTTTATTTAACAAGGAGATTACAAGAGATACACTCAATTCTTATAGGTATTGAGTTGTGGTGCATGTTCTTCTTCAACTAATGTTCTATTTATACACATCTTGTAATGTATATAATATGCAAACAATTAATGTGAACATGGAAATATAAATCAAGCTACCAAACTTAGTAGGCTGCCAAACTTATTTGACTAGGAAAAGTCAGCCTTCACATTCTAACAATAACCTCCATATGCTAAGTATAATGCTATAATTTGGAATATTTTTCCTAGTATAATGCCTTAATAACAAAAGTTTGATAGTACAATGTTGAAACAAAAATAAACGAAAGTAGGATGCTATAATAGACATGGGGAGAGAAACTTTGACCTGGTCAATCATGTCTGACCTGACATTGCCCAACCTCTTTTTCTTGTATGCTTCAGAAGAATCATTAAAAAAGTCACGATTGGATATTGAAACTGAAACTTGCTCTTTATTTCCAGATTTAGAACCATTAAAATCATAAACCTCTTGAGAACCGAGTTTTTTACCAAACAAGTGTCTTTTAAAAAATTATTTACCAAATAGGTGTGGTTTTAAAAATATTTACCAAATAAGTGTAGTTTTACTTTTTTTGTTATATATATTTTTCTAAAACTTTCAATTATTATTATACTTTTACTATTTTCTTAGTATATTTTTTTTACTTTCTTTTTACCTTTTGCCGGTATTTTTTATCATATATTTTTACAAACACCTTTTTTACCTTTTTTATTATTTCTCATATTATTATTTTTAATCCAAATAAATATGCAAAATTGTTTAGACGAGTCATTTTAAATAACAATACTACTCATCTTAACTCAAACCAATAAAAAATACAACGTTTTAGGTACAAACTCATTCTTTATATGACCCAATTTAAATAACAAATACTAGCAATCTTAAATAAAAACTAATACTAACCAGAACTACAACAGCCAACTTAGCCTTAACATGAAACCCCCAACAACAGTAACTTGAATCGTCATCTAGAACTGAGAAACTGTAGAGGCACAGAGCCAAACAAGGACCACATCACCAACAAAAGACGAAACTGCCCTCAAATATTCAAAAGGAAAGTACCACAGCTACTCAAGAAACCAACGAACTTAACACAACACGTGGGCCGGATTGTAACATCGAATCTTAACTACGCAACCCCAAAACCACAGCACCAACTTAAAGACAAAACTGCCCTTCAAACTCCAAAAATAACTCGAAATAGCAATGTACTTGAAGCACATCGAGCAAACATCAGTCTCAAAACGGAATGTAAAATCTTAGTTGTAGCCATAACTTGAATAAATCTTTGACAATCTATAGCCCATCGTGATTGAATAACACCCATCCATATATGAAAATGTCATATTGGAATAAGACCACCAACTCCGAGCACCTTCAAAAGATTATGAAAAAATTCCTTGATTAGATGACTCCTGTAAACACAGGTTAGCAATACGAGATACACGATGAGAAATTAAGCAGAAATCATATCTTCAGGTGGGACAAACAGAAACAGAAAAATTGAAATTGAAACATCCATTAACTTTTGAAATTCAAGAACTGAAAAAAAAACGATGATGACCAACCGAAAATCATACCTGGAAGTCGTGAAGCTGTGGAGCAACCGAAAATTAGACCTGGAAGTCGTGGAAATCGAAAATCGGAACTGAAATCGGACCTGGAGGAGTTACCGGCGGCGTCTGCGTGGGTGGAGGAGGAACCGGCGGCGTCTGCGTGGGTGGAGGAGGGAGCGCCGGTGGCCGGAGGCGACCTGAAGTCGTGGAAGTCGTAAGCGGGTGTTAGGGCATGGAGTTTAATTTTCAGCTATTCCCGACTTTCATCACATTAAATCACACTTACACCATTTCGGAAATTATTCTATTAATTAAAAACCGTCATTTTTTTGGTACCTTACGTGCTTTTGTTTTCCTTTGTTACATCCACAATTTCAGACACGCGGATCTTCTCTTGGATCCGGATTTTGGGTCGGTTTTCTAATACCACTAACCCCAATCGTCATTAGCCACAACCTTCACCGCCTCATCTCCTTTGCCCACCCATATGCCCTCGCCATAGCTTCTCCGCCTTAAAACTTCTTTCTTTC
Organism: Cichorium intybus; assembly: GCA_023525715.1. Taxonomy (NCBI): domain Eukaryota; kingdom Viridiplantae; phylum Streptophyta; class Magnoliopsida; order Asterales; family Asteraceae; genus Cichorium; species Cichorium intybus. Next base: position 161,219,713 of record CM042009.1, on the reverse strand, counting down.
CTCATTTTTGCCGATTCATGCTGCGTGTTGTGCCGCTGTGGTGAATACCCGTCGGCCAACCACCTGTTGCATGGTCTCCGGTTGTTTTTCTCTTCCAACCAAATGCTCTTTGTCGCTTTTCCGTCGTCTTCTTCAGAAGACCCTTTCCTCCGATAAAAAAATTTCACTATGTAATACGGCATCATCATCGCTGGCGAATTAGGATTTGGTGATTTCCCGTCTTCTTGGTAACCATTCCTTCCTCCACCGCTTCACCACACTCTTCGCCGCTCCACCGCTTCTCGATTGTTCATCTTCTCGATTTTATGTGAACCATTTGTCAAGTACAACCGGTGACTGAGGGTGAGGCGCTTCCGTCTTCCGCCACGGATTTAGGGTTTGCAAAGCCAAATATTCAAACGAGCACACTCCCAAGTCCTATCTTTGTCCTGCTCCATCTGGTACGCGTCTTCGTCACGCATTAATCAACTCTTCCGATTGTTGACTCTCAAGTCTGAATTAATCAACTCTTCGTCTTCGATTACTCTCTTTTTCTTTAGGTTCCACTCTCGTGTCTTCGTCGCTTCTGGGGAAGCCATGGGAGAGGTTGGAGAGAACTGAATTGATGGAGCTTGCGAGTACCAACAAAGAGGTTGTCGGTGGGGATCGAGAAGGAGCGTGATAAATGGAAACTTAATACCTTCACGAAGATCGACCAGCAACCTGATCGACCAACGAAGTGATGCAGGTACATCGAAGATAAAAGCCTACGATTGCAACAAAATTGCAAACCTCATCTCTTTCTGTTTTTACCCTATAATAATCATGATTACAACTTTGATTCACCTGTTAATTGTTCCTTCTTTGGAGGTCCCACGATTTTCATTCCATAAAGGTCAGATTTCCCCTCCCTTACTTGCTATATATATATATATATATATATATATATATATATATATATATATATATATATATATATATATATATATATATATATATATATATATATATATATATATATATATATATATATATATAGTTGCAGGGCTTCCTAAAGAGGCTCCTATAGTTACACCTTTAATGGATTTTGTTCGCCAAAAAAGAGCTGCCAAGAGTGGACCCCGGGTAGGAATTCTACTTCTGAGAATGTAAATAATTTGTTATTAATTCATTCTCACAATGCCTTTTAACTTTTTTCATGGTTTGTTACAGAGGTCCGTACCTAATGGGAAATTAATGAGAAGGGTTGGGTGCATCATCATCTTCAACTTCAAATTCTACTTCAGTCAAACGTGGTTCCGAAAAGAGGACTTCTACCATGGTATCACTATCTTGATTCTTAACATTTACCATCAAATGAAGATACAAAAACATATTGCAATATGGTGGAATTTGTTTGAAATTTTCATTTATTGTGTGATTCGTTACGCCTCTTTGTGAAAATATTGGAGGTATTTTTATATTTAACTTTATATTCATTTATCTTTTTAAATTGGAAATTGGAATATAATTCTCTAGAATCTTGATTAATTCGTGGTATATTTATTTATCACTTGAGTAGGAAGAAGATCCTGGATGGTATTCAAGGGCAGCCAACTTTATTTCAGAGCCTGTTGTAGATGTAGAGATGAATGTGAGTAAAATAGCAACGTACTTTTGTTTATTTGTTTTTTATAGCATCCTACTTCCATTTACTTTTACTACAAAATTCTGCTTTCAATTTTCTCATGAAGGCATTGTACTTTGAAAAATCTACCTAACTATAGCATTGTACTTTCTTTGTATTTCTTATTAGGGCATTATTCTTTGACAAATAACAAATCTATCCAATTATAGCAATTGCTATAAATTGTGTAGATTTTCAAAATTAACAATGTAATAGGAAGAAACGAAAGTAAGATGCTATAATCAACGAATCAATTAAAGTACGTTGCTATTTCTAACATTTAACATTTTTTTTTGCATGCAGAATCCAAAGACGGATTTACCCTCCAAAAATGAAGTGACTTTGCATGAAACAAAAACAATCCCAATTGAAAATGGGAATTCAATGGAAACTCATGATAAATATATAATGGTGGAAGGACTCGGTTTGGTTGGTGTGTATGACCAATGGGTTGACCCTCCGCGGTTTCTGGTCAACGCCCAAAACCCCGTTATGAGGTATTAATTTATTCATGTATTATAGCATCCTACTTTTATTCCATTCAAGGCAATATACTTTAAAATTTCTACCCATTTCTAGCATTGTTCTTTTTTTAAAGTACACTGTTCTTTCTTGCATTTAACCTTTTATTTATTTATTTATTTTTTACCTTTTTCTTAACTTAAATTCCAAATTGGCAGCATGCAGCAGCTGTAATTGATGAGAAAATGTATATATTTGGTGGAAATCATAATGGACGTTACCTAAATGACCTTCAGGTATGGAAACTATATTTATTAAATGCATGAAAAATAAAGGAATTTAATTTGGGTAATCATGTTTTTTTTTTCTTGTAAATAATTGATTTCTGTTTAAGTTGCATTTTTAATTTTAATGAGGATTTTTTCAGACACTTGATTTACGAAATTGGACATGGTCAAAGGTTGAAGTCAAACCAAATTCCGAGTCTCCAGTGACAGTAACTCCTTTTGCCGGTCATTCATTGGTCAGTATTAAGATTTTTTTTATAAACTTGTGAATTCTTTTTTATTTTTTATAATATTAATGGGTTATAAAATGTTGATTTGTAGATACCATGAGAAGGGAATAAACTTATATCAATTGCAGGTCATTCAAAGGATCCTTCTGAAGTTATCAACGGTTTGTTTGAACTTTTAACATTAAAATCCTGTTTTTAATTTTAACAATCAAGATTAATATATACCTAAAAATGTATTAATTACCTTTCTTTATATATTTATAATCATATCCTTTTATTTTAACAGTGAAGGCGTTTGATCTGCAAACAAATACTTGGTCACCCATGAAGACCTATGGAAAACCACCGATATGCATACTTATTAGTTTTTCGGACTGAATAAGAGTAAATGACCATTTTACCCTTCTCAACATATTCTACGAATTTATAGGATAAAATTGCAAGGAATCAAACATTAAAATTTAACCTTTCAAGTATATTTATGTTTTGTGTTGATGTTGTAGGTTTGACGTGGAGGTCAATCGGTTACACTTTCCCATGCAACAAACGCAGCCTACGGCTGCGTTTCCTACACAGGATGGGACTGGACTGTAGCCGGTTTAATGCTGTTATTGAGAAGATTGCACGCTTATATATGGTGTGGAATATGTTCATTAATACCCTACGATTTACATATGACTACATCGAAAACTTGATGTAAAATTTTCATGTCATTAACTTGATCCTACATTCTATCTCTATACATTCAGGGAAAAAACAGCAGAGATGAAGAAGACCTCCTGATGATAATTTGTCGGATCCTTGTGGATCCGGATTTTACATATGTCTTCGTTTCCAGCCCACCGCTTCATTCACTCACCGCTTGATTCTCTCCGCCACGCCTCTTCTGCTCTTCACCATAGCCGCCGTCTTCTCCTACATCTCCACCACCCACCGTCTTCTCCCCATCATCCTCAAACTGTTTCACCATTCCTACCGGATCTGTGTTGTATCGCTGCTCCACCGCTTCGCTTCTCGAATTCTCCGCCGGTCCGCTGCTCGCCGGTCTGCGGTCTGCTGTTCTGCTCCGTCTTCCTTTTGTTTGCTAGTGTGTTCTTCATAAAAACTGCGAACTTCAGGTATGTCGATTTCATTGATAAAGATATAAAGTGGATTGTTTATGTAATTAATAGTATTTCTGAAACGATAATACGAATTGTCGATGTGTTACAAGTCTGCAAAAGTAAAATTTTATAAATCTTAAATCATTATTGATCTTTTTCAGACAATCGAAAGTTCCCCGAGTGAATTCGCAGGGATTCCCAGTGCAAGAAGTCTTATCGCCACTGTGGTATGAACACTTACTATAAATAACATTTTCCTTTCGGTTCATGTTACAAAATCCTCAAAGTTAAAACAAAAAAATGGTTTTCCATGTAGAACTTTGTTGATCTGGCAGGAAGCGAACGTGCTTCCCAAACCTTATCAGATGTTACACGCTTGAAAGAAGGTTGCCACATTAACCGCAGTCTACTAACAGTTGGAGCCCTTAACCGCAATTTCAGGTTTGCACTTACATTAGTTTATTTTCTATTTTCCTTTTATTGTATTGTATATAAAAAAATTATAATTGGCACGTTTTATTGTTTGGATGTAACAAATCAAGAAATTGACATGTGCCTTACAAAGATTCAAAGCTAACACGTATACTATAAAACTCTCTTGGCGGAAATACAAGAACTGCAATAGATACGCTGTTTTTTCTTGCATTTATCCGGATCTGTGCTCCAGCAATGCCTAACCTGTGCGGAGCACTGGCTCCCGCTAGTTATTTTTAAAAGTACACCCTTTTAGTAAATATTTTTAAAACTAACACCCTTTTAGAAAAAAACTCTTGAGAACCCGTTAACATAGCAGCATCCAAATTAGCTAACTTGGAATCGTGAATTACACAGGAGGTTTTCTCATTCCTTCCAAAACAGGAAAACCCATAGACATTGCTTTAGATTCAGTTTCCATATCAGACGATTTTTCAATAGCAGGATAACGAATAATCATTCAGAGTCCGTTTCTCGATTTTAGACCCTTCTATCACCTTACCAGAACAATCAAGCCCAACAATCCTTTTCTCTATTCCAATTTCAGTATCTCGATCACATTCAGAATCCATAGAATCAACAACTTCAATCAATTTCGACAAATAACGAATCCATATATCGATTTGGATTTACAGGACCACCATTCATGATTTCAGACTCAATTGGATTCGATTTATCAGAAGAATCATCAACGCTAACACCCTTTTGCACTCAATTCAACAATTGATTCGATTCCAAACCCATATCGATTGAAAAAATTGCTAAGTCGGAACTACCATTAGCGGACAATAGCAAACACCGATTAGAATCAGAAATGGAAACAGTAGCAACCGGAAAACAATCCAGTTGCCGGAGATCGTAGAAAAACGCAAGAAAACCTAACCCCTAAACCCTAACCCTAACCCTAAACCTTAAACCCTAACCCCTAACCCCTAAACCCTAAACCCTAACCCTAAACCACCGAAGAATTCACATACTTGGAAATTTAAAAATATTGGCAAGAAAAAGAACGTTTAGGATCCTCGCGGCAATGTCTTAGGATGAGCTAACGATCCAAACTAGTATGTTGAGTGACGAATAACTACAAAAAGACTACGAGACCGAACCGGAAAATATCGATCCTAGACAGCTCTTGTGCATGCATAAATTGAGCTTTCATTTTACATGTGATACCTCATTGGGATAATTAGGAAATTCTATATTTTGATCATAGTTTCATAATTACTCTAAACTAGACGAATACTCGCGTTGCGTAAGTGAAAGTTATATACTTAAATTTTTAACAAATATCTTGTGGAAAATGATTATGTCATTAAAAATAACTATAAAACAATAATTGTAATATTAAGTTGATACATACAATTGCAACTATTTTGACTAATATTACTAACTGAACTTTATCAGCGGCTTATGTATTAATTAAATTAAGCATATTCTTGATTTAGTATTATTTTTAACTATTGTCTATCGTAATGATTAATTAATTTAAAAGTTACTTATTTGACCATATTTTAATATTGATCATGATGATTATTTAAAATATCAACGATAAGTAAAAAACTTAAGTAAAAAATTGATTAATTGTATTGAATTATTTCATTTAATATTACAACTCTTAAACATTTTGATACGACTAATAAACACTTACACCAATATTTAAAGTTGGTTAATTATATCGAAATATTTCTTTTAATGTGAAAACCCCTCAAATTCCATATGAAAGTTAATTAAATATTAAAACTCAATAGCCTTTGTTAATTTATGTTACTCAATTGACACTTATAATAGTTATTATTGTTATTCTTTAACATTATGTCTTAATAGATGAGAAAAACGTTAATTTGATTTGTAAAACAATATTAGTTTTTATGAAAGAATATACATTAATATTAAAGATTAAGAAGTTGACTTAGATTAATATTTCTATTTAATAATTCATAAATTAAAATACATAAAAATATTGTTATTAGATTAATAAACTACCTTAAATGAGTAAAAAAATTGTTAATTTAAACGAATTATTATTTAATATTTCTACATGAAAACTCCACGTGAATAACAAAACGAAAAAACTAGTTAATCAATTAGTTTTATTAATATTCATACTTTTAAATCAATGGTAATGTATATCATTTAGTTTATAATTTTATGGAGCGTTTTAAGTTATGAAAACATCGTTTCAATCCAAAATAAACCACGATATTCCTTTTTTATTTATTAAGAATTACTTCCATAAAATTAACCTCATGCGGTTGTTTAGTTAAAACATCCAAAATTTTATTTTGTGCTTTTTGTTTGTCAATAATGAATATAATTAAAACATTGCATTTTTATTTATTTATTGATTGTCGAATGATTATATATATATATATATATATATATATATATATATATATATATATATATATATATATATATATATATATATATATATATATATATATATATATGTGTGTGTGTGTGTGTGTGTGTGTGTGTGTGTGTGTGATTTTAAATATCGCAATCTAACGAATAACAAATAGTATAAAAATTAATACTACAATTTGTAGAGAGAATTTCATGATTTTACATATCAAAATCTAAACAAATAACAAATAGTATGAAATAAATAATAACATAAAAGCATCGAAACATCTATAATAACATTTATATTCATAAACCACATCAAACTCTCCAAAATCATAAACAATTGTAGAAGCAATTTCATGATTTTATATATCACAATCTTACGAATAACAAATATTATGGAAAAAAATAATACAAATTTTGATGACAAAAAGTACCAAAATAGCTATTATAATATTTGTATTAAAAATACATCAAACACTAATAAATCATACAAATAATGTAAAAACAATTTCAAGAAAAAAAATTAAAAACAATTCAAGAATACATAAAATCAACATACCGTTTGATGTACTTTCCCATCTCTTCTGCTCTTCATATTTTAATCAAAACACTTGAAAGACATGAATGTTTTTATGAAAAAAAAAATCTACTTATATAGCAGCAACATGTATAAATGAGAGGAATACAAAAAGGTTTTAACAAATGTTATTAATTTTAAAAATATGAAGAGTCATTAAGTTTCAAATATAATTCTGAATTTAGTATTGTATTAATAAATAGATGTAACATTGTGTAATTTATAAATTTATTTTACTATTAGTTATTATTATTAATTAATTTTAAGATTACTTAGTATTATTAAAAATTTATAAAAGACTATCCGTGTAGAAAGTTTTAATACCACTTAATATGTTTATTATAAAATCACTTATTATATTAATTATTATTGTTAACTATTTTTTTAAAGTTATAATATTATTTAAAGCAAGGTTGTTAAGATCGGGATCTTACACAAGATCGTTTTATGCTTTGCAAGATCGTGATCGTAAGATCGGGATCGGGATCTTAAGATCCTACCAATGAAGTAGTCTTTAACTTTATGCTTAATGTCATACTTAGTGCAATACATGTTATAACTTAATCTATACTAAAATATCGATGATAGAATCAAAGTTAACTTCTTAAACATGAACAATGATTCTTTTAGTTAGAAACCGCAAAAGTTAATAAGAAAACATCTTTAGTAGAAAAATAAACAAGTTCAACATGACCAAACACAACTAGAGGTAGGATCGGATCGTATTAAGATCTTAAGATCATACTTAGGGTTCTAAGATCCTAGTATAGATCTTGCTTCAGTTAGATCCTACTGTGATCAGGATCGTTTTTCAATCGAAGGATCTTAAAATCGTAAGATCTTAAGATCAAGATCGGGATCTTAACAACCATGATTTAAAGGTTAGAATTTATTTTCTTGTACTTATTTAACACTAATTAACTAATTTATAATAATTATTAGAAAGAAAATGAAAAGTCATGGGAGTTTCAAATTAATATTACGGAAGTATTTTTGCTTCTCTTATAAGATATAAATATGACCTTTGTTATGCAATTTGATGGTCCTACTACTTTCATTCAAACTATTGAATTAAATAAAATTGAAGTATTAAAAAAAATTATAAAATCAATTGAAATATGAAAAGAAGTATTAAAAAGAAATATAGAAAATTAATAGAAATATGAAAAGACATAGAATTAGAAAATCAATGGAAATATGAAAAGACATGGAAGTTTCAAATGAATGTAGTGCTTTGAAATATGCATTTATTATAAGATATATAGATTGGAGAGTAAATTACAGATACAGTCCCTGAAGTATACCAAAACTAACAGTGAGAACCCAAGTATCCGATTTTCATTATATGAGTCACTAAGGTTTGTAAAATCCTACAAATCGGTCCCTAAATAAAGTAAAAAGACTAAAATACCCTTTTTAATTTATTTTTTCTTTTTCTTTGAATTTATTATTTATTTTATTAATAAAAAAATACCCTACCCACCCCCACCCCCACCCCTATCCCCTACGTCTCTCTCTATCAATGAAGTTTGCAATGAAGGTATGGTTTTCCGAGACGGATTTCGATGAGAAGTTCTCTCCATCCACGCTTGAAGGTCTCATTTGCCAACTCCCATTTGTATTGGCACGATTTTACGGAACCCCTAAAAGAATAACAAGAAATTTAACGGTGGTTGCGTAACTGAAACGAGTTATTTTGAATTGAGTAACAGTAGATATGAGAATCTGTTGAAATCTAGATCCTTCGATCGATTTTTGATTTGCTTGTTTCCATGATGATGAAGCCATTGCTAGCTTTTGGTGTTCATTAACAATTAATAATAAAATTTGTATGATGATCTGATGATATCGCTACCAGAGAACAAATCAAATAACGATTGTTGAATAAATGATAGTTTATTTGATATTACGAAGAATTCATCAAAGAACCACCAGCGAAATTTGCTGTTTGAAGGAATTCGAAAGCAAATCCCTAGCGAAATCGGCAATTTTCCAGACGGTGGATATTGAACCACTTACGTTCCACGATAGCACATCATCCGTCGCCGGATCATCCACCAACAGATACGTTTTGTTGGAATCCTAAGCTTGTAGTGGAAGTTTCCTGCTCAATCAAAGGGGGGACAAATTGGAATGTGGAGATTCAATTTGTCCCATACTTTAAACACTTTCTAGTTTATAAAACCTGTGTATTCAAGTGATGAAAATATAGGTTGAGAGAAACATTGTAATAGGTTTTGAGTTATATTCCTATTATTTATCAAAGAGGTATTTTGATATTTGTGTGTTTTATAAAATTACAACCTTGAATTGGTATCAGAGCGGTTTTATACCTGACAATCCGAGTAGAAGATGTCAGATATAGAAGATCCACCTGCTACTCCTCCGATGAGAATCAAGGAAGTCGGAAATACATCGGTAACTTGTCCGATGTTAACCCAGACAAATTACACTGTCTGGGCTCTACGCATGAAGGTCGTCCTGCGTATACACAAAGTTTGGTCAGAAATTGAGCCTGGAACAACTACTTCTGAAGAAAAGGACTGCTTAGCAGTAGGTTTAATATACCAAGCGATTCCCGAAGCCCTTGTGATGCAAATTGGAGATGTCAGTTCCGCAAAATCCCTTTGGGATGCAATCAAGACCCGCCAAATTGGAGCCGATCGGGTAAAAGAAGCTCGGCTTCAAACTCTAGCCACCGATTTTGATCGGTTGAAAATGAGTGAAACCGAGTCAATAGACTCGTTTGTCGGAAAAATTTCGGGGATAGCTACGAAATCAGCATCTCTCGGTGAAACAATCGAAGAAACGAAATTGGTAAAAAAGCTTATGAAAGTGGTACCTCGTCGGTTCATTCACCTAGTCGCTTCTCTCGAGCAGGTGCTCGATCTGAAAACCGTCGGCTTCGACGATGTGGTCGGCCGATTGAAAGCCTATGAGGAGCGAATCCGAGTAGAAGACGGTGGAGATGAACAAGAGAGGGTTATGTTCGTACAATCCAGCGGCGGAGGATCGATCGGCGGAAGAGGATCGATCGGCGGCGGAGCATCCGGTGGAGGTTACGGTTCAAATCAACGAGGCGGGGGGAGTTCTTCCGAGTCGTCCGACAGAAGCAAAGGAGGAAAAGGGAAGACGGCTTGGGGAAGAAATAACAAAGGGGATGTTTTTAATCAAACCGGGTCAAACCCGGGTGGCGGATTCGGATCCGGGTCAGCAGGACCAGTGGGTCAGCCCCAAGAGAAAATTGGCCCAATTCAGCCCAGAGAGGAAATAAGCCCAATTTTGATGATCAGCCCAATTCAAATAAAAAATGCAACTGTGATTGTTGCGAGAAAAATCGGAGAAACCCGAAAAATGATCGGTCAAAAATTGTTTGTTACCGATGCGATAAACCGGGTCATTTTGCATCCGAATGTCCGGAACGACTCGAAAAATCGCAAGTCGGTGATTCTTCGGGAGGCGAGGACAATGACGAACCCGTTTTCTAAACACGGTTCAGGAAGGAGGGGATCTCTAGAAGGACTTAGAGATTCGGGGGTGATTGTTGGAATCCTAAGCTTGTAGTGGAAGTTTCCTGCTCAATCAAAGGGGGGACAAATTGGAATGTGGAGATTCAATTTGTCCCATACTTTAAACACTTTCTAGTTTATAAAACCTGTGTATTCGAGTGATGAAAATATTGGTTGAGAGAAACATTGTAATAGGTTTTGAGTTATATTCCTATTATTTATCAAAGAGGTATTTTGATATTTGTGTGTTTTATAAAATTACAACCTTGACGTTTTAGTCAGAAACGACGCCGGAACGGACCGATGCGTCATTTTTTCTCATTTTATTTCATAAATATCACCTACCTCATCGCAATCAAAATTGAAAACAGAAAAGGATGACGGATCGTGGATGATGTGAAAGTATACATGGGTGAAGTAAATCAAGCAGACAAGCCAAATAAAAGAAGCACCAACTATGTTTGGAGAAAATCTCGAATTTCATGGGCTGACGGCTGATGATCTCTCTTCTCCTTGCCATCATTGTTGTGCATCGTTAATTTACTCCCAAACTTCTCCATTGACGACTTCATCTCATACAACACTTGCAAACTTAAAAACACTGGTGCTTCTACTATACCGACCGAAACGAAGGTGCAGTAAAATGTAAAAAATTGATTTGAGTGGATCTTCCCGAAAACAGGAAACAAGAAGAGAAAAGTGTGAAGCTTTGCACAGTCGATACGAGATCCAGAGAGACGATCGAGAAACGGGAAAGGAGGGCTGGATGAGGGTATTGGGGTGGGGTGGTTTTTTATTTTCTATTTATTAAAAAAACAAAAGGGTAAAAAGAACAAGAAAAAAGAGAATGAAAAGGGCAAAAAAGTCTTTTTACTTTACTCAATGACCGATTTGTAGGATTTTGCAAACGTTAATGACTCATATAGTGAAAATCAGATACTTGGGTTCTCTCTGTTAGTTTTGGTATACTTCAGGGACTGTATCTGTAATTTACCCTAGATTGGATGTCTAAAGATGGGCCGGCCCACTAACCCATTCATTCTGGTTATTCATACCGGGCCACCCAGAAGTTTACGGCCCGTATTTTGCTCGTTTGGTCATCGGAGGAGTATTTTCTCATTTCACCCAGAAGTTTACCCTTTTGGTAAAAGGCGTTGAAGAAAACAAACGAATGCTGTGTTCCCAAGTCCTTTGGCGATTATCACTTCATTGCCGCCGTTCGCCGCTGTGTAACACTGTTCTTCGTCACTTATACGCCTCTTTACCATCGCCACCAGGACAGATGGGAAAAGCTGCAAACTGCGCTCCAAAGTCTTCGCTGTCAATTACCAAGGACGATGCTTATCTTCAATCAGTTATCCCCAAACGAATCGAACTGTTTGAGTCCATCAAAGCTCAACAGATTGCGCATCGACAGTCCATTTCCGGCGACCCAATCAAGTAAGTTTTGAATTCAATAAACATATTGTCGAACAGCTGGTGTGCGTAAGCTGTAATAACTGGACTGGGTGCTTGTTAATGGTTTCCGTTCTTTAACTTTTTAGGGTTACGTTACCTGATGGGACTGTGAAGGATGGGAAGAAATGTGAAACAACTCCTTTCGATATAGCCAAGGAGGTATCAAAGAGCTTAGCATCAAATTGCTTTAATTTCTCAGGTAGATGGAGTGCTCTGGGACATGTCAAGGCCCTTTGAAGGTGATTGTCAGCTCAAAATATTCACTTTTGATAGTGATGAGGGTCGTGACACCTTTTGGCATTCGAGTGCTCATATTCTTGGCCAGGTATTGAACTATAGACGAATCTGTTTATCGGTGAATGAGTTCTGTTTATAACATGGATGGTAAGTTTACTTGTATACATTTTTTTCGAGCTTATTGCAGGCCCTAGAAATGACATATGGATGCAAATTGTGTATTGGGCCATGTACTACAAGAGGAGAGGCATCCTTCTTGTTTTTCATCTAATTGATCAAGTAATTCTGTCAATTATTTTGATGTCAATCACATAACACAGGCTTCTTTCTCATGGAATTGCTTTTGTAACAGGGTTTCTACTATGATGGTTTCTATGGTGATCTGGGCTTAAACGAGGATCACTTTGACCAATTTGTTTCTGGAGCAAAGAAAGCTGTTTCGGTACTTATCATCTCATAGTTGTTTTTAGAAAATATTTGAAAATATTATTATGTTTTCATGTTTATTTTGCAGGAAAAGCAACCTTTTGAGTGAATTGAAGTTTCAAGGAAACAGGCTCTTGAAATGTTTTCTGATAATAAGTTTAAGGTAAACCTCTCTTATAGGGGTCAGTCTTGTCCAGGACATTGCTTGATATTTGATAACAGAGTTCGTTCTTATAGGGGTCAGTCTTCTTACTTATATATAATATAGAGTAAATTACATTTTTGGTCCCTGAGTTCTGCTGATTTTTTCAACTTTTGTCCCAAAAACTTCTCTAGCATTTTTGGTCCTTATTTGAGGTTTTTGTAACGGTTTTGGTCCCTTGGAACTATATTTTTGGGACCCAAAGTGCAAAAATCAGCTGTACTTGACCAAAAGTAGTCATATTACTTGGAACATGGACCAAAAACATTATAAAAACCTTAAATAAAGACTAAAGTTGCAATAGAAAGCTTGTTGGGACCAAATTTGCAGTAGAAAGCTTATTGGGAGCAAAATTGCAGAAAAAAACTATACCCAGACACGAAAAGTGTAATTTACTCTATAATAGAGTTAATTACATCTTTGGTCCCAAAAATATATATAGTTTAACATTTTTGTTCCCTGTCCCAAGTAATATGACTATATCTTTGGGACCAAAATTGAAAAAATCAGCTATACTCAGGGACTAAAAGCAATCATTTTACTTGGAACATGGACCAAAAACTTACAAAAAACCTCAAATAAGGACTAAAACTGCAGTAGCAAACCCATTGAGACCAGAATTGCAAAAATCAAGTATACTCTGGGACCAAAAATGTAATTTACTCTGTATTATTTCCTTGTTGTATTGAGGTCTCGTTTCTATTTGTTTTTTTTTTTTAACATAATCTAATCATTCGCATTTCACAGAACTTCCACTTCGCATAGCTGACTTTGGAGTTTTGCATCGCAATGAAGCCAGTGGTGCGTTGACTGGTTTGACCCGAGTTAGAAGATTTCAGCAGGTAATAATTCTGTATTTTATAGATTTTATTCATAAATAAATGATCCATATCTAATATTTTCCAACCAATTTTGTGTTTTCATAGGATGATGCTCATATTTTCTGTAGAGAATCCCAGGTGAGATTAAATATTCTAAATCTAATTTACTTACCACCAACACTTTATCCAAGTCATCTTATTTTAACATGTTTCTTGATTTTATACAGATTAAAGATGAAGTCAAGAGTGTTCTAGAATTCATTAATTATGCATACGAACTTAAGCTATCAACTGTATGTACACCTTTCTATCTTCATAGAGTCTGTATACTATATTACTATATACATTTCATAATGAAATAACAAATTCCATTATCATTATTATTATAATGTGTTATAGAGACCGGAGAAATATCTTGGAGATCTGGAAACATGGGATAAAGCCGAAGCTGCCCTTGCAGATGCATTAAACGAATTCGGGAGGCCATGGCAAATAAACGAAGCTGACGGGGCATTTTACGGGCCAAAAATCGACATATCAGTAGTATTCTGGAAACAAGTTTTTTCTCATATAACTGAGAAAACAACCACCAAACAATCTCCATGAAATTCAAATCCATAGTTTTGTAATCAATCCACCTCCCAGTCCTGGTAATTACCTTTTCCCACTCCCCAACGTACCTAGTAACGATTCTCCGACACTCTTCATTATATTTGTCGATCCCCATTTTAATCACATCCTCTCTGCTTTTAATCCCAAGCTTCATGTCAATCTCATGCTCCACCGGCAACCCGTGGCAATCCCAACCGAACCGCCGTGTCACGTGGTGCCCCGTCATTGTCTGGTACCGTGTCACAATGTCCTTGATTGTGCCAGCAAGGATGTGCCCGTAGTGAGGGAGACCGGTTGCAAATGCTGGGCCATCATGGAACACGTATTCCAGCAGGTCTTTGGTTTTTTCGAGTTGGGTATCAAATGCTTTCACTTCGCTCCACCATTCTAAGATCTTCTCTTCTTGTTCCACCAGCGAGATGCATGTGCCTTCACATACATCATCCATTGCTTGCGATCCAAACCTTAATCATTACAAACAAAAAACACCAAGAACAAACAAACCGAATATTGAGCAAAACAGTACGTGGACTTGAAAGACAGAGATAGAATCATACCTGATGCGAGATACAAGACTGCAGAAGATTGTAACCGAATCCGATGATGGTGATAGTGGACTGATTGAGAAGAGAGGAATGGCGGCGTGGGTACTTGGGAACTGGGGATTGTGTTGGGATCTAGGGATACATGTAATTATGACTTTGGTAAATTTGATGTGAAGAAATTATTTGTCAATCTTTGAAAATTAAGATCTCAAAATCTAAAATGAATTGGGAGAATGCCAGCAATATGACTTTGGTAAATTTGATGTAACGAGAATATAGGAAAAAGATTTAGGTCATTTGGAGCTATAACGAATGAGTTATGAAGGTTTCAAAATGGATAAAAAGTGACAAAATTGTCCGAGAGCCCATGTTGGAGGATCAATAACGTAACATCTGGACATATTCAGCCTTAAGTCAGTAAGGAGAAAGTGTAAAGCTCATTTCGACCTTTTTAAATATATAAAATTTTCAAAATCGGATGTCATTTGTAGGAGTTATGCTAGTGTAAAGTTGGTGGAAAATTAGGAATATTTGTTGAAATTTTATCTAAGGCATTTGGTGAGGGGTATTTTTGGAATTTCAACCCGACTTGGTTAAAATTAAACCCAGATCATGGCTGGTCGTGTTTTATTCCCGTGTTTTGTTTTCTGTGTGCGTAAAAGAAAGAAAGCGAGTGAGGAGGGAAATCGAGAGAGACTCAAAAGATGAAGCCGATGTCGCATACACACAATCGATTGTTTGTTTTGTATTCAGATTACCAAAAAAAAAAGATATTTTATTCATCATTTATCACAAAATAGCATTGTCCGCACCATCTCACAATAACTGTTGTCTTCAATATAACTTATATATATATATATATATATATATATATATATATATATATATATATATATATATATATATATATATATATATAAGTTAGTATTAAATACATTTGGTAAGTATTGTGTGAATGTAGGACCAATTTTGGACCATTAGATTGATAAAATCAAGGGCTTAGATGATAATGGCATTTGTGTAATTAAAATGAAATAATAAAAAAAAATACACGCGTGTTCGACTGATGAAGGGAAATACAGTAAAATTGTAAAACATAATTAAAACGGAATATTGCTAGCGTCATGGGACACGATCATGTTTACGGTTGGATGCGGTAGTGGTTTTTGACGCCGTTTGCGGCTGCCGGAAGCGACAGAGATGGTCTTATGGAAATCCACATATTGATTATCAGAGAATGAACTTGTAAAATTGTTGTTCACGTAAAAAAATAGTTACGTAAGAGTTTTCAAAGTCTATTCTCAGAGAATGGTTTGTAAAATTGTTGTTGACGTAAAAAAAATAGTTACGTAAGAGTTTTCAAAGCCAATTCTCAAACCATTCTCGGAGAATGAAATAATTATATATGTTTACAGAGGGGTAGGAACTGCTATATGAAAAGCCCCATTCTGTGAGAATGAACGTGAACCATTCTCATTAACGTGAAGGAATGCTACTGCATTCTCATAGACATTCATCCCCATTCTCTAAGAATGTTCCATTCTATGAAAATGCCCCATTATCTGAGAATGAACATGAACCATTCTCATAAACATGAAGGAATGCTACTGTATTTAGACATTCATCCCCATTCTCCGAGAATGCATTTCCAAAACCCAGAAGAAAAAAAAGGCGGAGATCGATTTTTTTTTAAACCTGCAAATTAGACCGATTGCTTCAAAACCGACTTGATCGTGCTTCAATTTGCTTCAATCGAAAGTTCACCACCGCCGAATATGCTTCAATCGATTCACGGTGGAGCCGTTCTGATTTTCTTCACGGTGGTTTCCGACAAGCTCTATCACATTCGAAGCTTTTCCGGCGGATTTCGGATTCACATAAATCGAAGAGAGCTCCGATCTTTCTGTGGGTTTTTGATTTGAAGTTGCGTAAAACCTTGGAAATTTGCCAAGGAAGAAACCCACGGGGATTTAAGGGTTTCCGAAATGAAATTAAATTGGGGAAGAAGATACGATAGGTCCTAAGAGTTGCAACTGTAGCGTCTTTATCCTTGTTGTATTCCCGTAATTGCCCCTATCAAATGATTGGTCGAGTATTAGTCCTACAATCACACAATATTTAGAAAATGTATTTGAACATATATATATATATATATATATATATATATATATATATATATATATATATATATATATATATATATATATATATATATATATATATAGATAAAAGTTCAATAGAGAACCAAAATAAAACAAAGAACCAAGGAACCAATCGTGAGCGTCGGAATTCAAATGATCGACGGCCGAAGATAAGGTTGTAAATATCTTAATTGAACGCACATGTAGCGGATAATTCCAAAAAACCAACTTCGTTTTTTATTTATTTTTTATTTTTTGAGCTTATTTTTTATCGAAATAAAAAATCGAATATTTCAAAATTTATAATTTTTATTCTCTTTTAATAGACATCCATATCAATATAGTAAAAACGAAAAAAAATATTCAAAAATCTTGTTCAGATTCACAACACTTAGTCAATGTGAATCTGAACGATAACAAGTTTTACAGAAGATTATTCACATGTGAATGATCATTGAAATTATTTTTTTCAACAATCATTGATCATTCAATAACAACTTATGTGAATTTAAATAAATTTTAGATACAGACGTGAATCTGACTAAATTTTCATATTGAATTTAAGTAAATTCGTTTATATTCTTTAAAATATCAACATTTTGTAATATACAAGTGAATTAACTAAGATTCACAAATTAATTTACTTAAACTTATACACGAATGAACACAAAATTGCTAAAAAAATGGGATACAATTATCATTTATATGTGATTTAATATATCTAAAACTAGATGCATACTATTTTTAACCTTTTGACCATACACAAATGAATTAATTTAGATTCACAAATTAATTTGCTTAAAATTCACATGTGGATGATAAATTTTTTTGAAAAAGTCAGGTACAATTACCATTTATATATGAATTAACATGTATAAAACAATAAGCAGTTAAAATTCGCAATGTGAATATAAACTGTATTAAATTTGTATGGAAGATATTTCATATGTAAATGATTAATGAATTCATTTTTTCAATAATTGTTAATCATTTAATAACAACTTATGTAAACTTAAAAATATTTTTAAATTCAGATGTGATTTCAAGAAAAATCATTTATGTTTTTACTATTTCAATGTTTTAATATCATATACAATTGAATTAATCGAGATTCATAAATGATTTACTTAAAATTCACATGTAATTAGTAAAGACTTATTGAAAACATTGGATAGATTTGTCATTTAGATATGAATAAATATATTTAAAACAATGCGGTTCAGTTCAGGTTCACAAGGTGAATCTGGACGAACTTGAAGTAAAAAAAAAAACAAAAAATTCTGTATATCAATATGGATCTCTATTTATAGAGGATGAAAAATTATGAATTTTGGTATAATTAGTTTTTTTTTTCAAAAAAAGAATAAGCTTAAAAATTAAAAAAAAAAAAACAAAAGAAACGAAGTGGGTTTTTGTTATGATCCGCTACATGCGCGTCCAATTAAGAATTTTACATCTTTATCGTTGGCCGTTGATATTTTGCATTCTGCCCGTAGGATTGGTTCCTTGGTTCCTTGTTTAATTTTGGTTCTTCATTGAACCTAACCCTATATATATATATATATATATATATATATATATATATATATATATATATATATATATATATATATATATATATATATATATATATATATATATATATATATATATATATATATATAGATGTAGGATCAAATACGGATCCTAAATATTGTGCGATCGTAGGACCGAATCACGTCCATTTATGTTTCAAGGATACGATCGGTATTTTCCCCTTCTATCTCCTTCTCTCACGCACACAATCATCGTCTTCAACCTAATCTCCGATCTCATCCCCTTCCAGATAAAATCGATTGCAGAAGGGCATGATCGGAATGAAACCTAGAAATCGGCATCTGCCTCTCGGATACCGAACTCGGCCTTCGCCTCTCGAACCTCCGAATCGTCGTCTTCCTCAACCGGTTGCACCACCGTCGAGGGTCAGCGGCTTTGCCGCCTCCGGTGGCCTTCATCAAAGAGCGATCTGTAAAGCTTTGGGGTCGATTTCATATACGAGATCTGCAAATCCAGTCGGTCGTCGGCCTGCAAAAAAATTGAGCCTCAATTAGGGATTGAATCGCAAAGAAGAAGACGTGAGATTGATTTAACAGGCAAAAATTTTTGTTTCTTTACTGTAAAACTTATTCTTCTTGTTTTACTGTGAAAATCTTTCTTCTTGTTTCATTCTCCAAGAATGTTAAAAACCATTCTTCTTGTTTCATTTTCTATTAATGTTACGATAAAGCCATTTTTGTGTTTTGTTAAGTCCATTCTCTGAGAATGGGTGTTAGTTTGTTATTGGTGTGTGTTTTGATAAGTCCATTCTATGAGAATGTGTGTTGGTTTTTTATTGGTTTGTGTTTTGGTAAGCCTATTCTAAGAGAATAGTACGTTTTTTGTCAAAATTAAGTCCATTCTTTGAAAAATGGTTCAAGAAATTTTATGTATTCTCAAGGAATTCAAAGATACTGTAATTCATTTTAAAACCCACAAACTCTTATTTGACAAAAAACATACTATTCTCTTAGAATGGGCTTAGAAGAACACAGACCAATAGAAAACTAACACTCATTCTCAGAGAATGGACTTAAAAAAACACAAACCAATGAAAACTAGCACATATTCTCGAAGAATGAAAACTAGCACCCATTCTCTGAGAATGAGAATGTTGCAGAAGAAAGAACTCATTCTCTAAGAATGAGAATTTTGCAGAATAAAGAACCCCCTGCATTTATTAATGCCAATTCACGCAAACTAAAAATTAAGATATCCGATGATCGAGAAAATTAGGCGTCCCGCCGGCCTTGGACTCCTTCACCGCTCCTCTGTCAATGGCTCGGCGGCCTCCTTCACCGGTCCATTGGATCCGACGCCTGCTTCGCAAAGTCGCGCATCGAAGATTCAGTTGAAAAGGATTTTGGGGATTTTTACCTTTTTACCCTTAATCGTGGTTTGTCAATCAGAAACACGCGCATGAAAAGTTTTTTATTTTAAAAACGGTTTTTTTTACAGCCCTTGATTATAATCATCTAATGGCCCAGATTGAGTCTTACAATAACACAATACTTAAGATTTTCATTTAATACTAACTCTATATATATATATATATATATATATATATATATATATATATATATATATATATATATATATATATATATATATATATATATATATATATATATATATATATATATATATATATATATATATATATATATATATAATTTCAGGTATATTTGGTATGTCTTTTGAGAAAGACTTATTTCGACCTACATAATTATAATATGAATTTTCATCAATCCAACATGATTAGAAATGGCATATTTCTGTTTGAAAAACTTTTTTTCTTTATAACCTTTTGTGATACTTGCTATAAAGCGAAATATGTCATTAAGACCGTCTCATTTTTAAGACATAATGATATGCATTTGTGTCAATCTAACATATATTAGACCATCCCCATCCGTCATTTGGCCGATCTGCTCATGGGGGATTTTTTTTTTTAAAAAAAAATTGAACCAACCCTTTCCGACCTAAGCCGGCCACACGACCCAGATCGGCACACTCTCTCTTCATTCTTTTTAATTTTCTTTTTTTCTTTTCTTCTTTTTAACCTTTATTCTATTAAAATACAAATATAACATTTACTAAAAAATAAATGAAAGACACTAAAATATGTAAATTTTTTTCTTTACAAAATGAGACCAATATTGATAATATTTTTGTGACTTTTTTTTAATTGAAATATAAAATTGGGTTAGGTTGCTAATGAGAGTGAAAAATTGAGTTGAGTTGGGTTGTGTAGGTGGAAAGTAAGAAATTAATTTTTTAATAGAAAATATGGGTTGAGTTGGGTTGCTAATGAAGTTAGTCTTAGACATTTATATCACCCGTCTAAAAGTCCGTTTGTCTTTATAACCTTATAAAGTGATGTGTCTTAATTTATATTATTATAAAATGCATCTTTCCTGTTTCATATTGTGACAACAATAAAACAACTTTTACATGTTACTAATCTGTATAGGTAACTATCCAACTTTTTTTTTTAAATGTTAGCCCAACTTTTTATTTCTTTTATAAATATGGTCTAAAAGCTTTTTAAAATTTTCTCTAACCCCTTTTTATAAAATTGTTTTTTAGTTTTACCTAATATATATACCAAAAATTCCCGCAGCAACATGCAGATGTACAGCCTCTAGTTCTATTTATTTTAGAATTTTATGACTTGTATCCCTTATCTACGGTCGGCCTTCACAATGGCATTAAATATTGCTTTTTTACTTTATATTTAACACATAAATAATCTTCCGGTTCTCGCATATTCTTTATTAGGAATTTTTTGAAGAAGATGACTCATCCCCTCAATCATTTGAAGCTCACTTTAATTAACTATTGCATAACCCGTAATTAAGCTTATCTTCGTAAGCTTTTATAATTATTAATTTAATTTTTCTAAGTGATTTCTTTTTGTCTCCACTTCATAATCAAGAAATATTTCAAATTTCAGGCCGGTGGGTTGTCACCAATGAGTGGTCATGGTTAGGCCCTTTGGGCCCATGGTCGGTGCCTCCAAACATTCTCTATTCATAAAATACAAGTGGTCATTATTAAAACTGATTCCAGAAAATAACTATGATGAATAAATATTTTTATAGCTTTAATCTGAAAAGAAACGACAATTTTCAAATCGGGCACTATATAACCCTTCGTTGAAGAACTATGAACTCACAAGTTTTAAGCAAGTCAATCATCTGGTTCTTTGACTTTTTGAGTTAATAGTTTCGGTCTTAGAAGCCTTAAAAATGGTGAAGTTGGCATTTGGTGATTTCGGTGATTCTTTCAGTGTTGGCTCACTTAAGTCTTATTTGGCCGAGTTCATTGCTACACTTCTTTTCGTATTTGCTGGTGTTGGCTCGGCTATCGCATATGGTGAGTTTTTCATGTAGCCAAATTAGATTTATACGTATCAAATACAAGGTGCTACTTTTCTAGCTTAATAATATTGGCAAGTTATATACTAACGTTTCTTTTTTACCTAAAATTATTTAATATAGAACTAGAAAATGAGGCTTTGCACATTAAATCTAACTATTACGAATATGTCCTCATTTTCTAAAATATCATTTATCTATAACACAATTAGTTTAAAGTTAATTAAGAAACAGGACCCCATGTGTTGTTGTAAGTTGTAACGACATGAATTTGTATTTGAATTTTGCAGGAAAGCTCACAGCAGATGCAGCACTAGACCCGGCTGGACTAGTAGCTGTTGCAGTGGCTCATGCTTTTGCATTATTTGTTGGAGTCTCGATGGCAGCCAACATCTCTGGTGGTCATTTGAATCCAGCTGTCACCTTTGGATTGGCTATTGGCGGCAACATCACTATCCTCACTGGTTTGTTTTACTGGATTGCTCAATTGCTTGGTGCCACTGTTGCTTCGTTCCTTCTCCAGTTTGTCACAGGCGGCTTGGTACAACTCTACTATTTCCCAATTTTAGCCATATTTTCTTATTTATTTGTGTCAACTATTGAACATGGATTGGTTTTGTATTTGGCAGGCTGTTCCGACTCACGGGGTTGCTGATGGCATGAATGCTCTGCAAGGAGTAGTATTTGAGATCATTATAACCTTTGGACTAGTCTACACTGTTTATGCAACTGCAGCAGACCCCAAAAAGGGCTCACTCGGAACAATTGCACCCATTGCAATTGGTTTCATTGTTGGAGCTAACATCTTGGCAGCTGGTGCATTCAGTGGTGGTTCAATGAATCCCGCTCGGTCCTTTGGACCTGCTGTGGTTAGTGGAGACTTCTCACAAATTTGGATTTACTGGGTAGGACCACTTATTGGTGGTGGTCTAGCTGGTCTTATCTACGGTGATGTATTCATTGGATCATATGCTGCACTCCCAGCCTCCGAAGACTATGCTTAAGAAGTTGTAGTTTTCATCCTCAATTGTACTTCATGTTTCTTTCAAGGTTGAATTTGTAATATCCTCTTTGTTTGGGGACCATTTTGAGAATTGTGGAAGGTAAAGGGTCTAATTCGATAAGATATTGTTATATCTTATTCCCATTTGACCATCCCATAATCTCAAGTCTGTGATTAGTTTTCCTTTGGTAAATTCTAAGCTTGTACTCTCAAGATATAAATAACAAGTGTTTATGTCAAGGGTTAAATTAAAAAAAAAAAAAAAAAAAACAACAACACAACCTACTTTCATTACTTTCATTGATTCCTAATCCAACATTGTGATTTGGGGAATCTATACAATTATAACAATCTAGTCCAAATACAAAACAACTTTCACTGTTGTAATTGGAAAAATTTTGTCAAAGTATAACGTCCTAATAAGTTAATCGAAGAAAAAAAAAACTTAAAGTACAATTGGCATGATTGAATTTAACACAAATACCTAATTCATGAACTTGATAAAAAAAACCATTAGTAAGAAGGTAAGAATCCGTAAGTAAGGACTGTGGCTCGAGGCTTCACATCACTATGATTTGACCTTCTATGTTGGCCATGGAACTAGTTAGTGGAGTCGCCAAGGACGCATTTACCCACTTTATTTTAGCATAGATACCCAATACATGAACTTGATAAAAACCTACTACTTCTATGAGCTTGAAGCTAAATATAGTTCCGCCAAGCCCCATGTAATACCATTTGTACCAAAATAGTTATACAAATGATGTGGATGGCAAGGGCATTAACAAAAAAAAAAATAAGCATTAGTAAATTTGTATGATTATTTCAAAATAAATTTGTAATCGATGCAATTGGTATTAACTCGCGGATATGGTCTTGAACTAGATAATTTATTCATTCACTAAGCGGGTATAGGGAAATCAAAGATAACAAATTCTAAGAAAAGAAAGCCATGATCCACAGTCATAAAGAAGACCCAGTTATTCAAAGCGAAATCCCTAGAAATTAGGTAAATATAAGTAGATAAAACATGTTGAATTGAAGACTTCAGCTTTGACTTATCATTTCAAAATCCCTCCTCAAACCAGGCTTGAAACAAGCAAATCAATTTACTTCTTGAACTCCAAGCATTATTCTCAACTTAAAAAACTTCTCAACCTGCAATGGCTTTATCAAAATATCAACAGTTTGGTATTTTGTCCTGCAATGAATCAAGTCGACATCACCTTCTTTAACTAGACCGCATAGGAAATGAAATCTTACATTACTACATTTAGTCCTTCCATAGATCACTGTATTTTTAAAGAGCTTGATTGATGAACTATTTTCACAAAAATATTGGTATGTCTTCATGTAACACCCCGTATATTTACAACCATTTTCAAGAGTTTGAGTGTCCCAAAAATGTGATTTGTCAAAAACCATCATGTTTACATATTTACATCATCAAAAGTATGGGGGATTACAACTTCACAACATAAAGAGCATAATTTAGAACAACGAAATACTAGATCTATGCAAAAGGTCTTCTAATTCTTCACTATGTCTTCATGCTCCTAGATCCTCTCATCCTGGGTACATAGCATTTAAAAACACATACAATACGTAAGATATACGTCTCGTGAGTTACATGGGTTTTGGACTCCAATGTAAGTCATAAACTTTTGTTATAAAAGAACAATTTCATCGTTTGGTCATCAATATTAAAAGAACAACTCGTCATTTGGTCATCAATATCAAAAAAAAGAACTTTCATCATTTGTTCATCAATATCAAAAGAACAACTTTCATCATTTGGTCATCAATATCAAAAGAAATCTAGGAACAAGAAACGACACAAGGTGATAGAAAACAAGTCATCATAAAATCAACATTATGGACACCCCGTGCTATACACTCCTCCATAAGGCAAGACACACTTACCTTACAAAGTCATGTCTGCGTAACGTTCCAAGGTATCAAAAAGCCTCCGAACGACCGAGGATACTACCCAAAGTATCAGAAAGCCTCCGAGCTACTAGGGTTAGGTCTAAAGTATCAGAAAGCCTCAAAACTACTAAGTACAAAGTCAATCCAAGACTGGATGAAACAACCTCTATCCAATGCAAGGTCAATATAGTATACTGCTACTTCACGAAGGGGGTAACACCCCCACTAACGTTTAGTCATCATGTCCGGACTTCACTTAAAAGCCCATTGATTACCTTCAATTTTGATGCTTGATTGATCTTTCGCACTACTTTCACCAAGAACGCACCTGGTGTTCTTGGAGAGGAAAAAATGTAGAAAAAGTGGTGAAAATGACTTGTTTCAACTCCATTTCCCGTCTTTGTTGCATAAGGTCTTAGTGGAATAAACTATTCCACTCTTACAATAAGTTGGGTGTCCAAAGTAGGGTGATTTGGCCGATTCACGCGCAAAAAATCCATTCAGCGAGGAGCTCCATGCAGCCTGCGCACTGACACGTCGCAGTCGTTGATGAGGTCAAAAATATAAGATTTAACCTTACCAGTCCACTAGCTAGTAGTAAGTAAGGGTCGAACCGTAGATTCAGTGGACGATAATCTATGTCAAAACTTGACCAATCTATAGTGTCACTCTATAGACGGTTTCTGTTCATACACTTAAAGAATCGAAAAACTTGAAAATGCGAAAAACAAACTATTAATCTAAACTTAAATCCAAATAACAATCAATCAAGACAATCCAATCTGATTCCGAGATCCAACTCATAAAATCATAAACCAGGCAATCCAAACAATTAGTCCAAACGAAAAAGATTATCGAACCGAAACTATAAACGAACATGGAATAACTTCAAACTGAACTTGCATTAAAATAAAACCCCAAATCAAAGCCGAATGCTTCTGAAATCGGGAATGAATCCAATTCATGTGGTCAACGGTGTTCTACGATTCAGAACCCTTGATCGCACGAAATAACAAAAACCGAAAATGAAACAAAATAACGAAAACTATCAAACTACCAACTACGAATTCTGTTGAAACGACCGAAAATTTGTAATATAAATATGTAAACTAAAATGTGTGTAATTTAAATGTTATATGTAAAATTTATGAGAAATTATGGTTGTGAGGGTAATTTAGTCCTTTTACCATGAAAAGGGGTAAATTGGTCATTTGACCAATTGCAGAAATTATTATAAAAAAATTTATTATAGTTTAGGACTAAAAATGTAAAAGAATTGATTCCATGGAAAGATAGTTGGTTTTGGTGGCCAAAGTTCAAGGAAGTTAACTAGAGGGACCAAAACTGAAAATATGAAAAATATAAAAATGAGAAAATATCTCATTAAGGTTCATAATTCAGTAGAGAGCTCTAGAGACGGGAGAAGAACTGATCTTTGTGAAATTCGTGAAGTTGAAGCAAGGAATTGGAGAAGTCAACACTTGGAATTTGTAATTCCAACCTTCCAAGGTAAGAAATCAAAATCCTAGTTAAGTTCTTGATGATATTCTTAAGGAAACTGAAATTTAGTAATTTCAGTAATGAAACAAGAAGTTAAGAGGTTTAACACTTCCATTAAGCCATGTTAAAAGTACTTAATCCAATAATATGGAAGTAGGATGCTATTTTTCAAGAATTGAGATTTTGATCAAGAACCCTAGAATTTGAGTTCTTGTGATTAATCCGATTTTAATGGTTTAAAACTTGAAGAAATTGAAGGGTTTTAGTCTTGGAACAAATCCCTATCGATTAAGTGGAGTATTCAGCACTTAATTTGAGAAATTGGGAAATTGTAGCATAAAATCGGGGAAAATCTGGGCTGCTGCTCGACAGGCGCAGTGCACCCCTATCTTGGGCGCGGCGCGCCCTGCGCCAGGGTGCAGTTGCAGTTTCAATTTAAGAGTCCCCTGCCAAGTGATCCTCATTTTTAAGAAATTGATCAAAACTTGTCCAATTGACCTCAAATTTTAAACATAGGTCTAATATGGTCCAAAACTTTATAAAAAATTATCGGAATTGAAATACGACCCTCCGAGGGTACTGTAGTAAAATACGTATAAAATACAATTTAACTAAAGTTGAGTTATACACTTGCTTTGACCAATTGATGGTATAATAAAGACTCTAACATGTTATAGAGTCAATTAAAATGTAAATTAATGTATCATATACTATATATAGGTGCAAGTCAAATAATCAGACACCGAAAAGGTAAAGAACCGAGGGACACCTAAACGACATTTCAAGAGTTATTCGGTGAGTACATGTAGCATTTTTACCCATTTTGGGATACATGGCAAGTAAGTAAGTATTTTTCAGATTTCATATATTATTTTTATATGTGAAAAATATTTGCAAAAATGGTCCACTTTCTAGTTTAAATAGAAAGTTAACTACTATATTTGAAAGTATGATTCTTGGCGATAGCCTAAATTATGATAGAGATATGTTTGGGTCAAAGGCTTGGCACTTAGCCATTTCTCGTGCAAGTAATGTTTTAGTTTCAGAAAAATATTTTATGTTTGACTGGTATTGTGACTAGCATTGTTAGTAAGGGAACTATGTTTCAACCTACCCGGGTTAGGTAAGGAGTCTACTGGGGACAACCCCCTTCGCGAAGTAGACTGCCTCAGCAATTCTACTATTAGTATTGATCCGTTCTTTCTAATTGTAGAGACTTGGGGTATCACTTATAGTGATTAACGCCCTAAGTATAAAAACCCCAGCAAGTTTATAAAACCAGTCAAAGAAAGTATAAAAGACATTGTTTTCGCAAAGTCTAACATATGATGATTTTGAAAAGTAAAAAGGTATAGTATGTGTATATTATGTAGTTTTGACAATGATTTATGTTATGAAATTTTACAAAAGAAATTTAGAGTTTGAGTCTAAAACTCATGTAACTCACGAGACATTTTTGTCTTACGTATCTATGTTTTATGCCATGTATTCCAGGTTCAAGTATGAAGTTGTGAGAGAATTGGAAGTTTGTAAAATAAATCCTAGGTTGCAAAAGAGTGGAGCTGATTACAGCTATCATGTATTGGTATTGATTAATCCTTTCCCTTAGACTTATGGTTGTTTGATATTTATTTGTAATACCCTTTGCTGTATTTAAACAGATTTTATGGTTTTTGATGAACCGTATTCTGTAAAATATGTTTTTATGTAATATAAAAAGTTTGAAAAAATTTGGGGTGTTACATCTTAAGCTACGAATTCTGAGTCAAATATGTCTGAGTTCCACTCAAAGGTCGGATCTTCGCTCCCGAATCACGAACCGAGACCCTCTATTTATAGTTGCGGATTTTGCCTGCACTCGTCGCAGTATAGGCTTATACTGTCACACCCTCAAACCGTATTGGCGGAATAGTTCAAGGGTGGATGACTTCATGAACAATATCATAACAAAGTTGAATAATAGTGATTCCAAACAAACAACCATCATTAAGTAATTGCAAATGTTACATAGTTTAACTGTTGCATGTTTCAAATACAATTATAATGATATCAAAAATAGGCAAAAACGACGTCGTAACGTCCCTTCTTGTAGCGCTTGAACTTACTTTATCAATTTCCTGAGAATACAAGTAGTTGAAAAAGTGTCAACAATTAAGTTGGTGAGTTCATAAGATTTTTGTATAAAAATGTCATTTGTTTGTAAGCAATAGTGTTGAAAACCAAGAAAATCAAATATTTTTTCATAAAAATGTCCAAGTCTTTAAATCCCAAAGACTAAAATGTAATATGTAAACTGTAGTGTACTTTCTTTGAAATGTGTGTTTCCACGTAAACAATTTATAAAAATATTAAGTTGATTATTTTCCCATGTGAGATACCATATAACCATACTGTGACTAGTTGGCCTGCTGCGACGTTCTTCAGGCGTCGGAATGTTAGACATTTGGACACCTCTGACATGCCGGTCAAGCTGTAGCTAGCAGCTCAGGTGCGGGGTTGTCAAGCCCCGTATAGATCTATACTCAAATATCACGCTCTCTTACCGAGACTCTGGTTATAAATGTTCAGGACTTATAGTAGGTACTTATAAAAGTACTTTGAAGATTCATCTCACAAAAATGTATGTATTCCAATCAACTTGTTTACGTACGATTTGTATTTAAAAACTCTTGTAATAGTCCATTATCATTTTTCCCATGATAATATAGTATAGTTTAATAATTATATAATTTTATATAATTATTTTTGTCATGTTCAAATGTCATAATAACTTGTGTTCATAAACTATTCCAATAATAGTCTATTTTAGTATTGCGTCGTAATAATCATATTTTTGTGAATAATAATGAAGTAATTTATTCAAATGATTATAAATATCATCTTTGAGATATTTCTCACAAAAATAGTGTAATATCTTGATTATAACTATTTTTGCTAGAAAATAGTGCTTTTGTTTATAAAAAACGTAGTTTTTACTAGTTTTCGTTTTTATAACGTTTTTATCCAAGATCTAGTGTTTTTGTACACTTTATTTGTAGTTTTGTAATCTTTACACATCTTAACATGTCAAAATCTTCATAATGCATAGATCAATTCATATTTCATGCCAAATTCAACTTTATAACATTTTTGTCCAAGATCTAACATTTTACACATTTTATATATAGTTTAGTAACTTTTACACAAACATTATATACATCATTATGAACATCTTGCAAAGGATTAACCATATTTCATGTCAAAGCATTTTTACACAAATATTAACTTTATGAACTTGTGTAAATCAACATATATAACATTTAATCACATATAATCTTGAATAATATAACATTTATAGTTAAAGAACTTGTATTCTCCCCCAAAAAGGTTTGAAAAGATGAAAATGAGGGGTATGAACTCATCTTGAGTGTGGATCTTAAGGTTTCTTGGAAGAAGATTGAAGATTTTGGTTCTAAGACCCGGAGGACCCTTGGACAAAGCTATTATCTAATGGGTTTTCGTGAGTATGTGTGTGTAAATGAGTATATGAAGGTATTTAGTGTTGGATTAGGTGTCTAAGCCATGACTTTACAACTATATTTATCTTGTTAATTGAAGCAAAGTCCATTTGGGTTGCCCTCATAGCTGGAGGTCAGGATAGAGTTCAGTAGAGTAAAAGGTTGATTTATTAATTGTGTAATAAATCAATAGAATTAATTAAATGGTTTATTAATATATTTAAGTGTTAATATATTAATTAGAAACTATAATAATTAATTAAGATTTAATCTAGAATTAATTGGATTTAATTCAGTGATTAAATTATTAATTAAAAGTGCAGGGACTGGTTTGTATTTATTCAATAGTTGAATAAATAAATGGCCAGTGGACAGGGGCCATAAATGGCGCCAATTGAGGAGTGTTCCTCAAAATGGCGAAACCCTAATTAGGGTTTAGAAAAAGGCTTGGTCCAATTGGTTTGCAGGCTTGCCCACTTGGAGGCTCCTTAGGGTTTCAGCTGTAACCCTTGGAGGCTATAAAAGGAGGCACCTGGCACCCTCATTCTCTACGCCAATTCTCTCAAGGATAACTCTGCTGGACTGTCTTCTCCATTGCTGTGGGTATGACTTGCATCTGAGGCA
The DNA here is from genome assembly GCA_023525715.1 of Cichorium intybus. Lineage (NCBI taxonomy): Eukaryota > Viridiplantae > Streptophyta > Magnoliopsida > Asterales > Asteraceae > Cichorium > Cichorium intybus. The sequence goes on along the minus strand of CM042009.1, from coordinate 161,189,127 downwards.
GGATACTTTTGCTGCTAGCTTCAAGAACAAGATTCAAAGGTTGGTTTTTCTGATTTAAACTTTAGAAATCATTGTTGGCCTTTAGGTTTTAGTTTATTATCTTCATAGAAGAAAACATAGATTTTTTCTAGGGTTGCATGTGAACCATAAGAGATTTTGTGTTCATTGTTTGCTAGAAAACCCTTCAGTGGTATCAGAGCTTAGGATGTTTTCTTGTGTTTGATATAAACTGCTTAATTTATGTTTGCCTTGAGGTTTTGTGCGAAAAATACCTCTTGGATGAGGCTTTGGTCGAAATCTAGGCTAGGGTTTCCTAACCCTAGCCGCCACCCCTTGTTTCCTCTTTGATTTGCTTGCCTTGTTTAGTTGGTTGTTATTTTTGGTAGTTTACTAAATTGAATAACTGGAACCCTAATTGCCTTGCATGCAAATTTCGACCTACTAGGTTTCTAGATAGAAAATTATTTGATTAATTTATAATATCTATCTTAGATTTAATTAATTTAATTAATTGTTTAATTAAAAGATAAATTAAATCAGCTTAAAGAATTAATTAAAATTTTCGAAAAATAGAAATAAATTTGCGAAAATTCTCGGAAAATTAATTCTAAAATATTTTAATAAGATTAAAATATATCTTATATATTTATGATTAAAGGTTAATTATTTATATATAAGAAAATTGGTTAGTCTTACCGCTAGTAGGCCTCATTCACAAAACTGTCCTATAAAGAGGGTATAAGGCGACTGACTATAAAATGTTAGTCTAATGGGTATCTACTCTTACCCACCGCTCTCCTGGTCAGTCGAGTGTCGTTAGCCGAACGGGTTTGATAGAACCGCTAAGCCTCTTAAAAGTATAATGCTATAATTGAAAGTACTAGAACTTTGAACAAATCCCAATCTAGTTACTTTAGGATAAAAATGTGAATTGGTGTTAATCCATGGAATTGCACATTGCACTTTGTGGAACGTTGGTGGAGCGTGTGTGGTTTACCGGCACACCAACTGGGGTCCGGAAAGAGTTGCAATGGGTTTCTCGATTTTGTCATTATTAACGGAGCGTGTGTGGTTAACCGGCACGTTAATTAGAGATGGCAATCGACTTCGAGAGTACCAAGCTAATTTGCATGGTTATTCACACCCGGTTTGTGATCCTCGGCATCCCAGTCACAAACAGTGGGGCACATCCGAGACTAAACATGCCATTGAACAGTTCAATGTGTCTCAACAGATCTAGGAATTTCATAAGATGAAATTGATAAGTGTATTATCTACCTTAATGACCATTATGTTGTGATTACGGCATCCCTCTTCACACCATAGTTGGGGCATTTTGGGTCCTAGCCTTAACAAATAATATATTGGGTAATTATTTAAAAGGAAAAACTAAACTAATAAATTCTGTTTATTGTAGATGTCTGAATCAAGTGTCTATTCTCCTCCCTCTCCTCCTTCACCCATTTCTGAGAGCATCAGAAAGCACCTGCTTAATATGGAAAGGCTGACTGACCTTAACTGTAAGGAATGGCCTCGCAATTGGAGACTGGCTCTCGGCATTGCGGGCAAGCTTCGTCTCACCGAGTATCCGATCCCGGTTCCACAGGAACAAGTCATCATAAATAGTTCTTATGATGAGGGTAACTTCTTAGTTGATGTATCCGAAGAAATTCGTGACCTCATGTTGTTGACCATTGACCCCGAATTCCGCAAGGATTTTGAATCCTTAGGGCCATATGAGTTAATGCAATCGGTTGAGGAAAAGTTCCGAAAACCGGTTGAAGAGGAACGAGCTAGGATCTTCAAAAGACTTGCAGAGTGTAAGTTAAAAGAAGGAAGTAGCATCGATTCGCATGTTCTTCAGATTGAAGCGTACATAGGCGAATTGTACAAACTTGGTTATTCCATGAGTCAAGAGTCGAGTGTTAACACTCTACTCGCTTCACTGACTAGTAAGTACGATCTGTTCATTCAGACGTATAGAAAGGAAGACCAGAAAAAGACCTTAATGGAAATGCGTCCACTGTTGACTTTATACGAGTCACTCTTGGACAGGCATAGTTTCAATGGTTCAGCTACTTCTGGATTAAGTCCAGTGGAAAGACACAGCAAGAAACGATCCAGATCGTCTGGATATGTCTTAAGCTGGGAATCCACAGAATCGGATACAGTCACGGAAAGATTGGAAGACGCTCCAAGATCAAAAACTTTTGAAAGCTCAGGTATATCTAAAAACCTCAAAACTCCTGTTCCATAATTCCTTGATGCATAATGTGATAGTCACATTTTGGTTTGTATGCAGGGAATGAGTAAGATACGGGACTCTGGCGCATAGGAGCACATTTGGATTGGATTTCCGGCTCATGCGGTTTTGAAGTTTAGTTAGATATTGAAATAATGTTATTAGCTTATTAGATGCGTATGACATTGTCTATCATATTATACATTGTTCAAGGATTTTTGTTTTAATAAAATTGTCGATTTTCTTTTAACACATGTTGTTTGAAATATCCTTGAAATGTTGTATGATTGTGTTGAATGCATAATTAGTAATAACTTGAATGTTTAATGCATCCAAAGTGTTTGGATTTAAGAATTGTGTCCCTTATGATTGTTAAGATAAATGTTGTAAGAATCAATTCAACCAAAGGTCCAGTTGGACAGGACTTTGGAATCATTTGACTTAGAGTCACATGATGAATTGAGTTCTTAATGTGTTAAGAAATGAATCAACCAAAGATCCAGTTAGACAGGACTTTGGAATCATTTGACTTAGGGTCAAATGATGATTAAGTTATTCATAAAGCACATGTGGCAAGAAATGAATCACCCAAAGATCCAAATGATAGGATTTTGGAATCGGTTGACTTAGAGTCAACTGAAGATTGCAAGTCTTGAACAAAGTTAACAAAGTCATAAGTTTACATAGAGATGTAAAAGACATTGAGATTAGGAGCAACAAACACATCAGTTGTTGTGTATTGCTCGAATCTTCAAATTGAACACAATTGTTTGTACTTCACGATATTTGTCATTCGGTATGACGAATATGACCTCGCTTATCAGAATAAGCGATTGGATTGAATCCTTGAACAGTTCAAGGACTTCAAAGGAAGTACGAGATCCACAGAACCTGAGTGACAGCACAAACTGGGGAAAATGTTTCACAATTTATTCTCTTCCAAGAACATTAATAGTTATAATGTGTCTTAGGGAAGATGATGGAGCGTTGGTCGAAAGAGTTCGATCCTCGATGTATGAGATACATTGCCAATTAGTTTCCCGTAAATCATACACAAAACCAGTCAGACCATATAAACCATACTCCAACCACATCTTCGACTAAGTAGGTTTGCAGACACTGTTTGAAATGTAAAGCTGGGATTGTCCCACTTGTACATTAAAGGTCCAGGGTCTTGTAGTGTTCATCCGAACCTCATGACCAGCCTGAACCTAATCAGAAATGTCATTTCACTGGCTATCCCGCTGTACCTGGAAAAGAGCTTTTTTAGAAAGAACTCATATTCTAAGGAGACAGTGGGAGTTGGGGCTGTCCTGAATAAGTTCAGGATTAGCCAAGTGAAATAACCTTTAGTCATCGCTAGGCTTAGAGCAGAAATCAGATTTCTGTTTTAATACTGACATACCCTTCTCTTGACCAGTAGTACTGATCACCGTCATAAGTAGTTATGATCGGGGTGACATACCGAATAGTGGTAAAACACTATAGTTGGTACGGATATTCAATCCGACTACTTGGAAGCATTGGTGAGCCCGGTTCCTACCAATTAAGAGAACTTTAGGACGAGATACAGTCCATGTGACAGTTTGATTGATTTTACAACTGGTCTTAAAACTAGTGGGAGTAATCATCAAAAGAAACCAACATGGACAGAAACGTACCTTCAGAACATCTGATTGAGTGAGACGATACTCAGAGTCAAGGAATTGACTCCGAGAGAAGCACTGTCAATAGAAGATGAAATCTTAAAAAATACTGCATATTGTAAGTCGTTAGTGGAGCGCGTGTGGATCACCGGCACACTAATGAGGACTCACAAAGAATATGCCAGTATAAAGGTACATGGGCCCGGGATTTCCTCATGGGCATCTCGCAAGAAAGGATATTCAGATTCTCGAAATATGCCAAAGGATTGGATTTTGAGAATGAGCTGAAAGATATCCATTAAGATGTCAGAAAGGTTTGGATTCTCAAAATATACCAAAAGCTCTGGATTTTGTGAATAGTCCATAACCGTGTCAAAGCCAGTGGGAGTGTTGTTGTTATCTATCTCCATATGTGTGTTACATAATGTTTCTAGGAAACGTCTCTTTTCATTACAAAGTGTAATGACTTGGTGTTAAGAGACGGATCGCTATGAAAGACTTAATAAAGATACGGCATGCTCAGGTGGTTACAAACGTCTATGAGATAGATCGAAACTCTGCCAAGATGATCTTGATGAGACTCAAGATGCATAGCTCAGGAAAGGAGTTTCCAGTCATTACAAAGTGTGATGATTTGGCATGAGAGATATAAAAGGTGCATCATACTCACATAATCCATTGACATCTATCAGATAGATATTGTCATCAGTATTAACCTGGCCATAGTAAGCATGATCTTGATAAGATTCCAGATGCATGAGAAAAAGTCTCCGAAAGGATATGGTTATTAAAAGTCGTGACACAAGGATTATAAATAATCCTAAGATTCCAAAAGAGTTTGGAATAGGACTAGATCGATTCCATAAGGTTCTTGGATCGATCAAAAGTGTCATGAACATGTCTTGATGACTTAATGCTTAGAGCATACTGAGTCAGATTTAGGATATGACCTGGCTGGGGATACTTAATGGATTTTGTACATACATGAGAAATCATTGGAAAATGATTAGGGGTGAATGTTGATAACAATTTGAAAAGAGTTTTTCAAATAAGGACTTAATGGTTAAAGAATTTCGTTGGCATTCCGATGGAGCACATGTGGCTCACCGGCACATTGAAACACCTCGAAATAGTCTTAGGGTGCAGTCATGTGGACTAAAGATCCCGAGAACCATGGAAAGTCACAATACATAGAATGGAGTTGTTAGTAAGAATGACGGTATGACCAAAATTGAAATATCATCGGAAGGATATCCGATCGGATAAAGTGTATAAATGTGTAACATTTGAGTACATAGAAAGAGTGAAAGGTCAAGTAGACATAGATACATAACACGAATTAAATAGTTTAAAAGGAATCTAGAAACCGATAATAGTTTATGTAAAATCCGACTTGGTGATTACCTCGTGGAGACTTCGTAATTAGGCAATAGTAGCCACCAGTCAGATTTTAAGTTTCAATTTTGCATGTTTCACTTCCCGAATAATTTGATTATTCAAAAGGTCCACAGTCGCTCATACTTTTCGGGAGTAAGTATGAACAAAGACTGTCATGAATTGGTTTGTAGATTGTCTAAGGAGTTAGACATTGCAGTAAGACTGCTACAACGTTCATGAGTACTTAGAAATAGAGATTTGAGTATTGGATAAACCCGCGCTCAATAGATTGCTTCATGGATTACATCACGAGCAATGTTGAGACGATAATATCGTATGATCTTGAAGCGGAGACATATGAGTTGAAATTTACGAATCGGTTGTACATTGATAATGCGAAAACGCATCGGTAACTCGATGTTACAAACGCATTGTTGTGTACGATTTGATAAGTAAAAGACACAACCATATGAGTCAAAGCTTATTCGTTCCTTGACCCTGATGGGAAACAGATATCTGTAGGCCACTCGATGATTTTGAAGTTGACTAAAGTGCTGGCCAGCCTGGACTAAATTGATGTGTTCAATTAGAAGTCCGAAAGTCATAAGCAGAATCGGAAATCGGGAAACAGAGTATCGGACAGAGATTGATCTCAATCCATGTCTCGTGTCTGGAAATATCTTGTTGGACGAAGGATCATATGATCACTTATCTTTGGACGGAACTGACTAGGTCAGAGTTCGGCAGCAGTTTCTAGGAAGCTGCAGGTTGTTTATTAATCAGAAGATAAATTAAAGTCATAGACTTATCCAAGTGGGAGACTGTTGGATTAGGTGTCTAAGCCATGACTTTACAACTATATTTATCTTGTTAATTGAAGCAAAGTCCATTTGGGTTGCCCTCATAGCTGGAGGTCAGGATAGAGTTCAGTAGAGTAAAAGGTTGATTTATTAATTGTGTAATAAATCAATAGAATTAATTAAATGGTTTATTAATATATTTAAGTGTTAATATATTAATTAGAAACTATAATAATTAATTAAGATTTAATCTAGAATTAATTGGATTTAATTCAGTGATTAAATTATTAATTAAAAGTGCAGGGACTGGTTTGTATTTATTCAATAGTTGAATAAATAAATGGCCAGTGGACAGGGGCCATAAATGGCGCCAATTGAGGAGTGTTCCTCAAAATGGCGAAACCCTAATTAGGGTTTAGAAAAAGGCTTGGTCCAATTGGTTTGCAGGCTTGCCCACTTGGAGGCTCCTTAGGGTTTCAGCTGTAACCCTTGGAGGCTATAAAAGGAGGCACCTGGCACCCTCATTCTCTACGCCAATTCTCTCAAGGATAACTCTGCTGGACTGTCTTCTCCATTGCTGTGGGTATGACTTGCATCTGAGGCAGGATACTTTTGCTGCTAGCTTCAAGAACAAGATTCAAAGGTTGGTTTTTCTGATTTAAACTTTAGAAATCATTGTTGGCCTTTAGGTTTTAGTTTATTATCTTCATAGAAGAAAACATAGATTTTTTCTAGGGTTGCATGTGAACCATAAGAGATTTTGTGTTCATTGTTTGCTAGAAAACCCTTCATTTAGAACTTAAATCACTAGATGATCATAACTTAACTATCGGTATGCGACTCTGTTTCGTCCTCTTGATTTCTCTGTCCATGATCTCTACGGGTTCTTCCACAAAATGAAGGTTCTCGTTCACTTCGATTTCGTCAAGCGGGATGATAAGGGTTTCATCGGACAGGCATTTCTTTAAGTTGGATACGTGAAAGGTGGGATGGACATTGCTGAGCTCCTGCGGTAATTGAAGTTTGTAGGCTACTGGGCCGATCCTAGCAAGATCTCGAAGGGCCCAATGTATCTGGGGTTCAGCTTCCCACGCTTTCCAAAGCGTATCATTCCTTTCCATGGCGAGACCTTCAACAACACTCGGTCACCAACCTGGAATTCCAAAGGCTTGCGTCGCTTATCTACGTAGCTCTTTTGTCGGTCACGAGATGTTTTCAATCGTTCACGGATCTGAACGATTTTCTCCGTTGTCTCTCGTATGATCTTCGGACCGGTGAGAGTGCTGTTAGGTACTTGTCCTCTGGCTAGTTGAGTATCACCCACCTCAGCCTAGCACAGAGGGGATCTGCACTTGCGTCCATATAAAGCTTCAAATGGAGCAACTTTGATGCTAGTGTGGTAACTGTTGTTGTATGAAAACTCAATGAGCGGTAAGTGGGTGTCCCACGCCTTACCGAAGTCTATCACACAGGCTCTCACCATGTCTTCTAGCGTTTGGATGGTTCTTTCACTTTGGCCATCCGTCTGCGGATGGTAAGCTGTGCTCATGTCGAGTCTGGTTCCCATAGCCTTTTGTAATGATTGCCAAAAGTGTGAAGTGAACCGGCTATCTCTATCCGAGATGATTGATCTTGGCACACCGTGCAATTTTACAATTTCTTTGAGGTAGAGCCTTGCCAGCTTATCCATCTTGTCAGTCTCCTTGATTGGTAGGAAGTGAGCGGATTTGGTTAGCCTATCTACGATTACCCATATAGTGTCTAACCCACCGGTTGTCTTTGGTAATTTGGTTATGAAGTCCATAGTTATCCGCTCCCACTTCCACTCGGGTATTTCTGGTTGTTGTAGCAGACCCGAGGGCTTTTGATATTCTACTTTAACCTTGGCACAAGTCAGGCACTTGCCCACGTAAGTAGCAATTTCTGCCTTCATGTTCTGCCACCAATACAGTTTCTTAAGGTCCAGGTACATCTTGTCGGACCCAGGGTGAATGGAGTATCTAGTCTTGTGAGCCTCATTCATGATAATGTCTCTGTATCCGCCGAACTTCGGGGTCCAAATTCGGTTCATGAGATAACGAGCTCCGTCTTCCTTAACTTCGAGGTTTTTATCCATCCCTCGCAAGGCTTCATTCGCGACATTCTCTGGTTTTAAGGCTTCTAATTGTGCCTATTTGATCTGAGTGGCCAAATAGGAATGGTATGTTATCGACAGAGACTTTACTCGGCGGCCCGAGTACTCTTTCCGACTAAGGGCATCTGCCACCACGTTGGCCTTTCCTGGATGATAACGAATTTCGCATTCGTAATCACTTAGTAGCTCCATCCATCGTCGTTGTCTCATATTGAGTTCTTTTTGGTTGAGGATATGCTGGAGACTCTTATGGTCGGTGTATACAGTACACTCTATGCCATACAGGTAGTGTCTCCAGATCTTCAATGCGAACACTACTGCTCCCAACTCGAGGTCATGTGTAGTGTAGTTGGCCTCGTGAGTTTTAAGTTGTCTTGAAGCGTAAGCAATGACCTTTCCTCTCTGCATGAGTACACAGCCCAGACCCTGGTTAGATGCATCGCAATAGACCACAAAGTCTTCTGTTCCTTCTGGAAGGGACAGAATAGGAGCGCTGCACAAAGCTTTCTTTAAGGTCTGGAAGGCGGTGTCTTGTTTATCTCCCCACTTGAATGTTACACCCTTCTGTGTCAGGGTAGTAAGTGGCTTTGCAATTTTGGAGAAGTTCTGTATGAATCTTCGGTAATAGTCAGCAAGGCCCAAAAACTGACGGATTTCTGTCGGAGTTCTTGGTGCTTCCCAGCTTTCGATGGCTTTGATTTTGGAGGGATCCACATGTATCCCTTCTTTGCTGACTACGTGGCCTAGAAAGTCCACTCTTCGAAGCCAAAATTCGCATTTCGAAATTTTCGCGTACAGTTTCTCTGCTCTTAATGTCTCCAAAACTTGTCGTAAGTGTTGGTTGTGTTCCTCCTTACTTCGTGAATAGATAAGTATGTCGTCGATGAATACTATCACGAATTTATCTAGGTAAGGTCGGCATACACGGTTCATCAGATCCATGAACACTGCGGGCGCATTGGTTAATCCGAAGGGCATCACAACGAATTCATAATGACCGTAGCGAGTTCTGAATGTCGTTTTAGGAACATCTTCTTCTTGAACCTTGAGTTGGTGATATCCCGACCTCAGATCGATTTTTGAGAAATAACTCGATCCTTGGAGTTGATTGAACAGGTCGTCAATTCGGGGTAGTGGGTATCGGTTTTTGATGGTGAGCTTGTTCAACTCCCGATAGTCAATGCACATACGGAATGATCCATCCTTCTTCTTTACGAATAAGACCGGCGCTCCCCAAGGTGAGAAGCTCGGCCTGATGAATCCTTTACTTAGCAGTTCGTTTAGTTGGCTGGATAATTCTTGCATTTCTGCCGGGGCTAATCGGTATGGTGCTTTTGCTACTGGAGTGGCTCCTGGGATCAAATCGATTCTAAACTCGACTTGTCGTGCGGGTGGTACTCCTGGAAGGTCTTTTGGGAATACGTCGGGAAAGTCGCAGACTTCAGGGATCTCTTTGATGTTCTTTACCTCTTTCTTCTCGTCAACAACGTGGGCTAGGAAGGCATGGTATCTTTTCTGTAGGTATTTTCGAGCTTTGATGCAAGACACGATTCGGAGGCTGGTACTGGGTTTATCACCGTAGACAACAAAGGTCTTGTCATCCGGCAGATGAAGTCGGATTCCTTGTTCATAACACATGATGTCGGCATGATGGGGAATTAGCCAATCCATACCAACAATCACGTCAAAACCTCCTATTTTAACAGGCATTAAGTCGATTTGAAAGGAGTGATCGTCCAGAGTAAGTGTACAACCTATGTATATGTCGTTTGTGCTTTCTGTTTTGCCATTAGCCATTTCTACTGTAAATGTTTCATTGAGTGGTTGAGGTTTTTGTTTTAGTAAGTATTTAAACTCGTGGCTTACGAAACTTCTCTCCGCACCGCTATCGAATAGTACACAAGCATATGAATTATTGACGAGGAACGTACCGGTAACCACGGTAGGATCCTCTACCGCTTCCGCGCGTCCCATAGCTAGGACTCTTCCATTTCTCCCCACATTCTTTGTCTTTGGGCAATCACGCTTAAAATGCCCCGTCTCACCACAACCATAGCAAGCTTGACTCACCCCAGCATTAGAGGCTTGGGTGGTTTGTGGAACTGGCGTCTTGCAGAAACGGGCGGTATGACCCTTTTTGTTGCAGTTCAAGCAGTGCATTTCTCTGCAGGCTTCGGTATGATGGAAATTGCACTTGTTGCATTTAGGTAGTGTTCCATTATACTGTTTGGTTGCTGTCGGGGTAGTCGGGACAGTGGCTGCACAGACTGCCACAATCTGTTGTCTCTTGGCATGTTCTTGGTTCGGCTGATTCCTCCCCTGTTCCAGGGCTTTCTTTTGTGGTCCCTCTCTCTTGGTTGCTCAGTTTTAGAGGTCATGGTGCCCTGGCGAACTCCATGGTTGACTAATCGTTGAGCCAGTCGTTTTGCGCTGTCGAAAGTGGCGGGGCTTGCTGCTTCTACATTCCCCTGAATCAGAGGAGATAGCCCCCAGATGTAACGTTCCACTTTCACAGATTCTGGTGTGACCATAGTAGGGCAGAGGGTTGCCAAATCGTTGAATCGGTTCGTGTAGGAGGTCAGATCTGAACCTTTCATGGTAAGGTTCCACAGCTCTTGTTCTAGCTTTTGGATTTCCCCTCTGGGACAGTACTCTTTCATCAGCATGGTCTTCAGTTCCTCCCAACTCATCGAGTTAGCCACGGGAAGTGTCAGAGCCTTAACGTGGCCCTTCCACCAGGACATGGCCGTCTCGGCAAAGGTACAAGCGGCGTATTTGACTTTGAATTCTTCGGGACAGGCGGAGATATCAAAGATTGATTCTGTTTTCTCAATCCACCTTGTGAGAGCAAGAACACCACCGGTACCATGGAAAGTTACTGGTTTGCAATTCGTGAAATCCTTGTAAGAACATACTCGCGATTGGTTTGATGTTTCTCCATTTGTGGAGTCGTTGGTACCATTTCTGCTTCCGTTTCCATTCGTCCCATTCGGGTTTATCTGTGCAATAGCAGCTGCTACCGCAGCAGTAACAGCTGCTTGGAAAGTAGCTGAGTCCATCATGGGTGGCTCTGGAGTTGCGATCGGTGCTCGCCTAGCGTTTCTTCTACGGGGTGGCATATTTCTGCCACAAGGATTCAAGATTTGACGTTGGTTAGTTTCTGTAAGGACTATTATAAGTATGTTGTTGTTAGGACATGGCGACTATATTTTAAGTTTCTCCTTGTCTTTTTCTTTTCGTAGATTGTAATCATAAACCAGTACCAAACATACATATCAAATATTTGCACAACGTTTTATAAGTAAACCACGTCATCATATTAATAGTAATTTGTAGCATTACATGATTCTTAATATGGAAAATTTGACCTTCACAAAGGTCTATAGTGCAACAGAAATAAACGGCGTAACGGCTTACAAAAAGTGTAATCACTTGATTGTAGAACCGCGCCTACGTACAATGGTGAGCAGCGTATAATGCGTGCTCATAGGTTTCCTAAACTATAACAAAACTTGAGTAGTGATAGTACTACTCATGGTGATCCGGATCTCCCAGCTCTGCGTAGTGCATCCACCTGTGCCCTCAGATCGGCAGCCTCTCGCTCGGCCTCCTCGGCCCTCCGCTCTATGTTTCGTATCCTTTCCTCGGACTCAGATATCCGTACAAAGGCCTCGTGAAACATCCCCATAGCTGTCCGCCCGTCCTCCTCGAGTGAGTCGACTCGCCTAGAGGTATGGTCATGGGCCTCGTCCACGCGTCGAAGGCGTGCTGCAGTGACCTCGGCAGTAGCTCCCACATCCATGACCTGACTTGAGGTTGCCCTAATCCGCTCCTCCTGACAGCTGATGCGTCCGACCATGATAGGTAAAGCTCGGTCTGCATAGCCCCCTCTGCTGATGTTGTAGTGGTCGTAGAGTAGGTCATACGGGGGTCGCAAATCCTGCTCGCGGCTCCAGCGGCGTATTTGCTCTGCCCATGCTGGTGTCGGGCCCTGAAGAGGTTCTTCTATTAGTAAGGGGCGGTGAATGGGAAGTACCCTCTTTTGAGGTGTACGCATCCATAACGGGCCACCAGGGTGGCAATATACCTGGAATAGCGGTGGTGGCGGTGGTGCATGTAAGTTGCGGACTGGGTGACGGGGGTTGATGACTTCGGGTTCGTCCTCGGACTCCTCCTCGTCCCACTGGTCCTCACTATCCGTCATTTCTTCCGGTTCTTCTTCTGGTTCCTCGTCAATCCATCCCCCATTTCCCTCCTCAGGGAAATAAGGGTCTCCTGGCAAATGGTGTCCGGCCATGGTGTCTGTACGAGGAGTGGGGTATAAGAAGTATATATAAGGGGATCCTTAAATACACACATATATATAACTAAGTAGTGTACACAAAATACTCATATAGTATTTTAACTTCATGTTTAGTTCTATAGCGTCATAAAATACCCCTATAGTATTTTAAATTTTATGTTTAGTTCCTTTGGTTACTGGTAAGTGTTCGGACTTGTTGTTCACCACGACTATTCCTAAGTATACGTTAATCATATCTTGGATCAATACAGTTGATCAGGCTCTATTTATCCAAGATATCATTACCAAAACACTTAGGCCTATCCGTAGCGTTCAACTCATCTCACCACTTTTGTATGTTTTCGTTATGATATCGTTCTAGTATGTATGTATGTACTTATACTTTTATAAAAAAAAAATTATCGTTGTAATTTTTTTAAAGTATACTTGTACGAAAATGTTTTCGAGAGTTTTAGTCCCATTGTATTTATAGTTGTATATCTTTAAATGGATTGATATACTTAGTTCACTATAAACAATGCTCTGATACCAATCTGTCATACCCTCAAACCGTATTGGCGGAATAGTTCAAGGGTGGATGACTTCATGAACAATATCATAACAAAGTTGAATAATAGTGATTCCAAGCAAACAACCATCATTAAGTAATTGCAAATGTTACATAGTTTAACTGTTGCATGTTTCAAATACAATTATAATGATATCAAAAATAGGCAAAAACGACATCGTAACGTCCCTTCTTGTAGCGCTTGAACTTACTTTATCAATTTCCTGAGAATACAAGTAGTTGAAAAAGTGTCAACAATTAAGTTGGTGAGTTCATAAGATTTTTGTATAAAAATGTCATTTGTTTGTAAGCAATAGTGTTGAAAACCAAGAAAATCCAATATTTTCTCATAAAAATGTCCAAGTGTTTAAATCCCAAAGACTAAAATGTAATATGTAAACTGTAGTGTACTTTCTTTGAAATGTGTGTTTCCATGTAAACAATTTATAAAAATATTAAGTTGATTATTTTCCCATGTGAGATACCATATAACCATACTGTGACTAGTTGGCCTGCTGCGACGTTCTTCAAGCGTCGGAATGTTAGACATTTGGACACCTCTGACCTGCCGGTCAAGCTGTAGCTAGCAGCTCAGGTGCGGGGTTGTCAAGCCCCGTATAGATCTATACTCAAATATCACGCTCTCTTACCGAGACTCTGGTTATAAATGTTCAGGACTTATAGTAGGTACTTATAAAAGTACTTTGAAGATTCATCTCACAAAAATGTATGTATTCCAATCAACTTGTTTACGTACGATTTGTATTTAAAAACTCTTGTAATAGTCCATTATCATTTTTCCCATGATAATATAGTATAGTTTAATAATTATATAATTTTATATAATTATTTTTGTCATGTTCAAACGTCATAATAACTTGTGTTCATAAACTATTCCAATAATAGTCTATTTTAGTATTGCGTCGTAATAATCATATTTTTGTGAATAATAATGAAGTAATTTATTCAAATGATTATAAATATCATCTTTGAGATATTTCTTACAAAAATATTGTAATATCTTGATTATAACCATTTTTGCTAGAAAATAGTGCTTTTGTTTATAAAAAACGTAGTTTTTACTAGTTTTCGTTTTTATAATGTTTTTATCCAAGATCTAGTGTTTTTGTACACTTTATTTGTAGTTTTGTAATCTTTACACATCTTAACATATCAAAATTTCATAATGCATAGATCTATTCATATTTCATGCCAAATTCAACTTTATAACATTTTTGTCCAAGATCTAATATTTTACACATTTTATATATAGTTTAGTAACTTTTACACAAACATTATATACATCATTATGAACATCTTGCAAAGGATTAACCATATTTCATGTCAAAGCATTTTTACACAAATATTAACTTTATGAACTTGTGTAAATCAACATATATAACATTTAATCACATATAATCTTGAATAATATAACATTTATAGTTAAAGAACTTGTATTCTCCCCCAAAAAGGTTTGAAAAGATGAAAATGAGGGGTATGAACTCACCTTGAGTGTGGATCCTAAGGTTTCTTGGAAGAAGATTGAAGATTTTGGTTCTAAGACCCGGAGGACCCTTGGACAAAGCTATTATCCAATGGATTTTCGTGAGAATGTGTGTGTAAATGAGTATATGAATGTATTTAGACCTTAAATCACTAGATGATCATAACTTACCAAGAGAGATTGAAAGATCTTTGAAGATGATGAAGATTTGAGCTCAAAGACCCTTGGACAAAGCTAATATTCAATGGGTATTGATGGATGTTAGTGTGTGTAAAAGGTGTAAAACTTGTGTTATGTTGTTTAGAATCAAGAGATGAGTGAAGATTACCTCTTTAACTTGTGAAATGGACTTGGAATTGAAGCTTGAAGATGATGATGGTGGTGGTGTTGTGAGGCCGAGAGCAAGGGAAGAGAGAAAGAGAGATGAGAGGGTTGTGACTAGTTAGATGCAAATGGCTAGTTGTTCTTCAAGTTTGATGCATTATGGCTTAATATCAAGGTTTGATTTTGTTGCATTAATTTATTCCTAGCCCATATCCTTGCCTAGATTTGAAATAATAGCTATGGATTTGCCTTGGGACTTACTTCAGCCGATGGGGGGGGGGGGGGGTAGGGGGGGTAGGTTAGTTTTTATAAAATAGCAATATACTTATAAAAATGAGTGATTTTTATAAAATAGTATGACGTTTTAGTGAAATTTTATGCGTTTTTGACGAAACGAAGTTCTAAATAATTATTTTGTATAAAAACATTGCCTAACATTTATTTTGATTGAATTGTAATTCGTTGGGTGCCGGAATACGCGTTTAAGCGCAGTATTTTTCCGATTTCGCGATTTTTGACGTTTTACCGGAAATTGCATTTAGTTTGGAATTAAATACTAGATATTATTACGTTACTTATCATATGAATTTTTATTTCATATTTGATGTTTAAGGCACCACATTTTGTATTTTGGTTCCAAACCCTGTGCACATTTATCCGTTCACAGCGGTTTAATCGTTGTAACTTCTATATACGAACTCCGTTTTCGACGATCTATATATCCACAGGTTCGTATTTACGAGTAGGTCGTCTTATGAATATTATTATTCTCAAAATAATAATTGTACGATTATTGAATTTTTACGCTACAGTAGTCTGCTGTCCGTATACACCTTAACCTCCGGCTCGACCTCTGTCTCCGCCTCCTAAGCACTGGGGGGACGGGCTGGAATCTCGGGTGCTATCTCGTATACACCCGACCTCCTCTGTTGTACCACCTTTATCATCTCCAACTGCTGTCCCTGTATGAGGTGGGCTGGCATCGGCCTCATGGTGATTGTGATGTCACCTGTAAGTATGTTATAGGACCGGGCCAGCCTTGTGATATATTGCCCACCAGTCATCGGGATCCCCTCCCTATTCCCCATGGCCTTGGTTGTCAAAAAGACAGCCAATGTATGAGGCAGGTTTAGGAACCTGGTCGGGTCGGTAAGGACCCACTTGTAGAACATGTCCTCACGCGGCACCTTCTCACTCCTATTCTGATGTGCAATCATCGAGGAAATGATCCGGTGCATGATGTGGTGCAACGGGGAGCGAAACTGGCTCCCCTTGGCCCCCGGCTTCGAACCGATCATTGGACATCCGTGCCCAAATGACCTCATATGACTCTCTCTATGGCTGCTGGATCATGCAAGCATCCAAGAATGGCTGAAAGTGGATGCTCTCTGTCTCTGCCCGAGTATAAATCCCCGTGCATCGGGAAAACTCACGTATGGTGCACTGTTGGCTCTGCCCACCGAGTCTGAATGTAATAAGGTGGGCAGTGGGCTCATCAGATTTAGGCCCGTACCGGTAAGTGGAGAAGAACTCAAGCATGAGCTCTCTGTATGAAATGTCGTCCTCTCGGGATATCAATCTCTCCCAACCTCGGCATGTAAAGGTGTGTGCACCCTCTGAGTTTGCTCAGGTGCGGTGTAGGAATGGTAATAGCTGATCCTAGAGTCCTACCTCCACCAAGAACTCCCGGTCAATGTAATGCCCGCTGAAGCACCCGTGTGCTCACACTCTACAATCGCAACATGTATCTGTGTGTCTCCTCCAATGCCTCTGGAAATCTCAAGAAAGGATGCTTCGGCACATATAGTACTCTGGCTGGGCGTGGGCGAGTCACCTGTGTGAAATGCAAAAGAAAATTTTGAAAAATTAGTCCTTTACGCGTTGTGGGTAAGAACCCCGTGTTAGTTCAAACATCGTGTCGCGACAAATGAAGCAGCTGCGGCGTGGCGTATGACTGATCCTATCAAACTCTATTTTCACCTGTTATTGCTTCCATCAACACATGCAAAGGGTTCCTAGATACTCAACTAAACTCCCTAGGGTGTAAAATTTTGCGAAAATAACACCCGAGAGGTCAGCATTGATGATTTTTTTAAGTTTGCAAAAATACTCCTATTTGATCCCAATTCTAGCCCTAGATATGTGTATGCCTCAATCAGAACAGTTCAGGAGTACATACCTCGGTAATGGAACGAAAAAGTGTAAGAAAATCACAAGATAAACGTGGTGCGATCGATGCTCTGTTCGTCCGCGGCGTGGTTTGGTAATGGTGGTGTGAAAGTGAAAGTGACGTACCTGGTAAAAACGTTTTGTCCGATCAAAATCCGCAGCTCGGTGAGCATCTATCTGCGACACGTGCTCTTGTGAGAACCCCTGCGCATCTGGTTCTCTCAATTACCCACAGCGTGTATATAGCTTACCCACGACACGTACTCCAAAAACTTATTCTTTTTACTTTGTTCTTTGATAACTCAATTTACTTCACACTTGATGTAACGCCCAAAAACCAACATCGAGTATTTACAACATTTTAACAAAACTGTACAAATTTGACTTTACAAATACAATACCGATGTCTGGGAAGCGACAAGTGGATACCTTCAGATCGTTCCACGATCTAGCCGGCGTTACTACACTTATTTCCTGCAAAACACCATAATAAAAACGTCGTAAGCGAAAACGCTTAGTGAATAACTCTACTACAACTAAATGTAAATCTACAAGAAAAACTTATCAAGCCAAACCACATCTATATGATATCACCATTCTCTTTTCACCTGAAGAACAACACCAATGAAATATAACATAACACCAAAGTCGTCATTAGTGTAATCATGATCAATAATAAACTGTCACCGATAATGTAAACATTCACCAGATGATATTGGGCTTTTCACCAACCCGAAGACCTATCACCAATATTTAGATACACCAAATTGTCACCAGTTTCTAGTTTCACCGTTAGTTGCAATGAAATCCTCACGCAACTAATAGAACACCATATGGAAAAACACCAATGTATTATATCCATTCAAGACTTTATCACTAATAACTAGAGTTATCTACTCCTAGTTATACACATGTTTCACCATTCAATATCAACCATGCTATTGTGCATTAAGGCAAGATTTATCTAATATCAATTCAATACATGTATGACTACCAAAACATAACAACAAAACAAACACCGGTCTAAACTGAGTAAAGTTACTCACCTCGATATAAACAGGGTCAAGTAACTCCGTTGCTCGTACAACACGGTGTCGTCCAGACTCCTTAACAAATATAAACCTACATTAGGTTTTTAACCACATTTATAAATCATATGTATACACCCTCTTGAAAACCTAATTCGTACACTTGAAAGCGATAACTTTATTATCAACTTTCTTAGAAATTAACCCAGTTTTACCCAAGAATTTGTCCCATGCTATTGATATGTTTCACTCAACCTAGAAACATTTATATATAACGATTTCAATTTTACAGAAAACTACTCCTTTGTACCTTTCTAGGGACACCAATATCAACCCCAACGGATATTTCCACAATTTACTATGATATTTGAAAGATTGCATATCAAGGTTGTCTCAAATCTGTCAGCATTGGACTAATCTGTGAAAAACTCTTATTTGACCTATGTAAGAGGCCGAATCATATTTTGCACCATTCTGGATAAAACTACTAGACTCAATTTCTGAGAATATGGCACTGGTTTCACATCAAACCGATAATCTTAGAATTTATAACGATTTTTACAACACAGTGTGAAAAACACAATTTTTACCTCAATTCTGCAGTTTCGATCGCGAGCCTATATCTCGACTGCAAGACATTAGAATTTAAATTCCTCCGGTCAAAACCTTCGTATCTATCTCCTGAAGCTTCTGTCCAAATTTCACGACAATCCAACGGTTCAATCTCCAGGGATCATTCGAACACCGTTGCAAGATATGTAAATACGGGAATTGTTTTTGATTCCTAAGACTCTAGAACATTCTTTCACACTCAAGATGTTCATTTATGAGAAGAAATCCCGATTTTCTCATATTCATAGGTCTAAATGTGCTACTTTGACATTTTTGGCCCCTCTACTTACATAATTATTAATTCCACCCATATATATCATAAAGTTTGGGTTTTTACACTTAAACCCCTTAATTTCACAACATAGTTATTGACAAGATGGTCTAACATATACGTAACAAATCAAACAAACCCGACACCTAGTTTGACCATTAGGCAAAATTTACCCTTTTTACTAAAATTCTTACAATTTGGTCCTTTCCCGCAATAATCACCACACTAACACCATCAACATGTTATAAATGAACAAAACACCTTTTACTTATACAAAATGTTAAAACATAAAACACATATCCCAAGAATGGGATATTACACTTGAATGGCATCGTGACTTCCAAGACGATGATAGTACTAAAATCCTAACTAAAAATCAGAAAAAAAATCCTAAATTACCACGAATGGGTTGCCTTCCACCAAGCGCTAAGTTTAACGTCTTTAGCCAGAACGTGGTGTCATTATCCTGTCTTAGGCACAAGCTTGTCCATCCTAGGGGCGATGTCATGGACTAATGTTGCCATCAATGTTGTTAAATGCGTGATACGGTCCCCCGTTTGGCTTATCATTTGCTGTTGTGCTTCGAGGGCCTGCGTTACTTTTGCTTCATGACACCTCACACTCCTTGTGAATGCTTGGTTATTCTTTTCCATCATCTCAATTATGGCCAAAAGCTGCGGTTTTTCCATTGAATTGGGTGTGTGTCCTTTTGCCTTCCAGAGGATCATCTCGTCTCCCCATGAGTTTTCCTCTTCTTTTTTCTTGATGTCTGTCCTCTGCATCATTTGAGACCTAATTGTTCTGTGAGGTTCCTCATATCCAGGTGGAAAAGAAAGCAGACATCCAAACATATTCATTCTTCTTTTCCTTATACCGAACGTGATATCCACATCACCTGTCCTGCAATCCATGATTGCTCCTACTATAGCTAGAAATGGTCGTCATAAAATCAAAGCAGATGGTGAATCCTGCTGGCTTTCGTATTCCATCACCAAGAAATCAACTAGATAGAAGAAGTCTCCAACTTTTACGATCACATTACTCAACTTACCTCTCGAAACCTTAATTGATTAGTCAGCCAACTGTAGGACTATTTTGGTTGGTTCTAATTCTTCATTTTTTTTATTGGTCGTACAAATGACTAGGCAGAACATTCACACTAGCTCCTAAATCCAATAAGGCGTCTCTTATGACCACATCACCCACAGTAACAGTAATGTAAGGTGTACTTGGGTCTTTTTCCTTTTTGGGTAACGTCCCCAACAGTGCTTCGCTAGCCTTGACAGTGAGACAAACTTTCTAAGGTATCAGGGCCTTTGTCTTTTCCTTCTCCTTACAGATTTCTTTTAAGATTTTGGAATCATCAAGTGTGTGCTTCAATTGATCCAGGAGAGGCTGGTTGATAGAGGGTTTTTCTGACGTGTTTTGTTTCTTTGCTTTGATAACCTTCTTTTTCCTGATTGTTGTTACTGCTGGCTGCTCATCTTCATGGGTAACCTCATCCTTGTCTTCCGAATTGATGAGATCTTCCATCTTCACACTTCTGCATACTTTTTCTGCTTCAAAACTGTCCAAAGCATTTACATGTTCTTTCCTTGCTCGCTGTGTGTGGTTAGGATTAACCTCAGTACTGCTGGGGAGTTGCCCATCATTTCTCTTCATCATGTCTTCACCCATCTGAGCGACTTGATGTTCTATGTTGGTGATGGATTTGGTGTTCGTTTATGTTTGTTGATGATTTGCAGTCACAAATTCATATAATTTATCCAGCTTTTGCTCTTGAGTTTCCTGAATGGTTTGATTACTGTTGCTCGATCCTTTGTTGTTGTTGTTGTTTGAGCCATTATTGTTGTTGATAGGTTGACACTGTCGTGGTTGATTTTGTGCTAGTCCGTGGTAATTACCTTGATGGTTGTTGTTATACTGTTGATTGTTGTTATAATTACCACCATAATTTTGGCCCCCTTGATTATATGGCTTGTATGGTCGTCCATTATTGCTGTTGTGGTATTGCCCTTGACCATACACTTGGTTGACCTCTTGGGTTCTTTGTCCTTGTTGACCGTGCTGCTGCGAATTCGACGGTCCTTGCTGTATCATGGCTAATAATCGATCAAACTTTCTGTTAAGGTCTCCAATCTCTTTCTTTACTTCCTTCCTCCAATCATTATCCATACATATTGTTGCTGCTGATGAAGTGTTGACAGGCTTCTTTGCCGAGTAATTGGTTTTAGAGCCATTGCTTAGCTGCTCTAGGAATCTCCATGTTGTCTCAGATTCTTGCATCATGATCGTACCTCCAGATGATGCATTGATCATAGCTTGACTTGTGGTGTCGAAACCACCGTAAAAGAACTTAACCAGTTTCCATCGTGGGAACTCATGGTGTGGACATGAGCGTAACAGCTCCTTTAATCTCTTGAAAGCATCATGGAATGCTTCCCTAAGATTTTGTTGAAAATCTTGTATGGCCCTTCTTATATCAAATGTCTTGCTTGCAGGATAGAACTCTTGCAAGAACTTCGTCTTCAACTGCTCCCAAGTTGTGATAATGTTGGTTGGCAGCGACGTAAACCAGTACTTAGCCTTGTCCTTGAGTGTGAATGGAAATAACCTAAGCCTAAAGAAATCTCTATTGGCATGCCTAGGTATATTTGCATTGGCAATAGCTAAAAACTCGTAAAGATGGTGGCCTATCTCTACCTGGCAATACTCCTAACAATTGCGGCCTAATCTCTACCTGACAATCTGCATTTTCAAGAAAAAATATAGGCGAAGCATCATCATACTCCCGTGGTTGGAAGTGTGATGCAACCGACTGCCCAATCAGTTGTGCAAAATAAAGCTGAGGAATGAGATTACCATCGTTGTACAACTCATTGTTATAATACCATTGTCCATGCCATTGATTTCTGTGTTGTTGCTGCTGTCGTGGAGGTCGTCGACCTTGATTCCACTGGTTATTGTTATTGTTGTGGTTGTTTGGCATCCAACCCTCATCTTCATCTTCGTACTTTAAGTCTCCCAATTGAGCCTGCTATTGTTGCGGTTCTGGTTGTGGTATGGGTTGTTGAGGTTTTTGAGGTTGTCGAATCTGCGATGGCTGGCGTTGGCGTGGAGCACCATCACGATTCGGTACTCCCCACGTCGGCACAGCTGCTACAGGATTCCTACGAGGATTAGGGATGGGTTGACTAACTGGTGGAACTACAAGCTGAATGCATGATGGAAAGGACACAAGGTTTGAAACTGCGCCACCACAAGCACTCGTGGAAGCTCTATTGGTATTTACCGGAACTGGGGACACAATCGGTTGTCCCTCTGTTACCTCGCTATGTAGCTCATGGGTAACATCCTCAACTAAAACATCATTTGAACTCATATTAAATAAAACATTTGCGAATGCGATTCTTTCGCGCGGTTCTTTCAATTTCCGAATCAAACAAAAGAGGTGATGTTTGTTCACCTCAACGCGTACGCATGCACAAGATGCAAACGACCGTAAAAAACAATCAAACTACCAAAAACTATCACGAAAACAATTGACTGACACAGTATGTCGGGCACACAACTCCCCGGCAACGTCGCCAAATTTTGACACGTCGCAGTCGTTGATGCGGTCAAAAATACAATATTTAACCTTACCAGTCCACTAGCTAGTAGTAAGTAAGGGTCGAATCGTGGAGTCAGTGGACGACAATCTATGTCAAAATTCGACCAATCTATAGTGTCACTCTATAGACAGTTTCTGTTCATACACTTAAAGAACCGAAAAACTTGAAAATGCGGAAAACGAACTATTAATCTAAACGTAAATCCAAATAATGATCAATCAAGACAATCCAATCTGATTCTGAGATCCAACTAAGAAATCAGAAACCAAGCAATCCAAATAATCAATCCAAACGAAAACGATTATCGAACCGAAACTATAAACGAACATGGAATAACTTCAAACTGAACTCGCATTAACATAAACCCCGAATCAGATCCGAATGCTTCT
Organism: Cichorium intybus; assembly: GCA_023525715.1. NCBI lineage: Eukaryota > Viridiplantae > Streptophyta > Magnoliopsida > Asterales > Asteraceae > Cichorium > Cichorium intybus. Next base: position 161,166,167 of record CM042009.1, on the reverse strand, counting down.
GAAATCAGGAATGAAATCCAATTCACGTGGTCAACGGTGTTCTACAATTCAGAACCCTTGATCGCACGAAATAACAAAAACCAAAAATGAAACGAAATAACGAAAACTATCAAACTACCAACTACGAATTCTTAAGCTACGAATTATGAGTCAAAGATGTCTGAGTTCCACTCAAAGGTCGAATCTTCACTCCCGAATCTCGAATCGGGACCCTCTATTTATAGTTGCAGATTTTGCCTCCACGCGTCGCGGTATAGGCTTATACGCGGCGCGACTTATCTCGAATGCCCGTTTTTATTCGCAAAACGATAATATATTTTTCCCGAAAATTACGATACATATTTTTTTCTATTTTCTTTAATTCGAAATTTGGAAACGCCATTTCTTTGAAATAAATCAAAACGGAAACCGTTGATTTGGTTGAAGATTTACTAACCTTTTTCGAGCTCTTGCTTTTTTTTTTCATTGATCGATCATCAATGAAACCGAAGCAATCCCTATATATACCAAATCGCTCAGTTTTATCACTATAGCATGATCGGAACAAGTTCGTCGGTGTTAGTTCTCTAACTAGCATCGTGAAATCACCGGTGGAATTCATCATCATGAGTTCCACCGCCGTCGATTCTCATTCACCACCGGTCCACTTACTTCTCGTTGGATGGTTCGTTTCTCAATACTTCTGGTGCCATCCATTCAGGCTGCAAATAACAGCACCCGTTAGTAAACTCGGATGATATTTTAATATATGAAATATCCAGTAGTAAGAACATACGGTTCCAGCTATGGATTTTGAATACAGAAAAGTGTGGTGTTTCATGCGTGACATCCCGAAATCACATACCTGCAAACATTAACACGATATGTAAATATTAATAATTTATGAAATACCAACCAACTTTTATCATATACAAACCTTGACAACCCAATTTTTATCAACAAGGAGATTTGGTGTCTTTAAGTCCCGATGCACAATAACTGGATTGCTGGTGTGTAAATAAGGAGATTTGGTGACTTTATTTTGATTTTAGTTAAGATATTTTAACTTGATTTTGACAAATGATCATTTTAAACTTTTAAAATTCGATTTTATAAAACACTTTATAATTGCCAATTTTTATTCGCAAATTTTTTTTGTTTCTTTTTTAACAATTATTGTTGTGTTTCAATTTTAGCATTTAAACTACATAGTTTGAGCATCAATAAAACAAACACATATGTCAATAACGGTAACAATTGTCTCATCCTATGCGTTTTTCTCATGAGCCATCACGCGGAAAAATATGGCTATTTCTAGGGACAACAACCAAAATGATGCATGACTCTCACTTGCTTCGCCATCCACTCTCAATGCACACATGGAACTCTGTAAGACTGCAATATCTATGGCCTTCCTTTGGTAGTCTTCAAACTTCTTTTATTACAAATACTAGTGTAATACAATTTCCTTTTTTAATATAAAATTAAGTACATGTTTCCAAAACAACCAAACATCACAAACATAGGTCTAGTAGAGGCAATGTGTTACCGAGTTCATGCAAGCTTTAAAATTCGGCATTTTTGTCATAGAACTTAAATGTCACAAAAGAAACAACAATAAATCTAAAATAAATACTAAACAGCTCTAGCAACAACAGCTTTGAAGCGTCACTAAAAACAGAACAACATTGTTTTAGCTTTAATAAAACACATCAACATAAAAAACAAACACATTATTTGCAATTTATGTTTATGTTGCTTTAGCATGAATGTGTCAATAAAACATGCTCAAATACATTTATTTGATAAAGATCAATTACAGACATTTTTTATACAAAATTGGTCTTTTTTTATTTGTTTTATGTTATTAAACAAGTTTAACAACATAAAAGACAAACATATTATTTGCAATTTTGTATGTTTTTCATGTCGCAAAACATCTAACATTATTCATAAAGAATCAAAACTAAATTTTCAATTTTCTATGTTTTTCATGTCGCAAAACATCTAATAGTATTCATAAAGAATCAAAACTAAATGGGAAAAACAATTAAAATTCAAACTACTTTGAATATTAAATTGATTTTTTGAATATTAGATTTATTTGTCATATTTACCATGTGTGTGTATCTTTAAATGCCAAAGCTTTTGGATCAAAATCTTTTGTTTCTTTTCTCCTTTCTTGATTGAATCATATATCAACACACAAAAACACACATTTTTATTTTAACAAGTTTCATGTGCGTATTTCATACACATAATTTTCCCACTTATGTGTACAAAAGCATACATTATACAACTTGTTATTATGACCAACTCAATCTTTAAGTGCAAGAAACTTGAATAAGTGACTCTAATACCATTGTTGGGTTTAAAATTATGTTAACAAAATAAACGAAATAGAAGCTAACTAGAAAAACAATATCTAAAACCAAATAGCATGTTACATACCTTTCTTGGTTGTTCTTGCTTTGATCTTGGATGAATCGAGAGTTGAACATAGAATTCCTCTAATGGAATCACATTCCAAAGTGTAGATCAAGCACAAGTATGAAGGATCCTCCAAGCTTATGGTCAAATCCTCCAAAAACCGTGAATGGTTCATGATTGCTTACGATTCAAGCAACTCAAAATTGAGGCAACCTTATCGGCTAAGGAAAACCTGAAGAGAAAGAATGAGGGAGAGAGGCATGAAAGCTAGAGAGAGACCAAGACGAGAGGGTGGTTTGACAAAGAGCAAGGGCCGAGGAGTGGTGGTGTTTGACAGTGGGTGGTAGTCGAAGGTGGGGAGAGAGAGGGAGCTGAGAGCGAGGGTTTGATGTGATGCAAAAGTGTCACTAGCCTCCTGTATTTATAGTTGAGGAATCGTTATCATATTGGTACTCCTTATCAATGTCGAATTCCTCAAAGCTTATCAAACTTTTAGATAAGCCATGATAATCCTTATCACTTATCAAGTTTAAATATATTTCTTTTTAGCATTTTTGGTTTCTAGTTAATCCTCATAAAATGAAATTTAACAAACTAATCCATTTTATTTCACTACTGTCATTTTATGCTTAAATCATGCTTTGTGTGTAACCCTAAAGGATAATGTCAAATATAGAAATGTTGCTTACTTATTAAGACACTAGGCATATTTATAATAGTCTCCCACCTACACATGGCTCAACAACTGTCAGCCACATCCTAAAATCTAGCATACGATATATCATCCAAGACTACTACTGTACTCACAACCAGAAGGTGTGCATAGACCTTTAGGTAAGTAATGAAATATACCTTTGTTCTTTGACATCCATATGAGTGTGAGACATGGAATCTTGTCATAATCAAATGCTCAATATCGGGTTTCTTTTAATTTCTTCCATCTTAGTATCCATGCCCTTTCTCTATTTGGTTTCATTAATGACTTCTAAGTAACTTAAGGAATCCACTTAGGGCACATACAAAGCTAAGTATTGTTTAGTCGCATATTCATATTCAGAGATTCCTCACTACATAAATAGTCTTTTAGATTTCAGGGTAGCATACGTTTTCTTTCTTCATGGATCACAAGTTCATTATAATGATTGTCCCTTCCTTCAGATTCATGGCTAGAATTTTTTTTTTTGTTTTAGAACTTACATTGTCATCTTCAGGATTTAAAATCAGTATTAGACTATCCTATATGATCATATTATTGTTCTATCACCAAAATGTCATTTTGTTCTTCTTTGATACTCCTTCCTTAATCCTAGAAGCACTCTTCATCAAAGATTACATCTCTATTTACCATAATCTTTCCATTCACTAGATAATACATCTTATATGCTTTAGAACTTTCATTTTTCTCTTCAAGCTTGAGCCTCTTTTGGTTGGGAATGTATACATACCCTTTACACCCAAATACCTTGAAGTATTCTAAATTTGGCTTTATATTGCTCTAGCTTTCTTGTGATGTCTTTTCTTTCACATCTAATGTAGGACTTTAAAGTTCTTAAAAACATCAAATGTTTCATCTTTCTTGGCAAAAAAATAACTCCATATCCTTCTACTAAAATCATCAATGAATATCAGTACATACCTCTTTCCAATTAAAGTAGATGGTGTGATTTATAAATCTGTATGTATTAACTAAAGTTTTTGTACTACTCTCCAACTTGTAGCCTTTGAAATAGACTCCCTGTATTGCTTGCCTTTGGCACAAATTTCACATACGCTTCTCAAGTTCTGAATTATGGTAATCTTAGTTACCATCTTCCCTTTTAGTAAGAGCAGCATATCATTTTTGATTTTGGCCAACTTTTTGAGCCATGGATGAGAGACATTCTCGGATTTAGTTTGTAGATATGTGATTGGTATAAATCTAGCATGTAGTATGAACATCATTTCTGTCATCATGTGTGAGGTTACCGTGAGCCCATAGTTTTTATGATAGATCTTACAACTTCCTTCCTTGATTATTATGGTTAACCTCCTTTCTTGTGATTAACATACACCGAGTAAATTTATGGTTAATCCTTGTACGAGATATAACATTGATGATGTGGGTTCTTCCTCCAAACTCGAACTTAACATTGCCTTTACTTTCCACCTACATCTTTTCATCATTTCCTAGTTTTATCAAATCCTTCTTATGAATTGATAACTGAGGTAACCTCAATTTATAGAACGTTTATTGTATGCCTTTCCTTTGTAGTATCCACTAAATCCACGAGACATTGCATACAATATCAAAGATAATATATACATTCGCTAAGAGTCAAACCTTAATGAACCCTTATTTCCATCGGGAAAGACTTTATGTCTCCCACTAGGTTACATGCACAAGTTATAGATCAGAAATACATATTCCAAATAGCCTTGACATATTAATAGTGACACTTCTAGCTTCAGTATCAACTAAATCACCTCCCCGGATATACTATTGTATGCCTTATCAAAATTAATGAACACCATATTTATTTCCATATATTTCCAAATATGACGTCTAAGTAAGTGGGTCACCACAATTGCAAAAATCGTTAGCATGAAGTCATAATGATTTTTTAGAATGGCTAGAATGTGATGCAATCTAATCTCCACGACTCACTCCCATACTTTCATGACACAACTAAGTAACATAATATCTCTATAGTTGCCACAAATTTGGGCATCTCCTTAGGTATATATATCAAATTACAATACTAAATCTCCACTCCTTGTCTCTAGTTCGATTTTACCTCATGGAACCAACAACTAGCAAGTTTAAATTAAATGGAAAGATAAAATGGAATCGATGTCCCTCGTTTACCATAATTCACATCATCGAACATGTATTTGAAAATAAACAATTAGGATTTTGAATAAATGTGACACTTTCAGCCATAAAACAAGATAACAACAACAAAGTCTATAAGGAATGAAGAAATTTTGATGGAACCAAAAAATAAAGATGCGATGGGATTCGATGGAACAAGTTCAAAAAGCTTATTAGTTATATGAACAAGTTCAACATATTCCCGAAAGTTTAAAGGGAATAAGTAGCATTCATAACTAGATCCTCGTCTTAGATTAGACACATTATTAAAAAAAAATTGTTGTTAAAGGGCATTAGATGCATTCAAAACCAGGTACTCATCTTCGATCAAGAGCACTAGTAGAAATATTTTTTCTTAAATGTAACACCTCATAATTTGGTTTCCTTATTCTTTTTCTAAAAGTGTAGTTTATCTCAAATGATTTTCAAACTGAAAAGATGTTGCAAAATTAAGGTCCCAATTACTAGTTCATCAAATCAAGTTTAAGTTCAACTTAGGGATTAACAATCCAATACCATCAGAAAGTTCAAGAGAACTGTATGTAGTTGTGGCTTTCTAAATATCCCAAAGTGCTCCTAACTCACCAACTTCATCTGCAGATACAGGTCAAAAGAGTGAAGTTGGACTCGGGGAGTTAGGGAGTAAACTGGAAATTTGGCTTTTAATTGGAATTGGATAATGGCATTAGTCCAACTCCAAAGTTAAATTCCCCAAATACTTTCAAAACATAAATACTTATGAATAAGTATGAATGTGAAACATTCATGTTATCCAATTCAAAACAACCAAAGAAGTGTAATGTAATGCACATATAAATAAATCTAATCCCAACCCAAGTCGTCCACTCTCCATAAGTCATTTTCATTCTAAGTCCCGATGCTTATTGACCCAACCCGGGTAATAACATCGCACTCAAAACCCATTATCTTCGACTTTAACAAGGTGGTGGCATCACACTCAAAACCCGTTAAAAGCCAACTCAACCGCAAAGGTATACATTTAGGAAACACATGCCTATCACTCATGAATCCATATAATGTGTTTGCAAAGTCCATCCATATGCTGCTACAGCTTGACAATCCATCCACGATAATAGGGAATTATTCCCAAGGGTGCTCGGGTTATACGTAAGGCAATCCTATCCTACATGCAATGCATATGAAGAAGACCAAAATAACTTTTCATTGTGTAGATTATTTAGTTAACATAGTTTGCAAAATGATATGGAGTATAGTGATTTATGGTCTTCGATTCTGAAATCGATGGTGGTGATATGCTTGATTGCAAAAGACCAGATTGCAGGAGACCGGATTCACATCATCGCTTCTCGATTGCTACTCAAAATCCCCTTTCGGTTTCACCAAATCATCTTTGCTATTTCCATAGATTTGAAACTGCAATCAATCTGAGGCCTTGATTCGAAATCTTCATGGGAGATGATGAAACGATAATCAGATCCCGAGTTCTTCTTCCGGCGACCTGCTCCGATCGGCATGCTCCTTTGTAAAATTAATTGTGGTTTATTTGCTGGGTGGGTGAGTTTTACCTAGCTAGGTATATGTCCTCCAACAATAGGTACAAGTCCTTGTAGCACAAGTCAAACCACAAGGGAGAGAAAGAAAGAGAGAGAGAGAGAGACTGGGTAAATGGGGGTATTTTTTTTGGGGGTGGGTAGGGGTGCAAGGAAAAACCGAAACCGAATAAACCGCCCGAACCAAATAAGAAACGGGTTAAACGGTTCGGGTTATTCGGGTATCGGGTGGCTTAATCGGGTGAACCTAAACCGTATAAGCTTAATCGGTTCGGTTATTGGGTAAGGGTATTCACTTTCGGGTTACCCGATTAACCCGAATAAGGATTTAATTAAAAAAAATTATTTTTTGTATTTATATTAAATACAAAATAATCGACTCTGAATCGTGATACAAAAAAGGATTTAATACAAAAAAGTCGCTGAATCCTAATTCCTAACCTAATAATCGACTCTCAACTCTCAAGTCGCTCATCTCTCACGAAGACGCCTCCGCCTCCTCCTCCGCTGATCAACTCCACAATCCACGCCTCCTCCTCGGGGGCGGCCGACGGCCAGCCCTCAACAGTCCACTCCACTTTCCGGCTTCACGGCTGGATTCAGTGATTCACGCTTCACGGCTTCATCTCTCACGCATCGAACCCAAATCAAAGCAAGGTAAATCCTTTGAAGCAACGATTTTGCTTGTAACCCTTTGAAGCAACGATTTTGCCGACGGCCTGAGATGTTTCTGGTTCTGATTTGTTGCGATTTGTTGTTGTTTCTTTATTTCTGATTTGTTGCTGGAACTTGCTGGAACTTTCTGAGATATGTCGATGGCAATTGTAGTTGCTGAACTTGTGATTTGATTTATTAAAAAAATTGTATTCAAAATGTTTAATTTTTGTTCTTTGTGGTCAAAATTGTTAAAGTGTAATGACCTAAACTGTAATTGTCATTTGTTGCTGAACTTGTGATTTGTTGCTGAACTTCTGTTACCCAAGTAACCCAAATAACTCAAATAACTCATATCCGCATTACCCGTAACTATTTAACCCGTTACCCAAATAAACCGTACCCGAATAACCCATACCCGAATAACCCGAAAACCGAATAACCCGAACCTTATACGGTTCGGTTTTGGTCGGTTAACCCACCACCTAAATACCCGAATAACCCGAACCGTATAACCCGAAAACCGTATAACCCGCCCGAATAACACCCCTAGGGGTGGGTGTATTTTTCTTTTAATTTTAATTGCTTAAAATTAGGATAAATTAAAAAAAATCGAAAAAGAAATTAACAAGGGCATTTTGGTCTTTTCAAATGGACCACGTTATCTTTTGGCTACCACAAGGACCAAATCTGTAACCTTTTGCCACCACAAGGATCCTGGATGTGGGATTTGAAAAGGTGGACTGCCAGCGTAAAACTGTGTCAACACAGGGACCAAATGTGTAATTTACTCTAAAATTTATTACTAGCAAACTTTTTTAGAGTAAATTAAAATTTTGGTCCCTGTGGTTGTCATGAAATAACACTTTCAGTCATCCTTTTCAAATCTCACATCCAGGGTCCCTGTGGTGACCAAAAACTTGCAGCGACGATCCCGCCTGGGGTTACCGTCTATATCCTTCCGTTATGTGACTGTGAATTGTCTAAAATGCCCTCAAGGACCAAAAATGTATTTTACTTCTCTCTTTCTCTCTGTCTCTGCCAAGGCCACCGGAGGTGATAAACCAATCGGAAAGCCGGCGGGGATCACTTCACCATCATCCAGATTAACCAGAAATCGAAATCGTACACGACGCATCCAAATTAATCATAAATCGAAAATAAAGCAAGAAAATACATAAGGCGAGAAAAGTTTATTGATGATTTCAAGTTCAACATACCAATTACAAGCACAAGCACAACAATGATAAAAAGACTCCAGTGAATGCAATCTTTCTAGAAAGCCGCCTGTCTTGATTGAAGAATCCCCGGAATCGGAATCGGAATCGTTGATTAGTCTCAAGAGTTGGTAAATTACGACTTTTGCAGCCGGGGAATTAGTCTTGAAAGCCACTCATCTGAGATCCGGGTTTGATTTCCGCCATTCTAGCAATTAATTTCACGATGGCAATTTGAACCCGAATTGGGGATTTCTGCAAGTATATATATAATTATATTTCTCAAAACTCCAAGCGATCACAAAACATGAACAAATTAAAGACCAGGAAAGTATTACAAACGATTCGTTACAAAAAAAGAAAATAAAATAAAAAAATCACGACTTATTGATCAATCGTCACTTTGAGCAGGAGCAGTAGTCGGAGATGGGGACGCTCCATTGGTTTGATTGATAGTCTTAAACCGTAGTTTTCTTATAAGTTCGTCAGCAATCATCTCATTAGCAGAATCCGATGGATGGTATTCATCCCAAAACAAATATTTGCTTCGGTCTTTACACAATCTCGGTGCAGGAATACACGTCAAAGCTGGTCTAATCTTTCCAAAAGAATAGCATGGAGAATCAGCGTTGTCAAATCCTGCAACCATCCCGTTTCAAAGCAAAAAAAAAAAAAAAACAATTCCGTTGTTGTTGTTGGTCTTCGTCGGCGGCGAAGTCCATTGATTACGCACCACAAGGAAAACAAAGCCAAAGCCTTAATTTAGGTTAAGAGTTTGTGTAAATTGCAGTTTTAGTCCTTGAAGTTTAGAAAATAACAAATATAATAAAAGAACAAATAAGGAGGGGTATTTTGGTCTTTTCACTAGCATTTAACGGAACCATACAGACGGTGACCCTAGGAGGGACCGTTTCTGCAAGTTTTTGCTCACCACAGGGACCTTGGATGTGAGATTTGAAAAGAATGACTGAAAATGTTATATCATGACAACCACAGAGACCAAAATTGTAATTTACTCTTTCTTTTAACTAGATAATTAAATGTTTTTAAGGGGCTGTTTGTTTTTTATAAAAAGAGCTTCTAAACTCTTTTGTCTTCAGCATCGCAGACGCGCGCAGACGTTTTGAGTGTGCAGACTGTTTGTTTTTTCGCAGCCCGCGGACCTTAAAAGGTCTGCGTGTCCTCTTTTGCTAGAAGTGGCAACATACCCTCTTTTAACCTCTTCCAAAAAAAAAATTGCGTGTTTCTCCCTCTGTGCCCTAAACAAAAAACGCAGCATCGACCCAAGGTTGCGACTTCCGCCTTCTCTCCCTCCGGTTGCCGGCGCTGCTTCTTCCTCCCACCGGCGCACCTCCGGCGCTTCCTTTTTCCTCCCTCCGGTCGCTGTCGCTGCACACATGTATGTCTCTTTCGTTGTTTTTAATCCCGATAACTGAAATGGATTCTCAAATTAGTCGGCTTCTAGGGTTTTGTTCACGAAATGGAATCTGAAATTGGTCTTTCTTCTGAAATTGAAATCCGAAAACTGAAATTGGTCTTCTGAAAATTGTTCCTGATTGATAGCTCCTTCATTACCAAATCCATGTTAAAATTTTTGATTATTCAGTAGAGGTCATGAAACTTCCTCGATTGAATAACATGATGCATACTAAATACCAAAGGCTATAAAACATTAAAACAAATCTTTTGTTATCTCGTTACTTTCCAATATTCAATTCCAAATACTATTATTACGTAAAAAATGTATTAGAAGAAAATGCATAAAACAACTTGGAGATAACTATTAGTACATTAAGCTACACCATAAGTAACCCAACACTATTAAAAAACGCAGCCGAGTAGGGTAGAAAGTTCACACGCCAAAGCTGAGAACAAATTAGTTTAATGTTTTGCCTTCAATTGTTCATCAATCACGAGCAGTTACCTGATACGAAAATTGATAATGGCTTGGTGTTTTTTTGGTGTTTGTTGTCGTTTATTGCTGATTTTGTGCTTCTAATTGTTGCTGTTTTTTTCATGCTGATTTGTTGCTCTATTGGAGGTTTTTTTCGTTGCTGAATTTGCTTGTTTGGTTGCTGAATTTGGTTTATTTGGATTATATGTAGCTTATTTAAATTGGTGAAAAGCATCAATGGACTAACGAGCAACTAAAATGCCTGTTAGACACGTCATTGAGCGTGCTTATGGTGTCTTGAAATCACGATTTCATATTTTGAAGAGAATGGCACCATTTCCATTTGTTACACAAAGAAACATCACCATAGCATGCTTTGCGCTTCATAATTTTATACGGAAAGAGGGTTTGAGCGACGAGCTCTTTGCTTAATACGATCAACCCGATATGCCGCTTGGGAATAACCGTGCGCACGTTGGTGATTATAAAGAGGTTCAAGAACATGGTAATGCAGCGGACCGAGATTATATGGTGAATTTACGTGATGAAATTGCAGAGCAATTAATGCAAATTAGGGAATGAATACTTTCAAAAAAATTGTTTTTGATATTGTATGACTTATATTTCGATGTTCTTGAACTAAAATTGTTTATATTTCAATGTTGAAAACTCTTATGTTTAAAAAATTCAGTTTATTTAAATTTCATTTTATTTTACAGTTTGTAGACTTTAAAAAACAAACAGTTTTCTTTTTGCAGACTGCAGACATTTGGTCCACCTCATCTGCTAAAGATGTCTGCAGATGTGGTCCGCAGACTGCAGAGCTTTTACCTCTTACAAAAACAAACACCACGTGAGTGTTGCAGAGAGCCTGAATCTGATTTACTCCAAGTAGGTGAGGAACTATTTGATCTCTAATTCGTGAATTCTTCTGCCAGCGATCATCTCCCACCGAAACGAACCCAACCATGCCTGTAAGTCATCTGATCATCTCTTCCGATTCACTCTCTAAGTAGATCTAGGGTTACATTTTTTATTTTTTTTTCTACTGAACTTGTGTTATCTGATCTTAGTATTTGTAATAACAGTTTTATTGAATCCAATTTTTTAGGTCTGGATTGAAAGATAAACTTTGATTTTTTTGCAGATTAAGAGGTTCCTATTGGAGGTGGAACCACCGAGTCCATTGAGATACTTGATCGGATCTGCAATCATGATGATTGGCGTCGTTTTGCCTCTTGGTTATATGATGTTTCGCAACAAACGTGTCCCGTCTTCTTCATCTTTTGCTAAACAGACGTAGGTGTGCTCCCCTTTTAGTTCTCTGTTTTGGGTTTATTAGTTGATAAATAATAAGTTACTTGCATCGTTGTTAACCTCTTAGTTTTACATTGCAAATCCAGTTGCAACTTGAATTAAGCTAATTTTGCTCCATTTTAAATGGAATTGCTTAGGGTTTTTTGTTCGATTCTAATAATAACCTCCAGGGAGTTAATCTAACAAGATAATTAATCTTAAGAAGGGACTGAAAAACTCCAAAATGACCATGGCATGGCATGAGGTGGAATGTTTCAAGTACATAAGATTGTTTAAAATCGTAAAGCAAGTACGGAATATCATGAACGTGCTTCTGGAAAGAAACATAAATGAACACGCACCAAAGATATCAAACAGTTGAGAAACATGCCCTATTGGCTAGCTTAATCTGATTTTAAGATATTAAACTTTTTCATCAAACAAATAAGAGGATAGTCTAAAATATGTCTTGGACCCTATAATAAAACAAACTGTTATCGTTGGTGCTTGTGACTTTTGAGCCAGTCCATTTTAATTTAATTCGGTTTGGCGCAGTTCAGATGAAAATTTGACAAGCTCCTACAAGGTTGCTTGTTAGCGAAATTAGGCTTTTCATTTGCTTGTAATTTTAGTGTCTCGTTTGATTGTTAAAATTGAATGTACAAGTCATTATGTGAAATGAGGGTCCATACTAAAATGAGAATGTGGTTGTTGTTTCAGGAACAAAGTTATGATATAGAGAGAGAGAGAGAGAGAGAGAGAGAGAGAGAGAGAGCAAGGCATGGAGTTGTATTTGCTTTGTTGTTTGACTCAGAGAAGAGATTGACTGTGAGCTTATAGCAAGCATGACACACAGGGAATGTAAATGCTTTGAGCTCAAAACTCCGATCTAGAAATGATATACTTGTTGTGGGTGTGGTGTTATTCATGTTTTTATTCCAACTATTTCCCCATGTGTATTCTAATCTCCGTAGGCATTTTTAAACTCGTTTATAACAAGAAAATCCAATTTATTGCAATACATTATTTGATGGAAATCAGAGTCCTCTTACAACTGACTTTATGTATTTTGTATCAGTACTTGTACTCGTCATTTTAAGGTTCCACTTGTTTCAAAGCCATATGCCTCTATTTCTCGTTTTATTATTTCAATTTTCATCTCTCCTATCAAACAAGTACGACTCATAATACACAATTAAAACCAAACCAAACCAAATGAAAGTATTGGTCGAACAATAACTGTATTATAGTAAATATTAGTAACATATGCATGCCCGCAAATTCATATAACATGCCAACATCCTAGAGCCTTTCCCATTTGTATATTATCGCCTCTTTCAACACAGAACCTGAATTCTGAAGCCTTCAATGCGGTCGGTGCTTGGAAAACTAGCACCACCGTTGATCCCATGTTAAATGCACCAACCTGAAACATATGACCTTCAATATTTCAAAATGGCAATAAAAATTTCATATATTTATTTATATATATGAAGAGACGTAACCTCATCTCCTTTCTTGAGCATGACTCCTGTGCCTTGGGGTTCATACACATACTCTTGAGGGGCCTCTGATTGGACCAGCCTGTTTCTTGGTTGGTTTGTCCTTAAAGCAGGTTCAATGAAAAGCTGCAATACACATGTGTTTCAAGTAGTAAGTATCATGTCACTCAAAAGTCAAAACCAGCATAGTTTGAATATTCAATATTTGGCAATATAGTATGATGATCGACTGTTCCATATAAATTGGAAAGGTAAAAAGTAAGGAAAAACAGACGTCAATACAACCTCGATAGAGCCAATATTTGTTGCGCCTACTGCAGCCATTGCTATATAACCTTCTTGCCATCTACCTTCAAGGACAACCTGGTAACATGGAAAATATGAATCATGTAAGACCAAATGTTGTTTCAACTAATCAGATATGGATGCAGATGATCAGTGGGTTTAGAATTGATCTCTGGTGTCTATAACGAATATAGAATCATACAATTCATTCTGGAAATGGATCTTTTGAAAACAGCAACACATAATATTGAATTAAGCCATTATACGAAATTTTACCATGCACAGATTGTTCAAAAAATTATATCCATATCAAATTTACAATTGCTCACTCTAAAAAATGCTAAGCATCAATTGAAGAAAGTGAAACATTAGGTGATATGATCAAAGTAGTAGTAGTGGTGGTAGTTGTTTCTTCGGTTTATCTATCTCTATGTTTTTTATCATAGTATCTTGAGCAAGAGTGTGTAGGGTACAACGCGATTGAAGCACTTGAGTGTAGTTGGAGCATAAAGAATGTTGGTTTTAGGAAATTTTTCACTTGATATAAACAATGTTATTTTATAAGTTGGGAGTAAATTATTAACAATCCCCGCCTTTCTCCATAATTGGAATTTGAACCAACATTCGTTAATTAAACAATAGTTGATTAGGAACCAAATAACTGACTGAGATTTAGTGGTTTGGGTTTTTTACATTTAGGTTCCCGTTCAAAATGCCAAACCGATATTATATTCAACTAAAATGAACAATCAACATTATATTAGGGTTTTCATATCAAATTAACATTCATTTTAATGATTTGAGGAACCAATCAGTTAATCAAATACAATATTCAACTTAGAGAAGAAAGCTTAAAATTACCCTTTCATTCTCAACATAGAGATTTTTTATTGTCCTGGTAGCACGCTCATTCACAGGGTAGAGTCGACCTTCAAAAAAAGTAACCTCGGTATGATAAAAAAAAAGCATGAATATAACTCTTGTTTGTATATTGCAGCATGAGATGAGATACTAAGATATGGTATACGATACATGCAATATTCTTGTATGATGATCATACATCCTGAAGTCAAGGTATAACTTTTAAAGTAAGCTAATGATGCATAACATTAACAGGTATAGGTATACTAGAATATTAAACTTAGAAAAATGTGATTGGAGAATTATGATTACCAGAAAAATGGCGCCGAACAAGTACATTCCAATCAACTGGGGAGTGAATCCGATGGTAGTCTCCTGGCCGCAGGTATATAACACAATAAAACAGACCTTTCATTGGACTGCAATCAACATAAAAACTCATTCTTTAGTATATAACCGTGATATGGCTATCAATCAACCAAATCCAATATACACAAGGAAAGGGTGATTTATCACTAAACATTTCAAGGAGGTATATATATTATATATTATCTACCATGGTGAAGAGGACTCCCTAAGTTTTGGTGAAGCCAATGAAATTCTCCACCATGAGTTGCTGCTGAGCTTGTTTTCTTGTTGGCAACTACTATCATCATGTGCAGGTGCAGGTGCAGGTGCAGCCATAAGAGGGAGTGAAGACCCTGCACCTAAAAGGGAAGATACCGAGTAGGAGAATCCTTTAACTTGCTCAATCATGACCCCTTCTTTCAGCTCTCCAACTCTTACCACGGTCCCATCAACAGGACTGATCTACAACAGTTGCAAAACTTAGATTAGATTTGCCACCAAATAAAACATAAACGTATTCAGCAGCTGGTTTACCAGAGTATGTGGGTCGAAATCGATTGGCCTGGAGCCATCTTTCAGTGCGCGAACAAAGAAATCTTTTAGAGATGCATATTCATCCAATGGCAAGGCCACCTCTTCCAAGTCTAGGGTACAAAAACGAATCATCATTATTCTATTTAAACACAAAACTGTTAAACAACACATACTTGAATGAAATGCACGAGCCCAAGCCCTATGAGCATATGGACGCAGCCAAACAGGAAGTTCCTGGAAATAAAGATCACAAGTCACTGAATGAGCAAAATACAATCTTGTTTTGCATGGATAACAACAAAATATCAAAAAAGCAAATGATTTGACAAGCGAAAAAACATTATTTTGTGTTTGAATGATTCTCACCGTGCTGGACAAATAACCCCAAAACCTTGAAATGGAGCGTAGAGGTAGCATGTTCAGAAATTTAGCCTACAGTTGGCAAGCAATGTAATTTAGAAATCAGGAATTAAGCAATAACAACCATTTTTATGGTTTAAAATATAACAGGGATGAAAGACAAAAACAATACTTTGACATCTGGTTGGAGTTCGAGTTCGATGCCACTCTCTCTTGCCTCTTCAATCTGGACATCAACAAGTAAAGATGCAAGTTAGTTCAATAACCGCCTTCAAAGATTCCAACAGTCCATCTAACTAACACATATACGAGTACATTGGATATAAAATCTTTTTTATTGGGTTTGTCAAACAATTCTGGAAATAAAATTATCCACAGGACATTAAGGTTCCTTTTGTTAAGCATGACAGGATAAAACAGACGGCCTTGCAGTGTGTTTGACTTGCATTTGACTGGGATTGAACTTTGAAGTTGATGTCAATGGGACAAAAATTGCAACTTTTGAAGTTGATGGTAAAAAGTTTTCTTTCTTTTCAAGGATTCCAGCATTATTGACTTAAACAGGACTGTGGATGTAGATACCTTTTTATCACTATACATTCGTCTAGCATGAAGAGCCCCAAGCATGAATATAGTAGCTACGGTTGCACCGGGCACCAGAAAAGGATTACCTGCATAGATTGTCAATCGTCAGCAATCAAGTATGCTATTTTCCGCTAAACTGATGCAAACTGTCTTTGGCTACAGGTAAGATCAATTAATGACGTCATACGAGCATAATTTCCATCGTTCAGTTTTGCAACCAATATTCAAACACCAAAATTGAGCAACAATAAAGGGCATTACAAATCTATTTACCTTTAGAGCTGCTGCTGCTTCCTTCTCCATGAAGAGAAGCTCGAGGTTGCTTAGTAGCAGTATGCAGCTTACGGAGTAAGAAAAAACTTGAGCGGATACGCCGACGATTGAAGGTTGTTTTATGAGCAAACATCGGTAGTCTCTGCCACGACCTAAAGTTCATTTTTTTGAGTGTGAAGAAGGGACGAAGGGAAAGAGATAGATTGGCATTCGTTTCCTATTATGAACAAACCCACATCCTCGGCGGTGGTAGCGGTGATGAAGGTGGAGGCAGCGGCCGGTGGGTCGGGGTTTTTACTTTTAAGTTAGCCAGAAACCGGAAACACTAATGCAAATTGAACCAATTGTTTTGGACTAGCTTTCTATTTTGTATGACGCGATTAGAGGTAATCTTAGAAATAATTAAATATAAAAATTTGTACATGTTATATGCTTTCGTGGTATTTTATATTGTGATAAATTACAAAAATCTTATCGTTAAAGTCAGACGATATCTACGGTACAAGGTTTAATAGAAAATAATATATGTTTTGTTAATTTTAAGAGAAAATTTATTGAGTGGCTTGTGAATTATCAAAATTAAAAACTATAATGACCAAAGCTGTAATTATACAAATTAAAAAATATAGAGACTGAAATTGCAATTACATTTTAAAATTTATAGAGACCAAAACTATAATTATGCATATTAAAAAATATAAGACCGGAATTACAGTTATTGTAAATTTGCAAACTAAATTTATAGGGACCTAAATTGTAATTATTCTAAATTAAAAATTACAGGGACCAAAACCGTAATAACTATAAACTATAAATTACAGGAATAGAAATTACAATTATTGAATATATAAGTATAGCGGTTAAAATTGTAATTAATTCATTTTTGTCATAAATGGCAGTATTGTAATTCTTTTAAACTTTATGTCTAATTAATTTATTTAGGCCTTAAATGGCAATATTGTAATTATCTTAAAGTTTATGTCTAATTATTAAAATGAGCGATAATTGTATATAATACATAATGTTTAAACTTTAAATATATGGCTGATCATAAAATATTAACATCTCCTAATGTAGCCACATATTTTGATTGTGTATTCAGTACAAAATATTCTTTTTCATAGGTTATGTTTGATAGGTTAGCTGAAAATGTAACTATTAGCTGAAAAGTTGATTGATGGCTAATAAGGTAGCTAGGTGATAAATAATGACGTTTAGTAAAAACTAGTTGATAAGCTAGTTGGGAAAATAAAATGATAGAAAATGTTATGTTGAAAAATGGGTTTTATGTAATTAATTCAATATATATTTGAAAGAATTCTAAAAAGGCTCAATAAACTTGTTGAACAAACTTGTTGAAACGTTGGTCTAAATAGCTTTCCAAAAAGCTACCTTATAAACTATTTTTTGGCTTGCCAAACATGACAACTTAAAAAAGCTCGAAAATAAGCTAGTTTATCAGCTAGTTGTTGTGCGCCAAACGCAACCTTAATAATCATGTTTAATAAGGGTGTTGTTTGGCGAAGCGGACCGTACCGATTGGTATAGGTTTTGTTTAGGAGCCCTTTGTTGGTATGGAGGATTGGACCGGCTAGGCAATATCGGACCAGTACAGTAAGTGGGGATCATACGGGAAATTTGATACTTTGACCACTTGAATCGTTTTTCTCGACAAATGTATTTTGGTGCTAAACCGGTACCCAACCGGAAAGAATCGGTTTCGGTTGGTATCGGGTTTTTTTTAGTCTATGATTTGTAAAAGTTAGTGTTCATTTAAGACGTGTATTTGTTTTAAACATTGCTAAAAAAATCATCCGTAAGCGAATCAAATTCACAAATATTCTTTAAAAAAACCATCAAAGTTCAAACATAGCAAGTCATATTCGTTCGAAGCCATTATTCGTTTCCTTTTTCTGTTTTGAGTATGTATTGTTCTTTCAATCTCTATAAAAAAACCAATAAATAAATAAAATTAACATCAAGCATGAATAATGTTACAAATAATACAATATGTTTTATAGGTTTTAGTTATTACATATTGTTATGTCATCATCTTTTAAAATATTATTGATGTCATCTATGATTGGTTTCCTCGATTTTCTTACCAAATCTTGGCTACAAACAAAATCTTCGACTATCGGTGTTGGCAAGCTTGTTTGATATGGATCTACTACACGATTCCCCTTTCTAAACGTCACTCGGATACGACGGTCGAAATTGTATTACCGAAATATCTACAATCGATTTTCTCTTCCTAAGGATTAAGAACATAGTCATTAGGGTTTAATATCATTAGGGTTTAACGTTTAAGATTAAGGGTTTATGGAACTTTAGGTGTAGCACCTGGCTCATAGTAACAAATACACCCAAAAAATTTCAATTTTCAAACATAGTTTATCACATCAAAATATAATGTTGGTGTATAAGTTACATACAAAAGGTATACAAGTGTATCATAGGTGTACAAAAGCATACAAAACTCCCCCAAGTCAGGCTGCTACGGTCCTCTTCTGCAAGCCCTAAGCTTCCTAACCATGGGCTACCTCTTTCCCCTTACCAGGGTCACGCTCACCTCACTACTAGAAAAAAGACCTTTAATGACCCGCATTGCGTGTCATTAAAGGGTCCAGATGACACGCAAATGTATGTCAAGGAAGCCCCTGTCATAAATGACAGATGACACACATTTGTGTGTCGTAAATTTACGACATACATTTATGACAAACCTTTACGACTTACAATGTAAGTCATAAATTTTTTTTAAACAAATTATATATATATATATATATATATATATGTGTGTGTGTGTGTGTGTGTGTGTATATATATATATATATATATATATATATATATATATATATATATATATATATATATATATATATATATATATATATAACCAAAGCTATGCAACAACCACAAGAACCGTGTGAATTGTGAATCACGATCATTTATATGTCAAATGAATATGTTTATATTTACAGCCATAAAACGATTCATATGCCAAATATCTTTATATTTACAACTATAAAACCATTCATGTACCAAATATCTTTATATTTACAACTATAAAATCAACCAAAAACACATCTCCAGTAGTACCAAAGTTATCCACATTGACTAGAACCTTACTACCTTGTTGACTTGATCATGTAGGTAACTCCAAGAACTCCATTTCATCATCTTCAACATATAAACTGAAAAATAGTCATGTTGGTGATTGATATTGGAGTGCTACCAAGTGCCCAAATAAAATCCGTTTAAGCTGCATATGAGTGCATGTATCGTTCTTGTCCGAGATCCCATAATCTATTGAAAAAATAAAAGAAGCAACGTACTAATGTATTAATCCAAAAAACTATTTAACAAATATGTTACCTAATCACAGAATCATAAGATCCCAAAAGCACCTGATTGTAGTACCTCTCCAAGTCTGAAAATGCTTGTGAACCCGAAACAAGGTTGGCAAAAGCAAAGAACCTGGGGATGAACTGCAGTGATGCTCCCTGTTTGTTTTTTCTAAGTCAACTCAGTCTAAATTGACCAAAAGCACATTGTACCAGTTTACTAGCAAATCAAACCATACATATCATAAAAGCAACATATCCAATTCACACAGAGACCAAATTTGCAATTTACTATTTTCTTATTGTAAAAATAATTAATCATAATACTTTTCTTAATGTGTAAAAATCATTAATCAATTTACTATTTTCACATTGTACCAGTTTACTGTGAAGCAAATCTGTTGCTTACCTTGTACAGATGTCCAGAAGCTTGTGAGAGTGACAGAGAGAGACGATAACTTCTCTATAACCACATACCCTTAACAAAGTATCAAATACTTCATGTGCTAGTGTAAACTCGCATATTTGCTATGTGGATCTGATTATTAACTTGAAGAAATATAAGAGATAAGCATACCATTACAACATTAGAATCAGTTTTATGAAAATTGAAAGAGGCATTTAATCGAACACCTTTGGTGCATCCTCAATCTAACCTTGATTTCCAAAATAATTATTGTGTATGTCGTTCTTGTGAGAGTGAGATAAAGAGAGACGAGCTTGTGAGAGAGACGATATTCAATTGCCATCATACCTTGTCGATGTAAAAGAACTAATCAGATAAGAAGTTAACGAAACCTAAATTGGAGAAGACGAGGAGGTCCAAGGAGGTAGCGGCTAAGGAGGGGGAGACGGATGCAGATGCGGGGGAACCTGCAATCGATCGGCTTTCCAATTCTTGAAAAAAATAAAAAGTCGATCTGATTGTCGGAGAATCAGAAAATACGAGGCTGAGAATCGAGAATACAAATCGACTAAATCTTGTTGATCCTTGGAGCATTTCATGTCGGTATATGGGAGAAATGGAGAAGAATAGCGTAATCGACATAATCTTGCGTATTGGAGCTGAAGAGAATAGAGGCAGGGATGAAGCAAGAAACCCTAGATATCATCGGGTTGGGATGGGAAGAAAAAAAAGGTTATAAGCGTGAAATATAAGAGAAATCTAGATGACATACTTTTTTATAAAATGACACAAAAGTGTCTCCCGTGTTTTTTTTTTTTCTGATTATGACATTAAAAGATGACATACATTTATGTAAGTCGTAATTATTGTAAAAGATGACACAAATTTACGACATACAGTTATGTATGTCATAAATTCTTCAGATTTTAGGAAAGATGACACTCTTTTAATGACATACGTTTTTGTGTGTCATAAATTTAGTGTGTGTCGTAGTTCGTATGTCATTAAAAGCTATTTTTCTAGTAGTGCCTACAGGGTCATCACACACACACTATGAGCTACAAAGTTCAATGAGTAATCAAATACAAATAACAACACACATAGAGAAAAATAGAATAATTTATCTCAGTACAACACAACTCTATATCTCTTCATGATCTCTACTCTTTAATCCCTTTCCATCTTCAACCCCCACGGTCTCGAGACATAAAGTCTCACCGCACCCCCTCTGTTGTGTGAACCGCAAAGGCTCTAACCACATATATTGGGCGATTAAACCCAACATCTCGCCCACTAAGGCCTATATGAACCACATAGGTCCCTACAACATATATTGGGTGATTAAACACAATCTCTTGGTCATTAAGGCTTATATGAACCACATAGATTCCTACAAATCTCTAAGCATTAT
This sequence comes from Cichorium intybus, assembly GCA_023525715.1. Classification (NCBI taxonomy): domain Eukaryota; kingdom Viridiplantae; phylum Streptophyta; class Magnoliopsida; order Asterales; family Asteraceae; genus Cichorium; species Cichorium intybus. The sequence continues at coordinate 161,144,402 of CM042009.1, read as the reverse complement.
ATAAAACAACTCCATGTAATAAAGACTCGATCAACATATATTGCAAGAGATATAGTACAAGTTACTCACTTGGTCTAGTAGTTCTGCACAACTCTAGTTAATACAATTGATAGGTACAAAGTGTCTCCTTAGCACTTTCAAACACCTACACCATCACACACATACCACATATATGTAATACCTTGTATCCACATAACTATAGCTTGCAACTTGATTACCATACTTAGGGTTTGGGATTAGAAACCCTTTCACACACTAAATTCAAGAATTACTCGCTCTATCCTTGTTAGTTGCAGGTGGGTTACCAACACCACCTTTAACCTAATATCTCCAAGTTAATCAAACTCACAATTTGAAGCAAGAACATGAAATCATACCTCTTGGTGGAAAGATATCAACTCTTACTTCAATTCCTTAAGTTCTTGAGCTTCAATTCGATAATCAGAGGTTGGAGGACTTTTTCTTGGGTTTTGAGAGAGTTTCCTTCGAGTTACCTTTCCCCCAGATGACCTAAATCTGAATATAAAAAGTGGGTCTGTGACAATAGCGATGTTATATACTCTAGATAGTGACGTTATCTGTTGCACATGACCCGTGTGATTTCATTGCTTGCCACTGCATGTCTTATACGACCCATGTGGGTTCCACAAGACCCGTGTAAGTCTGCAAGGTGTTTCCGCTTTCCCCACACAACCCGTGTGAGCTTCTTTTGACATTTTTCAAGTTAAAACTCTTCCCAAAAGGATTTTTAACCACCCTCACACATATAACAACTCAACTATCTTAATCACACAAAGATTAACACATAAATACTTATTAACAAGTAGCACGGCGTTACAATTTCTCCTCCCCTTCAAAAGATTTCGTCCTCAAAATCAAGCAAAAAATTGGGGGATTTCACCCTCATTTCGTCATTGGCTTCCCACGTCATATCGAAACCTCTACGGTGTCGCGATAGCACTTTAACCATACTAATCTTCTTGTTGCACAACTGCCTCATTTTTCGGTAGAACACTTTCTCCGGTTGCTCCGGATATCTAAGTTTTTCATCAACTTCAATCTCAGTAAGGGGTACTTGTTAAGATTTATCAAACAATGTTTTTCGCAAGTGTGACACATGGAAAACATTATGAATGTCTTGCATTCGAGTAACTCTAACTGATAAGACACAACTCCCACTCTTTGCGATATTCGGAACGGACCGATAAAACGAGGACGTAACTTTCCTTTCTTCCCAAAACGAATTAAACCTTTCCAATGGGACACTTTAAGCATCACCATCTCACCCACTCGAAATTCCAAAGGTTTCACCCGTTTATCAGCATACTGTTTTTGACGGTTTTGGGCAACGTTTAAGTGTTCTCGAATTTCTCTAATATTCTCTTCGATCTGGGCTACAATCTCAGGTCCAACCAACGACTTTTCCCTTACTTCAATCCAGCAAGTCAGAGTACGACACGGTGCTCCATATAACGCTTCATGCAGGCCCGTCTGGATGCTGGAATAATAGTTGTTATTGTACGCAAATTCTACCAAAGGTAGATGATCCTCCCAACTTCCACCAAAATCTATGACACAGGTTCGAATCATGTCTTCCAAAGTCTGAATAGTTCTCTCACTTTTCCCATCAGTTTGTGGATGATACGTGGTGCTCATCAACACTTTAGAACCCATTTGCTCTTAAAAACTCCGCCAAAACTGAGATGTAAATCTACTATCCCGATCAGATACAATAGAAGCCGACACTCTATGTCCACGAACCACTTCGTCAGTATAGATCTTGGCTAACTTTCCAATCTTGAAATTTTCACAAATCGGTATGAATTATGCCGATTTTGTCAACCGGTCTACCACTACCATACGGTATCATGCTCGCGCAGCATTCGAGCAAGCTTCATTACGAAATCTATAGTGATTTCGTGCCACTTTTACATCAGAATCGGCAATGGTTGGATTTCCCCATATGGCTTCTGATGATTTGATTTCACTCGCAAACAAGTCAAAAACTTTTCTACATATCTCCCAATATCTTTCTTCATTCCCGGCCACCAATACAATGGTTTCCCCATATAGCTTCTGGTCGGCTGACTTGAATTTTGAGATTTTTCATGTTTGGACCTCACACTTTTCAAATTATCATTTTAATAGAATTGGTCACTTTCTTGAAATATTTTCCCCTGAAACACATAATAATGTATGTTAAATAGTTTTAAAGATCTTTCAACTTATTTCAGTAATTGCCACGTACAAAATATTTTCGAAAATCCCTACTATGTGATAGTTACTGAAATAAGGATAGATAAGGATTTAAACGATTTAAGCATATTTCACACATTCAGTGACAATCACATAAAATAATATCCAACAATTTGACCCTATGTGATTTTTCAACAAATTTTGGAGAAGTTATCATTAAATATTCAAATAGTTGGAAAGTGAATCCGAAATTATAAAATTAACATTTTCCCCTTCCGCTTCAATGGATTCTTATTGAAGCAGACAAACTGTTTTTTTAGGTTTTAAGGCATGATAAAATGACAAAATATGAACCTTTTAGTTAAGCAAACATGATGGATACATTCTGAACTTGAACAATAATTTGAGAGTAAATCAAAACTTATATATTTCCAAAAGTTTAGCAATCATGTTGAAAGAGCATAACAAGATTTTACTGAACATATGTTTTGAAAAAAAATTTGAGAATATTTGTTTCCAAGATAAAGTCTTAAAAACCCAATTTCGAGGGGTATATATATATATATATATATATATATATATATATATATATATATATATATATATATATATATATATATATATATATATATATATATATATATATATATATATATATATATATATATAGCGTCAAGATCTTATAAGATTTCAAATATTCGTGAGATCTTGAGATCTCTTAAACTAAATTTTATTTTAAAAAAAACTTAATGCACTAAGTCGCTCATATTTATGACATTTTAAAAAAAATTGAAAAAAAATATTCATATACGAAATGTGCATATGTGCATTTTTGTGCATATGTGCATCTTCAAAAAAATCAAATTTTTTTAAAGATTTTTTTTAACGAAATGTCTTATATATAATGACTTAATGCATTAAGTCACAATTTTGAAAAAAAATTATAGTCTAGGTGTTCTCAAGACCTCGTGAATGAATATATGAGATTTCAAAAGAACCTAACTCTCTCTCTTTATATATATATATAAATATATATATATATATATATATATATATATATATATATATATATATATATATATATGGGTTCAATAAGGGACTAAAATTATCCATGGTATAAGGGACTAATCTCACACATTCAGTGACAATCACATAAAATAATATCCAACAATTTGACCCTATGTGATTTTTCAACAAATTTTGGAGAAGTTATCATTAAATATTCAAATAGTTGGAAAGTGAATCCGAAATTATAAAATTAACATTTTCCCCTTCCGCTTCAATGGATTCTTATTGAAGCAGACAAACTGTTTTTTTAGGTTTTAAGGCATGATAAAATGACAAAATATGAACCTTTTAGTTAAGCAAACATGATGGATACATTCTGAACTTGAACAATAATTTGAGAGTAAATCAAAACTTATATATTTCCAAAAGTTTAGCAATCATGTTGAAAGAGCATAACAAGATTTTACTGAACATATGTTTTGAAAAAAAATTTGAGAATATTTGTTTCCAAGATAAAGTCTTAAAAACCCAATTTCGAGGGATATATATATATATATATATATATATATATATATATATATATATATATATATATATATATATATATATATATATATATATATAGCGTCAAGATCTTATAAGATTTCAAATATTCGTGAGATCTTGAGATCTCTTAAACTAAATTTTATTTTAAAAAAAACTTAATGCACTAAGTCGCTCATATTTATGACATTTTAAAAAAAATTGAAAAAAAATATTCATATACGAAATGTGCATATGTGCATTTTTGTGCATATGTGCATCTTCAAAAAAATCAAATTTTTTTAAAGATTTTTTTTAACGAAATGTCTTATATATAATGACTTAATGCATTAAGTCACAATTTTGAAAAAAAATTATAGTCTAGGTGTTCTCAAGACCTCGTGAATGAATATATGAGATTTCAAAAGAACCTAACTCTCTCTCTTTATATATATATATATATAAATATATATATATATATATATATATATATATATATATATGGGTTCAATAAGGGACTAAAATTATCCATGGTATAAGGGACTAATCTCGATCGTCGGAATCTAAATCATCAACGGCCAAAAAGTAGGTTGTAAATTTCTTACATCGACGCACATGTAGATTATTATAACAAAAAAACTCACTTCAGCTTTTTGGTTTTTTTTTAGTTTTTAGACATTATTCTTTTTCAAAAATAAAAACCGAACATACCGAAATTTATAAATTTTTGTCCTTTACAAATTGATATCCACATTGATGTATAAAAACAAATTTTTTATGAGTACAACTCGTCTGGATTCACAATGTGAAACTGAACTATAAAAATTTGAATCTGATATGTAAAAAACAAACTTTTTTATGAGTACAACTCATCTGGATTTACAATGTGAATCTAAACTGTAAAAATTTTAATCTGAGTAATTATTTTAGTTTTAAAATTTTTACCACTTCAATATTATAACCATTTATAAAGAGTATACTTGATTTAGAAGTGAAATTACTCATAATTACACGAAAACTTACTCATATTCACTTGTTAATATCATATGATATTGAGAATTTTCTTAGAAATATAATCTGAGAAATGTACTTAGATTTTTTTACTATTTAACCATTTTAACCATTTATAATGAATTTAATTTGATTCACTATTGAATTTACTCACATTCATATGAAAATTTACTCGGATTCATATGTCAATATCATATGATATTTTGAATTTACTCCGAAATATGAATTTGATTAATTTGCTTAGAAATTTTTAACACTTCAACATTTGAATAATTTATAATGAATTTATTATGATTCATAAGTTAATTCCACTTACATTCACACAAAAGTTTTATCAAATTCACATGATAATATTATATGGTATTGTAACATGAACAGTGATGGTGGTTGTGAAGTGATGGTGGTTGTACAGGGGTTTTTGGTGCTTTTGGATGGGTTTTTGGGATGGGTTTGGTTGGGATGTATATAATTTTTGGGAATTGGAAACGGTTGATGTACTAATATTCCACCGTATGGGTAGACTTTTGGTGACAAAAATGGATAATATCTATATGCTAACCTAACATATGATCTGCTTGGTCCCCTTTAAAAATGGGCATTTTGTAACAAGTTGTTATATAAGTTTTATAATATATGTTAGCAATGTTAAGTTGTTTTCAGAATCTATAAAAGTCTTTCTTTATGGTAAAGTACATTACTAGAACTAGAAACCATGCACCATGTCTGGTATGCACAAACATGTGTATTACTTTATTCGTTGTAACTAACATTGTCATGTGGGTTACTGTTTGTTGGCCCACATGTTTCCACATATATGTGACAATTTGATATGGATAAGTGTTGTCCTTGTCCCACAATTGTCATCCAGTTGACTTAATGAAACTACTATGCCCATACACATGCATGTAAAGTTGTATACAGGTGATGCTTTATTCCTTCAAGAATGTGTTAACCAATGACTTCAAATTAAGTGTTTAATGGACCCCATATTACCAACTTTGTGCATTCTTTATACGTTTATAGGACATTGTGGTCCACATGCAAATCCAATTCAACCATTTCAAAACTAAGAAAAGGTACCATGTGAGTAATTTGGTTAATGGTCCACATCCCTAAACTTTAAGTAGGTTAAAGTACAAAGCATGGCCCATTCTTTATTAGTTTATAGGACCACATGCATATTCACTTTAATCGTTTAAAAACTAACATATGGTACCATGTAAGTCATTTGCATGTATGCAAACATGAATACTTATATTACAATCCAAAATGTGCTATAAAGGCTTCAAGTTTGGTACATGCAACCCATGGTTTTTAAATGTAGAATGTCAAATAAGAAATCTAGTGCAACGAACATACCCCACAAACGACCAAATCAAAGTACATTGTCTAAAACCATTCAAATAAAAAAACCTAATCTAAGTTGACAGCTTTCTCCATTGAACCTCCAGGTGCATCAGGCCCACCAACCACCTTACTTAAATTCTTCTTGATAATCCTCTCTGATTTTCCGCGTCTAATTTTCTCCAAGATTTGACCAATAGGTGTTAGTGGTAACACTTCCACAGCATGTTGCACACCACATTGGTCCTCTTCATCAGCATTTGCCTGCATCAATGTAAAACTTACATCTATTTCATCAAAAAGTTGAGTAACTTGTACTTGATCATTATCAAGTCCTCCTTCATTGACAATTACCTGTAAGTTAGAAAAAGTTAGATTATTTACACATTATCAGTAACAAATAAAATGAAGTTACTTATACTTACATCAACAACCCCCTCTTCATTCCTAACCTCAACATTAACATGCCCTCTGCCATTCCCAACCTCAATATCAACATGCCCTTCTTGATTTGCACCATTAACTGTTTCATTCTCAACCTCCTGTTCAGTATGGATTTGTTTCTTACCTTTTCTGATGTTTAATTTTTCTGGTCTCCCCCCTTGCCACAACTGGCTTTGTTGTAGCCTACCTCCCTATAAATACTACATTTCACTCTTTTACCCATCTTAGACACCTTATTCCCAGTTTGGTCTTCAGTAGCATCTCTCTTACGTTTTGTAGTAGGTCTTCCAGGCATCCTCCTAACCACAGATGGTAAAGGTGGAGTATATGATGTCTCAGGCCACATGTTACTTCCATTCATACCTTTAATTCTATACTTATATGATTTCATGTATGTCATGCTTGTAAACATTTTGTCCACATAACTTTCCACGTCCCTATTCAGATAACATATACAAGCTACAGAGTGGACACACCCATATCCATTGAGTTGCCAAATTCTATAAGAACATGTTTTCCTTTCAAGATCAACCTCAAAGGCATCAGATGTACCTCTAACTTCAAACTGGTTTAAACCACTGGGAAGAACATGCCAATGTCTTTGATGAACTTTAAGTTCATTGAGTTTGTCCCTTACGACAAGTTCATTGAGTTTGTCCCTTATGGCTGGACATACCTGATTACCCCATGTCTGTCCTTTTAGCTTCAGGTTGTAGAGTCGATCCATCATGTATAACCTTATCTCTTCCAGCATAGTGATTATTGGTTTCTTCCTAGCTTCCACAATTAATGCATTGAAGCTTTCAGACATCCCATTCTCAATAGAATCACAACATTTTCCTGTATGGAAATATACTTTAAACCAAGTTTTTGGGTCTTTATCTATCATATACTTATGAGAATTAGGGTTCAACACATTAATCTCCTTCATGGTAGCCTTAAAGGCTGCTTCAGTGGAACAATTGGCAGCTCTCCAAAACAAGGTTTCATACTGGGCTCCACTATACATTTTCTTCAGGTTCTGACAAATATGCCTAGCACATTGCCTGTGCTCTGCATATGGTAACATCTCTTTCATTGCTTCAATCAGACCCTGATAAGACACAATATTAGCAATGATATATAACAATAACACTTGTCAATATAACAATTAAAATAAAAATGTATATTAAAATGATGTTAATACCTTGTGTTGATATGAAATGAAGGTAATGCTAGTTCCTAATCTTAATCAAGATCATCCATTAGATTGTCCAAAAACCATTTCCAATTTTCTTTGTTCTCCACACAAACAACTGCCCATGCTATGGGGATTAACTGGTTATTAGCATCCCTGCCCACAACACTTAGCACTTCTCCTTTACAAATACCCTTTAAAAACATCCATCAAGACCTATGACCCTTCTACACCCTTGTAGCCATCCCCTTTTCACTCCATCAAAACAAACATAGAACTTGCTAAAGTAGTTCTTCCCATCTGGCATGCAGTTCACATTAATCTTCACATTATACCCTGGATTGGATCTCATTATCTCCTCATCATATGACCATAGCTTGGCATAGTGATCAAGTAGATTGCCTTCTATCAGTTGAAGTGCATAACTTTTTGCTCTTCTGCATTGCCCAAGATCGACCTGAATACCAAATTTCTTCACAACCTCAAGTCTTAATTTCTGTACACTCATCTTCTGCCTAGCTATAATCTCCTTGGTATAGTGACTCCCTATCCATGCATATGTTACTAGTGACCCCAACTTAAAATTTCTTGCACAATTGTGGTTGATCTTCAAAGACTTAATCTGGAAACTTTCCTCTTCAGTCATCCAAGAGGCCCATAACTTGAATGAACATTCACCCTTACAACACCTGACCAACAACCTTTTACTATCGTTTTTTTCAAAGCAAAGTTGGTACCCATGAGCCACAGCATAGTTGCACAACATGTGTTTTAGTTGGGCAGGGTTCTTAAACCTCATACCAAGTATGACTTTTTGCTTCTTCCAGGGTAAATATTCATTAAAAATTGAATGCTCTTGAATTGTTTCTTCACTTTCCCCCTCATCATCTGGAGAATTTTTTTGGTTATTCTCCTCTTTCTCCTGAGCACAGAGTTTACTAAGGAACATATCATCTGATGTTCTGTTCATACTGATTGGTTCATCAGTATAATCCAATGCAACATCCCTAAGGGTGGCTGTATCATCTCCATTTTCCCCACCCTCAATACATGAATCACGTTCCTCATTTTCTTTGTCTGAATCAACCCAATCCTCTAATTCATCCCCAATATGGTCTACGAATAACGAAATTTTCCCAAGCGTACCAAAAGCAATGAAAATAAAAGTCGCGTAATCGATATCGTTTGCAATCGGCCGAAGGCCTTTATACATGGGTTCGTCTGGCTCACAGTAATAAAGTTTCTTACAATCTTCATGCATGAATTTTTCCAAGAAAGTTACACACTTGGCATAGTTCATACTAGTCCAATCATGTTCCGTAAAAGTAAATTTCATGCCGTCTTCGTAAGAGAAAGGACATCGACGAAATACCCCTTGATAGTTGAGCTCCACAACCGCATATACTCCCTCAGGATCAAGGTTTGAAGTCGTCATTTCTTCAGCTTCTCAGCTTCTCATCGTTTTATCTCATAAAAACCCTAGTTTCATCAGCTTCTTCGTTTCTTTTTGTTCTTGTGTGTTCACTGATACGAGTCTTAATAATATAAACCTTTCTTACGTGACAATTAATAATATCCTGATTAATTGAAACATATTCCATGTCATTTAGCCACGTAAGCCATAACTGGTTAACATGTTTTAAAAAAAAGGGTTATTCCCCAATTTGACACGTTTTTTTATACTTTACTGGTCTATTGCGCAAAAAAAAGTTCAAGGACCAAATCGGGTTAAAATCGAGAGTTTATAGGGCTACAGTAACAATAACTCAGTTTTAAAATGTCGTTTAATTTACGAATTATATTCCGAAATGGTTGCTATGACCGATAATAATAAGTTATCATATTTTTTAGACTATAAGGTCATTAAATTTTTTTTTTGGCTATTTAAGTCTATTGAACTTTTTTGGGGTTATAATTAGTCACCAAACTTTTAAAACGACGTCCATTCGCTTTTATATATTTTTTCACAATTCATTTTTTTATAACTTCATATTTTATTTTGTTTTCATATGTTTTTACAACTCATTTTTATAACTAAAAAAATAAAGTTATAAGAAATAATGATAAAAAAACATATGAAAACGAAATAAAAATGAAGTTATAAAAACGAATTGTGAAAAAAAAAGAATGAGTATAGTTTTAAAAGTTTAGTGACTAATTATAGCCTCAAAAAAGTTTTGTGACCTTAAATAGCTAAAAAGAGCAGATCAATGACCTTAAATAGCCTAAAAATATGAAAACATATTATTGCTAGTTATAGTGACTATTTCAAAAAACACTTAGCAAGTTAAATAATCTTTTAAAACTTAAATAAAGTTAAATAACAAGATTAGTAAAAACAAAAAACTTAAGTGACCAAATATCACATTAGCCTTTAAATTATAACCATACTAACATAATAATTCTAAAGAATATAATATTCGTGACAAATGAAAATACTCAACGGTAACATTGTATGAAACATTTTTCAAAAAGATAAATAATTACCAAAATAAAAGTATTCATCCATTTTTTTGTAATTCAATGATAAAAATAAATTTATTATACATAATAACATTAAAGAGATAAACAATGTTCCATAATTCATCACTCTAGCTTGAAAGAGTCGTATATTTTCATGGAATATTTTTATTAACTGCATTCTTCATTCTTTTTCAGGTTACATGTGTTGGTCTAGAGTTTGATAAATGTGTTTCATTCTTGGAGGCTAGTTCGATAGTCGAAGTATATTTTAAAAGTAGGATGCATTATGTGGTTACAGTAGACGAAATTACCCTCCACTACATATCTCTATATTAATAAAAGATTAATGAGAATACCACTTGACAATCTCTTATTCTCCATCAAGCTTCATTTCCCACTCAATTGATCATTCAATTAGTATAGGTAAAAAACACTAACTTTTCAAAAAATTTCGATTTTGACACTGTGTTATTTTTTTTTCAATTAAGTCACTAAGTTTTCAATTTTTTTCAATTTGGTTTCAATTTTGACCATTTAACCGGTCAACCCGGTAATCAGCTGACGTGGCATGATGACGTGTCAGTCTTTGATGATGCGACGATGACGTGGCACCCGAGTGTCAAAATTGAAACAAAATTGAAAACATAGTGACTTAATTGGAAAAAATTGAAAACTTAGTGTTTTAATTGAAAAAAATAACACAGTGTCAAAATCAATTTTTTTTTGAAAAGTTAGTGTCTTTTTTGGAATTTTTTCTACATTTTTTAAAATGATAAATTTGTCTTTTTACGTTTTTAGAACGTATAAATATATTTTTTACAAGTATAAAGATGTATTTTTATACTTTTAGAAGCATACATACATTTTCATAAGTATATATATATATATATATATATATACGTATTTATACTTCTAAAGACGTAAAAAACGTATTTATACTTCTAAAGACGTAAAAAATGTATTTATACTTCTAAAAATGTATTATACTTCTAAAAATATAATAATATGTATTTATACTTTTAAAGACGTAAAAACATATTTATACTTCTTAAAATGTATTATACTTCTAACCGAACGTACTTAAACCAACATAAAAATATATTTATATTTCTAAAAACATAAAAATATATATTTATACTTCTAAAGACGTAAAAACATATTTATACAACTAAAATGTATTATACTTCTAACAGAACGAACATAAACCAACATAAAAATATGTATTTATACTTTAAATGAAAAAACATACACGGACGAACTTAAACCAACATAACGAAACAAATATAAACAAACAAATATAAATTAACGAACAAATATTTATTTTTATGTTTTTAGAAATATAAAATACATTTTTTTACATATAATCACGTATCGTATCAATCAAAAGCACGTTTCTTTTGCATATAATCACATATCGTATCAATCAAAATCATGTTTATACTGAAAAAATGTCAAGAAAGAATTTTAAACTCGTTTTATGATACGTATTTTATTGATATATACATGTTTATATGCAGAAAAATGTATTTATATTTTTAAAAGCATAAAAATATACATTTATATATATATATATATATATATATATATATATATATATATATATATATATATATATATATACTTATGACAATGTATCTATGTTTCTAAAAATATAAAAATACGTATTTATAATTGTAAAAAAATATATTTATACGTTCTAAAAACATAAAAAGACGAATTTATCATTTTAAAAAATGTAGAAAAATTCCAAAAAAGACACTAACTTTTCAAAAAAAAAAATTGATTTTGACACTGTGTTATTTTTTTTCAATTAAAACACTAAGTTTTCAATTTTTTCCAATTAAGTCACTATGTTTTCAATTTTGTTTCAATTTTGACACTCGGGTGCCACGTCAGCGTCACATCATCAAAAACTGATATGTCATCATGCCACGTCACCTGACTACCGGGTTGACCGGTCAAATGGTCAAAACTGAAACCAAATTGAAAATATAGTGACTTAATTGAAAAAAATTGAAAACTTAGTGACTTAATTGACAAAAAAAATAACACAGTGTCAAAATCGATTTTTTTTTGAAAAGTTAGTGTATTTTATGAAATTTGCCCAATAGTATAATTAGAAAAGTTAATTAAATATCATAAATGAAAATCAATGAAATATCAGTTACTATTGGATCATTAAGTGTCACAATTAATTGTTAATATTATAATTTCAAAATTTTCATATCTCAATAAATAACATTCCCATTTAGTTATTATTTATACATATAGATTTAGATTTATTATTTATTATTTTCCAACCAGTATAGTACACATGTTATTAACATAATATATTAATCTAGATACAATAATTTTACATATATATTAATAATTTAAGTGAACTCTATAGACGTTCAGCGGATTTGATCCTAAATAATTTAAATAAAATTTAAACGTGTATTTTTTTCGTTGACTCATCCGGCCGGTTACTCCACCAGGATACAAAGCTAGGTGGGTTTTCGAAGAGTCAAAAATGGGCTAAAACTGTCTTAACAGTTTTCATATCTTTGGGCTTTCACGACTTTTTGATTTTTCCTTTTGTTTTCGTGTGCGTGTTTGTGTTCGACCGTTAACCCCACCGGCCACCAAGCACAAAACAAACACGTTAGGAATTAGGATGGAGTCGGCATTGTATCGTCATCAATGCAATAAATGAAATGAGAAAAAGGGAAGATAAATACGTCGATTGTGTTTGTCTTGGGATTCGCAACTGCGAGTTGTACCAAGGATTTCTCTGGAACCCGCATATCCTCCTTCTCGTCTTGGCGATCATCACCTCGTTTTAGGTAATTAAAAGATCCACCTACTTTATAACAAGATTGGCAATAAACGTTTGTATCATGTCAATTTGATCTTGTATCTTGATTTTGATTTTCCAGACATTTCGGTTTTGCTTCAAAGAGGAAATGGAGGGAGTGGATTACTTGAGTGATGAGAGGGAAAAGGCGCAGTTCGATGTGAAAGCCATGAAAGTTGCTTGGGCTGGTTCTCGTGAAACTCTTGAAGTCTCTGATCGTATGGCCAAGCTCGTCGCTAATGATCCTGTATGATTCTGCATTCACTTCAGTTTATGTTAAGTTACAGTTTCGTTGATTTGTAGATGAGATTTAGGGTTTTTAAATGTGTTTTTAGGGTTATCTGTTTCGCACGTGTGTTATATGATCCCCTTTAACTAAGTTAAAAAGTTGATTATGCGTTCTCTGAATTTAAGTTCCTTCAGAGAAAATTGATCTGTTTCCCTTGTCTGCTTAGTACGATTGTGAATTCAGTTCAGTTTACTCTAATATGAAATTGCGTTGATTTGTAGATGAGATTCGGGTTTCAGATGTGTTATCTTGAGAGGTTATCTGGTTCTTTTACTTGTGTTATATTTTTCCCTTTAACTAACTGTAGAAAGTTGATTGTGCATTCTTTGGATTCATGTTCCAAAAAAGAGAATTGATCTGTTCACCTTGTCTGCTTAGGCCAAGTACAGACTTAAATTATCATGATCCTGTATGATTCTGAATTGACTTTGATTTATACTGCACCTAGGCCTTTGAGAAGTTTACCAGGCCTATGCTTGGTAGGAAAGAGTTGTTCAAGGATACGCTTAAAAAAGCTGCTTATGCATGGAAGTTGATCATTGATCTTCGTCTATCAGGTAACCTTTACTTTAAGCCTGCAAGATGGTATCAGGATGAGGATACCAGGTTTAAGAAAGCAAAGCTGACTATTCGCTCCATTTTCACTTTTTGTCAATCTCAGAAGAAGAGGCCAAATGGTTGCGACTTTATATTGATGAACCTGCTTTCACTGATCTTCACTGGGTACTTTCTTGTCATTTCTAAATTTAATTCCTTTTCAACTCCAAGTGAAACTATATTGGCAAAAAGCTTGTGGCTGACCTGCTGGTTGTTCCTGTGATTCCCTAGGGAATGTTCATCCCAGCCATAGAAGGACAAGGCACCGAGGAACAAAAGCAGAAATGGTTGCCATTGGCCCAAAAGATGCAAATTATTGGCTGTTATGCACAAACAGAACTTGGTCATGGCTCCAACGTGCAAGGTCTTGAAACAACTGCAACATTTGATCCCCAAACGGACGAGTTTGTCCTTCACAGTCCTACTTTAACTTCAAGCAAAGTGAGTAAACATTTATTTTGATATTTTTCTAATATTTATTTGACTCGATCGTTTCTCTTGATGTCGAATAGTGGTGGCCTGGTGGATTGGGTAAAGTGTCAACACATGCTGTCGTTTATGCTCGTCTCATAGTAGGTGGTCAATTCCATGGAGTTCATGGTTGGTACTTGGTACAGATTACCATTTTATGTTGGATATTTTTATCAATTATTTACCATCATTTTATTTTCTCAAAGGCTTTATCGTCCAACTAAGGAGCTTGGAGGATCACTCGCCGCTACGTGGCATTACTGTTGGTGATATCGGGCTCAAGTTTGGAAATGGGGCATATAACACTATGGACAATGGTGTTTTGAGATTCAGTCATGTGCGTATACCAAGGAACCAAATGTTGATGAGGTAAATAAATGCATTGGTTTGTACTTTGTACTTTGTAGTAAGTAGTTGAAACTTCAAACTGTCTAATGTTATTGTTTGATATAAAAAAATTCAGGGTATTACAGGTTACAAAGGATGGAAAGATCATGCAGTCTGATGTTCCCCGACAACTCATATATGGGACTATGGTGTATGTTAGGCAAACAATTGTGGCAGATGCTTCTAAAGCATTATCTCGTGCTGTTTGTATCGCCACAAGATATAGTGCTGTTCGTAGACAGTTTGGCTCACGTGATGGTGGACCTGAAACACAGGTGCTTATTTAAAAACAAAAGTCATATTAATTTGTCCCAGTCCAATGCCACATTATTTGTGAAGATGTTGGTTTTGTTTTTGTGTTCAGGTGATTGATTATAAAACTCAGCAAAGTAGATTATTCCCTTTGCTTGCTTCTGCGTATGCCTTCAGATTTGTGGGGGAGTGGTTGAAATGGTTGTACATGGATGTGAAGCAAAGATTAGCAGCCAATGACTTCTCAACATTGCCTGAGGCCCATGCGTGTACTGCAGGCTTGAAGTCCTTAACAACTACTGCAACAGCTGTGAGTCAATGGACTTCCATTTATTTCTTTATTTACAAATGATTTCTTAAACTTTCATCATTTTCTAGAAGAAATCTAACATAATGTGTCCAGACAACACTTAATGAGAAATTAAAGGTAGTAAATATTGTGAAACATCATTCATTTAGGTTAATTTGGTTTGTATATGTTGTTTCAGGATGGAATTGAAGAATGTAGAAAACTATGTGGTGGGCATGGGTACCTTGTTAGTAGTGGGCTTCCTGAACTATTTGCTGTTTACATCCCTGCTTGTACATACGAGGGGGACAATGTTGTCCTGCTGCTACAGGTATGTGTCAATTTAGATTTTCACGATAAAAGGGTCAAAGAGTAAAAAATCTAGCTGAAGAAGAAACAGGTCAAACGGTTTAGAAGTCGCCTAAAGTATTTTTTTTTAGTAATAGGAAAATGGAAAGTATGATGCTATAATATAAAACTACATTGGTAAATTACAAGTATGTTGTTGTTTGGTGAATGAATGGAGGTTGAAAACTTTGTAGGTTGCGAGGTTTCTTGTAAAAACAGTGTCAGAGCTGGGACACAAAAAGCCAGTTGGGACAACAGCTTATATGGGACGAGCAGCAGCTCTGATGCAGAGTAATTGTGGCATTCAATCCGGTAAATCCTCCTTGAAACTTGTTTCTCATGTCATGTGTAAATAAAACTAAAATAACAACGAATGACTTGCAGCTGGGGAGTGGCTAAACCCGGATGCGATTGTGGAAGCATTTGAGGCCAGGGCTGCTAGAATGGCTGTCAGTTGTGCTCAACGGTTGGCCAAGTTTGAAAATCCAGAAGAAGGTACTTTAGCCATTGCGTTATGTTTTATATTATCATCAACATCATTAGGCTGAATGTGAATTTGATACAGGTTTTGCAGAACTAGCAGCTGATCTAGTGGAGGCATCAGTTGCTCACTGCCAATTAATTGTTGTGTCCAAGTAAGGTTTTCAACTTAATGAATTAAAAATCTACATGTCCATACAATGTTTAATAAATAAATAATTTTTTTCAGGTTCATTGAGAAGTTGCAGCAAGACATCCCTGGGAAGGGAGTGAGAGAGTCGTTAGAGGTGCTGTGTTATGTATATGCATTATTTCTTCTTCACAAACATCAGGGTGATTTCCTGGCAACTGGTTATCTTACCCCCAAACAGTCGGCACTTGCTAACGATCAACTAAGAACTTTGTACTCCAAGGTTAGTCTTTGATTTATTTATTTATTGTATTAGGCAGCTACTATTACTAATAACAAAATGTATGTTAGGTGCGTCCAAATGCAATAGCTTTGGTTGATTCATTCAGCTACACAGATCACTACTTGGGTTCGATTCTCGGGCGTTATGATGGGAACGTCTATCCAAAACTCTACGAGGCTGCTTGGAAAGATCCTCTCAATGACTCCGATGTTGCTGATGGCTTCCATCAATATGTCCAGCCAATACTCAAACAGAACCTGCACTCTGCTAAGCTATAGTTATCATAAGCCTTCAGTCTTTAGCCCTTGTTATAATATTCACAGACTCATATTATTGCAAAATGTGCGTCTTGGTTGTTGAGATATGGTATTGTGAGTTTAAAAACTTAGATTCACCATGCTTTTACTATTCTTCCTGAAATTTAATGATATCTATTCTGGAAAGTGGAAAGTCGGTTGCATGTCATTAATTTATGTTAATTTATGTATAAAGCCAAATTTGATTTCTTTTTTGGCTTACAATGAATAGTGCAACACCAAAGTTGGTGTCTTCTTATTCGTCAAAACCATTAATTTGGTGTTTTTGTGGTGTGGTTGGAAGTTTCAAAATTATTGTTTTGTAACATGGTTGGAGTTGGTCTTCTGTAAATCTTCAAGTTGGGATTATGTGTTCTATTGTTAACTATTGACGTATAGGTATAGATGGTATTTACTTTCACTGTTGGTGTTATATCCACGATTCATTGGATGGAAGGATAATCTTATAGAGTAATTTACACTTTTGGTCCGTATGGTCGGCACCATTTAGCATTCTGGGTCCAGTATTGAAAAAATGATATGGTTGGTCCTGTGGTTTCCAAATCTTGCACCGAAGGTCCCGTCCTTGAGGTTTTTACCGTCTATAAACCTCCGTTAAATGAGTGTAAAATAATAAAATTACCTTTTCTTTTTACCCTTTCTTATTTGATAGAAGTTACAAGTTCAGAGACCATTTATGACAATTCTTTACAAAACTCAAATAAAACCCTAAAATTATGTTAGCAGCCAAAATGCACATATCTTAAATGTTATAAGCTTAATCACGACATCTCCCCTGCTCCTCAGCTTCACGTGGTATAGCAGCTTTGAATCCATTTATCAAGATATTTTTGGTCTCATCGTCCGGTAGATATTGTTGATGTGTTATGGGTAAAAGTGCGATTACTCACTAGAACTGAAGACAAATTGAAGTCAAAATATTATTATCTCCCATAGATTTTTTTGGTCAAGTATAAGTAGGTTGGTTTGTATCATAACTAGTCGAAAAGTGAAACATGTTTTCCATAAAAGAATAAACCTTAAATATTAAAAAAAGAAGGGAGAATTTTGTTTACGTCCTTAAAAAACTCTTTAATTACATATATATCCTTGTAAAATTTAAAATTACGTATATATCCTTACAAACCCTAAAAACTCACATATATATCAAAAATATTAATTTAATAATAATTAATTTTTTTTAAAAAAATTCTAAAACAACTATCCAGTATGTTCGAACCAAACAGTTTAAGAAATTGTTTGCTAAAATAATTTATAATGAATTAGTTTCTACTCACAAAACAGTTTCTTCTTTAGCTAATCTTTTTTATTTAGCCATTAACTCAAATGGACGTACCTTATATATTTCCGTTATAATGGTAGTGGCACGTTTAATAAAAATCATTAATGCTATCAAGTTATGTATTTTTATCACTAATGTAACTATATTTGTTGTTTTTAGGCTACATTATATTTACCATGGTTTTGTTTGTCAAAAAAATTAATCCAAGTTTAACTCTATTTATGAAAAAAAAAATGATTCATCCATTTTGTAAATATTTTAACGCCAAATATCATTAAACTTTTTCATATTAAGAATTTTAGTCGGTTAAAAACCTTCGGCCAGTTAAAATAGTATTTGGAAAGAAGAATTTTTGTTGACTTTTTCAGAATTAATGTACATATATGTAAGTTTTTAGAGTTTATAACGATATACACGTAATTCCATTTTTTATAAGAATATATATATATATATATATATATATATATATATATATATATATATATATATATATATATATATAGTTAGGATCCGGTAGGAACACAAAATCCAGTAGGAACCGCGATAACTCTTCTTGTCCAATCACTCTCCTAAGGGCAATAACGTCAAAATTGTTCCTTCGACGTGACGCAATCACGTGCGACGCACGTCCACGGGACGAAATACGGACCCGATGATACGATCATATGTTAGTCACGTCCATACAACATAATTTAACAGGGGTTTTTTGTTTTTTTTTTGTTTTTTTTTCGTTTTTATTATTTTTTAAGTATTATTTTAGTTTTTTTTTTCAGTTTTTTGTTTTATTTTAGTTTTTTTCCAGAATTTTTTTTGTTATTTTTTTCAGTTTTTTTCTCTTTTTTCGTTATTTTTCCAGTTTTTTTTCTATTTTTTCGTTATTTTTCCAGTTTTTTTTACGTTTGTCGTTGTATGTTTTTTTAACTCGTTTTGGATCATGGATCCTAACGAAATTTGAATCTTGGATCATAAGTTTTAAATCATTTCGTCGTTGTATGTTTTCTTTAACTCGTTTTGGATCATAACTCGTTTTGGATCTTGGATCATAACGAATTTTGAATCTTGGATCATAAGTTTTGAATCATAAAACATATTTGGTTTTAATATTTTTGGATCATGTATATATTTTTTTTTTGATATTTTGATTAGTTTTTTACTTAAAAATATAATAATTAAAACTTAAAAAACATTTTTTTCAAAAAATTCTTTTTGCAAACTTACTAATATAATATCTACAATGATCCCTTAAATTTTCATAACTTTTGGATTTTTTTTTATTTTTTGATTTTTTTAAAAATAAAAAATAAAAAATATTTTTTTCAAATGTTTATGATGGTGCTTGTTTTGTAGAGAATTAAATTTTAAGAACTTTAATTTTTTCAGAATTTCTTTTTTACAAAGAAAAAAAAATATGGCCCAAAAAAAAATTGGTGGAATAAAAAACCCAATAAACGATATTGCGACAAGTGTCGCAATGGGTGAGGTACTCAATCAGATTACTATATTACCCTTCTTAATTTGTCTTATCCACCAATTAGTTTTAATTTTTAGACAACTAGCCCCTCAAACTATTAAGATGTGTCATTTTTTCAGATTAAATTTAATCCATCCAATTTTCAAGATTAAATGTTCAGATTTGTCCTCGCGGTTCTTACCAGATTTTGGGTTCCTACACGATCCTCCTTCTATATATATATATATATATATATATATATATATATATATATATATATATATATATATATATATATATATATATATATATATAATAAATTGCTCTAAAATTTTATTTTGGTTTTCCCAATAAGAAATAACGTCATAGTAAAATGTCAAAATTTTATTATTTGACTTTGATTAATAGAAAATGGAATTTATAATGATTATAAGACATTTAATTTTGTTATGTATTAAAGTAAATTTGATTAGAGAACAAATCTAATTTCGCTGTTACTGTCGGTTTGTCATTTAAGGTAAAAAAAATCGCAATGTCATTTAGCAAAAAAAATCCCCATAGAAATCAATTGGTTGAAATATAAATAAAAGCGTTTTATTAGTCTGGGTGTCTTCTACTTTAAATTTTATTATTTAAAGTAAAAACGATGAATTATATGTTATGGTTTGTTACACATTTTTTTTCAAACGACACATAATGTCATTTAGGGCTGGCAAAAATGTATCGTGAAAAACTAACCAATACATTACCAACCTTACAAATAAAGTCGGTAGCCAACATGTTTGGTAGTCAATATGTTTGGCTGGTAGTATCATAACAATTAAGCAATCTTGATACGGTAACGGTACAAAATTTTGAATATCACGGTTGTGTCGTACCAACCAATTCATATGTATGTATGTATGTATGTATGTATGTATGTATGTATGTATGTATATATATATATATATATATATATATATATATATATATATATATATATATATATATATATATATATAGAGTTAAGATCTTTTGAGAACCACAAGTCCCCCGAGAACCCGAGAACTCCCAAACCGATATTTTTTTCAAAAAACCGACCCCATAGGCCTCTAAAACGCACATATCTAAGACTTTTCGAAAAAAAAAATTCCAAAAAAATGACTTTTTTTTTTGAAAAAAATTTGCACATGTACACAAAAAAAACTTTGCACATGTGCAAAGTTTTTTATACGTACATTTTTTTTCAAGTTTTTTTTTATGGATGTCTTTCTAACATATATTTAAGGCGTTCTGTAAAAAAAAATTTCAAAAAAAGTGTACGTATAAAAAAGTTTGTACATGTGCAAAGTTTTTTTTTTGCACATGTGCAAATTTTTTTCAAAAAAAAAATTCGTTTTTTCGGAAATTTTTTTTCGAAAAGTCTTAGATATGTGCGTTTTAGAGGCCTATGTGGTCGGTTTTTCGAAAAAAATATCGGTTTGAGAGTTCTCAGGTTCTCGGGGTGAAGTTGGTTCTCAAAAGATCCTAAGTCTATATATATATATATATATATATATATATATATATATATATATATATATATATATATATATATATATATATATATATATATATATATATATATATATATATATATATCCTATCCTAATAAATAAGTAACTCAAAGCCACATGTCATCTCCTCATTGATTTTGACACATGTCATTTTCTCATAATTTTGAATTTCTTAAAAAAATTGTTTGAATTGAATGTATTTAATACTAAGAATTCATAACTTAAGCAATAAATTAGGAACCTAGCAATTTAATTAATGGATTCTAACAATTTAATTATCACTTAAATGAAATGACAAGAGAATGCATCATATTGTCATTTTCTTCTCATCGATGATACATATGTCAATAATTTCGGAAAGGTAGCATGATGATTAATGGATTTTTTTCGAATGCCATAGATCTTTAATGCAGGTCCAAAAACAAACATAAAACTACATTTACGTTTAAAAATTTTATTATACTAATTTTATAATTAATATATCTTATATAGTTTACTAAGTTTGGATAACCTTTGATTTATTATGTCTATTAAAAATATAATAACTAATTTCCATAATAGAATTAAAATATTTAACATAATAATAAAAAAACACGGCACACACGCGCATGCACGCACGCACCAGGGTCGGCCTTAAGGGTATTCAAAATGCATGAACGTAAAAATTTTACGTTTAATATTTTAGTGATGGAAAATCCATCGGTAAACCTTTACAAATTCCGTCGTTAAAAAGTTTTATTGATGACTATTTTTTACTATTCACTATTATTGATCAGTTTCGTATAAATATATATTCTAAAATGAAACATGTTATATTCATAAATGTATACAAAAATTCTAAAATATTTTATGAAACAATATATTTTAATAAGTACACAATATATTCTAATTGAAAACTACATACTTTAATTTTAATTGAAAACATCAATATACTAATGTCGTCGTCGCATTGCGCGGGTACACACCTAGCAGTGAACCAATATTATTGGGTAATCGTGTTATAGAAATAGATATTATATCTTGAAATAATATTGGAAATCGTACGTTTATTCCAAAAATGTCTTTGACGCCTTCAGATAGAAGAATTTCTTTCAAATTTCAAAGAAAACAATTTTTCATTGACTGTATGTTTTGCAATGACAATAAATAATAGTCAACGGCAATCGCTATCAAATGTGTGTTTGTTTCTGAGACAACCAGTCTTCACACACGACAAGTTGTATGTTATATTTTCGAGAGTTAAAAGTAAATGATAGATTAAAAATGTTAATTTTAGACGACGGTAAACTTAGCAATAGAACAACAAATGTTGTATTCAAATAAGTCTTTCAAAATTTGTAATTTGTTATAATTGTTCAAAGTTTATCAACATTATGTTGTAGTGTTTAATTTAATAATGTATATATCCAAAAATTTCATTATATATTGTCGAGAAATTGTTATACATAATTATTAGTGTTTAAGTTTTTTTTATTTAATAATTATTTTGTATCATCCCGTGTAATACACGGGTCTTACAACTAGTATATATATATATATATATATATATATATATATATATATATATATATATATATATATATATATATATATGTCAATTCGAATACTCATATTTTTAGTTTTTATTAGGAGTAATAACTAATAAGTTGTAAGAACCCGTGAAAATGTGTAATAAAATGTAAAATAATCGGGTAAAAAGGACGCAAAGTTGTAAAAGGGTAAAACGGTCATTTGTCACGTCGTACGACTATTATGTGTAATAATATGTATTAATATAATGAGAAATAAAAGTTTATGTGAAATTTGAAGTTTTACCGCGTGAATAGTGAAATTTGGCCAAAAAGGGCAAATTGGTCATTTGACATAAAAGTGACCAAAATGTCAAAGAGAATGTTAAGTTGGAAGTTAATGGTGAAGTTGTGACTCTTGGATCATTTTTGAAGAGAAGCTTGAAAGTTAAGGACCAAAATTGTAACTAGTTTATAAACATAAAATATATATATATAAAATATATGAATTATCCCCTCATAATTTAGAAGCCTCCAGAGAGCACGAGAGAGAGTTAGAAGTGTGCAGCAACATCACGAGAAGAAGGAGAAGAGATCAAAGGAGTTGTCCAAGAGAGGAATCAAGAGTTGGAATTGGTGATTCCATTGTTGAAGAGGTAAGAATTCTTTGGCTTTAACCTAGTTTTTGGGTGTGTTCTTCATTTTTGGTTTTGGGTGGAATTGAAACTGAAATTGCAGTTAGGAATCATATGACTTAAGTGTCTAATGCTTCCAATAAGTTATTAATCAAGAACTAAACCCAAGAACATGAAAGTAGATTGCTATTTTTGAAAGTTTGCAAAGTTGCTCAAGAACCCTAAATCACGAATTGGTGTGATTAAGGTGTTTTTAATAGCTTAAAATGTGTTATTAGACAAGGGTTTTAGTCCTAGAACAAACCCCAGGTGATTAAGACCTGGAATAAGAGCTTAAAGTCCCAAAACTGCATGCTACAGTGCCAAATCGCGACTGATCAGGAGCCTGCCCAGGCGCCAGGCGCAGTGCGCCCAGGACCAGGGCGGGGTGCGCCCAGGCGCAGTGCGCCCCACACCTGGCGCAGTGCGCCTTCAGTCAGGGGCTGGGCAGGGACCAAAAATGTTAAAACTTTCAAATAACTCAAACGCTAGAAACCATAGCTAGACATGTCCGATTGACCTGAAATTTCAGACATAACCTTGACATGGTATAAGAACATGTCGGGAATGGTCAAATCCGTAATTCGACCTTGCGGAAAAGTTACTGTAGCGGCAGAGGCTAAAAACACTATTCATGTCCATGATTTTTAGAATTTGAGCTAGATTTGTCCAATGAACTCCAAATTTAAAACACAAGTCTAATATGGGATAAGATTTCATGGAAAAGAGTCGGAACTGAAATACGACCCCTCGGGGGTACTGTAGCAGTATACGCGTATTTCGGAGAAATCGTAAAACGAGTTTATTAATAGTTATACATTTATTATAACCCGTAGTAGCATAGTATGGCACTCTTGTGCTGTAAGTTAATTGTTATATATATATATATATATATATATATATATATATATATATATATATATATATGAATTGAAAATAAATGTATATCTTGTAAATAATAGGTGGTGGTTCAAATACGGTGAACCGAGCGAAGGGAAAAGAAGTGCAAAAGACTAACTGATTCGAGGTGAGTGTTATGTGGATTTTCGGGTACATAGCTAAATGAATTTTTGTTTAAAGTATTTTGGGAGTCAAAGTGGCTTATGAATTTTAAAAGTATAATATGAAAGGTACGATTTTTAATATGAAGGAAATGGAACCAGAAATACAATGACTAATATTGTGATTGACTCATGATGATAAGTTGCGTTAGTATCCGGATAAAGACCACGGCCTGCTGCGGTAGGAGTGGCAATAAGACACTACTGGGATGGTACCTCCCGTCGCGAAGTAGTTGTCTTATCTTGATAGATGAATTCGTTTCATTCTATTGGGGAAGGAGCTATACGGGTGCGTCTCGTATAAAACCTACGGGTGCGCTCGTAGGAATGTATCATTGATAAGAAATAAGGAATACCTGTGGGTGCGCTCCCAGGAAAAGAATTTTGAACGTTTAATGAATAATGAAATGATTGACAAAGATATTTTTGGGTCTAAACCCATATCACTCACGAGACATTATGTCTCACGTATTTTCTTTTAAAATGCTATGTACTCAGGTAAACAGGAAGGACGTTGAAAGGGTCGGGTGGGACCGTAGCTTCTGTTGTATAATAATGTATAATAAACAGGTTTGAATCATGGTTGTGAAACAAATTCGTGATACCCCGTTTGTAATGTATATACATGGTTTGTTTTTAAATGTTGTAACAAGGTTTGTAAAATAAAAATAAAAAAAAAAAATTGTGTGAAAATTTGGGGTGTTACAATTTGGTATCAGAGCCATGGTTTAAGCGAATTAGGTTGGGTAACCATCCTAGGCTTAAACTAGTGCATTAATAGTAAGTAAAGTAGTAGTACTAGATACTAACTAACGGGGTAGAATCGCTAATTTATAATGTTGGAATCCACAGTAATTGATGAACCAGGGGATCTTGTGATAACATCAGAGCCAAAGTGTATAGGTGGTTGAAATAATATTGGGCCCGTATTATTGTAACCACAGGATATGCTTTGGAAATGGTGAAGTCACTAGGGAACCTGAGGAATTTGGTTGTGGAAATTAGTATAGAGACACTTGGGAACGCGAGTCCCATAGGAAGATCACATGCTACCGTTTTTGAGTATATTGATAAATATGTATATATATATATATATATATGTGAAGTAACAAAACGTGAATTTTATTGATTTTATATAGTAAATGGAGAGTGGAGATCAAAATCTTTCAAGTGAAGGACGGGCTGCAAGTCGTACCCCGTCCCATGGAGATAACCCGGTCGATGATGAGGTTAACATGGGTCCTAACCCAAATCCGATACCGCAACCTCCACCCGTGACTTTGGAGGCTATTCAAAATCTTATTAGCAATCTAAAGACAGAGATGAGGGAGGATATGCAACAAATGTTGAATGCACGGCTGGGTGACCCACAACCTAATCCTTCAGCAGATGATGCTTCTTGGAGACCCACTAATGGAGATTCGGTTACGGATGAGGATAGTGTGGGGACAGAAGATAAGAAGAGATGTTCTTTCAAAACTTTTCTGACATGTAAGCCAACAGAATACTATGGTAGCTACGAGCCTAAAGTCACGATGCGGTGGATACGGGAGACAGAGCAAGTGCTAGAGGTCAGCAAATGTCATGAGAAGGATAAAGTTTATTATGCCTCACGAATGTTGAAAGACGATGCATTGGTTTGGTGGAACACTTTATATGAACTGGTTGGAAAGGATGTAATTTACAAGTGGTCGTGGACAGAATTCACCACCCGCCTGAAGAATAAATATTGTCCCCTTCGGGACATAGAAAAACTTGAAGACGAGTTCCTTACTTTAAAGAAGGGTAGTTTGACTGTTGCTGAATATACTAAAAAGTTTAGTGATATGCTACCATTTGTGGGAAACCTTTACCCTACGGAGCGGGCACGAATCAACCGTTATGTGAAAGGCCTACCTTGGGAGTATGAATTGGAAGTAAAACGGGCGGTAACAATGGATGCGGCGTTTGAGGCAGCAAGAAATGTTGAAGATGTGGGGAAACGAAGAACAGTGGAGAAGCAAGTTTCTGGGGATAAACGTAAGTTTAGTGGCGGGAGTAGTAGCTGGAATAAGAAGGGAAAGTCGGTGGTGATGTCGAGCAAACAGGGCAGTCGAAAGATGTGTGATAAGTGCGGGAAAGAGCATACGGGCGAATGTAAGATGGGAAGTGCGGCTTGTTTTAACTGCGGAAGAATGGGTCACAAGGCGAGGGAATGTACTTATCCTAAGCTCAGCGAAGTCGAGTGTTTTTCATGTCACGAAAAGGGGCATTATAGTTTTAATTGTCCGAAGAAGGGTGGCGAGACAATGGTATCAACTGCGCAGAAAAAGACGGTGCCTCAAAAGGTGAAGACTCGCGCCTTCCAACTCACCCGAGAAGAAGCAAAGGAGACACAAGACGTGGTCTCAGGTACTCTATTAATTAACCAGATGCCTGCCTATGTATTATTTGATTCTGGTGCTACGTGTTCGTTTGTGTCCTATGAGTTTGGTCTAAAATTCAATATACCGCTAGAACCATTAGATCGTGTATGTGAGGTAGAATTGGCAAGTGGTAAGAAGGTGGGGATAAAACATGTGTACCGTGGCTGCGAACTTAACATAGATGATCAGAAATTTTCGTTGAACCTTCTTCCGATTGGAGTGAAGACTTTTGATGTTGTCATTGGTATGGATTGGCTTGGAGCCAATGATGCAAAAATTGCATGTGGGAAAAAGATAGTGTCGGTGAAAATTCCAGGTGGCAGCAAAGTGTACGTTTACGGTGAAAAACCCAAGAGAATGTCTAATTTGATAAGTGCAGCGAAAGTCAGAAGATGTTTGATGAAAGGATGCTTATCCTATGTGGCGTATGTGATGATGGAAGATAAAGCAAAGAAGACGGTACATGATATTGATGTGGTGAAAGAATATCCTGAAGTCTTTCCAGATGAGTTACCCGGTTTGCCACCTGAGAGACAAGTAGAATTCCGAATTGATCTTGTACCCGGAGCTTCTCCTATCGCCCGAGCTCCATACCGTTTGGCCCCGACCGAAATGCGAGAGTTGATGTCACAATTACAGGAGTTGCTGGATAAAGGTTTCATACGCCCCAGTGTGTCTCCTTGGGGTGCACCGGTGCTGTTTGTCAAGAAGAAAGATGGCACAATGCGAATGTGCATTGACTACCGCGAGCTTAACAAAATTACCATCAAGAACCGTTACCCGCTACCACGAATAGACGATTTGTTTGATCAATTGCAAGGCGCTGACTATTTCTCCAAGATTGACCTCCGGTCTGGTTATCATCAGGTGCACGTAAGAAATGAAGATATTGAGAAGACTGCTTTTCGCACTCGCTACGGGCATTATGAATTTCTGGTCATGCCTTTTGGTCTGACGAATGCCCCGGCAATCTTCATGGATTTGATGAATAGGGTGTGCAAGCCGTTCCTTGATAAGTTTGTTATCGTCTTTATTGATGACATCCTTATCTACTCGAAGAACGCAGAAGAACACAGAAATCATCTGAGAACAGTGTTGGAAGTTCTAAAGAAAGAGAAGCTATATGCAAAATTTTCGAAGTGCGAATTCTGGCTGAGGGAGGTGCAATTCCTTGGACACGTTGTCTCAATCCAAGGCATTAAAGTAGATCCAGCAAAGGTGGAGGCAGTGATGAAATGGGAATTTCCCAAGACCCCGACAGAAGTGAGAAGTTTTCTTGGACTCGCCGGGTACTACCGACGGTTCATCCAAGATTTTTCACGGATTGCGGTGCCTCTTACGAAGCTAACAAGAAAAGGGGTAAAATTTGAATGGGGGGCAGAACAAGAGAAAGCATTTGAGACACTAAAAGAGAAGTTATGTAATGCGCCGGTTCTTACCCTACCAGAGGGAACTGAAGATTTTGTGGTGTACAGTGATGCCTCGAACAGAGGATTGGGTTGTGTACTAATGCAGCGGGGAAAAGTAATAGCATATGCTTCTCGCCAATTGAAGGAACCTGAAACTCGGTATGCAACGCACGATTTGGAACTGGCAGCAATTGTGTTTGCATTAAAAATCTGGAGGCATTATCTGTATGGAACAAAGTGCACCTTGTACACAGATCATAAAAGCTTGCAATATGTATTTTCTCAGAAAGATCTCAATATGAGGCAAAGTAGGTGGCTGGAGCTAATAAATGATTATGACTGTGAAATCGCTTACCACCCTGGGAAAGCGAATGTAGTAGCAGATGCCTTAAGCAGGAAGTTTCATGAAAAGAAGAGTCAAGAGAAGTTGATGAAGATCGAATTGAAATCAAGCCTAATAGAAAGCATCAAAGACGCCCAAAAGCAAGTATTGGAAAGAGGTGACTTAAAGAAGGAAAAGCTAGGAAAAGATTTGGTGTTTGGAGAAAATACCCAGGGACTGAAGACAGTCAGAAATCGTGTGTGGGTACCAAAAACAGGTGGAATCCGAAAATTGATACTAGAAGAATCCCATAAGTCAAAATATTCCATTCACCCAGGAAGCACGAAAACTTATCGGGATCTCAAAGAACAGTATTGGTGGCCGGGAATGAAGAAAAGAATTGTTAAATATATTTCTAAATGTGCAACCTGTGCACAAGTGAAAGCGGAACACCAAGCCCCATATGGAAATACTCAACCACTGCAAATTCCAGCGGGGAAATGGGAAGACATAACTATGGATTTCATATTTGGATTGCCAAGAACCAGAAGAGGTCATAATGGTATATGGGTCATTGTTGACCGCTTGACCAAGAGTGCTATGTTTTTGGCGATGAATGAAAATACACAATTGGAAACGTTGGCGCAGATATACAAGGATGAAGTTATACGACTTCATGGAGCTCCCTTGTCAATTGTGTCTGACAGAGACCCACGGTTTACCTCAAAATTGTGGGAGGCACTACAAGAACGTATGGGGACAAAAATTAAAATGAGTACAGCTTATCATCCTCAGACAGACGGGCAAAGTGAACGAACCATTCAGACTGTAGAGGATATGCTACGAGCGTGTGCCCTGGATTTCGGTGGAAGTTGGGACGAACACTTGCCACTGGTAGAGTTTTCTTATAATAACAGCTATCATTCCAGTATTGGGATGCCACCGTTTGAAGCTCTATATGGCAGAAAGTGTAGAACCCCTTTGTGTTGGTTGGAAGCGGGAGAGACTAAAATAACTGGGCCAGAGATTGTAAGGATAACAAACGAAAAGATTAAAATAATTCAAGCTAATATGAAAGCTGCTCAAGATAGACAGAAGAGTTATGCAGATTTGAAGAAGAGACCTTACGATTTGAAAGAGGGTGATCTGGTAATGCTCAAAGTGTCACCGTGGAAAGGTGTGGTAAGATTTGGAAAGAGGGGTAAACTGAGTCCAAGATACATTGGACCCTTCAAGATCTTAAAGAGAATTGGCGAACAAGCTTTCAAGCTAAAGTTACCACGCGAACTGAGTGGTATACATGATACGTTCCACGTGTGCTATTTGAAAAAGTACTTTGGAAAAAGTGAACTTGTCATTCCATTGAAAGACCTAAAAGTAGAAGCCCCGAATAAGCTGATAGAAGAACCAGAAGCGATGTTGGAAGTGAGAACCAAAAAGCTGCGGAATAAAGAAATTGAACTAGTCCTGGTCAAATGGAAGCACTCATCGGGTTCGGATTTAACCTGGGAGACTTTGGAAGACATGAAGAGAAGATATCCCAATTTTACGGACTACGAAAAGATTCCGAGGACGGAATCCTCTTAAGGGGGAGAGGTTGTAAGAACCCGTGAAAATGTGTAATAAAATGTAAAATAATCGGGTAAAAAGGACGCAAAGTTGTAAAAGGGTAAAACGGTCATTTGTCACGTCGTACGACTATTATGTGTAATAATATGTATTAATATAATGAGAAATAAAAGTTTATGTGAAATTTGAAGTTTTACCGCGTGAATAGTGAAATTTGGCCAAAAAGGGCAAATTGGTCATTTGACATAAAAGTGACCAAAATGTCAAAGAGAATGTTAAGTTGGAAGTTAATGGTGAAGTTGTGACTCTTGGATCATTTTTGAAGAGAAGCTTGAAAGTTAAGGACCAAAATTGTAACTAGTTTATAAACATAAAATATATATATATAAAATATATGAATTATCCCCTCATAATTTAGAAGCCTCCAGAGAGCACGGGAGAGAGTTAGAAGTGTGCAGCAACATCACGAGAAGAAGGAGAAGAGATCAAAGGAGTTGTCCAAGAGAGGAATCAAGAGTTGGAATTGGTGATTCCATTGTTGAAGAGGTAAGAATTCTTTGGCTTTAACCTAGTTTTTGGGTGTGTTCTTCATTTTTGGTTTTGGGTGGAATTGAAACTGAAATTGCAGTTAGGAATCATATGACTTAAGTGTCTAATGCTTCCAATAAGTTATTAATCAAGAACTAAACCCAAGAACATGAAAGTAGATTGCTATTTTTGAAAGTTTGCAAAGTTGCTCAAGAACCCTAAATCACGAATTGGTGTGATTAAGGTGTTTTTAATAGCTTAAAATGTGTTATTAGACAAGGGTTTTAGTCCTAGAACAAACCCCAGGTGATTAAGACCTGGAATAAGAGCTTAAAGTCCCAAAACTGCATGCTACAGTGCCAAATCGCGACTGATCAGGAGCCTGCCCAGGCGCCAGGCGCAGTGCGCCCAGGACCAGGGCGGGGTGCGCCCAGGCGCAGTGCGCCCCACACCTGGCGCAGTGCGCCTTCAGTCAGGGGCTGGGCAGGGACCAAAAATGTTAAAACTTTCAAATAACTCAAACGCTAGAAACCATAGCTAGACATGTCCGATTGACCTGAAATTTCAGACATAACCTTGACATGGTATAAGAACATGTCGGGAATGGTCAAATCCGTAATTCGACCTTGCGGAAAAGTTACTGTAGCGGCAGAGGCTAAAAACACTATTCATGTCCATGATTTTTAGAATTTGAGCTAGATTTGTCCAATGAACTCCAAATTTAAAACACAAGTCTAATATGGGATAAGATTTCATGGAAAAGAGTCGGAACTGAAATACGACCCCTTGGGGGTACTGTAGCAGTATACGCGTATTTCGGAGAAATCGTAAAACGAGTTTATTAATAGTTATACATTTATTATAACCCGTAGTAGCATAGTATGGCACTCTTGTGCTGTAAGTTAATTGTTATATATATATATATATATATATATATATATATATATATATATATATATATATATATATGAATTGAAAATAAATGTATATCTTGTAAATAATAGGTGGTGGTTCAAATACGGTGAACCGAGCGAAGGGAAAAGAAGTGCAAAAGACTAACTGATTCGAGGTGAGTGTTATGTGGATTTTCGGGTACATAGCTAAATGAATTTTTGTTTAAAGTATTTTGGGAGTCAAAGTGGCTTATGAATTTTAAAAGTATAATATGAAAGGTACGATTTTTAATATGAAGGAAATGGAACCAGAAATACAATGACTAATATTGTGATTGACTCATGATGATAAGTTGCGTTAGTATCCGGATAAAGACCACGGCCTGCTGCGGTAGGAGTGGCAATAAGACACTACTGGGATGGTACCTCCCGTCGCGAAGTAGTTGTCTTATCTTGATAGATGAATTCGTTTCATTCTATTGGGGAAGGAGCTATACGGGTGCGTCTCGTATAAAACCTACGGGTGCGCTCGTAGGAATGTATCATTGATAAGAAATAAGGAATACCTGTGGGTGCGCTCCCAGGAAAAGAATTTTGAACGTTTAATGAATAATGAAATGATTGACAAAGATATTTTTGGGTCTAAACCCATATCACTCACGAGACATTATGTCTCACGTATTTTCTTTTAAAATGCTATGTACTCAGGTAAACAGGAAGGACGTTGAAAGGGTCGGGTGGGACCGTAGCTTCTGTTGTATAATAATGTATAATAAACAGGTTTGAATCATGGTTGTGAAACAAATTCGTGATACCCCGTTTCTAATGTATATACATGGTTTGTTTTTAAATGTTGTAACAAGGTTTGTAAAATAAAAAAAAAAAAAAAATTGTGTGAAAATTTGGGGTGTTACATAAGTCACACTCAAAAATTAATTACTAAAACAACTATTATTACTAATTCTTTTTCAAACAATAATAGATATTAAAATCAAACTAATTACACAAGTAACCCGCAAGTAAGGGAAGATCAGTTAGGACAAACAATACTAAAAATAAAGTTTTTGGTATATATCAATACCAATTTGTACCAACCAAACTTGTTGGTAGCCAAATAAGTTGGTACGTAATCAAAATTTTGTACCAATTATAATTGGTATGGTACACGATATACAAAAAAAGCCCCGGTACCGTACCAATTCCACCCCTAATGCCATTCTTATAGAATATTGCAATGGCAGACTCTAAAAACTAATTTATTAGTGTTATAGCCGCATTATGTCACATAAGAGAGAAAAAAAACCTATATTGTTGTTTTTTTTTTTCAAACTATTCTATGCACAGAGTAGTACCAGAAGACCTATTTTACATGCATCCATAAAATTTTATGAAAACAAATAATTAAAATTCACTACCAATTAACTGAGACAACTCAATGTGATATCCAGCACTTCGAGACATCTTCCACTGCAAAAAGGAATGAAAATTTCGGTTTAGCAGTGGTGCCTTATATGGAAAAAGAAACAAAATGTCATATTGTTGTAATATAAACAAACAAATGAAAGTATATTGCTATTGGAAAAATAAAAAATGAAAGTATAATGCTAAATTTGACAAAAAATTGATAGTAGTATGTTATATTTGAACAAATTAACAATTTAGAGCACCTAAATAAATGAAGTGAAACTACACACGCGTCAAGTTCCCATAAGGTTAACTTTATCTACATGAAAAAGGTAAGAAATGTACTTTCATCACTTTTGTTGATTAAAAAAATAACATAGAAAAGTTTCACTCTTTTTTATCGTTTTATCAAATTCTTGATTTTTTTAAACCTAAAAAAATTACATATTCAAGAAAAAACTTATGTGTGGTCACTTTTGTTAGGGATCAAATAAAGAAAATCAAAAAATTAGTAACAATGAGAAAAATACAAACCTAATTAGACCAAGAGGAATGGTTACCACTCACACCACACTACAACTCACTTTTTACCTGCCACATAGACGTCACCTTAATAAACCATCACCTCTTTAATTATTGGAAATGGTATATCATCACCATACCTCACTTATATATATATATATATATATATATATATATATATATATATATATATATATATATATATATATATATATATATACACCACACCAAAACCCCCAACCGGGGTGGTGTTACCATGCAGTGTTTCGTTGCCAGCTAGGAACCCACACAAACACTTTAAACCACACCGGTTAGTCTTATTATTATAAATGTGAGATAAATGTAGGGTGGAAAACACTCTTTTTCTTGCAAAGTGGATATAACTTTTGCTCATGGGGAAATGGAAGAAGTGAGATTCCTGGAAGGCCATTTAAAGAAATAAATTTTCTCCTGACCAGTTTATCTTGAAACTTTCGTTACTTAATCATAAATCAACAATAAAAAGCAAAAAAATTCAAGTAATTCACTCAAAGAAAATAATTGAAAAACTGATCATGTACCGAAAACCGCTATCAGGAAGAAGAAAGCCCGGATTTCCAAAGAAATACACCATCGTTCCTGAGATCTCAACCATTCTAGGTCACCGGCATGACAAGTAAAGTGGGTGGGATGAATGGTCAATACATAGAGAAGAAATAGTTGTGTCTCGTCTCCTGATTTGACTAGTTGATTTGTTTTACTATTTTTTCATCTTTTGTTGTCTTTTCCTTTATTATTATTATTATTATTATTATTACTATTTAAAAAGTTACACTTTAAACATTTTAGAAACAAATACATAATATGTTATTCTCGACTTTTTACGATAAAAACGGCATGTCCGGTTAAAATGGAGGCCATATTCACCAACTAACCACATCATTTCTCAATGTTTTTTATAATAAATATATATAAGGTTTATTTTAGATGCATTGCATAATAAAGACTAAATAAATTATAATAAACATGAAATATATGATTAATCACATATTATTACTAAAAGAATTCTTATAACAATCTACTAATCTTTTTACATATCGTTACTCTACAACAACGAATTGTTGAAGCATGATAAATAATAATAACGCCAAATTAAAAATAGTGATTAAATATAATTTTATCATTTACTTTTTCATATAATACGTAATTTACTGTTAACTACTTTCAAATACTAAATAAAAATTATAAAATAACTGAATAAGTACGACACACATTATTATTATTATTATTATTATTATTATTATTATTATTATTATTATAAAGAAAGTGATTTGATGTTTTGTTTTGGAATATTATTACGTTATTTATATCACGCATTATAAAAAATTAAAAAGTTGTTCATATAGTTTTTTAAAACTTCTACAAAACCTTAAACTAAAATATTGTTCTTGGAAAAAAATTTAATCACTGAATATTGTCGACGTCGGAGTGCAACCTCTAACCGGTGTGAAATATTGGATCATTTATTATCCATGATTAATAAAGACAAACTTTGTTTTGGTAGTATTAGTTATTTTGTTGTTTTTTATACATTTGTTCGAATTTGATATAAACCGTTTTGATATAATTTGACATAATTTTATAAAATTATAAACGTCGTTCGTTGTATCGCAATTACTTAAAAGAAAAACTATTGTTTTATTGTTACTAAAACGTAAAAATTATAAAAACTAAATTTTTTATTGTTTTTCTAATAATAATAATAATAATAATAAACAAATCAAATACTATTAGTAAAAGTAAAAATAAAAAAAAGACAACAAATAGACTAAATTGACAAAAGACAAAAAGAAAAAAAAGAAAAAAAAACAAAACCTTAAATCAGGGGGTACAAACAGACTTAGGGGGTATGTATTTATCCACCCAAATTATTAAAAAGTTGTGTTGAAGGGAAAGAAATGAAATGGATGGGGAAGAAAAATAGGCATAAAAGTTATCTTTCATTTTTGGGAGGAAATGAATGATAATTACTTCTTTGACTCTCCAACAACTATTCTATTTATAAAATGAATGGCAAAAATGTAAAAATGTTAATTTCCTTCCATTTCCTTCCAACTTAAGAACATAACTTCCCTTTCATCCCTTTCCAACTCAACAACACAACTAATTTCTTAAATTTTTCTTCTATTTTCTTCAATTCCCTTCCCTTCCATTACCCTCCCTTACTTCCCTTTTATTATTAAACTCAAGAACTGGATTAGGGTTTCTCCTTTAAAGGAGATGGAATTGAAAGGTCAGGTAACCAATTGTTAATACAGTGAGCTTTAAGCTTGTACAAAAATAAATTTTAATTTTAATTTATTTATTTCTAATACCATCTAAGCCATTGAAAATCAAAATAAAAGACTAGGATCTATTCTCTTTGTTCTAAGATCAAAGTCTTAAATTTAAGTATGCATTACGTTCTTGTATATTTATATATACATTATGATATAGTATGTTACTCTCTCTCTCTCTCTCTCTCTCTATATATATATATATATATATATATATATATATATATATATATATATATATATATATATATATATATATATATATATATATATATATATATACTAGTTGTGTACCTGCGCAATGCGGCGGGACACAAATTGTTTGGGGCGAGCACCGCACGGTTCGGTGATGTTTCGCTAAAACGAACTAAACCCGAGAGTTTAATTTCGATGTTTCGCTAAAGCGAACTAAAACCCGTTGGTGAATAGTACTTTTCGGCAATAAGTTTCCTTTCAGTATGAGGTGAAGTCTTTTTTTTTTCGACAAAAGGTTTTTGTGAATCTTTTACCTTGTAGTAATGATTAGCTTTATTTCGACGGATAATTTTTGGATGACGATTAGTTTCTTTTCGATGGGTCGCGAATAGTTTCATATTAGGAATAGGTTTCTTGATAAGATTAGTTTAGTTTATTGAGAACACCAAAAAATAATCAAGTCGACCAACAGAGTCAACCTAGTGCTAACCGGGGCAAATGATCTAACAACATCATTTGAAGGGTTAAATATGATATGCTTCAATTTGAGGGTAAAGTCAAATAAATGTTAGCAAACACCAAAAAATAACTTGAGATGAAAATATGAAACATCTCAATTTAATTCATTTTGTTCAAATTGTAAGGTAGATGCCTTTCGGCAAAAAAAAAAAAAAAAAAAAAACAAACAAATTTATCTTGCAAAGGGCTAGATCTAATTTACTTTAAGATAATATATCAATATATTTACTTTAAAGAATAATTACAAAGCTAATGAAAACTTTCAAAATCAAGAGAATCATAAGTGCACAAGAAGGAAGTAGTTGGCAAATTCAAGTTCAGTTTTTCCATGGTGAACTTGTTTTTTTCTTGCATTATAATTAAGGGGAAAAAAAGACGGAATCCCAAACAAATTTA
Organism: Cichorium intybus; assembly: GCA_023525715.1. Taxonomy (NCBI): domain Eukaryota; kingdom Viridiplantae; phylum Streptophyta; class Magnoliopsida; order Asterales; family Asteraceae; genus Cichorium; species Cichorium intybus. The sequence goes on along the minus strand of CM042009.1, from coordinate 161,107,571 downwards.
AAAGTAAATGGCTCAACTTCTAAATAATTTTCTACTTCACTTAATTCTTTTGGATACAAAAAGTCTATTATGTCCTCCAAAGTTCCACTTCTTCTGTTTCTCATTCATAGCTCCTATAAAACTTCCAACAACACCTATTGTTAATCAAATAAAAACAACTATATATTAGAACCAAAGAAAAAAAATAATGTATAGCACAACTTCATATGCTAATGCTTTCAAAAACCAAAATCACCATTCAATGACGAAATCTCCTACTTTGCCAATAATCTGAAGTATAACATCCATATACTTGAAAGAAAAAATGATTGAATTATTAAATTACACTTAAGCTTCAGAAACCAGATTAAGTTATTGTTCTCATAATACATTGCAAGGATGAGCGATTTTCAAGAAAAAAAGATGAAGGAATCAGAACATAAAGCGAACTGTACCTGGATAACAAAATAAAGAATCTGGTGGAGATGTTGGATCTCCTCTTACCAGCCGTTCAACCGACAAATAAAACCACAAAAAACCCGCAATCTAAACAAAACCATCTTAGCCCCCGAATTTTCAAACGGCAGCTATCGCACCAGTCACCAAACAAACAATCCATCGAGTTTACAAAAATCACTTTCAAAAATGCAGTCTTCTAGAATCAACCAAAATGTTCCTTTTCCAACACACTCAAATCTTCTTCTTAGGCCTTAGCTGCAACCACAAAAGAGAAAGAAAACAAGTTTGTCAAATCAACATAAAAATACATCACATAAAAGCATTTTATAAAAAAAATGAATGGTTTAATACCTAGTTGCTATGGCCACACTTCTTCTTCCTGCAGTTGACCCCCCTTGGGTGCAAGCGAGCATAACACCTAATAAGAAACCATCAAGCCAATTTATGGTTAACATTACATCAAAATAAACTCATAAATATACAAATCTTCAACCACCATATAAATTGCAAACCAAACATGGAAAAAATAAAATATAAACCCACATAAGCAAATAGAGAATGGTTTAGGGTTAATGTCATAGAATGGCGTCCAATAATCGTCAATTTGCTCTGCTCTGTAACTCATTCATCTTCTAATTGTACTCAATTAGGCAAGAATTTTTTTTTCTATTAAGTCATCATTGGAGTGGATTTCAGATAAACTGGTTTCTAAACCCACATCACATCCAATGTGACAGAAATTTTACATATGGACACTATGTATACAATTTTGCCACATTAGATGCCATATAGATGACACAATGGATAAGTTACCGGTTTACCGAGTTGAAAACCATTTTGATGGCTTGATAGAAATAATAAAAACTGTTTGTTTCTCTATTGAGTAGAATTTTGATATGAATAGCTAAAATAGTAAATTAACGGTTATCCAAAGACATTTGATCACATTTACCAAATAATTAATGGGACTATAAAAAAGGATAACTCACTTGCGGCAAATGGTCTTATCTTGATTGTACTTCGTAGCCAATGCCATCAAAGAGGGTTCAATGATTCCTCCCCTTAGTCTCAACACCAAATGAAGGGTCGATTTTGTAAAATCATTTAAAGATTGCACATTAATGAGAAAGAAAGCTGATCACAGCTGATTAGAGAATAACATTACATCTAAATTTCTTTATGTGATAGGCTTAAGCAATTCCGGTAACTAATACCCTGATTTCATTTATTGTTCCAGAAAATGTAATGAAATAAGCAATTCTAATCTTTTATATATCACAGTAAAAACACGAAGGTCAATTGGCAATAGTGAAATTAATGCATTTTGCGAGAACCCTATTTGTAGCACCTAATCCCAAGGCAATCAATATCAACTAATCTATTGGTATTGTAACCGGGTTATGTGATCAACTAAATTTAAACAATCAAATGTAAAGGAAAGTCACTCTATCTGTTATGACATCATATCGACATAAAGTGTTGATTTCAAAAAATATAAAGAATAAAACCTTTCTGCAGGATGTTGTAATCAGCAAGAGTTCGACCATCTTCAAGTTGCTTTCTAAGATCAACCTCTACTGATCCAGTGGAATACCTACGATATAAAATGATTCAATCGCACTTTGCATAAAGATGATCTTAAGTTCCACTCAAATATACCATACCTACTAAAATCATTGCAACATGTGTAACAATGAAAGGGCATTGCTAAAGTTGTGAGCAAGTCTGAAGGAGTGAAGGGACACTTACCGACTCCTTTCGTGACCATGGTGGTGGTTGATAGTCGGGATTGCTTATCATCAAACGCTCTGTAGTGATAGTGGAGAAGGCAACGATGGTCCGGATAGCTTGATATGGCGATGGTTGATACGGTGAGTGATGGTGGCTCTTCGGTGCTTCGGTGGAGGTGTGTCTGGATGGTGTTGCTGTCAGCGGCGGTGGAGTACGACCCTGTCGATTGTGTATGGAGGGGTGGTGGCTGGTTGTAGATTTAGGGTTTTCAAGGGGATGAGATATAGAGGCGGGAGGTACGCTGCATTCAAAGTATAGGGAATCAAAGATATGGGGAAGATATGACTGAATAGTTTGAATGAGTCATCGATAAAATCAGATTTAATAGGCATGCCTTATGGATAATCAGGAGTATTGTTTGTTAGTGTTCCGTCGTCTGTATATATATGCTTTAAATTTTATACTTTGTGCATAATTAATTGGATCTCTTAATTTTAAGAGTTTCCATTTTTAGAAACCATTTTTCCTTTTTAAAGTTATATATATATATATATATATATATATATATATATATATATATATATATATATATATATATATATATATATATATATATATATATATATATATATATATATATATATATATATATAACTTACAAGCACTAAATCTGGAGCACATATACATTCAAAGTATAGGGAATCAAAGATATGGGGAAGATATGACTGAATAGTTTGAATGAGTCATCGATAAAATCAGATTTAATAGGCATGCCTTATGGATAATCAGGAGTATTGTTTGTTAGTGTTCCGTCGTCTGTATATATATGCTTTAAATTTTATACTTTGTGCATAATTAATTGGATCTCTTAATTTTAAGAGTTTCCATTTTTAGAAACCATTTTTCCTTTTTAAAGTTATATATATATATATATATATATATATATATATATAACTTACAAGCACTAAATCTGGAGCACATATATATATATATATATATATATATATATATATATATATATATATATATATATATATATATATATATATATATATATATATATATAACTTACAAGCAGTAAATCTGGAGCACACACACATATATATATATATATATATATATATATATATATATATATATATATATATATATATATATATATATATATATATATATATATATATATATATATATATAACTTACAAGCAGTAAATCTGGAGCACATATATGTGAATATGAATGAAACAACTGAAAACTAAACGACAATATACCTGAAGAACGATATTTATCAAACTAACTTCCTAATAGAAATTCAACAAATCCTCTTGTTTTGTTTATACCAGCTTCAAAATTAATCAAGTGCAAGTCACATACTTATTTTTATATGTTTGATTACATAGTTAATTTTTGATGAAAGAGTAGATGATGTCTAGGATGTGACAGTTCAGACTCGACGATATTACTAAACTAGTGTTGACTTTTCAGTTAACCTTCAGGTGATTTTCCCAAGTACATATCCTTAAAACGATATTTGTGTGAGTTTTTTTTATATAGTTGTTTTTGCATACATCATATATGCTATGTGTTGCATTATAAGTATAATTGTGCATTCATGCCAATATTTTCCAAATGATGCATTTAAGATGATTTTAAGCCGATGATGATTCTAGAACTAAATATGATGAAAATATGATTTTGAAACTTGCATCCTATATGTGCATTGCATTGCATTTAGGATGAGAGTATATTGTGGTCACTAATATCCATATGAAACTTGACTAACGATGAAATATGAAAGATGTTGTGGTTAGATTTCTAGATAATCACCACTTGAACGTACAATGGCTAGCTACCCCACGTGTGGGGCTTGTGTGGTGGTTCACAATGGAAGGATATGACGCACCTTCAAAACCATCTGAAGGGTGTGACATACCTTCATGGTGAGATGGACTTGGGGTGTGGGTTAGTTTCATATGCATATATCATATATATGGCTTAAATTTTTTCGATGAAATGATGTTTTGATATAAATGATGTTTTGTGATGATAAGGTTAACTATAAATATTTGGGGACAAGTTTCCTCTCAAACCATTTTGATGAAGTGTGGATGTTTTTAAGATGTTTTTTGGGGTTTGACTCGAGTATGGTGATTTACATCATCTACTCTAAATGAGTTAACTGCGTATATCCTCACTAGGCATTTCAATTACCCTTACCGATGAGTGTTATAAAATAGCTCCTTAAGTACATGTGGATTTGAAACAAAAGACTTGGTCTTTATGGGCGTTAACCATCATAACGGTCGGGTCTTTTGGTCGTACACTTGGGCTGCTTCTGGGTCATACTCATATCGATACCTATATCATAAGCATTGACATTTTCGTCAAGGTTGGCTTCTGCTTGAGGTAGCTAAATGTCATTCTTATTGCAATTAAAAACTTAGAGGGATTAGTTAATTATTTTGAAAAATATAGGGAAAATGATTTTAACTCGGCTATTATTGAAGCTAAAGAAATTGAATATACTATTGGAGTTGAACCTAAATTTCCTATAAAAGGTATTTCTTATAGCAAAAACATTTTGATAAGATTCCAAATACTGAAAGAGAACAACAATCCTCTCAAGAAACATCTAGAACCGATTTTTTTTGTTTTGTTTTAGTAGACATGACGCTTTCTCATTTAAAAAGTAGATTCAAACAAAGACAATATTTTGAATTTAATTTTGGATTTGTGTGTGAAGGGCCGGTTAATTGGTTTATTAATTTAATGGTGAATTAAAAAATGTTGTTTGAATCTTGAAATCGCTTTGACACATGGTGATGAATGTGATATTGATGGCAAATATTTGTTTATGGAATAACAAAATTTGCAGGATATGTTGTCGGAGGAAGCATCAGAAGTAGGAAGCCCTCAGACATCAATTCAAATTATTGAGCTTGCAAAGAAGATGTATATGTTTCCGAATATTTTACTTGCATATAAAGTCTTGTTGACCGTACCGGTTACCGTGACATCCGTTGAAAGAAGTTTTTCCAAGCTCAAATTATTAAAGTCATATCTTTGAAGTACCATGACTCAAGAAAGATTGAATAAGTTAGCAATTTGAGTATTGAAAATCAATTTTTAGCACATGTGAACTATGATAAAGAAATTGATGAATTTGCTTCAAAGAATGCACGTAGACATCGTATTAAACAATTTGCAAGTTTATTCGTAATAATATGAATTTTTTAAAATAAAAATTGTTTGTATTTTTGTTTTATAAATTTATGTGATATGTCTTTAGTGTATATTATGATTTAGGGAGCATTATTAGCTTATTTCGCCTATGGCACGAAAAACCAATAGACAGTCCTTGGTCAAACATATGCCTCAATTTTCCGTTAATTTTTCTGGTTCGTGTTTGTTTATTCGATTATAGTTTCCTACAAGTCTGAGATACATGATGAGGTAGATGAGAAAATACGTTAGAAGGTATGATTTAAAGATCGAAAATACTTATGTTATTACAAAGTGTTTCAGTTTTAGTATGATTAGTGTGTTAGCTTTCTTTGTTTTGTGTTGTCACAGGATAAAGATGCTAATTGAAATACATTGTATATTTGCATATAATTATTAGAAGTTAAATCTGCTTTGCAGTTAATTTGTACGATTACACGAGATATTTTTTTGTTTTGACTATTTTTAATTTTATGAAAATTTTAATTTATGTTATTTTGTTGGAATGTCTGGTTGTTTGATTTTATCCGGACCAACGAAAAGATAAATAATCGTTACTTAAAGTTAAGAAGAAGGTCTGGAGTGGGTCCCAGAGTCATCAAAATCACAAGATCCACGCTTTCAACACCACGTACGTGGTACATACCCCTCTCTCCTTCCGCCATCTTCTCAACCCCGCCATTTAAATCTTCAAAATTCCCGTCTCTCTTCTTCTGCCCTAATATCTCGCTCTGTCTCTCTTTAAAACTCCATTGTAGCAGCTTCATCTCTTAGTTATCACTTGCGAATTACCATCATGTCTCACTCGTATGCAACGGATGCGCAATCAAAATCCACTGACATCGCCGCCACAATCGTCACCTCCTCAACACCAGATCAAATTGCCACCGCTTGCGCCTCCGTGGAGTCGTTTCTACATAGGCACTCACCTGACCAGTCGCGGTGGTTCTTCTCTATCACTTTCCCAACCCTAATTTGCAAAATATTCGGTTTCGACGAACAGAAGCCCCAAAACCCTAACGGTAACGGCTGGATTGACATTTTAGCTTCGGCTAATGATACGGAAATCTCTCGTAAGGTCTTTAACCTCCTTTCTCCAACTGGTGTTTTATTGAGTGCTATTACAGCTGTTGATCGGTTATCTCTTGTTAAATATGTTTTTCCGATTGAGCGGTTGCCTGAATGGGTCCGGTTGACGCTACAAAACGGTAGGGACTGTGGTGTATTGTCTGATTTGTGTCCTTTATTCAAAGGGAGGCTTAAGGATGGAGTTCCGTATCAGGTCCAGTTGAATATTTTGGAGTATTACTTGTTTTGGTTTGCTTATTACCCTGTTTGCAAAGGAAGTTGTGAGAACCATATGACGGTCAGAACTAGCGTAAGTAAAAGGTTTAGGTTGGAGAATTGGGCTTATAAATCGATTCCGGTCTTTGGTAATGCTGGTAAACCACGTGAAAATGAGCAGAAGAACAGCGACAGTGGCAATCTGTATATACGGCTTTTGTATGCTTATCTTCGTTTCTTTGTACCTTTGGGTGATTTGAATGCTCATTCACCTTACCGGAGTTCGTTGTTGCATTACTCTTCAACTTACAATAGTTGTGTTATAGAGAATGCTGAGTTTTTTGTTCATACGCTTATACATTTCTGGATTGTGGATAATGATTTCTCGCCTTTGTCGGTTAAGCTATGCAAGTCATTTGGTGTTGTACTCCCTCTTCGGTCTATCTTGGCTGAACTGCCGCCAACAGCTGGATTGGGTGAGGTTGTTAATGTATTTGTGAAATACCTAAATTCGAGTTTAGTTCCCAATGGCGTCGAGGGGTGTGATCAGGTGAAACTTATTAAAGCAGCGGCATGGAGGGGTGCAGGTTCTGTTGAATTGAAGTCCAGGGACATGTTTTCTATTGGTTATTGGAACTCTTGTATCCAGAGGCCACTCTACAGATATGTTTTGAGAACATTCCTTTTTTGCCCAGTGGAAACTCCTGTGAAGAATGTCTCTCAGGTGTTTTCCCTTTGGATTAACTATATGGAACCATGGGCAGTTAGTTTGGATGAATTTCAAGAGCTTGATGTGAATACAGATAAGATGAAAAGAGATTCAATGAATATATCTAAACCATATCAATATTCATCCTCTTGGCAAGGCTTTGTGTTATCAAACTACCTTTTCTATAGTTCCTTGGTTATGCACTTCATTGGATTTGCTCATAAGTTCATCCATACGGATCCAGAAGTTATACTGCAGATGGTGTCCAAGGTTTGTTTGTTTCCTGTTATTTTGTCACAGTAATTCCTTTTGCTGCGTTTTGGAAACAGCCGAACTTATCATGGATAAAATCTAAAAAATATAAATTCTTTTGAACTGATTTGCCTTCTTGGAAAGGATTTGGGTTAACTGAATATTTTTGTGATTCCGAATATTTACATTCTTTTCTGTTCAATCCTATTCTGTGTAACCAAGATGGTTTATCATCAGAATGCGTCTTTTCATTCATATATGTCAGTCAACTGTTGTTTCTGCAGGTTGTAACCGTACTGACATCATCTAGGGAGCTTGTGGACCTCATAAAAAACGTAGACACTGTTTTTCACTTAGCAGGATCATCCAAGGCAACGCTGAATACATTATACAGATTTGTTCCTTCAATCCGTGAACAGTTGCAGGTAAGTTTACATTGTATGGTGATGAGGAGGGCATAGACGAGAGAGTCCCTGTCCCACTTTTTATGGATGCAATGCATGTCAAACACATTACAACTTGTTGTGTTGCATAGCAAACTTTTACTGTCATTTGTTTTGATTTGCCTTTGACTTTTAATGTACTAGGATTGGGAGGATGGGTTGTCAGAAACTGACGCTGATGGCTCGTTCTTGCATGAGAACTGGAATAAAGATCTGAAACTATTCAGCACAAGTGAAGACGGTGGGCAGCAACTTCTTCAGGTCTTTTGTCTTTTTGCTTATTTGGCTTATAATAACAGATTAAGTAAAAAAGAAACAGCGTCTGATTAAATTGTTTGTGTAGCTCCTAGCTTTGCGTGCTGAGTCGGAGCTTCAAGTGATCTCACATGATAACCTTCAAAACAACCTACAGCTTGTAAATTCCGTGAAGGCACAAATGGGATGCTTATTTGATGGCAATATCATATCATCTCCTCCTACCACGCCACATGGCAAACAATCGGGAAAACATCACGAGATATTCCGGCCTAGAACGGCCGGAAACCGCCCGACCACAGACATAAGATACAAAGGTGACTGGATGAAGAGACCAATCTCCAACGATGAGGTGGCATGGCTGGTCATTCTACTTGTTAAGTTATCCGCGTGGCTGAACGATATTCTTGGGTTGAACTCATGGGAAAATGGTCCCACCACCACGACATGGTCGTATGTGGTGGTTTCGGGTGGTGGTAACGTGTATGGAGCCAAGGATCTGATGAGGCTGGTGGTGGGTGGCCTCATCACCTTTCGTCGGGAGGCGGTGAAGTTTATGAGAGACCATGGTATGAGGGTGAACTTGAGAATGCTTGCTTCCAAGAAGGTGGTGACAGTCGTGCTTATCGCGCTTGCATTTGCTGCACTCAGGAGAATCATTTCCAACTTCCATTTGATATACCCACACTCTTAGACACATGTTTCTGTCTCATTTTCGCATATATTTTTTGTTGCTGCCTGTGTTGTTCGTGGCTTGAACTCAAATAGATACGTGCAGTTTTTCAAGTCCTCTCAACGGAAGGTTTTTGGCCCTGTAATACTTCTCTGTAAATTCAAATTTTACATCCTCATAGATTTGTTAAGAGTTAATGTAAAAAAAATCACATTTTTCATACTCTAGATTCATCGTTGAGGCATCTAAACCATAAGGGTTGGTGCCTAGTTAGTTAAAGTTTGGTCTCCAAAAAATGACCAAACAGAAAACCCCCTAGTGGCCACAGAGGTTCACCCGTGATGACTCCGGACTACTCGTTATACGGGTAGTCGCTTGGGATTAGTTGGCTTGTAAAAAAAAAACATCACATTTTTCGTACTTTAGATTCATCGTTGAGGCATTTATTGAAAATTGGCTGCTCTATTTAGGCCGATTCGTGTTCCTTCACTCCTTCCTTGCACCGTGACACCATTCATGGTCAATTTTGATTACTTTGTAAATATTTTTCTAAAATACTATTAGATACCTAAGCGCATGAAAGAATTACTTTACCGTTTATGAAACAACTATTATGAAACATGCACGCATTAATAATACTAGATACCTAAGCGCATGAAAGAATTGCATAAGGGTCATTCTATATATACATCCTATGGTCTAATTATACCATTCCTGATTTGATTTTTCGTTTTTTTTCTTGTTTTTGTTTTTGTTTTTTGTCTATTTTGTTTGTTTATTGTCTTTTCCTTTTTCATTTCTTTTATTAATAGTTTTTGATTTATTATTATTATTATTATTATTATTATTATTATTAGAAAAACAATAATAATAAATTTACTTTTTATAATATTTATGTTTTAATAACAATAAACAATAGTTTTTTTAAAGTAATTACGATACAACGAACAACGTTTGTAATTTTATAAAATTATGTCAGATTATATAAAAACGGTTATGTCATATTCGAACGAATGTCAAATTAGTGAATTTAGCTTTTATAATTTTTACGTTTTATTAACAATAAACAATAGTTTTTTAAAGTAATTACGACACAACAAATGACGTTTATAATTTTAATTTTTTTGTCAAATCATATCAAAACGGTTATGTCAAATTCGAACGAATGTCAAATTAATGTTTTTATAATTTTTACATTTTAGTAACAATAAACAATATTTTTTAAAGTAATTACGACACAACGAACGACGTTTATAATTTTATAAAATTAGGTCAAATTATATCAAAACGGTTATATAAACTTCGAACGAATGTATAAAAAATAACAATATAAATAATAATAACAATGCAAAGTTTGGTCCAATATTACAATTATACGATGCATTATCTGGATAGCGAAGATAAACATTTAGTCGAACACTATACAATGTTTCTCATTCAGCAAAATATTCTTATCAGTACGCATGTACAATCCTGGACAAACAAATATGATGTACAACTGGGTCGACGGATCAAGAATGACGGTTTTTGGCTAATAATAACGTGAATTCCGATTACCTACAAACGGTATAAACCTGAAGGATTTTATAAATAATAAATTATACATACAACCACTTGTTTTATAAACGACCGAATAACTTTGAACGACAAAAAAGGAGGCATTAGATTATCAATAAACACAAATGGTTATAATTTTATAAAAATTATTAATAATAAATATAATTTAATAATAATAATAACAATAAACCTAATAATAATAATAATAACAATAATAATAATAAACAAAATAATAATAATAATAATAAAGGAAAAGACAATAAAAGACAAAAAAAGAATAAAAACAAATCAATTAGTCAAATCAATAAGGGTTTATAGATTAAAAAACTAATATAATTAAAACCCATTTTGATTTGATGGTTGTTTAGGGGGTTACAAAATGTAATGGGGGTATTTATAGCACAACCCTTACTTTACCGTTTATGAAACAACTTTTTTTTGAAACCGGCAATTTAGTCTCACTTGAGGGTACTTAGCCCTGCAACCCAGGGCAGTTGACAATTACCTATGGCGCAAAAGCCTTTCCCCTCCACCTGTGCCTCGCCTCTAGGGAAAATCCCCCACATAGGCGTTAGTCGGAGTCGAACCCCAGACCTCCACTATTATGAAACATGCACGCATTAATAGCAATAATCACTGCCTTTCTTATTATCTTTGGAGAGAGAGAGAGAGAGAGAGAGAGAGAGAGAGAGAGAGAGAGAGAGAGAGAGAGAGGCCTTTTCTAGGAGGAAAATAAAAAAGAAAGACGTCTTATTTTTTCTGGATATTGCTCCAAATTTCAGAGAGAATAGAAGAAAAAGATAAATTTTACACAACTGATCTAATCAAATCATCCATTGAATACTGAATATTGTCAACCTATTCGATCCAATTGACCGTCATCAATCGAACCGATCCATTTAAACATTGGATTGACTTTGTTTTATCCATTAAATATTTACTAGTGCTATCCAACATCAGACCCGGTCTAAGGCATGTTCAACATGTGCAATGACACTTAAAGTCGCAATTTTAACCGTAAACTCTCACTCGGGTATATGACTTAGATCTTATGCTAATGAAATCATTTGTCTTATCACTATGTATCACTCTTACTTGACAATCCAATTCTGATTCAATTCTAATCCGATTTTATTTATCATCATGTTCCAGTTATTCTCGCCTTTTAGTTTGTTTGTGTTAAAATATGTTAAGTGTACGTTGTTTGTGTGTTTTTTTGTTGAGTTACCGAATGTTCATGTCAATCTAATTCTGATCGAATCATCTCACATTGGCTCTTCATGAAGCAAAGAATGGATATAGTGTGAAAGCTACCCAAAGCACCTACAGGAAAAGTCTTCATGTTGGCTATGATAGACTACTTCTCTAAATGGATAGAAGTTGATGCATTTGTCCAAGTTAGAGAAAGGAAGTCATATCCTTCATTAAACACAACATCTTGACAAGATTTGACATTCCTTTAGAAACAATATGCGACAAAGGATCCCACTTCATTAGCCGACGAATGCAGAACTTTTGCACCAACTGGGGCATCAAACTTATTACCTTAACCCCAATCCAAATCCCCAAGCCAATAGACAAGCAGGGTCTAGCAATAAGATCATCATTAAAAACCTAAAGTGAAGGCTAATGGAAAAAATAGGGAGATGGGCTAAAGAACTACCATTTGTACTTTTAGCGGATAGAACTAAGCTAAGACCGTACGCTAAACCCCGTTTCACTTGTGTTTGTCATGGAGGCTGTAATTCCCCCTGAATTCATGATACCTACAACTAAATCTATCCTGCAAGGCTGCAAGACCAAAAGAAAAACGACGAGGCCTTGACTGTCGACACAATAGATGAGCTCCGAGACCTAGCCAATATCAGGATGGTTGTATACCAACAGAAAACCGCAAGGTCTTACAACAATAAATTGAGAGCCAGAAGATTTCGAATTTGGAAACCTTGTGTGTGACAACCAAAAGTTTGGCATATATAAAATAAGAATTTGATACAAGTATTCGATGTAGAAGAGTTTGATACTTAAATGTATTATGGAAGGACAGAATGGTCAAAGAATTTGAAATATGAAAATACATTTGTAAATACATTTTATTAAGCCATTACGAGATACTACTTTTTCATGCCAAACATTGTGCAATGTGATCATTTGATTATCAAGTGTTTTAAGTATTAGGTAGATTTGCATTGCAAGCATCTTGGGCCCCAACCTTCAAGTCTATGAATCATTGCATGTTGCCAAAAATTTAAAATCTTCCACTTTTCATGGGACAGGTTGGAAGGTGTTTTATTTACTTCCTGCTCTATGAAAGATGGAGACTAGATAATAATACACAGTGGCGTAGAGATGTCTTCATTACTTCCTAAATGAGATGATAAACAACTACAATTGTTCCCTTTTTTGGATATCTCGGAATCGATCCAACTTTCTTTTTTTGGAGCTGTACCGGTCATAATAATTAAGCAATCATTAAAAAGTTTTGGTAGAATTAATTTTGGTTCTTACAACAGATATACAACTAAAATTCACTTCATATAATTTTGGCGAGAGGAAGAAATTTAGAAACCTTAATTAAACTTTATAACAAGCATTTTGATTTTATATTCATCCATCCATATGTGTTTATTGAAGGATTATGTATTAACTTTGTTTACTTGGCCTCTTTTATAGACAACACAAATAACAATGCCTGAAAGGGGAGGTGGAGACGCAAATGGAATGACAAATAAGGTTATGAGATGGTGGGAGAAGAGGAGCATCCATCCAAGAAAACATGCAAAACTAGTGTATGTGTGTATAATAACTAAACCTAAGTAGAAAAGATAAAATTGGGTAATCTCGTCCTTTCTGGCGCCTGTGTAGAATAATCTTTTTAGCCTTTGTAGAAGATGTTTATATTTTATTATTTGTTTGTTACTTGCAGCAATCGTTAATCATTGAGTTCATCCTGCTAGGGTTTTGTTTTTTAGTGACTAATTAGTTTGAGTAGTTGTGTGATTTCAGGATTGTTGGTGCACTAGTGTCCCTTTTTGTAAACCTACGGTGAATCTTGATGTCTCGTGTGTCATTTAGTACAATCTAGAGATTGCTATGTTTCAGTGACACTTGATGCCTATACTGTCGTCTTCTTCTGGTTGGATATGAGAGTATTTGGTTTATGATTGGCCACCATATCTTGGTAGGTGTCCGTTCAGGGGCGGACCTAGGGGGTCAAATTTTTTGGTGTAGTGCAAAATTTTTAGGAAATTTTTGATCGTAGGGGGTTCCTGGGTAACAGGTGCTACCCCTCAAATTCTCTTAAATAACTTTCCAACTATCATTTATCCAAGCAATATTGGAAATAGGCCAAATGTTTGTTTGAAGTAATCTTGGATTGTTTCTATTGTAATGAATGGTATGTCCCAAGTGACAAGTGCAAAAACAGTAAGTTGTATATGATATGCAGGAAGAAATAAATGATGTGCAAAAAGAGTAAGTTGTATATTTAGGCGCATACAGAAAACCCTCAAGACGTAATATCTTTGAGGGGTAAAATAACCAAAAAAAACTACTAGTAAACACGATGCCACTTGTTGAGTTGAAATCTAAATATCTAAAGCCAACTTAGGTCGGTCGAGAGTCTAGGAAAATAATGTAGTCATTTTTCATTGCTAACAATACCCAAGAAAACATATAAGAATTAGCTGATTATAACCAAAAATGTCAAGTATACATCTCCAACATCAATCATTCTTCTCATGGAATTTTCAAACCAAGGATGGTTGGTTGGTTTGCAACAGCCAACAAATACAATGGTTTACATACCACTCATCACTAGTCACCAGCTAAAAAGTCATCATCTTCATGTTGTTCTCGTGATGCATCATGATCTCTAGTCATGACACCTACACCTTCAATTCCATGTGTAGTAGTAGTAGTAATATTGTATTCAGATTCTGGTTGAGAGTTGATAAAAAGCGGTTGGTTTGTGGTGTTATGATGATGGAGTGGTTTCTTGCATATGCATGAAGAAGGATATTCATGAAAATCACCACGTCCCGGTTTCATCTCAAGCGGTTCCCCCATAAATCCCCTTTGGGCTGACTTGACTTTGCTGGAGAAGCGAGTCCATGGCATCTTGTCTCGCTGCAAGAACAAGGCACTCAGCTTCTTGGCATTTGGTCGGATGGTTCTTTTATGGCCCATGTACCTCCTTCAATGCAATGGATATGATATGAGTGAAAAAACAAGACATGACATAGTACATAGTACATAGTACATAGTACATACCTTCGGCCAGCAAGAATCTTTGCCATGTTCCCATTGTTGTTTGTGACAAAGACATCGCTCTCATCACAAACAATGTAGTCAATGGCTGCAAGACGAGAAGAAAAGGGAAGAAAAGGCTGAAGCTCTTGTTCAGCACCCAACATCTCCTTGGTGTAGAAATTAGGAAACAGTTGTCTGAAAGGCTCCAAAGTTTGTTCTCCCCCATAAATTTCACCAGATGCAACGTAGATGTACGTGTCGTTCTTGAAACCGAGTGCCCGCAGCATCAGCCCCACCTCATGAGGCGTAAGGGGACACTTGCCTTTTTTCCGATCTCCATCAGGACTTGCTTCCTAATCATAAACACATACATACATACATGAACATCATCTTTCTTCATTACCAATCACATCATATCAACAGAAATCTCACAGTCAAAGTGGTCCATCTTTTCCTGATTTCACCAAGCTCATATCTCTCTTTATCACCACCACCATAGTAACAACCAGAAAATGCAAGCATATCAGGCTCAAACCTACATACAAACTTTTACATGTCATCTTCTTTTTTCCCATAACATCAACACCTATGGAAGAAAAAGACAAACCTTAAGTGAACAGCGATGTAGCGATTTGCCATCTTCCTCATCTTCATCACCAGCTTATCACCAAGATTCTGCAACGGTTTTGTAAAGCGAAAGGCATGGTAATTCACCCGGCACCGTAACCTTTGTAGTTCTTCATTAAGCTCGATAGCAAGCCTATAATCAAATTTTGTCAGCTGAACAACCTGCACAAATCGTTCATCACTAATCAAAACAAACACCAACAGTCTGGATAAAATATCAATTAACTTTTCTCACATGTCGCCTCAAGAGTACAGGCAGAACTTCATTAAGGTAATACTGGGGTTCGGATTTGCGTGGGACCCGCATTGTGTAAGGGGGTTTTTCAAGTGACCGCATATATTTGTCCGGGACTCTCTTCACAACGGGCACATCCTTGGCAAGATAAGAGATGAACCAATCCACATCAAATATGTTTGCAAAGTCACTGCACAAAACAGTTTGTTCGATCAAAAATCAGATAACACACTGTAAACACCAACCAACTAAACTACCAAATCTCACCTATCATCCTTCCAAAACGAATGGTGATCCAGCTCAGGAACCACCAAAGTAGCATTTAATATCCGTGCAACAACTACAGCATCCGTTATCTACATTCAAAACAAAAATAATAATGTTTCCATGTCTACAAAATTAAAAATAATGTTTCCATCTCTTACTCCAGTTCTTTGTTGGTTCAGCCCTCCACTTGCAGCTATAAGCAGATACCCATTCGATAGTAGCTCGTCAACAGGAGCTGTGTATGGAATGGAACCCAACAATTTAGTTGCTTCTTATGACAATCATATTAGGTAAGGCGACTTACGTGCATAATGAGGGCCTCTTTCACTGCATCCGTAGTACAAATTTGAGAACTTGGATTTCCAGATGTCGATTGGTTCATGACCGAATCCACCCTAAACGTTGGAAAATTCTCATTAAAATTTCTAAGCCCAAACAAGTAACAACCACAAAAGCATACGATAGAGACAATTCCAACATTGATGGATATGTAAACATAGGCAACCATCTGCTGCTATTAAAGCACATAATATGGTAAACTATGCCAAGATACCAAAAGGTTTTGGCCTTTGACCCTACATTATGACTTGTTTCCCAAAGCCAAAGCAGCAAATCCATGTAGAGAAAAAGGCACACAACACACACCTATAGGATCTTGCTCAATTTGCACATGTGTATCTGGGCAATCACTAACAAGCATTCAAAACAAATATCAGGCATTAAATTCCTCAACTACATAAACGCAAATAGACTGATAGACGAGGAATCACATATGTAAGCAACTATTTCACACAATGTTACGTCTTTGTGAGCTGAATAGAGCGAAAGTCTGAAAGAGATTACCATTTTACTGTACCACAAGCGATGTTTAACAAGTTTCTGAGAGTACCACTCCAGATTCGAGGCCACATGACCCGTAAACAAAGATATTAGACCTACAGTAAATAGCATCACCCCACAAACCACCGACCACGAGATCCGCCGCCGCTGCACTTTCCCCATAGCCGCCGTCTCCGCCGACCGCCATAACCAGCAGCAATGCTTGGGATGCTGATTATGCTTCGATTTTTTACGATGATTATTGTTAGCCAAAACTAACACCTCTCCGCTATATCTCCAAGCTTTTGACTCCCCCATTTCTAAGGTAATTATTATGATTATCACTACATACAATATACTCCCTCAATTTCATATTACATTCAACTGAGAAGCCCCTTTCTCTCTCTTTCTATCTCTTCTTCTTCCGACAGTTTCAAGCTAATTAAACTCGCCTTTGCATAGATGTAAATCGTACGGGGGGTGTGTATTCCATCTAAAGAAACCCTAACTCTGGCTCAATCAAGGTTTTTAATTGCAAATTTCTTGCGATTGACTGCAGGAGCTTTATTTTTAAAGAAAACAGTGCGATTTGAGAAGAATAGTGTCGATCAACAGTAACACGAGTTAATCTGTGAGAGAATGTCGAGGGGTTTGAAGAATTAGGTTGTTGGATTTTGTATAAATCTACAAGCTGCAATAAAAAACGTATAGATGCAGAAAATTTTTAATGGCGATGCAAATTCCGTTCCTCGCAAGGACGAATGTTTATTCCAGGAGCGGTAAAAAGAAGGCCAAAATAGACGTATTTGTCTTAAAAGTAAAAACCGTATTGAAATTTTTTTTTTTAAAATTTATATCTATATCTATATATATATCTATATCTATATATCTATATCTATATTTATTCTATATAACTCTTATAATAGAGTTCATTCATGAATGTGGATCAAGCTAACTCAAATACTTCCACCATATTGATTTAAAACCTCCAAGACTTTTCAACTTATACAATTTAATGTCTTTGATGTTTTGGCTATATAAGAAATTATTTTTCATGTTTGGTTACTCTTAAGAACATCATTTCTCATGCTTGGTTTCTTTTAATTCTTTTTTCTCTTTCCAATTTATTTTTGTAGAATGTGTGGAAGTTTAGTACAAGGTTGTAGTCATCTTATTTATAAAACGAAAAGTTCAATGATGATCTTCTTTGGGTATATCAAAGATTTGAATGTTTCAACTTTTCCAATGGTTTTAAACATGGTGATGCGTCTCTACCAATGTCCCACGACCACTTTTGAAGAATCTGCGTTGATGAAAGAAAGCAAGTTAGTATGCTTAGAGAATTTGAGTATTTTAAACATGAATAAGAATATTATTTTCCATGGTTAGTTAGTATCAATTGTTTTTCTTATGTTTCCAAATCTATATCTATATAACTTTTATATAGAGTGGGTCACAATGTTGGAGTTTATAGTCATATATGATGTGTAAGAGAAAAAGTTATCATGAAATATGTAATGCGATACGATCTTCAATTATATCAAACATTTAAAGGACACAATTATACGTTTGGTGTAAACTACGATGATGTTTTGTATTAAAAGTTAATTGATTAGTTAATTATTCTTAACATTCAATGTGTTTGTCCCACTTTGTTAATTTCTTACTCGAATTTGAAAATAGAGATATTCAAATGTATATGGTTGAAGATATGAATCATACTTCCACCATATTCATTTGAAACTTCCAAAACACTTCAACTTTCCACTAATTAATTACAATCATTCAAGAGTTTTTGGCTTGCATTAAGTAGTCTATTAAAGATGTTATAATTTATGGGTATCAAATGACGTTAGTTGAATAGGTTTTAAGTTTTTTAAATTAATCAATTAAGCACTTAATGAAATGATTTTAATTTAATATGTTTTAACTCATTTAAATTAGTAGATTAAGAACTTAATAAAAAGCTTACATTTTAATTAATTTATGAGTATCAAATGATTTTAATTGAATATGTTTTAACTTATTTAAATTAGTTGATTAAGAACTTAACAAAAAGCTTACATATTAATTAATTATACTATTTCTATTAATAGATAAAGGTCAATGATTTAAGTAAACACATAATATGAATAATATGAAAAAATTTAAAAAAAAAACAAATATAAGGCATCAACAAAAAGATTTAACAACTTTTGTGTTGGTTAAATATTTTTTTGGGCCATATTCCAAGGTAAGCTACGGTATTAAAACTTTTAATTTGTATATATTTATATATTGTTAGATAACTTAGTATTTTTCATTATACTTAATAGATTAAAAATGATCATACTACCATTACCGACGACATAAACATGTGTTGTATGAAACTAATTTTACAATGAGTTTATACCGAATTAACAATGGAGATTAAGTATATAATCTTAAAACTCACGAACACTTAAAATAAGCATAATGAAAAAAAATCATGTGTTTCGATATAAATAATAAGTTCTTATATATTAATTTGAAAATTTTATTTAATTAATATATTATATTGATTAAGCTTTTTGACTTTTAAGTAGTATATAGAAATAAAAGCATATGGTTTGATAAAAATAATTATCTCTTATATATTAATTTCGAAACTTTTATTTAATTAAATTAATTATAATTAATTAAATATTTATCTTTATTTATTTTTATATTTATCTTTATAATCTTTATAATTATTATAATATATACATTCAAATTCAATATGGTTCAAGATATGTCATATATTTTTAACCATGTTCTTTTTAAACTATCAAACTCTTCAACTTAATCTAATTAATTGGTTAGTAATGTATGTTGGTTAATCATAAATAAAAACCTTTCAATTCTCAACTAATTAATTACTACAACTTAAGAGTTTTTCTAACTTATGATATTTAATCGGTAATTATGGTTAACATAGTGGTATATATAGTTTATTGAGATTAATTAATTTGCTTGGCTTAACGAATGAGATGACGGAAAATAAGACTTGAAACACATTTATATATTTTGCTAACATCCATTGAGATTTCGTGCTTTAGTTTCATTATTTACTAACTTACCTCAATATTTTTTTTTCTTGGTATTTATGTGTTCATCGGATGAAAAAGAGAAATATAGAGAACTTTTTTTGCATGGTGTTATATGTAGATCAAATTCATAAAAATTCATACTACGATACTATTCAAGAGAAAAAAAGTGATTCTTTTTTCTTTAATTATCAGTTAGAGTTAGTTATGTTTAAAGAGAGTCTTTAAGTTTGATTTTGTGAAATTATTTACTAGTCAAAGTATATTGTTAGTTTTTATGATAGATAGGGTAAACAATGAAATGTAATGATTTGAATGTATCTAAAGAATAAAATTTGCAAAAGTTGTTATTAATTACCTTTGATGAAACTCATGAATAAAAATTGTCATAATAATACAATTGTTTCTCAATGGTAACATTTGTAATATTATTACTATGTTTATTTCTATTTTATTTTAGAGGTTGAGCTAATTCATGTTAAGACATTTTCTTATGTTTTAATTACACTATCCATATATAATACAAAATTATTATTGGATGTTTCATTGATGTTGTTTAAATTAATATGTTGATAACATTATAGTTATATTAAATATATGATTATGATATTGTGTTTGAGTTTTGTGATGAAAATTTTATAATTGACACATGATATATATTGTGATGACATGTTTATAATTAAACCTACATATTTATATTATATCTAATGTTTTCAGATTCTTATATGACATGCAAATATTTTTTACCAAATATTTTTATTCCTGCGCAACGCGTGGGGATACGCCTAGTCTTTTAATATGTTAACGTTAGTCGGTTTCGGGTTAGGAGTAGGGCTGAGCATGGTGTGATTCGGTATAGTTTTTGATAATAACTGCACCACAAACTGCAAATACGGTTTTTTTTACATAATAACCGATCTGTGCGATTTTTTCTGCAGTACGATTTTGCGGTTCGGTTTTCATGCGGTTGCGATGTGGTTATTAACCATATGCCATTGGTGCGGCTTTCTGCGGTTTTTTATGTGGTTTATAACCGCAATTATTAACCGCGTTCCAATGAATTAAATACGAAGATGAATGGAAACACTTTGAGCAAGGTAATTAGTTTCTGCGATTTTGATATCTGTTTATCAATTCAACGGTTTGACTTTAGATGTCAACTTGATAGTTGACATGAATTTTGAGGTGTCTGCATATTGTTTTTTGCACTTATGGCGATTGAAATATTTAGCGTGATATTGGAAAAAATGCAGGGTAATCAAGGAGAATCGGCTTCTATGTAGTTAGGTCGGTTTAGTCATCTTTGTAGTTAGGTCGGTTTAGTCATCTTTACGATCTCATGGATATGGGCAACAAAGCATTCAGAGAGAATCATTTCGAGGAGGTAAATAATTGGATAATTGGACTAATTACATGGCTCAAAGTGTTTTACATTCATCTTCGTCTTCCAAATCTCAAAATCAGTTTCCGGCTTTCCAAACGTAATATATATTAAATATAAAATATGTGGTTCAGTGCAGTTAATGAATCGGTTTGCGGTTCGGTTTTTTGTAGTTTTTTAAAATTAAAAAACGCACCGTATCGAAAATTTTCGGTTTTGGGAAAATAAAAACCGCATGTGCGTTTTTGTTGGATTCATAATTCATCTTGTTAGTTGATGCAGTTATTATAAATATATGATATTGATTATGAACATGATGATTCTTGTTTGGATAATCTGCTTAGTTTAAGAGATTTTATTTTGTTTTTTCTTCCGTTGCATGAATGTTCTTGTTATTTTGTTCAAATCCCAACAACACATACCTTGAATCTTGACCCTTTATGTGAAATCCCTAATATAATAATTTGTATTAATCATTCTACAGCTTCTTTGAGTTACAAATCGCACCATACATACAAACACTTATTTAATGAATATTTTTGGTGAAATGTGGCAGCAAATGAGATTAAATTCATGGTCAAACACATGTAAAAAGCTAAATATGTTACCATGAGTTCGGTCCCATAACATATTAAGAAGTGAGATATCGACCACATGAAAAATGAAGCAATAAGCTCTTTCATACGAGTCGAGTGGCTACATATTGTGACCTCTACTTGGCTGAGTAATGCATAAACTCACACTCCTTTTGGTCACTCTACCCCCTTATGGCTTATATACTTCCAAATACACTCATGAAAAACTCTAATGTTCATTTCATGTAGCTAGTTTCTTTAAATGCTCATAACATCTTGGTTTTTATGTCCAAAAAATCTAAAATTCCCTTTGCGATGTGTTCTTTAATATCATGGATAAATGGTAGAGCCATATATATATATATATATATATATATATATATATATATATATATATATATGTGTGTGTATATATATACACACACACACACACACACACACACACACATATATATATATATATATATATATATATATATATATATATATATATATATATATATATATATATATATATATATATATATATATATATATATATATATATATATATCAAATATGGATTACAAGTATTGTGTGAATGTATGACCAAATATGGAGCGTCCGATTGAAATCATTTACGGTCTTAGATATAGGGACCTAATTGTAATTATATGACAATTAATTAATTTATTTTTACAATTAAACCCTTAGAAATGGTCTTTTAGTCTATTAAGTGATTTTTAGAAAAGGAAATACCAAATTTTTCTCCTAATTTGGTGGGATATTTATTTATCTAATTCTATAATATTTAAATCTACTAGGTGCGTACCCGCGCGATGCCGCGGCTAACAAATAATTTTTTTCTGTAATTAATTTTTAGCAGACGTTTTGTGTTAAAAAATCCTTTTGGTTTTAGGTTAAAAATAAAAGCACGTTGTTATGTTTAGTTCAAAATAGGAAATCTTGTTGATCTTGGTTAAACGTACATTGTGTTTTTGGTTAAAAATAAAAATACAATTTTGTTTTGGATTGAAAATAAAAATGCATTGGTGTTATAGTTCGAGTTTCACAACGTTTAACATTGAGTTGGCATGACATTATAAAATGTTGTTGTTTTCGGTTAAAAAGAAAAATATATCGTTATTTTGGGTTAAAGTTAAAATTAAAATAATATTTTTGGTTAAAAATAAAATAACATTATCGTTAATATTTATTTACAAAAATATTGTTCGAAGCAACATGTAAACCCAAATATATATTCTTTAAGTAGTTCAACTAAAGACGTCTAATTTCTAATAATTAATTTCTTTAATTCTTCAAGTGTAATGTCATAACAGGAAATGTGTACAAATATTGTAATTGAATGAAATGAAAATAAGAAAAAAAAATTAAAATAAGAGTAAACAGACACTGACAAATTGTTTGAAGGGTTTCTATGCAATCAATGAACACAAAAATACCTATGGTTCACATGCAACCCTAATATTGATCTATGTTTCTTCTATGAAGATTAGAACTAGGAACCTAAAGGAAACAATTCAATTCTAAAGATGAATTAAGAAAAACCAACATTTGATCTTATGATCCTTTCAAGCAGCAGCAAAACTATCCTGCCTCAAATGCAAGTCACACCCAAGGGATGGAAGAATCAGTCCAGCAGAGTAACACAGAGAGAGAGAGAGAGAGATGGCGTGAATATGAGGTGCCAGGGGGTTCCTTTTATAGCCTCCTAGGGTTACACCTGAAACCCTAAGGAGCCTCCAACTGGACAAGGCTTTTGACCACTTGGACCAGGCTTACCAAAACCCTAATTAGGGTTTCGCCAAACCCTGGAGGAGCCTCCAGGGTGGCGCCACTTTTGGTCCCTGGTTTTACCTGGCCAGTTATTCAACTATTGAATAAATGCCAAACCAGTCCCTGCACCTTTTAATTAATTAATTTAATCTCCAAATTAAATCCAATTAATTCTAGATTAAATCTTAATTAATTAATATAGTTTCTAATTAATATATTAACACTTAAATATATTAATAAACCATATACTTAATTTCTATTGATTTATTATACAATTAATAAATCAACTATTCTCTCTACTGAATTATATATCTATCCTCCATCTATGAGGGCAACCCAAATGGACTTTGCTTTTAATCATAAGATAAATACAATTATAAGTCATGGCTTAGACACCTAATCCAACAGTCTCCCACTTGGATAAGTCTATGACTTTAATTGTCCAAACTCTGACCCAGTCAGTTCTGTCCAACGATAAGTGATCTGATGATCCTCCGTCCAACAGGATATTTTCAGACTCAAGACATGGACTAACATCAATCTTGGTCTGACACTCTGTTTCTCGATTTCTGATTTGCATATGACTTTAGAGACTACTAATTGAACACATCAATCAAGTCCCGGTTGGCCAACACTTTCAGTCAACTTCTAAATCATCGAAAGGCCTACAGATATCTGTTTCCCATCGGGTCATGGGACGGATAAGTTTCGACTCATATGTCCATAACTTTTGCGGGTTCAAGTACATACAACAATGCGTTTTATAGCACCGAGTTACTGGCGTGATTTCGTATTGTCAATGCGCACTTGTATCGCAAATAACAGATCATATCTCTCCACTTAAAGATCACCGGATATTATCGTCTTAACATTGCTCGTGATATTATCCATGAAGCAATCTGTTAAGCACGGGTTTATCCAATACTCAAATCTCTATTTCTAAGTACTCATGAACGTTACAGCAGTCTTACTGCAATGTCTAACTCTTTAGACAGTCTGCAACCAATTCATGACAGTCTTAGTTTATACTTACTTCCTAACAGTATGATCGACTGTGGAGTTTTAAATAATCTAATTATTAAGGAAGTTAAACATGCAAATATAGAAACACAGAAATAAACAATTGACAAAGGCAGTAACAATACTCATTTATAAATCTCTATTATAAAATCACCGAGTCAATTACATTTATACTGTTACAAGTTTCTAATCTATCTAATTACTAAAACTAATATCATCCTTCAACCCAATGCTCCGAGCATGCTGATTGTGCTTGATCCTATTCAGAGCCTTAGTCAAAGGATCTGCAGGATTGTCCTCGGATGATACTCGCTTAACCAGTAAGTGCCCTTCTTCTATTTGATGTCGAATGTAGTGGTACTTTCTTTCGATATGCCTGGACTTTTCATGGTCTCGCAGTTCCTTTGCCAAGGCGACCGCTCCTTCATTATCGCAGAAAAGTTCCACCGGCTCCTGAATGCTCGGGACAACTCCAAGGTCCCCGATGAAATTCTTCAGCCAAGTCGCCTCCTTAGACGCTTCACTCGCTGCGATGTACTCTGATTCGCACGTTGAATCAGCCACCGTTTCCTGCTTGGAACTTTTCCAAGTGACTGCTCCACCGTTCAAAAGAAATACCTAGCCCGACTGGGACCGTCCACTGTCCCTATCTGTCTGGAAACTGGCATCTGTATATCCACTCACTTTTAACTCATCACTGCCACCAAGGACTAATACCATATTCTTTGTCCTTCGCAGATACTTGAGTATGTTCTTGACTGCAATCCAATGTGCTTTTCTAGGATTACCCTGGTACCGACTAACCATGCTTAGTGCATAGGATATGTAGGGACGAGTACATGTCATAGCATACATGATCGATCCTACTGCCAAAGCATAAGGTACCCGACTCATTTCAGCTATTTCCTGATCGGTACTCGGACTTTGAGTCTTACTCAATTTAACACCACTTAGGATTGGTAACTCTCCCTTTTTGGAACTTTCCATGTTAAACCTCTTTAACACCTTTTCCAAATATGTACACTGGCTTAGACCTATCAATTTTCTATTTCTATCTCTAAGTATTCTTATCCCGAGAATATAAGCAGCTTCCCCTAGGTCTTTCATGGCGAAACACTTCCCGAGCCAAGCCTTAACATTCTGCAAGGTCGGAATGTCGTTTCCCATGAGCAGTATGTCATCAACATACAGCACCAGGAAAGTGACTATACTCCCACTAGCCTTGACATAAACACAGGACTCATCTTCACTCCTAGAGAAGCCAAACTCTTTGACTTTCTCATGGAAACAAAGATTCCAACTGCGAGATGCTTGCTTCAACCCGTAGATTGATCTTTCAAGCTTACATACTTTATCAGGGTGCTTAGTGTCTACAAAACCTTCTGGCTGACTCATGTAAACATCTTCAGTCAGTTTCCCGTTAAGGAAAGCGGTTTTGACATCCATCTGCCAGATTTCATAATCATGAAACGCAATTATGGCAAGCATTATCCTGATTGACTTAATCTTGGCTACTGGTGAGAAAGTTTCATCATAGTCAACCCCGGGGTTTGAGTGAATCCCTTCGCAACCAGCCGAGCTTTATAAGTATGTACTTTTCTGTCCATGTCGGTCTTCTTCTTGAAGATCCACTTGCATCCGACTGTCTTTCAACCCGGTACATTGTCAACCAAGTTCCAAACTTGATTGTCATACATGGACTTTATCTCGCTGTCCATTGCCTCTTTCCATTTTGCAGACTCGGGGCCTGCCACTGCTTCACGGTAGCTAGCTGGCTCATCCAAATTAGTTAGTGTACGATCACTGACTAACGTGTCTCCGTCCGAAGTAATATGGAAACCATAGAACTCGGGCGCATGCTAACTCTACCTGAGCGCCTAAGGGGCAACGAAATGTCGGTGGGTCCAACAGGAACTTCTTCCTCATGTTGGTTGCTAGTTTCTTCCAAGGTTGTCTCATCGGGCGTCTCCTGAATTTCTTCGAGATCGATCGTACTCCCACTGTCTTCTTTGTATATGAGTTCTCTCTCTCGAAAGAACCCCCGTCTCGCTACAAAGACCACGTCCTCGCTTGGTCTGTAGAACAAGTATCCAAAAGACTGTTTCGGGTATCCGATAAAGTAACACCTCTCACTTCTTTCTGTGAGCTTATCTAAAGTATCTCGTCTCACGAATGCTTCACAGCCCCAGACTTTGATGTGTGCCAACGAGGAAACTTTCCCCGTCCACATCTCGTGCGGTGTTTTCGCAACCTTTTTGGTTGGGATAAGATTTAGGATATGGGCGGCAGTCTCTAAGGCATACCCCCAGAAATGGATTGGAAGTGAGGCTCGACTCATCATGGAACGAACCATGTCCAACAAGGTTCGGTTTCGTCTCTCTGCAACACCATTCAGCTGAGGTGTTCTTGGAGGCGACAACTGTGAAACAATTCCACATTCCTTGAGGTAATCGAGAAACTCGATACTAAGATACTCACCGCCTCTGTCGGATCTAAGCATCTTTATCTTTCTGCCCAATTGATTTTCCGCTTCATTCTTAAACTCTTTGAACTTTTCAAAGGTATCCGACTTATTCTTGATTAGGTAGACATACCCATATATACTAAAATCGTCGGTAAAGGTCACATAGAACCGGGTGCCATCTTTAGTGGTTGTTCTGAAGGGACCACACACATCTGTGTGTATGATATCCAACAGACCTTCACCTCTTTCAAAGGAACCTTTGAATGGTGATTTTGTCATCTTGCCAAGTAAGCAAGATTCACATACATCATCCGACCCGAGGTCGAATGATTCCAACACTCCATCCTTTTGGAGTTGGGTGATGCGTTTCTTGTTTATATAGCCAAGGCGACAATGCCACAGACATGCCTTTTCTACACCGCTTGAAGCATCAATAGTTAAAACATTTTTACCATAGTTGTCAACACACATAATAGATTCATACACTCCATCACAAGACATAACATTAAATATAAAAACATCATTTTTGAAAACCGAAATTGAACCATTCAATTTATTAAACTCATAGTAAAAACCTTGTCTAAACAATGCATGAAATGAAATTATGTTCTTTGCCATATCAGGCGCATAGCAACAATTATGTAAATCTAATCTAACTCCACTGCTCAGCATCAGTCTATAAACACCAATCTTGGTGACAGATGACGTTCGCCTATTGCCCATGACCAAGTTCAGTCTGCCATGCTCCAGTTCCCTACTTTCCTCTAGGCCCTGCAAATCAGAGCAGATGTGAAAACCACATCCTGTATCAAGGACCCATGAACGGGAAAAAGATGAGTTATTAGATGTCGAATATGTACCTGCCTGTGACGGTTTCACTTTACCGTCCTTGACATCCTGCAGATACGTTGGGTAACTCCTCTTCCAATGACCATTCTGCTTGCAGTAAAAGCAGTCGGCCTCTTTGGGGTTCCGAATATATGGAATTCCGGAAGACTTACCTTTCGGGGCACCGCTAGATGACCCGACGTGAGTCTTTTCCCTCCAGTTCTGCTTAGGAGGGCCTTTCCGTTTCTTTCCCTTTCCGGAGCCAATAGCCAGAACAGGCGGGTTGACAGGGAGCACAGCCTTTCCCTTCATCTCGTCCTCAGCCGTACGAAGCATGCGGTGTAACTCAGCTAGGTTTGCCTGGTTGTTGTTCAAATGATACGCCAGTGTGAACTGGTCATAAGAACTGGGTAAGGAGTTCAGCACTATGTCAACTGCTAAATCCTCATGAACCGGTATTTCCAGCTTTCTAAGGCTTTCCACATAACCATGCATCCTCTGCACATGTGCACAGATGGACTCGCCCTCTTTGGGCTTGCTGTTAGTGAAAGCTTTTACAACCTCACGCCTCTCGATGCGCTCTTGCTTGCGGAACCTTTCCGCGAGCTCTTTGTGCATCTCGTAAGGCCAATAGTCCTCATAGATACGCTGCAGTTCAGGGTTCATAGTAGCGATCATGATGCAGGCCACTTTGGTTGCATCATCAGAGTGTTTAGTGTACGCAGCGATTTCCTCGGGAGTAGCGGTTTCAGTGTCCACATCAACAAGCTCGGTTTCTAGAACATACTCTTTATGTTCAAACCTTAGAGCCATTTTGATGTTGCGGATCCAGTCATTGTAGTTGGTGCCGTCCAACGTCACCTTTGAGCATAATGACAGAATCGAGGTGACACTACCGGGATTTGAGTGGGGAACGGATTGGTCAGAAGACATCTGAACAAGAAGAAGGTAGTTTTAATTAGATAGAGTAATAATAATAATCCTCATATTCACCCAAGAATGAATACGAGGCTAGGATCATACAATAACATTCTACAATACCGAAAAGGGATGCCGTAATCAATATTGCAAATTTTACAAGGTAGGCGAATGACGATTCAGCCAATTCCACCGCGGAAACATAATCATATTATAATGGAATTCCTAGTTTCTTTGAGATTTACCGAACTGTTCGATAGCATGTTTTAATCTCGGGAATGCCCCGCTGTTCATGACTGGGATACCGAGGATCACAAACCGGGTGTGAATAACCATGCAAATTGCTTGGTACTCTTGAAGTCAATTGTCATCTCTAATTAACGTGTCGGTAAACCACACACGCTCCGTTAATAATGACAAAATCAAGAAACCCATTGCGACTCTTTGCAGACCCCAGTTGGCGTGCCGGTAAACCACACACGCTCCACCAACGTTCCACAAAGTGCAATGTGCAATTTCATGGATTAGCACCAATTCACATTTTTAACTTAAAGTAACTAGATTGTGATTTGTTTTAGGGTTCTAGTACTTTCAATTATAGCATTATACTTTTAAGAGGCTTAGCGGTTCTATCATACCTGTTCGGCTAACGACACTCGACTGACCAGGAGAGCGGTGGGTAAGAGTAGATACCCATTAGACTAATATTTTATAGTCAGTCGCCTTATACCCACTTTATAGGACAGTTTTGTGAATGAGGCTTACTAGCGGTAGACTAACCAATTTTCTTATACATATTAAATTAACTTTTAATTTTAAATACATATAAGATATATTTTAATCTCATTAAAATATTTTAAAATTAATTAAATTCTAATTTTCGCAAATTATACTAATTTTATTGAAAATTTTAATTAATTCTTTAAACTGATTTAACTGGTCTTTTAATTAATCAATTAATTAAACTAGTTAAATCTAAGATAGATATTACCAAATTAATCAAATTATTTTTTTTCTATCAATGGCCCTATAGTTCTCGAAAATTGCAAGCCAAGGAATTAGGGTTCAAGTTATTTTAGTTGATTTAGTTACCAAAAATAACAACATATAATTAAGGCAAGCAAATCAAGCATTCAAGGGAGGGGACCATAAGGGTGGCGGCTAGGGTTAGGAAACCCTAGCCAAAAATCTCGATCCAAGGCCTAGCCTTGTGGTGTTCATCGCAAAAACACCAAGGCACAAAACAATTTATGCAGTTCAAATCAAATCACAAGAAAACAACCTAGCTCTGATACCACTGAAGGGTTTCTATGCAATCAATGAACACAAAAATACCTATGGTTCACATGCAACCCTAATATTGATCTATGTTTTCTTCTATGAAGATTAGAACTAGGAACCTAAAGGAAACAATTCAATTCTAAAGATGAATTAAGAAAAACCAACCTTTGATCTTATGATCCTTTCAAGCAGCAGCAAAAGTATCCTGCCACAAATGCAAGTCACACCCAAGGGATGGAAGAATCAGTCCAACAGAGTAACACAGAGAGAGAGATGGCGTGAATATGAGGTGCCAGGGGGTTCCTTTTATAGCCTCCTAGGGTTACACCTGAAACCCTAAGGAGCCTCCAACTGGACAAGGCTTTTGACCACTTGGACCAGGCTTACCAAAACCCTAATTAGGGTTTTGCCAAACCCTGGAGGAGCCTCCAGGGTGGCGCCACTTTTGGTCCCTGGTTTTACCTGACCAGTTATTCAACTATTGAATAAATGTCAAACCAGTCCCTGCACCTTTTAATTAATTAATTTAATCTCCAAATTAATTCTAGATTAAATATCAATTAATTAATATAGTTTCTAATTAATATATTAACACTTAAATATATTAATAAACCATATACTTAATTTCTATTGATTTATTATACAATTAATAAATCAACTATTCTCTCTACTGAACTATATATCTATCCTCCATCTATGAGGGCAACCCAAATGGACTTTGCTTTTAATCATAAGATAAATACAATTATAAGTCATGGCTTAGACACCTAATCCAACATTGTTATCAATATATCTTACTTTATAACATAATTAGCATAGTATGGGTTTCAATTTATTTTGGTTAAACTCGACATGGTTTGAATATATACGTCATAATTATGGTGTTATTTCTAAAAAAACAAACTTAAAAATAATAATAAGCTCATTTATTTTTTAATTAAATTATTATCTTTGGTCATCGATCTATATTTTAGGGATTTTTTGAATTTAGATGAATTCTATTTAAATTTACAAAGGATAGGATACCTGTTTTTTAGGGGTTTTTTGAACTTAGATTGTGACATCCGTAAATCATAAACCTGAAAATATTGAGATTTATTTTCAATTTAGATTGAATTAAATTTAGAGTGACATGTGACAAATAAATGCCTTAAAAGGATGCCACGTGGCACTACAGTGCTTTGTTATTAGTACGTATAGATATTATATGACGAATATTTACTGCAATTCAATTAAAAACGCATGTATTTCTTCATTTTACGATGATCAAATGTTATTAATCCATTCTTAAAAAATATGATCTCGTTCATAAAACTTTTTGAGAATTAACATTCTCAGAGAATAATAATGCATATATTATGAAGAATAATGTAAAAACATACAAATTAGAATGCAATTCTCTTGTAACTATTCTTAAAGAATAAACATGTTAAAATAATAGGCATTCTTAAAGAATAAAGCCAAATTATATTCATTCTCAAATCTGTTACAAATACATTCTATAATAATGAAAAATGAATCAATGTTAATAATATCATTAAAAGAAAAAAAAGACATTATTGACAGAAATAGTATGCATTCTTGAAGAATAAGACATTTTGAAGACTTCCACCCTTCTTCTCTCAAACTCTTTCTGGTTCGTGTGTTCCTTAGAAAACAAAGAATCAAAAACATTGCAATTCTAAAAGAATATATTGAAAGATACAAAATGTCAATTGGTTTTCATAAATGTGCGATAAAACTGAAAAATAAGTAAAAAAACGTATTCATAGATACATTCACACAATATTTGTGTACATCAGCTTTATACATCCAAACGTGAATTCGATAACATATATAAAGATATGTGTGTCTGTAACAAAGATATGTATTTCTGTAACAAAGAATTTATCTAGTCAAACTTACCTCAATCTTTGACCTATTAAAGAGGAATCATGATCTTGATTGTGTCAACTAGGGTTCCAAATCCTTTGAACAGATGAAGGCGAAAAGGGGACATAGAGGCACATCTTATTTCCGAATTTGGCTTATGATTATTTTTTTAGACGACTACACATATGGTTGGTTTGAAGCTTCGAGTGAAGTATTCGCGCTAGTTCCTCTGTTGGTCTCCTCCCAACACCATCTTCTTTGATCAATCACGATTACATGGTTCGAGTTGGACCATCACGTTCAGGCAAAAATTTTCTTACGGAGGATCCATAATACCGTACGAGTAAAAACCCTCCAATTAGTTTTTTGGGATTCTGTTATAAAGAACCCTAAATTTGCCCCACGGGATACAGAAAGAAGGGGAGAAAGATTGATGAATTTAAAAAGAGAAAGCTTAAGCTGACTGCGAATGCCGAAACTTCTTCCAATACGTCAAAGGATCAATTGCGTTCTTTGTTAGACCCACTTGCCAAAACTCAATTGGTCACTCTCGCCTGAAAGAAAATGGAAGGGAGAAAGAAATTAGTCGGGTGGGGTTTTATGTTAGAGCCGCCAGTGATTTGTTTAGGGTTAGAGAAATACATTGATTAGTTACCATAAATATAGGCTGGATAATTAATTAGTTACCAATATTTCAGAGAATTATTATTATATAAGAATTAACTGAATTATTAAGATTCCAATATTACATTTATCGAATGATTGGTACAGAATTGATCACATATTCATACAATATTTGTTGTTCACATATGAACATATATATATATATATATATATATATATATATATATATATATATATATATATATATATATATATATATATATATATTCATATATATATATATATATATATATATATATATATATATATATATATATATATATATATATATATATATATATACACTACTTGATAAAAATAAAAAATGTTAAATATTCTACTCTAAGAATAAACAAACTTTTATAGATAGGTTAAATATGTTGGCTTTCTCTAATATTTATGTTTTAATTCTTATTTTTACAAAAAATAAACAATGATCGATCAAATATAATACTTTAAGAAAAACTAATAATTCAAATGTGACGTGGGAAAGTTTGGGTTTGAGTAGTTGCCGTTAGTCACATTTTTTTTCATATATAATTAGAAAAGTTTGACGCAACTTTATTTTATACGAATGATTATAGGGCGCTGATGGTAATTTCACCTAATTTTAGGTCAACAAACAAGAACGAGTCCCAACTAAAGCATGAGAGAGTCTAAACTACTCGATACTTGTGGTTTTTTAACACCATCTTTTTTCAACCTTAAAATCATCACCCTTTCTGTTTCTTCTTTTAAATTAACCATAAACAAATAAAATCTTTTCGCCCTTTTGATCTCTTATTATTCTTACAAATCAAATTCAAACATACATCAGCAAGTATACTAATCATCATAATCAAAATTGAACCATTAATATATATTCGAATAGAACATTAAGCGATTTAATATAGAGTTGTTTGGATGAATGAGCGATTGAATTCGTTAAAAAGGGTAAATGTTATTTACTAATTCACTTATATTTCAGTCCTTATCTTTAGAACAAAAATATGTAGACTTAAATGATACATTAATAAACAAAAAAATTCTCTCAAATCCATAACTTTAACAACCCCCCCCCCCCCCCCCCCCTCTTTCACCCAAATAATAATAAATAGTCTCCTTATCCTAAATTGACCATCTGTGAACAATAAAGTTTTTTTTATATAATTAATACAAATTTAAAATTATTTATCTATAAATAAACTTCATGAATGAATTATGCAAGTGAAAGAAATGTATGCGCATAATATAATGAAAACGAATAGAACCCCAACCTAGTGGCTCACCCACCTAGAACATCCCCATCAAAAACTAGTCATAATTAGAAAGGAAAAAAGGCTTGCACTTTGCTCCGAATCTTCTATTTCTCCAACTCCCATCTTGCTTGTACATCCATCTTATCTATTTTGTTTCTTTTAAGATATTTTACACACAACACATATATATATTAAAAGAGTATTATGGTCAATATAAATAGTTTGATTTTTGGTCTTAATACAACTTGTACAAAATCTAAAACACTTTACAAATCCAATTAGCTATTACTACTAACAAAAACATGTTTCAGTTTTTCAGTTATAACACCTTCTTCTTCTTTCTCTTTCTACTCCCTTCTCTCTCTCCCGCCAGAACCCTTCCTGTCACTCTATTCCCCGCCGAGCTCTCTCCGAACGCCACCTGGAACAACTTCGTCAACTTCATCGACGCCGGCAAGGGAGCCAACTTCTCTGGCATGTCTGAGCTCAAGAAGTACTTCCACCGATTCGGTTACCTCCAAATCCCTAACAACGTCGCAGATAACTTCACAGACGTCTTCGATGATAGTTTCGAATCTGCCGTCGTCAACTACCAGAGGAACCTCGGATTGACGGTGACTGGAAAGCTCGATGCCGGTACTGTCTCACAGATCATCTCACCGCGCTGTGGCGTAAGTGATGCGAGGAAAAGGTCGACGGATAAAATCCACGTGACAAAACACTATGCGTATTTTTATGGTGAACCACGTTGGGGGAGATCGACTCAGTTGACGCTAACATACGCTTTTTCCGGTAATCATATGATCGATTACCTTAGTTCCTCCGATGTACAAGATGCTTTCCGGCGTTCGTTCTCGCGGTGGTCGTCTGTGATTCCAGTGAACTTCACGGAAGCAGACGATTACTCCTCAGCAGATATAAAAATCGGATTTTACAAAGGTGATCATGGTGACGGAGAGCCGTTCGACGGTGTATTAGGAGTCCTGGCGCACGCTTTCTCGCCGGAAAACGGTAGGCTCCATTTAGACGAAGCTGAAACGTGGGCCGTTGATTTTCAATCGAGTAAATCTAAGGTGGCCGTTGATTTAGAATCAGTTGCAACGCATGAAATCGGTCATATACTCGGATTGGCCCATACATCGGTCAAAGATGCTATCATGTATCCGAGCTTGAGCCCGAGAACTAAGAAAGTGGATCTTAAGATTGATGACGTGGAGGGGATCCAGGCGCTATACGGGTCAAACCCGAATTTTCAATATAGTTCATTGATGGAATCCGTCATTTCTTCGGGTTGGGTGATTGGAAGCTCAATCCGATGGTTTACTTATTTGGTGTTAGTTGTAGGGTTTTTATAGTGACACGTTTGTCTTGTTTTTTTCTTTACTGTATTTATTATTATTCTTTAAAATATTTTGTCATATTATAGAATGGGCTTTCTTTAAGTCCCTGTACTTTTGATAGTAATGTAAAGAATTTACACATTTAGAAAAGGGTAAATTGCATAAAAGTCATTAAGTTTTCTAATTTTCTCGATTTTGACACTGCATTTTTAGCTTTTGCAATTAAGTCATTATGTTTTCAGAAAAGTTGCAAAAATGACCATATGACCGGATGGTAACAGGTTACCAGGTCATATGGTCAGATTTGCAATTTTTTAGAAAACCTAATGACTTAATAGCAAAAATAAAACATAGTGTCAAAATCAAGAAATCTGAAAAAGTTAGCTACTTTTAGGGTTTATTTCATAAAAAACCCTAAATTTTCAACTTTTTTCTGTTTAAACCTAAAACTTTATTATTTTTTTTTTTTCCAAAAAAACCTAAATTTTGGAGAAACTTTTTAATTTATCCCCCTAACCGGTTTTACAGGTTATACATATTTTTTTTTTCAGAAAAAACCCTAATTTCTTTTTTTTTTTCCGAAAAAAACCCTCAATTTCAGTGATTTTTTCACAAAAAAAAAAAATGTTTCTTCGTTTTTGTAATTGACATAACTTTCATATACGATGTCCAAATTCTACGAACTTTATATCCCTGGAAAGGTCGTAAGTAGTACTACAACTTTGCTTTACTGACTTTTGTTTGAATATGTTCAGATATTTCGCTACACTGGCTTGTTTTCTTATAATAGCTGTATCTTTTGCATACGAGCTTTGTTTTCGACGTTCTATAAGTCGACGGATTCGTAAACACGAATACATCGTATAATGAATATTATTTAAACCAAAATATTATTTGTATGATTTATCGAATTTTACGCTACTATAATCTATTATTCGAAATTATAACGTTTACTCCATAATTGATTCGAAATAGCGTATTGTAGTATTATAATTTCCAATAATACATTAGGAAAGTTATGAAAATTACATTTCAACGTATTATCCTAATTTGCGCTCTGGTTGACCTTTGTTGACCAAATTTGACGGATGTTACAGACGGGTCGCAAGAAAGATATGCCAACTACAAAAACGAAGAAAAATAATTTTCTTTCTAAAAAAATCCCTGAAAAATCGTTTAACTTGCGGATAAACTCGTAAATGTCCTAAATTAAAAAGTTTTATGAAAAAGAACAAATTGAGGGTTTTTTCGTAAAAAAAAAAAAAAAAAAAATTGGTGTCTTTTAGTCGACGACAAATACTTTATGTCTTTTAGTCGTTGTTTTTCTTCGCGGGCTCGTTGTCGATCATGGCGGGCTCGTTGTTTGTCTTCATAAGCCTTTTTATTTCAAATTTCATCCGCTCGTGAAGATTTAAATTGTACCGTTCAAACTCCAACCACATAAGTGCCACGTCGTGGCTTTCTTGTGACCCCGTCTGTGATGTCCGTCAAATTTGGTCAACAAAAGTCAACCAGAGTGCAAATTAGGATAATACGTTGAAATGTAATTTTCATAACTTTCCTAATGTATTATTGGAAATTATAATACTACAAATAATAGTTTGGTTTAAATAATATTCATTACACGATGTATTCGTGTTTACGAATCCGTCGACTTATAGAACGTCCAAAACAAAGCTCGTATGCAAAATATACAGCTATTATAAGAAAACAAGTCAGTGTAGTGAAATATCTGAACATATTCAAACAAAAGTCAGTAAAGCAAAGTTGTAGTATTACTTACGACCTTTCCAGGGATATAAAGTTCGTAGAATTTGGACATCGTATATGAAAGTTATGTCAATTACAAAAACGAATAAACATTTTTTTGTTGAAAAAATCACTGAAATTGAGGGTTTTTTCCCGAAAAAAAAAATTAGGGTTTTTTCTGAAAAAAAAAATATGTATATCCTGTAAAACCGGTTAAGGGGATAAATTAAAAAGTTTCTCCAAAATTTAGGTTTTTTTTTGAAAAAAATAAAGTTTTAGGTTTAAACAGAAAAAAGTTGAAAATTTAGGGTTTTTTATGAAATAAACCCTAAAAGTCGCTAACTTTTTCAGATTTCTTGATTTTGACACTATGTTTTATTTTTGCTATTAAGTCATTAGGTTTTCTGAAAAATTGCAAATCTGACCATATGACCTGGTAACCTGTTACCATCCGGTCATATGGTCATTTTTGCAACTTTTTGGAAAACATAATGACTTAATTGCAACTTTTCTGAAAACATAATGACTTAATTGCAAAAACTAAAAATGCAGTGTCAAAATCGAGAAAATTGGAAAACTTAGTGACTTTTATGCAATTTACCCTTTAGAAAAATATATGATTTTGGGCTTTTGATGATCCTTTTTTCATCTCATGACATTCAACTTATTTTCATCAAGATGTACTTTAAAATCATTTAATTTTTTATAGACTACGTCTACGCAACTTCATAGGTTCGAAGGGTAAGCAACATCAAAGTAAACCCTAACTCGAAGACTAATGGAGTGTTTCTTGTTTGTCTGCATATCTTTTGGCCTCTTTTGTCTGCAACCCGCAGACGGTGTGTAGACGTTTACCTTTGTAGACTGTTTGTTTTTTAGAAGACCGCAGACCTAAAAATGTCTCTGCATCCTCTTCTTCCCACAGACATGTTTTGCATCTTCTAACTTAAAAAAACAAAGTATTTTTCATATAAATTATAGATAATTATTGATAAAAGTAATTGACAAAATAAAAAATTAGATATACAAAAATACATTATTTGATAAGTAATTTAGTTTATTTTAGTATTATGTAGTCTTCTTTCTTACAAATTGCAGACATTTGGTCCACCACTTCTTCTACAGATGTCTGCATATATGACCCGCAGACTGTAGACCTTTACCTCTTAAAAACAAACACCACCTAAGAGAAGTATTCGAGTGTGTCCCTTAACAATATATCTATGCGGAAATAAAGTAAGATCAGAGTACTAAATATTCATGCATTCCATTGATTTGAAAGAAGTGTACAAGCTCAAGTATTACATGAAATTGATAATACGAACAATCAAACCCTAATTTCTACCTCACTTATCCAGACGTCCAATTACAATGATGATTGACACTATTTATTTATACAATACAAAAGGCGTAATAGTGGATTTGATGATCAATGAGATTATTCTACATGCTGCTCTGCTAGGGTAGGCATGCATAACTGTCTGATAGATCGTGTTGCAGGGATCGTACATTCAGGTCTGAGAATCAGCAACATGTGCACACCATTATCCAAGAACCCTGTTAGACCACGTGGATTCAGTCGAAAAAGCATATTCGAAATGCTCCGGCTTCGACTAACAAAAGACTTTAACAAATGTAACTCAAAGTGCCATCCTTGATACCTTGGTCTTCGACAAAAACAAAATTCTTTGAGTCAACAATCTCCTCCTTTGTATCGAGAGACGCTTCAATATCTTTGATGATCAGGCCCTTGGGATTTTCTCCGGAAAGAGTTTAAGCATTGTTTGCCTCACTCTAAGCCATTACTTGATTTCATCGAGGAAGTCCTTCTTCAGGTCTTTATCGGTGTTCCTCGAGCATTTTTCAACAACTCGAATAATAGCCTGAAGGACTTGGATGTTGTGTAAATGCTTTTAATCCAACATGAAAGCACATCGGACCACTTGACCACCCCTGCATTTGGTGAGGAAGATAATAACCATGAAAGGTTCAAAGGATATCTCACCATCAGCAAGGTATTGAGCATTTGGAGGAAGGTCGATGTCAGCAGTTGCTTTGAGCTTTGAGGAAAAGGAAGTTGCAATATCAAGATCCTTTTGATTTAAATCTTGATAATAGTACACAAGGAATGTAGTAACAATGTTACGAATTGGATAAAAGCTCTTGTCCTTCTGGGTCTTCAATATCTTATGGAGAACCACCAAGTCATGCGGGTTCATAAGAGGAAAGTTAGCGGTGGTGAAGGTTTGTTGGACTGTCGAATCATGTACCACCATGAACTTATTCCAATACAAGGAATTCTCGAAAGTGAAGTTCTTCGAAAAGGACTCCGCTTCGGATCTTTAAGAAGCTCCATACCACCTCTTGGTGTTGTTCCAGCTTCACATGATATCGAACATGTTGGTCTTGATAAGCCTTCGACCTAGTGTCCATATCAGTCCTCATCTTGAAGAATAACCTACGATATCTGAAATCCCTGGAGGAAATGGGCACGTCCAATTGTGAGCTGGAGGCATTCTAAGTCAAGCAGCTTTGCATTGGTGCTATAGGGAAGGTTTCACCACTCCCAAAGGCGAAAGATTGAAGCTGTTCGAATCTGTATTTCTGCTCCATATTCAATTCGATGTGCCCTTGAGGGTCACCAAATTCGAAAAGCCATGGGCTTTGACCCTGGCTTCATTCTCTGTTTTTTTTTGCCAACCTAGCAAGAATTGCTCCTGCTTCTTGTTTTCTTTTATTTGACTCTTCAGTGGAATGCTCATCTTCAATGACTTTTTCTTTTTCCTTCGAGCCAGAAGGGTCTGACCCTTAGCACCATCTTGATGTTTCTTGGCTTGATAATTACTTAGCCATTGTCTCCAACCCATAGTTTAGACAGATCCAGTTACTCTTCCTATTCATCCTCCCCTTGGTGAAATCTAATCATTGAGAACTCAGCATCCCTGGACAAGGGTGGAAGACATCGATTCACATTTTGGAAGAGAGGAAGAAGAGGCCACAACCTCAAGTCGATCTTTTCGATATCAACTTCGAGCCTCAAGTCGATACATTTGGTCAGGATTTCAACAGACCCGTACCGAAGTCGATTAACTTCTTGTGCTCTTTTTCTAGGTCATACAATTTAATAGCATAATCTATCACCTTTATATGATCCAACGCTTGTTGTAAAAGCAATCGTCAGAGCATATTCACGCTTGTGGGCTTCGACCAAGGAAAGATCGAAGGACTGCTTGATGAAGATCCGTTCTCTTGCGAGTTTAAGTATCAACTTCTCGAAACTCGAATGTAAGGTCTCGTTGATAGTCGACATGGCTTCAATCGTTGTCGACATTGGTTTCAAATATACTTGAGCCAATACATATGCATTTTCTCATGAAGCTCATACATACTTACCAAAAACGAGGCCTCAAAGGATTCCATGGTGGCTATAGCTTGTTTTTGTTCTTCTTGTTGTAGCAGAAACTTTGTCCACCATCCTTTCATCAGTTCTTCAAACTCGACACTTCTTTTCGAATCACTCGTGCTCTCACTATGACTCAGAAACTGGTCGAACTTCTGGTTAATGATTTTTAATTCCTTCTTTTGTGATGATTCAATTGTCTTCGTCATCATCGTCGGGCTTGCGAACTTTTTCTTCATATTCTATAATGACTATATCGTCATAATTTAGACCAAAAAAGATAGGCTGATCCGATTGTTGTGCCTCATCTGATGCTGTCGAAGTGAAAGGCAAATTGATATTTAGGTCGAAGTAGAACCCATAATCCTTCTCAGGAGGATCTTCATGTATGGGAGAGGAACGAAAGAACTATTTTTTAGTGTACCCCTCCCCCTTTGGTTCTTTTTTGTGTGTAGAGGTTATTCGACATGGGGTTCATCAACCGAAGGTGATTTGTTGCCCTGAGTTTCATCTATTTGTTTGCCAGTTGCACCCTCTCCAGTTGGAATTTCATGCTCTTATTCATCATCTTTCTCATCCCTCTTCGCGATTACCGGTTCATCAGGGAGGACTGGACGGGAGACTGGTGTTATTCTTCCTCAGGGTCACGTTGAGATGTGTGTTTAGAGCTTTTTGAACGCTTCTTTGGTAGGTTCGTCATGTGAAGGCTTCTTCGATTGAGGTGGCTCCTTCCTCTTATTCGATATCCTTGAGGGAGACGAATGACTGGTCTCTGCAGCAATATTTCGGATAGGCAGTGGAGTAATCATGGTGTCACGATAAGCCTGAACGATGACGTTACATGCAGGAACATAGTTTAACATGGCCTCCGGTATTTGGCTGACGAAAGGGAACAATGATAGATTCGTTGCTTTGGAAATCTGAATCGTATGATACTTTAGATTCTGCTCCCCTCAAACGGAACTGGAAGCTTGTGATATTTGTAAGCATGGAGAACAAGGTTTTCCCAAAACTTGTGACAGGACATCTCTGTCTCCATGAGCTAATGGGTGAATTCCTCCCATATGATTTGGCGGTAATTGACGTTGGCTCCGTAGAATATCCCATAAACAAACTGCATGACCTAATTTGGGACAACATCGAATCCCATGGTCCTACCCGTCAGGCTACGTAGGTTTGCCCTATATAGAAATGACTA
This sequence comes from Cichorium intybus, assembly GCA_023525715.1. NCBI lineage: Eukaryota > Viridiplantae > Streptophyta > Magnoliopsida > Asterales > Asteraceae > Cichorium > Cichorium intybus. The sequence goes on along the minus strand of CM042009.1, from coordinate 161,066,061 downwards.
AACGCCATGGAGCTTGGCGATTTTGCACTGAGAGATACACTCTAGTGCTGGATGATGACGCAACTGGTTGAACATATCTAGAAGTTCACTCCCAGACGGACTCATATAAGTTTCAAACTGAGGAAGTCCAAACAATTTGCTAAAATTCTCACGAGTGACACAGATCTTTTAACCTCCCTCGAGAAAAAACACCACCTGGTCGGTTTGTTTGCTATAGCCTTCGTTGAATAAGCATTAGAAATGACTCGAGCAAGGATTTTGGGGGCTAGGGTCATCGCCTTGAAGACCGACGAGTGATGCAACACTTCAACCATCACCCAATACATTCCAGGGTATTTGGCATTCAAGTCAACGAGGTAGTTGGTTGATTATGGAGCAAAGACAACTGGGGATGAAGCCTCATTGCCAAAAGAAATTCGCTCACTAGATTAGGCCATTTGATTCAGAGAAAATTGAGAAGACGAGCGAATGTGAGTGCTTGCGAGAATGAAGAGTGCTGAGAGAAATTCTAAGGCTTGAGAATTGCAATAGATGTGTAAAGGGTACTTTGAGTCGGTTGGGGAATTTATATATCTTGTGGTAAAACGTGGCCTACAACATGTCAGAAGTAGGGAAACAATGATATCCGTGTCCAATCATAACCGCCCAATACAAAAATGCCTATTATAACGACTAGAAAGTCGAAACCCTTTGAACTTATTTCAACCTGAAACACTTAACAAGTGCATCATTATCTTATGAATCACTCGAAGACATCACGAGTCGAAGTCTCTGAGTGACTAAAGATTTAACCAAGTACAAAAATAAAAATGAAATATTTTGGATGTTGTAAATGAGGAAAATCAAATCTTTTTGTGAAGTTTTCCAAGTTTTCAAATGTTTTGAAATATTTCATAGTATTTTTCAAATGTTTTTGGTACTTTCAAAGTTAAAGATTCGAAGAAATATAGTAAAACGACTTAGAATGATATCTAATTATATGACCATGTTTGGAATATTAAAATTCCTTTTGTATTTTCGAGTTTTTGCAAATGTTTTTGGGCTTTTCGACTGAAATAAAAATGTTTTTCGATATGTACAACCTTTTGAAAAGTAAAAGCATATTTTTGTAATTTTCAATGTTTTGAATTTGACGCGAGGGGTAAAGGTTAAAACACATGTTTTTGTATTTCTTGTGGCTTTTAAGATGGTTTCGTATTTTTGATAATCATTTTCAGGTGAATACTGAGGTAAACATAAGGTAGAGTCAGATGAAACATTTTCTTCGATATGAATGTATTTACCTTTTTTGAATCATTGTCTGTTTTATTGTCACCTTTACTTCGTGTGTACTGAAGGTGTTATCATTCCCTTTCGAGTCTCAACGGAGTAGATAGGATTTGAAGGTCCCCTTCCAATAAGATCAGTCATATATTTCTCTTTGATACAATGTCATTGGTTGATCAATTCTTTTGATAATACTTATAGTATGAAGCAGGTGAAGAAAATCCTGTGTAGGATTCATGAATTGCGATTTCGATAAAATGGGATTTTAATTCGAGTTTGAGTATGTCACCATATCTCCGTTAAATATAGACTTAACGAATTTCCCAGAGCATAACAACGACATTTTATGCAAGGCTATATTGGGCATCAAAGGGTATCTGAGATTTTTGCCTATTTCTTAAGGATTAATCCTTTAGAAATGCAATGATAGGTTACCCTAAAATGCTTAACCCCGTTTCGCCTGATGGAGTATATAGACACGCTCCTTGGTCGATAAACATTTTGGAATTGTGCATTACTCCACCTTTTTATTTAAGCATGGGTACTGAGGTTATCCACAATCCCCTATCGATTGGTCAACTACGGCTTCATAGAACACCTCGACTTTTCATTCAAGGAGGGGGACCGTGCGGTACAAAATTATTTGTGGCTCATTCCTCACCTTATATTACGATACATAATCCCATGCACAAGACCCCGGTCTATACAACAAGTAATTCGATTCGAATTCGTTTAAAAGATGAAACCTTGACATATTAGATTTTGACACTTAGTGTTCAAGTTAATTCATTGTCGAAGCAATTCGAAGAAACACAGAGTCTTCAATATTCGAGTTCAGTTATAAGTATCGAACAAAGCAATTTATCACTTTTCAAACATCATACCAAAAATTGTAGATGAGACAATCATGTCTTATTTTGCATGGAAATTATTCCAAATCAACCATGAAATCTAATGATTGGTAAAAGAAAGATGATAACAAAATAAATTTACGCGAAAGTTCGAAGTAAAACCTAGTTTATTCATACAGTGACTTGATACGTAGCAAATAAATACATAACATTGAAGAAAACCATTCCAATTCATCAAAAACATTCCTCAGAGTTCTTTATTTGTATCTCAAACGTGCAAAAGTAAAGAAAGTTGATGATTTTGAATGGGAAAAAATTGAGTCGAAGCCTCGAGTTATGAATAATAGACTTGAAAAGCAACAAAAGTAAGAGGAAAACACATTTAAACTTAATCTGAAATCAATTAATCATTTAAAGAATAACTTTTCAAGAATAATATATTGAAATACAAAGTAAACGAAAATAAAAGATATAAAACTCTAGAATTTGCATTTTGTGTATCATAAAAAAACAAAAATATTCGAGTCGATACCAAAGTGGTTTGAGTGGACTTAAATACTAGGTCGAAGATGGTTCATCAGATAGCATGCCTAGGCCAACCAACATTAAATTAAATGTGGCTTCCGGTAGAGCTCTTGTGAATACATCAACCCATTGGTTCTCGATAGGCACATAATGAACCTTGATGTTACCATTTTCGATATAATCTTTGATAAAATGATATCGAAGATCAATATGCTTCATTGAAGCTTCCTTCGCAGGAAAGATATTCTAGTAAATAGAAAACTCGCCATTCATTCATGAACTGTCTTGCCCGTGCCATCAAGAGTCTCAGAAGGAACGCTAGCTATATGCTTAACACATGCAAGTTGAACGTTGTTTTCGGGGAGCTGGGCAGCGCTATGCGCTGACTGGATGCGTACTCGCGTGATCAATCGATGGACGGGGGAATTTCGTGAATGATGAGACCGGCCTAACCTAAAGTGGGTCCTCCCCCTTGATGGCGAATCTTGATTGACTGACATTAGGAACCGATTCGGAGAAAGAAGAAGCATGAGATAGGCGCAATGAACCTACAGAATCCTTCAAATTGTATCTGATTAAATCCAGGTATTATGGACATTGCGTCTATCCCAGATTATTTTGAAATTGTCAGTTAATTTCGAATGTTGTACTAAATTATAGGCAGATACGAATGGCACTGCTAGAATCACAGAACTAGGGAATTCGCTTCATTGCATAACCATAGTCTTTAATCTGATTTTGCATCCAAATTATATGTGAAGTGCAAGCAGCTGATGCGACATACTCAACTTCAGCAGTTGAAGTCGATACAGAGGCCTGCTTTTTGCATTACCAGCTGACCAGTCTCCCACCCAAAAATTGACAACCACCAGAAGTAGTCTTTTGATCCCAAGGACACACAACAAGGTATGAATATGAATAATCATGAATCTTGAAGTCCAATTCAGATGGATACCACATACCCAAAGAAGGTGTACGATGTAAGTACCGAAGAATGTGTTTGACTGCTTTCATGTGAGGCTTGGGTGGGTTAGCTTGAAACCTGACATAAAAACAAAGAACATACATTATATCGGTACGACTCGCTGTGAGATATAACAAGGAACCAATCATGCTTCGATACAACTTTTGATCTGCTGCAGGCTTGTTGAGAGAAGGACCCAACGAAGAACCGACTTTCATCAGAACCCTTGTTTCCTTACCTTCAGTCAACCTAAAGCGTTTCAAAAGATCTCTAGTGTTATTCTCTTGGTTAATGAATATACCATCAGGACTTTGACGGATACTCAAACCAAGAAAATTATGAAGTTTGCCCATCATGCTCATCTCGAAGCATCTGCTCATCAGTTTCTCGAACTCCTGGGTCAATTTCGGATCAGTAGATCCAAATATAATGTTATTGGAAGATATTTGAACCAGCATCAGTTGATTAATCATTTTCTTGCGAAACAAAGTGGGATCTACTGCTCCTAGCTTGAATTTGTCTTTCTAGAGAAACCGAGTCAATTTACCGTACCACGCTCGATGAGCTTGCTTTAAACTATAGAGATCAATGAAGTTGGGTAAACTTATAAGATTTCATTTTGGTGTGAAAGGCTTATGAACGACTTGCAAGGTTAGAGTAGATAGATGTTGTTATTTAAGGTTTTAGTGTTGACTTTGTGATATCCTTATAATTATTCATATTTTATATACGATATCAGGATATTTTCGGGCTATAATTGATATAGGTCAGGACAAAAGGATACTAATTTACTTGGAATTTGTGATTTACGAGAAAGACGAGTTGCTAGCTAAAAAGGATGAAGAATGGACTAGAATCAGAGTACGAAGAGAAAATTGATGAATTGAAGATCAAGACGTGAACACTTATGATGGCGACACGACATGTTCTACTTTGCGACACCTTGGTATTCAGATAACAACGCGATCAATGGATAACGACTGTGTTAATTACAGGATAGACATAACGAATGCTACGTGATCCAAATGTCACAACGACATGTTCCGATGGCGGTTTGAATAGAGGTTTTTGCAAACTTTCAGAAGAGGCACACACAGAGATTGAGAATCCTTTACTCCAGATCGACCATAGTCGACGTTTGGCAACCTTCTCAGCATTGTGAAGGTATTTTCACTTAATTCAAGGCTCGGGGAAGGATTCTAAGCATTTGATTGAAGGTTTAGCTTCTAAGCATTCAACTTCAGTTTTGTTTGTCTTTCTACTTTGTTAACTCTTTGAATCTGAATTTGTTTACATTCTTTTTAGTTACATGGAGTAAAAAACCTAATGTGACACTTGTTTTTAATTAAATATTGATTTTTGGTTTGATCTTGAGGCTTGGTTTGGTAAAAGTGTATAATTTTTTTGTCTTGTTTGTTTGAAGATTCATACATGTTAAAGTTGTGATTTTTAATACTTATTGCTGAACTTAGTGGTTTTAAGGACCAATCTTAACATAAAGTTTTTATCTTGATTAAGTTTATGACTATTAGATAAATCAAGACTAGTGAATGACCAATTTCTAAGGTTAAGTCCATAAGAATCAAAACTTTAATGTGTATGATATAATTGTGATAAAAGTCCAATTTTCACAATTACTAATTCTCAATACTATTGAGACTAACCAAAACAACTCTTGCAAAATACGAATTGAACAATGATAATAACGCTAGTTAATTTACACGACCAATGTAATCAACCACTTTAGGAATCATAATGTTAGGATCCAGACCAAGAACCTAGTCACCTTAGAAATTGGTAAACTAGTTTTGACTAAACATTGCACTGCCAAAAGTCAACCATAACCAAAAGCTAGTTGAATCAAATGTTACATCCTTCAAAATCATGTTTAAATTTGGATTCAAGACCTATATTTGTACATTATTTTAAACTAATAGTTTTAATCAAAATTCCTCTTTTTATTATTCAGATACAATATAACTGTCAATTGAATCTAGTGGAATAAGCTGTCAGTTCCCCAAGTGTTCGACACCCTTTCTTACCAATACTGTACTGCTAAACGATTATGTGCATTGCCTAGTGTATAACAATCTTTAGTGTAATAAGTTAGGTTTATAAATGTTTTGATCTTGCACATCAGTTCTGGCATTTGCTAGGCTTTGGGCAGTCACAACAGATCAAATGGCTCCTGCCAAGGGACTGGTCACATTATGAATATATAAGTTCGGTAAGGAAGTTTGCACTTTTACTTACTTAAGGATGCATTTTGTTTGTACTATAAATAGTTAAATACGCATGGACGTTGTACGTATGTGAAGGTGCACGTTTTTTTAGTAGACAAGCATCCATACATCATGAGAGTTAAACTTGGCTGCTACATGATGCTATAGTCTTAAACACCAAAAGTGTCAATTAAAAAAAAAAAGATAGAAGTTGCCTTTGAGCTATTGAATATATACCTACAATAACAAAATTTTCCCATGTTACATACAGTTTGTTCTTTATTTCTTTATGTTTAATTTATTTTCTCACAAATTTGTAGTTTTTGGTTTTCACTGCATCTTCTTAATTATTGGTTTATGATATCGTAAACACACAACATATACGATTACAGGAACCTCTATTTCGGCTTATTGTGTAAGTGGAGTAAAAACTGGTTCCAAGTGGCAGTTCAGTGAGAATGTGAGATCTAAGATTCTAAGTCGGGCCTCAATCCATAACAGTTGCTCGTCCTTGCTTTGGGTTGAGCTGAACCCTTAATAACCGAGTATGAGTATAACTTTTTATAGAGAAATTTGTATTTTCTTTTATCTTTTATTTTCACTCATCCAAGTATCTATATTAAATTATGACAAATATCTTAAAATATTATTGCTTTTATTAAATTAAATTATTTTTTTTTAACTTTCCTAAATCAAACATCCCTATTCACGCTCTTCCACTCGTTACATCACAAACCCCTTCGCCCTACGCCTGATATGAAACCCTAACTCTGTTTTCATTTTTGTGTCAATGGATTTGTCAAAGCTCCCCGATGCCCAACGTCAAGAGCTTGAACAACTACAAAAACAGTTTCAGGAACATCAAGCTCAACAACAGAAACAACAACAAGAATCTGCTGCCGTCGCCGCCGCTGCAGCCGCTGCTGCCGTGCAACAACAACCTCCCGCCTATGATCCATCTCAGATTCATCAATCATATGATCCATCGCAGGCGTACGATCAATCGTATTATTATAATTATATTTACCAAGACCCATCACAACAACATCAGCAATACGACGCTTCCTATTACCAGAACTATTATCCGAATGCATATCAGCAGCAGCAGTATACGCAGCCGGTGACGTTGGTGGCTACGGCTGTGCCGAGTGAGCAACCACGTAATGAAGGGCCGGGACCTGGATCGTTAGGGCAAGTGCAGGTGCAGGATCCGTATGCTCATCAGGGTAATCAGGTAAATTTGGCTGGGATGCAACAGAATCCTGGCTACCCTGTTCCTCCAGGGCTTAATGCTGCTGCGGCCGCGGCTGTAGCAGCCTTGTCGCAGCTGACGCAGTTTGCTGGAACTATGGGTGCTGCTGAAAGGGCAAGTGGAGGAGTGTATGGTCCCCCAATGACTGGTGGGGGACATTACGGTCAGGGTCATTTCCGTCCTCCGGTATGTTGGCTGTTTTACTGCCCGTTTTAGCCATTGCCTCATCTTTAAAATTGTTGAGATTTTGAAACTAATGTTTCTATATTATTCTGTTTGGTTATCTTGATTCTGTTGGGCAGTATTTGTTCATTTTAGCATAGGAATTAGGAGCTTTAGAATGAAGATATTGCACTGAAAAATCTGGTGGCAGGTAGACCAGTACAATGGTGCACTCCCGCGCACACAAACAAGACCTAGCTGTAGCCTGAATAGGTAGATGAAGAAGTTTAGGTAAAAAGTAATAGTTAGTTCGATTCAATATCAGTATGTGGGTTTTTATTAGAATTAGAAATGAAATTGAGTTACTATCATTGCTGCCTGCATGGTAGCAGGTTTTAAGATTCCAATCAACAAGCATGATTGATTGTATCTATGACTATGAGGATGCGTTTGTTACACGAGACATGACTGGATGAGACGAGAAGGACAAGCTTTTGGGACAAAAAATTGTAAATTTTGTCACCAAAGATAGTAGCATCTGTTGTGTCGTGTGTAACAAATGGATATTGAGAGATGATTATAAAAGCAAATGGAATGATTTTTTTATGATCTCTTTGGACTTGCATAACTGTTCAGGTCTTTGTTAGAGAGAAAGTTGTATGCTGCTCAATGGCAAATGATGCATGTGAGGATGTGGGACACGGGTTGGTTCTTTGACTCTTAGTCTGTTTGTAACCGGAAGCCAACACAATAGTTACAAAGAAAAGGTAAAAAATATATATATAAGATATAAACAAGAGGAAGCTGTTACCACAAAACATCAAGTAGGTTGGCGACATGCTGGAGAATCGGACTGATGGAGTCAGTATATTGAGACGTGTTTTCATTGAAAGCACTGCTCAAGCTGGTCATATGCGATTCTCAAAACCTATGTGATGCCTCATAGCTTACAAACTTAACCTTGGCCATACTTAAATACATATATATTCCATTAAGTGCTAGGATGTTTCCTCAAGTTTTTACTTTCAATCATAACTGGAACTGGCCTGAGGGGTTTTGTATTGTGATTTTATCGTGCTTCTTGTTCTGTGTTAAAATATCATCTTTTTGGCAGGTGGGTGGTGGCAGACGCGGCGGTGGCCGTGGAAACTTTGGTTTCCGGCCACCAAATAGTGGTGGCTATGGTCCACGTTTTCATGGAAGAGGGCCGCCATCTTCTTCTCATCCTGTTCCCTCGGAAGGAATGAAGATTGCATGGTGTGAACTGTGTAGGGTTGACTGCACCAGCAAGGAAATCCTGGAGACACACAAGAACGGGAAACGCCACCAAAAGAATCTTCAAAGGCTGCAAGAAACAGAAAAAGAGGAAAAACCGAAAATGAACAACGAAGCAGATCCAGATGATGAGCGGGATCGGGTGGTGAAACGGAAGGCGAAAGGTGGCGGCGGTCGCGGTGGTAAGCGGCAGAGGCCAACAGGCCCAGCAACCCCGAAAGTGGTGATACCCTTGATGTGTGACTTGTGTAATGTCAAGTGTGATACACAGCAAGTGCTTGACCGCCATGTTGCTGGTAAGAAACACATTGCAAAGCTTAAAAGGTTCCAAGGACATCAGGCTATGTATGGTCCCACCGCTGTTCAGGCTCTTTACCCTCCAAGACCCTCTTTCACACTCCCAGCCACCACCCACAACCCTCTCGCCGATGCCCCTCTTCAATTTGCCACCCAAAATGCTAATGCTAATGCTGCTGTGCCACAACATCAACCATAATTCAACTACCACCTAATTTTACTTCTATATCTTTTGTAAGGGGTTCTTTCTTTCTTTTTCTTTCTTACTTTCTAGTTGCTGCTTGTTACAATCAACGCTACCTGGTCAAAGAAATAATCCGTTTTAGCTTTGTACAAGGTCTGGTGTATGTTGTGTGTTGGGGAGGTCAAATCTTTCTTTGTGTTTATTTTGCGTTAAAATTGTATATTTTGATATTCAAATATATGTTGTCTAGGGGCCAAAGTCACATATCCCTCCAGTGGCGGATCCAGGAATTATCACTAGGGGTGCAAAAAAAAATTTCCCCGGAATGTAAAGGGTGCACTTATAGAAAAAAGGGTGCACTTTTGTGGGTAATTGATCAAAATCCAAAGTTTAAGTTAATTAGTGGGTGTCATTTTTTTCCGAGAGGGTGCAACGTACTATAATTTTTTTTTTTTTTTTACAAAGGCCCGCAAAAGTTGAGCCGGTGCACAGCCCCCCTCCCCCTGTCCTATACTGGAACCGCCCCTGTATCCCTCAAACTGAGGTACCTGTTTTCCAAAACGCTAGAAATCTACACCATTTGAAGAAGGGGTTAACTATTTATGCTTCCTTTAATTTCTAACTAGGCCAATACTAAATTTTATAGTTACACATATTGAAAATAATAATGTTATTGATGTTAACTATAAAGTAATAACTTTTGCAGTAAGTTTATATATAAATTGTTAATTATTTTTAACTATATTAGAGATATATATCTATCAGAATTATAACGTTCAATAGACTTTATCCACGGTTTGCATGTAAAATAAAACTAAATATGATTTTCGATTTAATATTACAATTTGATATTATGATTTATTAATTAAAAATTATTTATACGTTGATTTTGTTTTTTTAATTTTGAACATGATGATGAGTAATTGAAATATGAATCATTGTTTTAAGTCAATGTAAGTTTTTTTTTTTTTTTTTTTTTTTTTTTTTTTTTTGTTAATTAATTAAAAACCACTTATTTGAAAAAAGTTTGAATTATAATAACAAATAGTTTTTAATATTTTTATTTAATTTGACTTGTTCTTCTATATTTACAATATTAAAACTTATTTAACTATTTTGAAAAATAGTATTTGAATATATTTTTAATTTATTTGATATTTTGATTTTTTGGATTAAAAATAATATTTAAATTAACAAATTAAGTGTATTATAATAATCATTTACAAAAATCTATAACCAATAAGATAATATTTTGCATTTTGTAACATATTTACATTAGATTGATTATACTAAGTTGAAAATTGAAAGGTTATGAAGGTTTCAAATTTATAAGATGAGAGGGAAAAACTATTTTTAAGCTTATATCATTTTCATTATGAAGATTGATTGCTTCCTACATCCTATACAATTGTACTTGAATAATCTAATTATCTTTTGATGTATTAAGCTTATTATATTAGTATGTCATTACAATGGTGAAACTTCTTATTAGAAATGAAGTATATTCATGTGGTTGAATTTAACTATTTATACTAAACCATAATGAAAATTTAATGACTCCATTGGATTTTTATTTTAGTGTCAAAACTTTCTAGCTCTCAACTAATCTTACTTATCATTAGACTACTACAATTCAAAATGGTTTTTTAACTTAATATAGTTGATTGATACTTATAATACTTAAAATGATGAAATATAAAACATTAAATATAAGAAATATAATATATTTTTTCAACTTAAACTAAATTGGTTGTTGAAGGTTGATACAAAAATTATTAATTTTAAAATATGAAAATTTTGTACTAAATATAACTAAAAACATTTTAAATACCATGAGTTAAAATACTTTTGAATTGGAGTAGTTAAAAAGGCAAATAAATATTTTCCATAACAAAATATTCATAAATTATTATTTAAATAATGACTTAATCTAAAGTTTTAGAAAACACTAATTGATTTAAACACAAAATAATAATATGCATATTGACGAAACCATGTTTTTTTGGGGTAAACATCTAATGAATCAGATGTCATCCCACTTATGACATTTAATTGGTACATATGACAATTATCATCGTTGTTTATTAATATTATGTCTTAATAGATGAGAAAAATGATAATCTGGTATCCAAAATAATGAGTTGTTATGAAAGAATATACATAAATATTAATTTAAGATGTTGATTTGGTTTAATATATCTAATTTGATATTTAAAATTTTAAATTAAACTAATATGAATGACAATAACAAATATTTGATAATAATAATTTTAAACCATTGGTCATGTATAACATTTAATTGATGATGTATCGACCGTTATAATTTGTGTGAATGTGTGTGTGTGTGTATATATATATATATATATATATATATATATATATATATATATATATATATATATATATATATATATATGTGTGTGTGTGTGTGTGTGTGTGTGTGTGTGTGTGTGTGTGTGTGTGTGTGTGTTCGCATGCGTTTGTGTGCGTGTTTATATGTATATAACGAATAACAAACATATCAAACATATTGATTTTTGTACATAACAAATAATAAATAATATAAAAGAAAATCAATAGTACAACTTTTAATAACATAAAAACCCTAAAACATATATTATAATGACTGTGTTCAACAAAACATATTAAACACTCATTAACTATATATACAAAATAATATATAAACATCAACATACATTTGATATATTTGGTTCATTGAGAAAAATGATCAAAGTCTTATTTTTTTTTATCTTTTTCCCTAACAAATAAGTTTATCGATATTTTAAATTTACCTCTCTTTCCAAACTATATTATTTTAAGCAATTCTACATTACAATAACCATTGATGCATCAAAACCCATTTCTTCAACCCTTCATATTTGCATCACAAAACATTCAAAACATGAATATTTTTTGTGGGAAAATCTTACTTATATATATATATATATATATATATATATATATATATATATATATATATATATATATATATATATATATATGGGTGTAATTGGTACGGTAACGATTTTTTTTCCTCTATACCGTGTACCGTACCAACTATAATTGGTAGAAGAATTTAATTACCAGTACCGTACCAAGTATACTGGGTACAACTTCTTTGGCTACCAACAAGTTTAGTTGGTACATGTTGGTATTAGTATATACCAAAAAGTTTATTTAATTTATTATTTTATGTTTGTCCTAAGATAAATATGAACGTGAGTAGTATTTATTAATATTGTTTGCCCTAAGATAAACTGGTCGTTCCTTAGTCGCTTGTGTTAATAGTTGATATTAATAACCAGTATTGTTTGAAAAAAGAATTTGTATTAACAGTTGTTTTAGTAATTCATTTCTAAGTGTGAGTTGTTAGTTATTACTTCTAATTAAAACATAAAAATATGAGAGCTGAAATTGATATATATATATATATATATATATATATATATATATATATATATATATATATATATATATATATATATATATATATATATATATATATATATATATATATTAGTTGGTACGGTACAACCGTGGTATTCAAAATTTTGTATTGTTACCGTACCAAGAATGTTTAATTGGTATGGTACTACCAGTCAAACATATTGGCTATCAAACATGTTGGCTACCAATTTTGTTGATACGGTTGGTAACATGTTGGTCGGTTTTCCGTAGTACATATTTGCTAGCCCTATATATATATATATATATATATATATATATATATATATATATATATATATATATATATATATATATATATATATATATATATATATATATATAAAATAAACTAGTTGTTTACAATTAAAAACCACTTATATAACATGATCAACATATATTTCATAAAAAAAAAATTTGACCATCGTGTTATCATTTTTCTCCGATTGCTTACTGAATGAGACTGTAGCCAACTTCAAACCCTCAAAACTATTGCATATGAGCTCCAAATGAGCTGATTTGTTGATCCCTCTATCATGGCTACATGTTAGATTAAAGATTCAACTTATTTTATGCACTTAAGCCTCAGTTTTATAGCACAAATATAGGTATTTGTCACTCTATAAAACTTCTATGTTTCACTAGTTTTCTTACATATTCTTCAAGGTTTCACTACATGCATTCCGTACTTGTAGTTTAACATTAATAACTACACATGCAACTTATTCTAATATCTTAAGTACTTAAAATTAAGGATGTTACAGATATCTACTCCTTAAGAAGATTCCATCATCAAATCACTTAAATAAGAATGAGGTTGTCATTACAGAATACATGCTCGAACTCTATCCTTAGAGGCTTAATTGAAAGTTTATTGTCCTTAAGTTCCTTATACTTTTCTCTTAACCATAGAATGATTACATCAGGAACTATTATCCAACTTTTTATGTCACCACATTTTGACTTTCCAAAAATCAACCCATTTTCTTGTTCTTCCACATCTATTTTACTTCTACTTATGAGTATCTACTTTATCCTTGATTGCAATAATAAATTCCTTTCAATAGACCCTAATGACTAGTTTCCATTATCAATCTTGTGTATGTCAATGTTTTCTAACATAGTAAGTTTTACATACTCATAATTAACCATTTTTCACCTTTTCGAGTTCCATTTCCTTTCCTCATAAATAATGACTTCTCGAACCAATATGCTTTCAGTTAATTACTCGGGTTCTATAGCTATTGCTCATATGTATTATACGTACATCATAAAGTCCCATGCACCGTTGTAGCTCCTATTATCCCATCCTTGATACTTGTAAGCTTGTATCTTGTACTCAATGCGTGTCTAAATTTCACAACATAATAGTTTCGATTTTTATCCTTAAGAACTCAGTTAACTCATAGAAACGTCAGATAGTTCTTTTTTTTTTTTTTTTTTTCTGAAGTCCAACATGTTATGATGATCCTTTTAGCCAAAACCAACGACTTTCCGAAGCAACATTGTTTCATTCTAGAAGGATTACAGCTTCAGTGATATTCTAAGTCTTGGTTCTTATCCTAAAAAACCAACTCCAATCATACTAAAAGTTAAATAACCATTTTCATGAAGATCCCTCCGTATTACATCGTTTTCCATATATGAACATTGTCATACACGACTTAGGTCTGCCTTTCATAAGGTTGAACAATACTCGCTTTCTTGACTTTTCTGTTGATCATTTGTGCCTAAAATTTTATTTTACGAACCGGTGAGACGTACTTGTGTCTATTTAATAAACAATTATATATAAATAAACTATGTAACCAATAAAATTGAAAGTAGAAAAAGTATTTGTGGAGGTTATCGATTTCTTGTACATCTAAATATACGTACTTGGCACAAAGAATAAATAAATAAATGAAAGAATAATTTAATTCTAAGCATCAGAAGGGGAAATCCAATGTCGTCCGTTGACAAAGCTCTTCACAAGAAACCTATGGGCAGAATCGTAATTCAACTCGCGAGCCCACGATACTCCACGGACGGCTGCTGACCCGGGGCCCCAGCACCTGTACACTCCGAAAAATGCAGTCCTGCCAAACAATAGCAAAGAAACGAGGGTAAAGTCGTAAATCAATAAATTTTATGGCCCCATGAAGACGAGATAAATATGCATGGCTAGCTTCGTGTATTTACTAGATATGATTATTTTTTGATTTTAAAGGTTAAAAACAATGTGTATTGAAAACCAGATTAATAATTGTTGTAAGATTTTTGAAAGAAAAATGTAAACTCGCAAAGATTGTAAATTTAATCAAGTGCTAAAAGTAAGAATAATTAATTACTAGATGAAATATTGAATCCTGAATCTTACTTGCTTTTGTTGCTCTTATGGTCCCAATCATCCCAGCCACCATGAGCAACTATGTCGTCGAAATGTGTGTATGAGTAAACGATCCGAGAATACTGACCCATGGCTCGACCCACGTACAATGGTCCAGTACCTGTCACCTTACACCCCACAAAAGCAAAACCGCTTTTATCATCTGGTGTCCTTCTATCATGTGCCGCTATCGACCCAAATCTCTTTGCTATTGAATGTAGCTCGCAATCCTGAATCACCCTCAATTCAAGAGAATACAAGAAGCTTATGATTTTTAACTACAGTAAAATCACAATTTTTTACTTTTAAATTTATTTTATTACTAAAATTATCAACTTGGCACCCTCTTTTGGATAGACAGACTTGCATCTTGACGTTACAACCACAAGACATACACACAAGACAAAATAAGCGGCCCTTTTCAACTCAAACACTTTCCATTCACCCCTCATATTTTGAAAAAGTTTATATTTAATTTACCTCATCGAGAGAAAAGCACGTTTCTAAGAAGAGAATCGTTAGCAGCTTCATAAAACGAGGTATAAGTCCTGCATTTACTCTTGTCTCACACGTATGTATACCAATATAATTTCTTAACTTAAACCATTATTAGATTTAGGTAACGAAAGTTTTAACCATCGGAATCGAACAGTGTTGCATTATTGGAAGCGTGCTTACTTTGTACATGGAACGACCGTTGCCGAAAATGAAATCTATCGAGCCCTCGATGTAACACTCCTTGAAGTAATGACGGCCAGCATCGTCGCATAAAGTGTCCTGTGCCCCGTAAAATCCACACCCGGAGAAATACGCTTTGTCACCGGATATTCGAAACGCCACCGCTTGCCACCCATGCATTCCGGGCATTGGAGCCGGTGCTGTATTCTGCACCACACCACCATAACCATTTTTTCAGCTTAACGAGTTGTACATGTACAGTACAACAACTGTACAAGTCATAAATTAACGAGTTGTACCTTGAAGCTAATATTACGGGCAGAGAAATAGCTAGCGTAGACGACGACCGAGGCTGTCTGGTAAGTACGGAGCTGCTGCCCGTCTGGCCCACGGTCACTTGCCCTGTCATGCCATTCTATCACCGTCGTGTCCCTCCCCTCCCCTTGAAAAGTTATGTACGGTTTACTCGCCGGAACCACCACCTTTTCTCTGTTCCACCGCCGTCGCCGTCATGTACAAACATATATAACGTAACTATTAGCCATATGTCCCATATCGCATGCAAATTTCCACACATTAAAAACACTAAAAAGACTGCATCATAATTTTTACTGTTTCTTGTAAACTTTAGACGTACACGTAAACACCGGCTGAGATATGAATGAGGATATTCTTCCGGTTATTTGTTGAAACGGAGTCGACGGCTTCCTGGACGGTCGTGTAGTCACCGTACCCATTGATGTCAACGGTGATGTTACGGTGGCCGGAGGGTCCCACCCACTTCTGCATGGGTCTAGAGGTCGAATTTGTTGACGTGGCAGTGAAGAAAAAGAAGAAGAAGAAGTACAAAACGTAGGTAGCCATTAAAGCAACAGAATGATGAATTTGTTAAAAGGGTGTGTTGTATTTATAGCAAACAATGTGTTGTACGAAACGGAGTAAATGTTGTACATAGAACCAGGGAATTTGTGTGGATACTGGAGTAGAGGATAATAAAACGGGTGTAGTAAGTTCAATGATTTGCAACGGTCATCTGGTGAGATCTATAGTGGCTCGGCTCGGCTTGGCTTGAATTTACTAAAGATACCCTGCAGCCCTTTGAGATCGAATAATTTCAATATACATACACAGTAAAGAAATAGGTTAAACAATTTCATGGGTCGAATTAGAGGCGGACGTAGAATTAAAACATTTAGGGGTTACATAAAATCTTTTAGTGCTATATATTAAGGGGTACTTACCTTATCGGCGGTTTAACGAGATTTATATTTAATGGTTTAGAATATCCGTGGCTAAAAGCCTAAAACCATTACCAACGAATTATCAATAAATTTACATTATATTTAAAATTTAAAGAATAAACGGTGCTACCCTGGACTTTACTATGCTACATCCGTCCATGGATCAATTCACAATTAAATATAAGTCAGTTGATCATTACTTTGACGACTCAAATGTTAAACCCATGTTAGTTTTGTTTTATATAGAAAAAACATTTTAACCCTTCAAGATGAATAAATTAATGAACAATCAAAACTTGACATGGTTTTAATAAGAGCTTCTGTTTCTAGAATGATACTTGATTCAATAAATATCAATGTATTTATATATAAAGAATATATTTTTTTAATTTTTTATAGTATGATATTGAGAAAAAAAAACTTTGTTGAAAAAACAATCCAATTGAATTTTTGTACATTCAAATTTTTTTCTTATTTCGATCTTATGTTAAAAAATCTAGTATGAGATTTGTTTTGTATACAGATTTTTTTTTAAAAAAAGGCAAATATATATAGACGGAACAAAAAAAATAACTGTACAAGCCTAAGTAGTTAGGCAAAAGAGAAAAAAGAAAACATTTACCTCTCGATCATAACGACAATATAGTCATTATGGAGTAAATTTTGATCAATATTATAAAAATGATAAAAAAAATAAAAAATAATACATTTACCTCTCGATCATAACGACTTTAACAACACATAGAAAAAACATGTTCTACATTTCTCGATTTTGTCAACATAATAACTAACTTACTTTTACAATTTATATCAAAGAAATAAGTATGGTTGAAATTTTAAAATAATGCAAATGCACCTAACCTTGTTTGTTAGTTGTTACCTTGTACTACACAGTTGTATATTTTCTTTTTGGTATCAATTTATATAGAATAATGCATACATATATTTTTAGTTTGAGGTTAACATGTTTTTTAATATATATATGTCTTCAAACTCTATTAGCTTTTATAATTAATTGTAATTGTCGATTATTCAATGCTAATTTCTTCTGTTCATATCATTTTACTGATGCCATGCTCATTAGTATAATGAAAATAATTAAAACGTTATCATATGTCATATTTTCTCAGTATTACTATTAACCCATAAGGTTTAGATGTGAAATTCCAATTTGGTAATCGTAGACTAGTTAGTTGAAGTATAACTGATATTGACGAGGGTAAGTCAAAATGTGGAAGACGGTGTCGTTGTGCCTAATTTAAGTTGCATAGGCTCGTGGAGTGCATGATCACATGGTGGCTTGGGGAAGCTGACTTCTGAGCCAGTTTACAAAAATAAACACGATCCTTTTTATCTTTTTGGATATATAATATATATATATTTTTGTTACTACAAGCCATCCCTAGCCCATACTCTACAAGACCACCTTTGTGTGGGACCTTTTCTGAGCTGGAAATTTGAACGTTAGAACCAGAAAACATTTGCCCTCCATTTTCTAGGATTAGATATTCTTAATTATATTTTTGTCAAAAGGTATATATACCATTTTTTTATCTATAAGTGTAAAATTCATATCAGTTGTCATCCGTAACATATATGGATTACATTTCAGGGTTTTAGATGTTATTATTTTATATTAATACACGGTAGTTATTGTGAAATTTGTGATATTCATAAAACTACTCACATGTTTTTATAAAATTAATGAAATAACCAAAAATTACACAATTCACAACTTATGGTTCTCCTGAATCTAAAATGTAGTACTACCACATCCTAAGACAGCATCTTAGATTCTTTCAACAATTTTGACTAAACAAAGTATAAATTCGTAGTGTTGTAGTAAATAAAAAAAAAAAAAAAAAAAACTGGACATTGAATATTTATGAGAACTTAATGTGAAATTCGAAGAACATTCATGAAATGGGGTGATATTCTTTTTATCAAAAAAAGTATTTCACATCAAAGTTGTTAAAATCGGGATCTTACCCAAGATCGTTTTATGCTTTGCAAGATCGTGATCGTAAGATCGGAATCGGGATCTTTAAGATCCTACCACTAAAGTAGTCTTTAAATTTACTCTTAATGTCATACTTTGTGCAGTACCTGTTATAACTTAATCTCTACTAAAACATTGATGGTAGAATCAAAGTTAACTTTTTAAGCATGAACTATGATTTTTTTAGTTAGAAACCGCAAAAATTAGGAAGAAAACATATTTTGTAGAAAAATAAGTAAGTTCATCATAACCATCCACAACTAGAGGTGGGATCGAATCGGATCGGATTAAAATCTTAAGATCCTACTTAGGATCTTAGTATAGATCTTGCTTCAGATAGATCATACTGTGACCGAGATCGTTTTTCGGTCGAAGAATCTTAAAATCGTAAAATCTTAAGATCAAGATCGGGATCTTAACAACCATGTTTCACATGTCTTATCTAATAGAATAAAGATTAAATTACAGTTTTGGTCCTTGTAGTTTACCCTTTTTTTCACTTTTAGTTCAACTTTTGAAATTTCACGCTAAAGGTCCTTGTGGTGGCTAAAATCTTGCACTTTTGGTCAATTGGCCAGTAAAAAGACCAATTTACCACTTTTAATTTCTTTTTCAATTTTCTTTTACCATATAATTTATTCCATTAATTAAAAAGAAAAAAGAAAAAAGAAAAAAAATTCACAATACCTCCCCACCCCACTACCCACCTCTCTCTCTCTCTCTCTCTCTCTCTCTCTCTCTCTCTCTCTCTCTTCGTCCCTCCGTAAGTTATCCCCAAATCAAGGAAGCATTTATCCCCAAATCAAGGATCCCCTGCCACAACCACCGTCATCGTGCCTGTACTACCTTATGAAAATCGCACCGCCATTGCACTAGCACCATCACTACTCGAGTACTGGTGATAAATACGGACATTAGACGGATGAGAGGGTTGAAAACCGGTAGAGAACAAGAGAAAATCTTGCCCCAAATCTTTAGACTTTTTCGCGACTTGTACAGAAAACAGAAAAAAAGGAAGAGACTTCCGTTAGCAAGTTTGAAATGCCCACCACCTGTTTGATAAAAAGACAACACATAATTGTTGTTGCTTCGTTTACAAGTGACCGACTAAGACGGGTACTGGAAATTGTCTCTTTTTCAAGGATTTTTTTTACGTTGTTGTCTTGTAGGCTTTCTTTTCATGACTTTGTTATGGGTAAAGTTCGAGAATCAATTAAAGAGTTTCCTTTCATTTACTTGGAGATTTTAAATCATTAAAGACTCTCATGCAAGTATTCTCTCGTTTGCTTCAGTTACAAGCTTTCCTTTAATTCATGATTCATGATTTTCATTTCTGATTGATTTATTCACATGGTTCTTTACAATCAATTTCACAGTTCATATTATCTTATCAGTTCTCGTATTTATCAACTCTGTTTTGTTCATCGTTCTGATTTGTATCCTTCGATTCATTAATTCTCCTTCATGCAGTGTTATACCAATTTATCCATTCATAATATTTCTATGGATCAAATCTGAAATCTTATTTCATATTAATTCATTCATGTAATCTGGTGTTGTTGAATCTGATGAACACGTGATGTTGAGGAATTGAAGATAAATTGTAACACCCCTTTCTCAAACCGTATTTTAGTACAGTTTATAGTACAAAATATCTTACAACTCGTGACTATGAAAAAGTCACTTAATTTTTTTTTTACAAATTTTACTCTCAAGGGGTATTACAGACTCAATACAGAAACCATAATTTAAACTTATATGTATTTTACACTGGTCCCAACTTCAACTCCTGCTCCTTTCACCTAAGCACATAGCATTTAAAAATAATACGTGAGACATAAAGTCTCGTGAGTAATATGGGTTTTAGACCCAAAACTTTCCTGCTCAAAACTTGAAATATTAACAAGTAAACTGCTTAAAACTTATTCTTATAATAAATCTCTTTTCTTCTCTATTTTCAAACTTCAAAAATATTTTCTTTCACAAAAACTGCTTCTTTTCTCAAAACTGTTTTCTTTCTTAAAACTAATTCCTTTCTTTAAAACTGCTTTCTTTCTCATTTACTTGTGACCAACTGAAACTCATGAATTAGTTTAGTTTAATTCATTTTACTAACTCCCCTTCGCGGGACAGAACAGATCTGCCCGCAAGGTTATGCTATCTCTGTCTCCCCTTCGTGACTTGGAACAGATCCAATCACAAGGTTATGCTAAGCTAGACAACTACTTCGCGACGGGAGGTACCACCCTAGTAGTGTCTTCAGATCTCCCGATTATGTGGGTGATCCTAGTCCGGACAACTGACTCTTATTGCTTTCTTTGCTTTAGGTCTTATCTCTTTACTTTCTTCATTACATCTCAAATTGGTCAAAGAGGAACACAATTTATAATAGACTCAAACTCATGAACTTCTTAACTCTTAATCAAAAATACTTTTAAAACTAACTTCAATAGCTTTAGCTCACACATGGAGCTACTTTAAAAATACTTTTCAAGCTATACTTCTTTAAAATCTGCTTAAAACACTTAGCCCTTGTATAGAGCTACTTTAAAAACTGTTTCCAACTTTAGTATTCAAAAGTATTTGGAAATCTCTTTTCTGAAAATATCATTTTGCTATGTACAAAAAATCCACATAAACTCACCTTGGTGTAGCTATAGGTCACTAAGCTTCTCGTACACTTTTCCCCTTTCCGTGCTCAATAGTATTTGAAGCACCTCCTATATATATATATATATATATATATATATATATATATATATATATATATATATATATATATATATATATATATATATATATATATATATATATATATACTCAATTAATACATACTACATCTGACTCTATAACTTAAGAGTCTCATATGACACAACTACAGGTCATAACAAATGTATAACCTTCAATACTCATTTTTATAATTTTCTCCGAAATACGCGTATTTTGCTACAATACCCCCGAGGGGTCGTATTCCGAATTTAAAAATTTTCTACATGGTTTCATACCATTTTAAGCCTATGGTATGAATTTCAGGTCAAACGGACATGCCTAGCTACGAGTTCAACTCTCAAAAATTGGACAGAAGCTTCCTAGTTTCCTGCCGTGAGGTCGCGTCGCGATCCATAGTACAATGCTATATTTGGCGATTTTTCAAACTGCAGTTCCACTATTTACCCCATTAAGCTCTTAATACATAACTTAAGTAGTTTAGGGTCATTTCCAGGCCCTAAATACCAACTTATACTTGATTTTAAACTACAAAATCATCAAATCTTCTTTATAATCTTGAAAATTCTTCCGAAATCCTCATTTTTCACCAAAAACCCATTTATTGAATTTTCAAGCTTATGAACTGATTTCTTGTTTCTTTTATAACATTTTTAACTTAACAAAACCATTAGAACCATATGAAATCAGTTTCAACTCATAAACCCATTTCTAGGGTTCTTGAGCTAAAAACTCATTTCACCATTGTTGCATCAAAGCCTCATTTTCATCCAATTAACAACTACTACAAGTATCTTTCATCATTTCTAACCTATTAGACTCACCAAAACCACTTGTTCATCCAAACCCGTGGCTTGATGTTCTTGAACCAAAATCATATTTTCTTGATTTTTCAACATATTCAATTACTAGAACATGTTTACTTGATGATTTTGAGCAAGATAGGTTAGACGATTACATTAGAATCATGATTTCTGGAAAATTCAGACATCAAGACATAATCCCCGCTCAAGATTTTGAGTTTAAAGCTTAGAATTCTTACCTCTCAAGGCTTGGAATCACTAATTCCAAGGCTTTTCCTTGATTTCTTTGCAAAAATTCCGAAGCTTCTTGATCTTCCGTGTTCTTCCCGTGCTCACTCTCGTTCTCTCTGGATGATTCTATAGGCTTCTACAGATTTCTGGAAAAGAGAGTGATAACTCTCTCTTTTATGTTTAAATTTTATTAAGTATTTACACTTTTAGTCCCTAACTTCTTCCTTTTGTTCAAAAGTGGTCCAAAAGTTAACATCTTTACAAACCAAGTTATATTAACTACTAATTTAACATTTTCTTGACATTTTGGTCATTTCCATGTCAAATGACCATTTTGCCCTTTTTGGTCAAATTTCACTATTCACTCGGTAAAACTCCAAATTTACACAAACTTTTATTTCTTATATTATTATCTCCCAAACATCATATTATTTTACATAATGGTCTTATAATGTGTCAAAAGACCACTTTATCCTTTTACAACTTTTGCGGGTTCTTACATAAATAATTGTGAAATTATCCGGTGTTGAATCTGATGCGAGACAATTGGTTGAATAAGAAACTTGATTAGAAAATTGGCTATTTGAAGACGTGAAGCAATTGATTTAGAGATTATATTTGTGTTTCTCGTCGGATTTTTTGAGTCTGACGTAATTTCCGTCCGACATGTCTTGTCCTAAGAAGAAAATGGCAAATGCGTTTGAAAATGTTTAAAAACATGTAAAATCTTTTGGGAAAATATGATATTTTTGGAAGCTTATAAAGGGTATATATGATATTTTGGAATCTTATAAATGGTATATATGATATTTAGCGATTAGGTTGAACAAATATGATATTTTTGATGTTTATTTAGGACATATATGAAATTCTCCTACTTTAAAAAACTTAACAAGATATTCACTTTACATTGATATGGTAAATCAATATCAACTAATGGTTGCATCTCCGTATGATGAAGCAAGAATCCTGAAAAAGATAAGATGGAAAAAACATAGAAAATACCATCTTATACTTTCTATGATGCTTCATTATTCCAATTTTTTTCTAAAACAATTAAACTCAGGTATCTTTGTATATTTTATTGGGGTTAATGTACTACAATAATTAAACTACTTATATTGTTACTTTTGCCCATTAAATTCCCCATCCTGAGGAATTGCTTGATGAATTACATGATAGCAGGAGATTTTCGAAGCTTGATAATTTAGAGTAAACTGCAAAATTAGTCTATGTGGTTTGCAAAAAACTGTGGATTGTATCCAAAATCTTTTCAACTTACACCACTAGTCCAAAAACTGATTTTTTTTTGTGGTTTTAGTCCTTGGAAAAACTAAAAAGACTGATTTGTCCTTTCAGTTCTTTTTACATTATTTTTAATTTGTTTATACAATATTTTAATATTTGTTTTAAGATTTTTATAATTAAAAATATAAAAAGTCCCCTCCCACCAACCTTTCTCTCTCTCTCTCTCTCTCTCTCTCTCTCTCTCTCTCTCTCTCTCTCTCAGGCACACACACACACACACCCATCAGGGACGTAGGTGCGTGGTGGTTATGTGGTCTGGGATATCAAAGGTGATTGTTAGATCATGAGTGATTAGGGTTTGAGACAAGTTTCGATGACGACAACTCTTCTTCCCACATTGAAAATCAATTGGACTTGTCTTTCCTCATTTCTACTAATACTTGGCAAATTCTGACTCAAATCAAAAACCCAATTGAGGGAATTTTCATGGAAATCAGTTTGCACATGTTGGATGAGACCCTCTCAATCTAGAAAGATTCGAGTTTTGGAGAGAGAAGAAAGGGGATGGGTGTTTGAGGTGAATTTCGGGTTGCTGCGAATGCGATTGTCTACTCAGAAATGGATGCTTAAATTGCCCATTTCGTGGCGACCCAAAACGCCCAATTTACCCACACCATAACTGCATTTGAGGATGATGACCTGCCACCGCCGTCGTGCCATATGCTATAGTGGTGTTGCTGCTGTAGTGCAGCGACAGGGACGTATGGGAAGTAGTGGTCGGAATTTGGGTAGCCCTGATAGAGAAAATGAAGAAGACAAGCTGATGAGTGTAAGAGAGAGAGAAAGAGAGTCTGATCCAACATCAGCGACAATTATTGATTTCGAGTTTGTATATGTGTGTGTTATTGAGTTTCTTGAGGAAGAAGAGTATCTGATGAATGAGAGAGAGAGAGAGAGAGGATACAATTAGTGGGAAGGGAATTTTTATAGTTTCAATTATAAAAATCTTAAAACAAATATTAAAATATTATAAAAACAAATTAAAAATAATGTAAAAAGAAACTAAAAGGACAAATCAGTCTTTTTAATTTTTCCAAAGACTAAAACCATAAAAAATTTCAGTTTTTGAACTTGTAGTATCCAATCAACAATTTTTTAGCAAACGAGAGGGACCAATTTTTACTCTTTAATTTATATGGAGGTTTTTGCTGCATCGCAGCCCTAGTTCTATAACAATTTTAAACGTCGTAGTGGTTTCTTAGGAAAGGGCTTGTAACTGATTAAAATTTAAAATAAAATAACGATCATCCGTGAATTTAATACGCGCTCTCATCTCCATCGCTTTCCTCTGATTTCACGATCCGCATCGACCCCCACCACCCTCTGGATCGACCCCCACCATCCTAACCGTTAACCTCCGCATCGATCACCTCCCTACACAGCTCCGCTTAAATTCGAATCAGGTAATTTTCGTCCTGCGTAGACCGTGTTTTATTTTCATTCGCTTAATCGAATTATTATCCGGCGTGACTTCGAATCAATGTGGTTCCTTTCTGAAATTCTTGAGAGTATTTTATTGAAATTTCTGTTGGATACGAGAATCGAAATTGTCAATGATAATTAAATTAGAAAACCTTAGGACACCTTCTGACTGGATGGAGAACCCGATTGCAGATCCTTTTGTTGTTGGTGAAATTCATTTTGATCATCCATTTCAGATCCCTTTAGTGTTGATTCGATGCAAAACCCAATTTCTCATTTTTTAAATGAATTTGAATAAATGATTTAATGATGCATTTGCTGTTTTGATAGATAAAAATTATATCAGTTTGGCTTTGAATAAATGATTAAAAACCCGATTGTTCATTTTTACCGAATTGAAAAGCTTCTATGTTAAGAATGATGAAAGTTATATCAGTTTGGCTTTGAATCTTTTCTGCTTGGATTTGGGTTATTAGAGATGGAAGTTAAAGAACTACTATGTCAGCTTGAATGAAAATCACTACTTATAATCTTATATAAACTGTACAACAGGGTCTGATTGTAGTCAGATTTAACAGAGAGGAGGTAACTATATTGAACATGCAGGATGCTATGATCTGGTTGCTAATTTGACAACAGAAAACATTAAAGGGATTGTTATATGGACTCTTGGTAAATTGGTTGGTTTTTAATATAAAATTGATGTGGACTCTTGGTAAATTGGTTGGTTTTTAAATTATAAAATAAAAGTGGTTATGAACGATCATGTTCCCCAATTACCAAATGTCGGTGTCATTAGATACTTTGATGAACTAATAGAGCATACCAAAGTAACAGGAGGATTTGAGGGTTTTTTTGTCTGATTCCGTGCATAGTTTTAGTTATTAGTCGTTGAGCTAAAGTGTGTTTTTTTGTGTAGGTTTTTAATTAATTTTAAATGGCCAACCGAGCTCAAATCGCTTCTAAATCCTCAGCACTTATTGCCATGATTGCTGATGAGGTAATAAGTATTTTCTAGTTGATACCTATATTTATAATTGTTTATGGTAAATCTGCACTGGCCCTACAGGTTTCTATTCTCTGGTTTGCTTACATATTCATGTATTCTAGTGTTTAGATATTATAGAGCATTTCTGGCTTTGTTTTCCTTGACTAGTAATTGTGGTTGTGATAGATTTGAGAAGAAAAAAGCTTGATTGATGCTATTTTGTTATAAGCTTAATCCTGAATGCTTATATTATTGTGTATCTAATGTTGTAGGACACGATAACTGGATTTTTACTTGCTGGAGTCGGCAATGTTGACTTGAGGAGGAAGACAAATTACTTGATTGTGGATTCAAGTATGGTTTGGTTTTTGTCATTTGTGTATTGTATTTTTTTGTGTTTGCTAATGTTGCTTGTTTTATCTTTGATTCAGAGACGACTGCCAAACAAATTGAGGATTCATTCAAAGAATTTACTTCAAGAGAGGATGTAGCCATTGTCTTAATCAGCCAATATGTAAGTAATCTATTCATTAAATCATTCTTGCAATTTGATCATGTAAGGAAGGGGGATGTTACATATAAGTTGGTTAGATAAAAAAAACAAGTCAATTTGCTACATTTTGATTTTTTTTTTTTTTTTTTTGGGGGTCAAATCCAGGTTGCAAACATGATAAGGTTCTTAGTCGATAGCTACAACAAACCAGTTCCAGCCATATTGGAGATTCCATCAAAGGACCACCCATATGATCCCGCACATGATTCTGTCTTGTCACGCGTCAAGTACCTCTTCTCTTCTGAATCTGTGGCCTCTTCAGGGAGGCATTAAATCACACAATTCTTTTGCTAGACATCTTCATTGCAATTGTTTTCTGGGTGCCTGTCTCAACTCAAAGAATTCATTATCTGGTGACAATAAAATATCTCATCCAGACCAGAATTGGCCATAAGAGAAAAGGCTTTGCATCTTGTCTATTATGCATGTAACTTCTCATCTTTTAACATGTTTATTTGGTACATGTATTTCAGGCCCCGACCCTTTTTTTCACATTTTAACTATGTTTTGACCGGCTTGTCTTTCTATATATATATATATTGGTGTTCTTTAATGATAAGTTTTATCTATCTTTATCTTTAGAGTTAATTACATTAGTGGTCCTTGTGGTTTGCCTAAGGTTGCAGTTTTGATCCAACTATTGAAAAATTGATGTGGATGGTCATTGTGGTTTGCAAAAAGAATGCCGATGGTCCTTGTGGTTTTGAAATCGTTCATGACAGGTCTCTGGTCCTTGTATAAAGTCTTTGTTACCCTTTCCTATTTCTTTTATCTTTTTCTTTTTATTCTTTTAATAATTAAAAAAGAAAAAAAAAAAAAAAAAACAATCCCACCCCACCCCATCCCTTAACCATCTCTCTCCCTCTCCCTCTCCCCACCAATCAAACAAAAATCGGTTCCAACAAAACAAGGATGTTGATCGGGAAGTCCAATGGTGACTGAAACCACATACCACCACCTTCTATCTCCCCCTTATAGCTTTTATGTTTTCGATCCCGCTACTCCTGCCACCACCACTGTTACCCTCTTCTATAGGTTATCGGAATTGTTCATGCACATTTGAATCAACTGTAATTTCTGCTGGGAAGGGGTTTGGTGCACCTGAAAATAGAGATCGGCTTTGGTGGACCATCCTATCCCGGTGTGTTGATGCCATCGATTAGTGGGTGTTTAACTGTCGGGAGAGAAAACAGAGAGGAATCAAAGGGGTTGGTGGTGGTAGTGATGCACCGGAGGAGGGGGAGAAAGTCGACTCAGCGTGGTGGTTGGTGGGCTTACCATCGTGGAGCCATCGGAAAGAAGTCGTTGATGGGTTGGGCGGTGGCCGGCGATCACAGAGCAAAGAGTTCCACCATCGAAGCAGATAAAGCAAACATCTTCGTCGTCTTCTTTATTCGATTTAGTAGGTGGAGATTTCTCTTGAGCCCTAGGCGGCGGCCTGAATCATAGTAGGTGGCGATTTCGCCTGAATCTTAGTAGGTGTTGAATTTTGCACTTCCATTTGAGCAAACTAAATTTGTTAATTTGTATATTTTCCCTCACACTTGTTGGGGCATCTCCTACCGACTTCGATTTCTCGTAATGATGATGTAGCTTTCTTGATAATTTATTATTTGATCTTTCTCTCCATTTTTATATATTGATGAATCGAATTAATCGTTGCAAGAGAAGAAACTGTAATTGACGATTCAAAATCTCATTTTGTGTTTGCTAATTCTGATACCTGATAACCTCTCGTATAACTTATAGTTCAGTTTTTGTAAAGGACCCATAATGAAGGATGAACCCACAACAAAACCCTATTGAGGTGTTGATGTATTTTTCTTTTACGAAGAAATAAATCCATGTTGGGGTCGAAATGGGAACCCTTTTATCCATGGCTTTGACTTCACCGTCAATTTAAAAATAGGAAAACACAACCCATCACCAAAAGTGCTCCGATGCATCAGTGGATTGAAGAAGAGAAGAAGAAAGTAATCTAGATGTAAGAGCTAGAGCTGCCATCAGTTTTGCACTCCCATATGAAACCTGTCACCTGGTTAAGAACTGCGTTTTAGCCAAAGAGATTATTGAAACTCTCAAAGTCACCTATGAAGGGCACTGATGAGGTTAGAAACACTCAGAAAAATACGCTGATTAGAAGGTATGAACATTTCTTTACATATATGAATGAAACTCTTACTAACACCTTCAATCGCTTCAACTGTCTAATAAATGACTTGAGAAAATTGAACATCATGAAAACCAATGATGTGCTGGTACACAAGTTCCTCGACGAAAGTTGGGAACATCATGGTGATATCCTGAAGAATAGTGAAAAGATTAAGGAGATGGATCTTCAAAGTCTGTTTGGAAATGTATGGAACTACAGACAAGTTAAGGCTCAGTGAAGAGAAAGTGCTAGGGAGATGAAAGATGTAAGACGAGACAAAACAACTACTCTATTCCAATAGGATCTAAAGCACTGGAGGAATCGATGATGACGATGTTATTTCGGCTGATGAAGACTCTAATGAAGATCCAAAAGACTAGCAGTTCGCTAAACTGGCTTCTCAAGCTGCCTTGATTGTAAAACAAATCAATGGTCTTAAAAA
The DNA here is from genome assembly GCA_023525715.1 of Cichorium intybus. Classification (NCBI taxonomy): domain Eukaryota; kingdom Viridiplantae; phylum Streptophyta; class Magnoliopsida; order Asterales; family Asteraceae; genus Cichorium; species Cichorium intybus. The sequence goes on along the minus strand of CM042009.1, from coordinate 161,036,707 downwards.
ATCAAGGAAACACTGATGGTGATATGTCTCTTTGTTCTGACAAACTCAAACATACCAACACTGATAAATATTACAAGTGTGGAAACACTGGTCATCTTGCAAGAGACTGTCGAGTTAGATCCACTGATTCGAAAGATGAGTCATATGAAGTGAAATACAAACGTCTGAAAAGGAAAGTATGGGATCAAAAGTTTTACTTGTTGAGGATGAGAAATGGGAAGTTGAGGAAGACTCTTCAAATGAAGATAAGGCTAAGAAAAACAATGTGTGCCTTATGGCCAAAACTGATTTAGTTAGTGACAGTAGCAGTTCCAGTTCTTTTGAAGCTGATCTCACGCAAGCTACAAAAGACCGACTACTCTTGAGTGGGATCCATCTTCAGTTTATCAGGTTAACAAGTTTGTTATATATCTTGAGATTGGGAAAAGTTTGATATTTTATTATTTGTGCATTGATCTTGAAAAATCTCACCAAGAAAAATCAATCTTAAACAAAAGCTTGATATTGGATCTCACATCCATGAGTCTAAAAGTATCAAGATTAAAAGAGGAAATAAAAAATCAAACGTTCTTTAATCAAGTATTTCTTGAAGAAAAAAATGAAGCGATTTTAAATTATGAAAGTGTTAAGAAAATTATAAAAAACTGGACCACCTCTCATCTCATGATAAAGTAACAAAAATAGTAAATGATCAAATCTCTTTTCCATTTGAGAAAATCATTGGTGATAATTTTCAAGATGCAGTCGAAATTCTCGAACAGACCAAACTAAAACCAAACTTTCTTGATTCACAATATTTTATTCAACACTATCAAATGTGTTTCGTCAAAGCTACTAAATAATTGACAATATCTAATTGCTAAACATTGTGCAACTGATGAATCCGGTAATAAAAAACTCAAGGAAGTAATTTTTTCATCTGATCCATCAACAAAAAGCATTTTCAAGAAAATTTTATAGCTAATTGTGAAAATGTTCTCAAATTTCCAATCTCAAACGGAGAAAAACGCTGCGTTCTTGATATTCTCATTGAAAATCCTGAAACAAACTCTCCTCAAGTGATGACATCTCTCAGTAAATAGCTCTTCCCACTGATACTGTTGAAAAGGGTTCAGTTAGAAATCATTTTCGAAATAACAATCAAATTTCAGAAAATAAGTTCAAAAATGAACCTTTTGTTAGAATAAAACAATACTGGAAACCCAAATCATATGAATCTGTCACCCCACCAGCTAAATCCAAAATAAATGCTGGAGCAAGAAAATGTTACAACTGTGGTGATAGAAGTCATTTAGCCTTTGAATTTCGTCATGAAGAAGGATCCAAAAGGGAAAATAACAAAATGTTGAAATGTAGAAAATGGATTAAGAAAGAAAATTCTCTAAATTTTCTTCCATTGGAATGTTATAACATTTTTTCGTCATTATATTATGTTAAAACCAAACCCATGTCTAAATAGGTTAAATAGGGGATCAAACATGTTTGATCAGTGTGCCAGGGATATCAGCATATATGGTATCTGGATAGTGATAACCTGTTCCGATTGAACAACATCCTGTTATGATTCGGTGAATATAATCTTAATTATTTATCAAATTGTTCATTTACTAGCTTACTAGCCGGCTCACCACAACCAACCCAATTCCTACAACGAAACCAATATCCACCACTAAATCAATACCCACCATTATACCAATTACTTACAACAATACCAATACCTACCATTTCCACAACAAAATTCATTTCTATAATCACCACTCGTTCAACACTCAACCACAACCAACTCAATCTCCACAACAAAATGTTCCCGACGATGTGGTATTAGAAACGAAACCATTCGAACCGTCGATTTGGAATAAGGAATCCTCGAATAAAACAATGACGACACAAAAAGGTCTTAAAGTTTGGTCACCCAATGAATAAGTTGCTTTAACAAAAGCTTGGATAGCAATTTTCGAAGATGTCCGTAAAGGCAATAGCCAAAAGTTTTGGGGGATTGTGGGAAACTTTTTTGGCTCATTTTCATGAAACAATGGGTCGAGGAATTTATCGGAGTAACGATGGGTTAACCGGAAAATGGAGAAAAGTTGCGAGCGGCGTGTGCGAAATTCCACAGCAACTACAACAATTTAACCAACAAACATCGAAGCGGCGAAAGCGAATTGAACATTTTTAGTATCGCCTTAGAACAATTTGCTCAAGAGACCAGGAAACCTTTTGCTCACTTGAAAGCGTGGAAGTTTGCAAAAATGGGCCGAAACAGGTATTTACTCCATCTGATTCCGGTTCGGAGTCCAAACAGGCTAGGACGGCGAAATCATACGACTATGTTTCCAATGCTCAACACCCGATTGACCTCAACGACGATGGTGATGAATTTGTATCGGAAGAACCACCTTGCCAGCCGATGGGACTCAATAAAGCGAAGCGAGCCGCCTCGTCCTCGTTAAACAAAGAAAAGTCGTTTAGTCGAAAGATTCGACCGACATATTGAAATACAATAAGTAAAAAATGGCTATAAAACGTGATCAACAAATGTATCATGATTGACAACTTATATGTTCGCCAACCGACGAATTAACCGGCCAAGACCTCAAGACACTTGAAGCGAAGAAGAAAAAATTCGTAAAACATATTTAGATTAATCTTTTATTTATTTTATCGGATGTTTTTAATGTTTTTTTGTTGTAATATATTTTAAATTAATGTAATATATTTTAATTTAATTTAATGTTTTATTTTAATTAAAAAATATAAATATTTAAATGGAGTCCTAGAATAGTGATCATTTCTTTATGTAAATCTTGGAGATGTCTTAGTAAAATGACGTTAAGATGACGATACCAAGTCGATGTCCACGTACTTTATAATCTTATACAATTTAGATATATAATAATTAGCATAACCTACTTTGATTAAAAAAATATTAAAATGTTTTTGGAGGAGAATTATTGGCGTGCTTCTAATTATTAATTACTTCCAAAACTAAAATTGTTTGATGAGAAATAACATTTCTTATCCTAAGATTTTATCTTTTGGATTTAACGGTATAGATCTAGTTTTACTGTGCTGCGATATATGATGTTCTTTATTTCATACTTTCACCCTAAACGGATCTAAATAATAATAATAATAATAATAATAATAATAATAATAATAATAATAATAATTACTATAATAATAATAATAATAATTATTATTATTATTATTATTATTATTATAATTATTATTGTGATTATAATTAATTGATGACCTTTGGTTACATCTTAATTTGATTTCATACCCTATTAACGACAGTATGATCGAACTATATGGGAACTTAATTAAGGACCATATAGTTGATAGATATTATATATGGAACTTGTGAACCAATATATGTATGTTTTGTGCATATATGTACGCATATGAAGCGATATATGTATGCAAGTATACGTGCGTGCTTAATTTGTCTGTATATGTAGATGAAGCAATACCTTAAAGGGCCACCATTGAAAGGGTATGCAAGCTATCATCATATGTTGCGAGAGCCACCGATTGTCGGGCCATAGCCATCCTTTCTTGAGCCAAACGGAGGATTCGTTGCCATCTCCTCCTACCAGTGGCCTGAGACATGATTATCCGGCTCAACTGAAAGACAAAAAGACTGGAATCTTGTGCCATGGTTTCAAAAATATCTTTTATTGGTCTCAAACTCAGTAGTACTTTGAAGCAGAATGGCCACATTAAGGAGGCCAGAATTGGAGTAGCAGTAAACGTGTGACAATTTGAAAGCCCTAGGAGCTTCACCTTTGCGACTACCAGACAGTGTAAAGGCATATTACTTGATATGGAAGAATGAAAGAATTTGGAATGGGATACGGAGATATACGATAGACTTATGTTTACGTGTTTGATTACGAATGACCACACACACACACACACTCTCTCTCTCTCTCTCTCTCTCTCTCTCTCTATATATATATATATATATATATATATATATATATATATATATATATATATATATATATATATATATATATATATATATATATATATATATATATATATATATATATAGAGTTAGTATTAAATACATTTGCTAAGTATTGTGTGAATGTAGGACCAATCCTGAACCATTAGATTGAAAAAATCAAGGGCTTAGATTTAGTGGCATTTGTGTAATTAAAATGAAAGAATTAAATAAAAATAATAAAAATTATCCGGTTAAGGGCATATTGGGCATTTCTATATACCTATAAATAAGGAAACAATATAATTCTCAAATCAATTTGAAGATCGAAACAAAAATTACGGACCGTCTTCTCAATTTGGGTTCCATTACGATTTTTATCGTGACAATTGGAATAAAAGCTAACATAAAAACGATTTATGGGAATGAACAGCGATCATCACTTGGAATTCTTGCGATTAAGAAAAAAATATGCGATTACCACCCATTCTCTAAGAATGATTAAATAACATGCAAACAGACTCAAGGAATTAGGTACAATATAACATATACACATCCATTCTCTAAGAATGGCCTAAGCTACATAGTAACTAACCACATTCTCTAAGAATGACTTATACTTCATGGTACAAAAGAGTTATTACCAAAAACGACACCAAATCAACATCTGTATCTTCACAGTATGGAAAGCCCCATTATTTGAGAATGACCCATTCTATGAGAATGAACTTGAACCATTCTCATAGACATTCTCTGAGAATGATTTATAGCAAAAGCGACACCAAATCAACGTCTGTATCTTCACAGTATGGAAAGCCTCATTCTTTGAGAATGCATCATTCTCTGAGAATGCCCCATTCTTTGAGAATGAACTTGAAGCATTCTTATAGAACGCATCTCCAAAATCCAGATGAAAAAAAAAAGCGGAGATGAAAATTTTTTGACGAACAGTTGTACCAGGTTCCGATCGATTAATTTGGCGAATTTTATACGATGTTCCGATTGATTAGCTCTTTTTTTTGCAATTGCCTCTCCAAATCACCGTCTCTCTCTCTCTCTGCTTTGCGACTTCTTTGAGGATTGTAATCGACGTTGTTTGGTGGCCGACGGCACCAAGCGATTCTCACCTAGACATGGATGTGGGCAATCGACCACAATCGGATGCATGGTAGAGGCTCCGTCGGTGGTGATTTTAGATGATGTGGTTCGATTTCAGGCGACAAAAACCGAAGAAACAGCCGCACCGTCGCTGCCGGCGGCGACGATTGCTGACGGAAGGGTACTCGGTAAATTGTATGGACTGTAATCGGAGAAGATGGAATCAGAGGTTCGATTTTGGGATGACTTTTACGGTTTGGGTAATGGCAGATCTAGGGTTAGCAATTCATTAATTATAGGCGTAATATCAATTTGTTTACAAATTCCCAAATTGCCCCCATCAAATGATTGGCCCAGAATTGGTCCTACAATCACACAATATTTAGAAAATGTATTTGAACCTACATCTATATATATATATATATATATATATATATATATATATATATATATATATATATATATATATATATATATATATATATATATATATATATATATATATATATAGGGTTAGGTTCATATGAGACCATTATATTTCGTGAGACCGGGAGACGCATTCTTAGCCACTCATTTTGGGTGTAAAAAATTAGCGTTTTTCATATTCTAGTAGAATATTATACTAGTTTGTTTAATATTCTATTAGAATATGCAACATCCAGCAACATTCTAATAGAATTTTTTTTTTTTTGATTTTTCCAGGTTTTTTTTTCGATTTTTTTTATTTTTTTCAGATAGAATATAACGAAAATCAGTAGAATTTTTTTTTTTAAAT